>CM062588.1:3778711-4378711 GCA_031468815.1 Morus bassanus | reverse complement strand
TGCTGAGCAGTGCAGAAGTTACTGCTTTCAGGGAACCACTCCTCCAATTTTAAATTTTTTGTACAGACCATGTACAGATAATGCATAAGGAGGTAAGGGGGGGGGGGGGTAAAAAAAAATGCAATGGGGGAAGGACAAATTCTCCCAAGAAATTTTTCCACATTGAACTATAAAAAAGGGATCCCTCATAAGCATCATCCCAAGAACTACAATTTCTGCAGCCTGAAGCTTATTACTGAGAGGTGGAAGAAACTGCACATGTATACAGCTCATGGTAGCAAATACAGCAGCCGTAGTGGAGGAGTTGAGAATGCCACAATGAAAAGTCTAATGAAGTCTAATGAAAAGCAAATCCAGGCACAGGCAGCCCTGTGTCCTGGAGGAGGTTCATGCCATGGTAATCCAACTGTCACGAACTGAGATGAAACACTAGTATCATATGGCAGTGATAACAACAATCTTTGCCTACCTTCCCGCAATCAACCTCAAAACCAATTGTTAAATGCCAGTTTTGTTCTGGCAAGTACAGGCAAGGCGATAGTATGTTAGTCTTCTGCCTGTGTTCACGTCTGCCTGAAAGAACAAATGCATGTATGCCAGTGTTCAGTGGACATCCACATGACTATACATGTGTATATCTACCGTCTGCAAATGCCTGAAGAACAATGTACATCTCTTGAGTATGCCAGTCAATGAACATATACATCAATGTCTGGTACACATTTATTTTAAAGTACAGCATACCCATTTGAGCAAGTGTGCGCGCACAAGTTTAAATCCTTACCTTTGCACGTCTCACCCCTGTGAAAGCACGTCCCTATGCGAACGTGCGCATAGACGTGCGTGTCTGAGTGCCGATGTGACAGGCATGCACATTACCTGCGTTATCTCAATCAGGGCGTGTACATGCAGGAATGTGTCAAATGGCTGGTGGGTCTTCCGAGAAGTGATGCTACAGGGCTACTGCTGTAAGCCCTCTCGTGATTTGAACTAATAAAGCAATCAGCCTTCGTACCAGGGAAGAGCCAGGAGCTTGACAATGATTGCACCTCTGCCCAACAAATTCCCTATGATACCTCCTTTTCTTCTACTACAAAATTAGCATGGGCCTGCAGAGCTTATTAGCACGGGCTCTAAACTTCATCTGTAACGTGCTCACATCTCAATATTGTAACAGGAAGCCAGGGGAAGGCATGGAGGGTGAAGATCTATATGCAGAGAAGCTTCCGGCATTAACGAGTGAGGCTTGATTAAAAAACAAACAATCCTCCCCACCCACCCACCCCTTGGGAACTGCCTGTTGGGTACGGATGATTTTGCGATCCGTTCGGTAACAGTGATACCTCTTCCCTATCAAATACCACAAACGCGGTTTTAAATTAAAGCCTGATATTAAATGTCAAAGATGCAAAATCCACATGCTCAAGTACAGTGTGAAACCTGCACAGAACGTGATACAGTAGGTTGGAACAACATATTCCCAATTCACAGTGAGAAACAGACAACTGATGCAATGCTTCATTTCCAAAGCATAATGCATGTTCGTTATTGTCCATATGAGTGGGCAGGACATTCTGTATTCCTTCTCAGCACTGCAGCAGTGCAATTTGCATCCAGATCTGGAAGAGCAGTTATATTTCCAGAGACACTTTTAAGAGGTGCCTGAGAAAAACTGGCTCCTGACAGGAACCAGGTAACGGGTGGATAATATGCAAACCCATTTGCTAAACGCCACTTGAAAAATCACAGGCAGCATAATTGACTTTTACAGCTTGGATAATGTAGGTCACTGCATTAGTGCAACAAGAAAATGAATGTATGTTGGAGTAAAAGACAGAAGGGAAGTAATTACAAAATATAGATTAAATAACCATCAGATAACAGGCATAATAATAAGAACAACTAGGGTGAAGATAGAGGAGAAACAATTTGTTAAATGGATTGTAGCACGGTTCTAAGAAACTGCTGGTCTCAGATGCTAGGCTTTTCTTTTTCTCCTCCATTGCAAACTCAGTAGAATAAAGTATTCCTCCCCTCTTTGGAGCTGATATCCTACTGCTCATGGTATCAGCTTACAACTTGCTCAGCCTAGAGGGCTATTAAGTTACAACCTGATTATATTAACACACAGTTCTTAACTCTTGCAGTAACAGGAAGCCATAAAGTCTCCAACAAATAAGAGGGATCACAGTCCAATCCTGCAAAGCTCTGAATTCTGGCAAAGGCTTACTAAAAGCTTTGCACTCTCAGTGCTTCTGCAGTTTAGCCCAAAGTAGTTAAAAAGAAAAAAACAACCAAACCCCAAACATAACCAAAAAACATCTGCTCTCCCTCTAAACAAATGAGCAACCCCAAGAAACCCAAAACAAAGGAAAAATACGGCGTGGGGGACTACATAAAGATGCACATATGATTTTTTTTTTTCCCCCTCCACGTTAAACAATACCAGTTCAGCCTGGCTTAATAGTGCTCTGAACTTACCAGTAACAGATAGCTGTTCAGTGAGCTCTAAAAGAAACATTTGGAGGACTGTCTGTCTGCCAGCAGTTAGGTGTTCTCACATCACATCAAATCACCACCACAACTCCCACTCCTTTGGGGAGGGCACATGGCAGCAAACAAACACAAGGATCTGAACTTCTATTTCCTAGAAAGGGGTCTGTGCAAACCTACAGTGAATGGCACCTGAGATGATCAAGGATGAAGAGGACAAGGCAGAAGAGGTACAACATAGCCACTGCTTGTACTCAGTCAGTACCTTGAGTCAATGTTTAAGTGACACTAACCTGCACTCCAGAAGAAACACTTCCGTTCATCTCAACTCCTGCAAATTCATACCCGCTAGCTGATGTGCCGATGACACCCAACGGCATTCTGATTGTCGTTCTAATAAGGCCAGGTATGGAAGCTGGAAGCAAAGATTGAGAGTCACTGAAAACTAAGTGGAAGATGGAGAATTTTCGTATTGAAGAGGAACAAAATCCATCAGCTCAGTGTCCCTTACACAGCTGCCTCTGAATCTAACTTTGAGATCAAAGGAGGTTGCACAACAGCCACATATAAACCTCTAGATGTGGCAATACAGAATGACCCTCACGGGTACTTCTCTGTTCCCCAGAAAGGCACAGAACAGCATTATACCTAACAACATAGAAGGCTACCAGCTAGCTCCTCTTTGTCCCATACGTGTGGAAAAGGATAGCCAAGGAAAAAGGGGATGCTAAAAAAAGGCTCTAAAGAAGCATGCCTGAGGAAGAAACCTTTGGTCCTGTTGAATGCAGGAGAAGCCACAACTATCCCATTCACTGCTGCATTGTACAAAGCACAGAATATCCTTGCCCTACAAGAACTGTTGAGTTCTAACGTTTTTCTCCCTTAAGAAAATAAGAATTTAACATGGGCTTGTCATCTGCATTTGATCGTGCGCTAGGACAGCTTAACACATAGACACAGCACGGGGAGGGTCTAAGAAGCAGGCCTCACTTTTTTTCATTCACTGCCGAAGAGTGGGAATGGGAAAGTTCATCTCCTAAGACCCGATTCTTGTCTTTTACCACAAAAAGGGGCAGCATTGCCTCATCTGGTGATTTGCAACACAGGCTTTAATATACCTTCTCCTGAAGCATTTCTTCTGCTGTATGCAACTCATAGCCTGTGGATTGCTAGCTGCATTGGATCATCCCTGTCCTCTGTTGCTCTGTTTATTAATCAATGGCTCCTCTGAATGTGAATGAGTTCTGAAAGGAGCCAGGTGAAAGGAATGTCAATTTGCTCACAGCTTGATAATTACACATTTTTCAAAATAAATTAAAGCCAGAGCTAACAGCAGCACACTGTTTTCAGAAGTCCTGCTTATATAGAGAAATTAATTGGAAAGTACATAGATTGGAGGGGCTGTGGAATTCCAGCATGGAATTTATTTCCCCATTGTTCCACAGCAGCTCCCAGACCGCTCACCAACAGAACCTCTCACCTCTGCTCAAACTGGGAGGGAGGTAAAAGGAAGCATAAATAACCTCTACTCATTTGAAACCATCTTTGGAGAAACCTCGTTTACTCTCAGAATAAAGCAGTGTTTGGGAGGGAAAGGGATCACAGTCTCCAGTGGATCTTTGCTTTGGGTTACCCAAGGCAGCAAAGCTCCAAGATCAATTAAAACAACAAGGCATATGGCAATGAGTAGTTTTACAATAGAAATGCTTCAAAATAGCTCTTTCATCCTGAGAGACGCAAATCAGGGTCTTGGGTGAACAAGCAGCAGATAAACACCATGTGCACAAATTATCTATGTTTTTTACATCTTCTTGAAGAAGTTCACAAACAAGCAAAAGCAAAACTCGTCTACTCCAGAACTGCAGGCTCTTGGTTACTCGCTGTGGAAAGGTATCTAAACTGCAGTCCAAACACTTTGGCAACTTGCCACTCAATCTGAGGTATGGGAAGAGGTAACTTCAGAGATTCCTGGGTTACAAGACACCACAGAGCACACCGTAAGGACGCCGATTTGGAGGAGAATCCTTTCCCCCGAGTGTGCTAAGCATGCTAACTGGCAGCAAGGTTAGGGCAGTCTTCAGAGCTGTTACTAAAGCAGATTACAGGAGGCGGTGGTTTTCTTGTAGAACAAACCTTGGGTTGTTTTTTTGTTCTGTTTTTCTTTTCTTTGTACAACCCTGCTTGCCTTACCAGCTTGCATATGTTTAAAAGGGCAGCTCTGCATAATAAATTGAGTTCGTGTAATCAAATATTTTAGGAGATGAGATTAGTTTTAATTTGTCGTTCTCGCAATTCCTCCCCCACTCTTCATAAAACTGCACCCGGCACAGCAGGAACTTATCTTAACCAGGGCCTTGCAGATCTAACGCTGGCATAGTCAGGCAATTATTGCAAATAAGTAAAAGACAGAATCCATGAGACAATTACACCTACTTGGATCCCCTTCATAACATTTGTTTCACTACGCAAAAAATAAGGTGTCAAGGAGACAATTGCTGCTTTCTGCCTAAGAGCAAGGCGCTGGAGTGCTCACAAAAGACCAAGAAAACACTCCCATTCTGACTTGTTTAGATATACACCACATCTTCAGTAATATCCATTGCTGCCAAAAGCAAGAGCTCAGGGTTTATAATGCAGTTGTACTGTGACATCTGAAACTAAAGATTAAAACCTGATCTCATTCTTACAGTTGCCCAGATTTGCTTATCTGAAACTCTTGGTTTGCCCCATTAGGAAATGATGACTGCAAGCACAGTTTCCATGGTATCTGCATGTGACTACACCTGAGGTTTTGATTTATACCCTTTATATCTATCTTTAGATTGCATCTTTCCACACATCACCATAGTGTCTGAGTATTTGCAAAAAAAATAAAAATCAGAGTAATCTGTTCCAGCTAAAATTGCTTCTCTTGGCTAAGCTAGGAGACATTTGTATGAATTATTCCTGAGGTCCTTGTGATCAATGCGCAGGGAAGAGGGGTATGAATTGGCAAGATAGAAACAGCTGCAGCCCACTTCTTATTGCCTAAGCAAGATATCTTCATAATAAAAATTAAAATAAAACAAACCCTATCATCAGCCAAAAGCAGAAGCCACATTCTGAGGTATCATCTGTATTAACCCTTCCTAGATAGTTACCTTATGAATAAGTGATGTGCTGGTTTCACATCAAAGGCAGAAAGGCACTAGGGCAGTTGGCTGGGACACAGACTGCAGTGGCGTCAGGCCAGAGCGGTCTTCTGGTCAGCTGTACGCCTTCCGTCTGCTATGCGTGATACTGCAGTGTGCTGCGTGGAAGACAGCTGTAGAGCAATATGGCAGGGATAGTAAAAGGCAGGTTTCAGAGAGCTTTTATAGTGCCCTAAGGGACACCTACATTTCAGCCAAAGCATAGTTTTAACCACGGACCTTACCTATACTAGTTATTCCTACCAAGGCTACGCACACTTCAGGAGTAAAATACTACTGAACTCAATGACAGTTTGATGATTAATGCCACGGGAACTGTCTTCAACTCCGAACTTGTTCACTGCTGCACATACAGTCCCCTGAATTACTGACAACATGGTCTCTTATCGACAGCAGAACATATAAATTCCCTATAGACCCCTACACCCTTCATCCAGAGTCCCTCGACACAATGTCATTAACTCCTTATGAATTCACCAACTCAACACCGTTCATCAATTCTTATGGTAATGATAAAGCTTCTCCTCAGTGTCACAGTGCCCAGCAAAATGACAGATCTAATGGATCAGAGATACCTGAGCTATCACAGAGCTTGCACAGTTCAAAGTACTTTCAAGGGAAAAAAAAAAAAACAAAACCAAAAACAAAAACAAGATGCCCAAAGAAATAATGAAGGGGAAAAAAAACCCCAAAACGAAACCACAAGCGTAATGCAGGTTGCATATTAATATTGATAACATGAACTTTAAGCTGCTTAAAGTCAATTGAACCTCACAGGCCATATTTTTTAAAAGCTTCCAGTTTAAAGAAAGTTACAAAGGGTTTTTTTAATTATTATTCTTACATTTGCACTGCTTCCATTTTTTCAAGGGATCAACTGAGGACATGTGGAAAAACCTTTCTTTTTTTTGTCTTCCCCTGCACCAGACAAACTGTATCAATTGGTATGCGGGGTATGAGCCAGCCCGTAGGACTTTCTATTCATTCCCCGATTAACTTGTTTCAGTTGTGCCAACTTGGATTTTGCTGCCGAAGCCATGTAGAAAACTGTGCTATGGGATTGTAGGTTTCAGAAAGGAAAGGCATAGACCTCACATATTCCAGAAATACAAAGAAACACCTAGGTAACATTTCCCTGTAACTTCAAGACAAACTAACTTTTTATTCATGGGTCTGAAGCACAAGACTTACATCCAAAATACACCTCCATTTTGGAAGCAGCTGAATCCTTCTCAAGGGAATTTGTAAGATTTACACTTGCTATATTTAATAGGGCTATTAAACACATGGACAAAGTGGACTTGGTGATTGGCAGTAACAGACTTGTTCATTGCTCACCCTTTTGCAATTCCCTTGAGTGAGCTGAACTTACTTACAGCAACCTTTCATTTGCGTGGATGTGGAACACCATCGCTGGTGCTTTTGGAGTTTTGCAGAAATACAGCCACAGGGTGGAGTAGCACCCATGGACAGACCCATCTCTGCCTCAGTGCAAGACGGTAAAAAAAAAAAACAAACCCAAACAAAAGAACACCCTGTCTCACTATTCCTTTTGAAAATCCTTGTGGTTTTCTTTTCTAAAGAGTTTCTACCTTCTGGTGGGCATTCCTACCACCAGTCTTGCAACTAATTAGTATTACTGTTGAAAGGCTCCTGAATCCACTGGTCTAGACACTTCCCGGGAAAGCCTAGACCCTTCTCCCTGCAGCGATGCCTGAGATGGTCCTTATCCCCAGTTGCTGTGCATAATCACCACTTAGCATTTATTATTTTTGTTATTAATATTTGCACCTATTCAAGAAACCATCCCCCCACCCCACTATATCAGTTCCTAAGAAATACAGCCACCTCAGGAGGAAGGAACTTGGCACCTCTTAAGAAATATAGAGCAGAACTAGGCAACTGCTAGAGACAAGGAAAGAGAGAGGATGCTGTACAAAGACAATAAATACCTCTGCGCTAGCAGACATCACCACCGGTGTCAGCCAAATACTCCAGCCATCAAAGTGAATAGAAAGACACCCTCTACCCTTGGCGGGTGCTGCACTACAATTCTAAGTATATCAGCCCTTCAAAACAACTCGTCGCATGAATGGATGCAGCTGCAGAGCACAGCAAGAGCAAGAGGGTCAGTGTGTCTGAGCCACATCTCTGCAAACCTCATGAAAAGTGCCAGCGGAGGCTTGTCCTTCGGTGACTGGGAGGCCTGCCCAGCGCCGTGCCAGGGGAGCGCCCTAGAGATTTGCGGCTCCCTGGCAGACCTCCGCAGGTCTTGCTTCATTAACTCCTCGGGGCTGCTGCACTGCAGAGATAGGCAGAGCATCAATGATTCTTTTTTGAAAAATTCATTTAAATAGCAGAGCTGGGTGGGACTGGGGAGGCAGCAACCAATTAAGGAACTATCAAACTTCTCTTAAAATCCTCCCTCAATAATGCTCCCCCCCCCCCGCCTCCAGCCAGCATGGTAATTGTGTCTAATTTCTAAATTTTCATGCAGTTGCTGCATTTGCCTCCCCTTAATGAGATGTAAATGTATTGCCAGTTTGTGGATTTGTTTAATTGCAGGGTAGCTAAACTGTGATTGGCCAGAAGGTTCATTTTTAAATTTATTTATTTAGCACACATGCAAGGCATTTTTAAGATTCTTTTCTCCAGCTAAAAGAGGGAGGGGAACACATTCTTTTTTCCTGTTATGTTCAGGGTTCTGTTGCAAAGAAACCATCTGTTTTTCCAAGTGTTTGCTAGTGAACTTAAAAGGCGCCTGCCACGTTCCAAGTGTTTGAAGTAATTCTGAATACCTCCTGTTTGATTCAGGTTCCTCAGCTGGACTCTGATGCTCAGGGATCTTTGGTTCTCACTGGGCACAAGAAACACACTCAAAGCGTTTTAAGCGGCTTTGCTACACAGCAATACTCATTCACTGGGCTTTTCTTCACCCACCTCCCATAAAGGCATTTAAAAGAAAGGATGAAAGACTCAGGTCCTAAACTGGGTAAGAACAGAGTCATCATTACCTAGTTTAGCTCCAAATAAGACCCACTATGGCTTGAAGGAAACACTAACTGATTATAGTACCTTTAACTTACTGACACTTCAGAGTTTGCTCAAACATAGGAGAGCAGTAAGAAATGTCCTAAATCTCAACAAAGCTTTGCAAGCGTAGATAAAACTCTAATTCGCCCTGCAGAACCTTTACTACCAAGGATGATGATATAGAAGAGGCCTGGTTTGATTTGCGGGTCTCAAAATATCTGGAAGTGAGAAAAATCATCTCCTACAAACTGTCCACCTGGTATCAGTGATGTAAACGGAACCACAGGGTCATTCCTGCAGGGGCAGCTCTCAAACCAGACCCACACAGTAAAAGCAGAAAGTTCTGGTTTTGCTGCTTTGTAACCTGGAGATCAATTCTTCTACTCTGCTAATACTTAACAACAATTAGTCTGCTGAGAAAGTATAGCTTTTTCAATACTAAGACCACTGTATAAATAATATATTAATTTTCAGAATTTCTTTAACAATCTGGTTTCGATCCATTTTATAGCACCTAATGCTGCTTTTACCACCTACCTTCATGTAATGACTCAGCCATATAATTCACTGAGACTTGCACACATAGATTTCCCCTCAACCTCCCAGTAAAATTCTAGAGCAGCAGTATTTACCTTAGCATCAGACATCTTAATACAGCACCTAGCACAACAGATTCCAACTACCATCACCTATAAGCCCCAACATCTAGTCTCAAGAAGCTAAGGGTCCCTTTCCCATTCTAGTGTCCCACAGGAATATCTGAGGATACATCTTGCCCCCAAAGTACTACTCTTACAGGAACAGTAGGCCTATGCAGACCTATATTTAGACCTATATCTTTCCTCTTGGGTTAGAAGGCCCAAACGACAACCCTGTACCAGAAACACTTACTACACTTAGCAAACTTCATTTCCTGGCAAATCTGTCTGGGACACGTTGCAAGTATCTGATTGCTAGTGAACGATATCACCGCGTAAGTGGTGAATATCTCGCTGTGCAAGTCACTTCCACATATCCTAGAGAAAAGAATGGAAGTTGATTTCAGTCCCATCTGCCTGTTATTCCACCATAAACAGAAAGCTGCAAAGGTAATCAGCATGTCCCAGGGCCAAGGGCATCACTTCTCTCAACCATTGTCAGTAACGGCCAATAACACAAGCCAGCAAAGTAAAGGGAAGTGACAGCGAGGAAATAATTTAGCGTTTAACTGACACGTTATCCAGTTAAAAGCCATTTACCTTCTGCTGCTCGGTGTGTCATTGCTCATTTTAGTTTTGAAGTGACATCTCCCCAAATGCCATTAACATGCCAGCAGTGAAAGGGAATTTATAGAGTATGCACCCTGGAGAATTACAGCCTGGGTGGTTGTGGTGAAGAGAAGCACTTTGTGGACTCTTTGTTTATCCTTACAGCTCCCACCCCATCCAATTCAGAGCATCCAGAAGGGGAAGTATCAGGCAACTCCACTCTTGTCACCTTCTCTTCGCAGCATAGCGTGACCTGATAACGCATTTCAGCAGGAATTATTGTCTGGGAGGATCCCCCAGCATTTGACAAAGTACAGCATTTAAATTCCTTTCTGGAGGAAGAAGGGGTCTATTCTACAACAATGCTGGCAGGCCAACACTACTGAGAGGACCACAGTAACAACTTACCAGCAAATGTAACTGTCCTGGGTAAAGCACAAAGAATTATAGTGTAAAACTGAGGGGAGTTTTGTGCAATAGCATGACCCAAAGCGGAGGGTTTTTCCAGAACTAGATTTCTGCAGTTACAAAAATATTACATGAAGTTGGATGTCCATGCAGCATGTGAAAGAGAGTGCTCAGCTCACAGCTACTTCTTTTCTTGTATTCGATGCAGACCTAGAACTACTGTCTTCCCTTCTAATCATTCAAGCTAACCATAAATAGCAACGGATTTCAAGCTAGTAGACAAACTGTGGATCTTAAAATGATGGAGTCAGAGTAAGGATAAAAGACACCATTTATCATAAGGCAAGGAGTCACAGTAAAAGCCCAAGTTATCTTGGAAGCCAGAATTACTAATGCTATCAGCATCAGTATCTACAAGTTCAAATTTCATGTAGCAAACAGATACAAGTCTGCTTCCGCTGCAGTAAGATCAGGATTCAAATCACACCAACAGGCAACTTCCACAGGACACTGTGCACCTTTAGCTGCTAAGTAGGAGAGGGGCAAATAGTCACTAATTGAATTCACAGTTGCCCTTTACTCAGATATATTCAGATGACAGATGAATTTGCATTAGTTTAATGCGAATCACCACAGATAATGGAAAACAATACTTATGCTAATGAGAGAACAGAGCAAAAGCTTTGCACATGAGATGCCATTTGTTCACCAGTCGAGGTGCAGCTGATTAGAAATAACACCATGATTGATAGCTCCATCCCTCCCCACTTCTGGCGTGGGGCATCCCCAGGCACCCTCACTTCCCCAGTGCTTTCCCGGCACCCCAAAGGTGCAGCCTAGCAGCGGAGAGGCGCCCCGAGCCAGGAGAAGACATTCCGGGGGTAGACAAAGGCCGCGGGGCCAAATGGGAAGGGGAGTGCTTAGCTGAGGTAAAACCCCCTCACTTGCCAGCATACCCGTGCCTTCCGACGAAGGTGCTCCTTCCATCGTCGGCGCCCGCTTTTCTGGCTCCCGGTGTTTCTTCTGCGTGGTGATGCGGCGCAGAGCGGCTCCCCCCGGCCTTCATCTTCTGTCAGAAGCCGTCATCGCCCCTGTGGAGAGGAGCGAGGGCGTCGTTTCCTGTGGGGTGACAGCGCGGAGGTGCGGCGGGAGGAGCTGCCGGGGACCCCGGTAAGAGTGCCGGGCTTTGGGGGACACGGGGCTCAGTGGGTGGAGGAGGTCTGAGGGGAGCATGTGCCAGACATGGCGGCTTCCCCTGACCGGGGGCCTTCGGTAGCTGTGCTGCTAGAGGAGGTGTGGCTTTCAATTTCTGGAAATATTATTGCTTATTAAGTTGCAGGGCACTGTCCAATTGCGCTGTGATATATATATATATATAGAGATATATATATATATACAAACCTGTGACCAGAAGGGCTTGAGGCACAAATTTACTCCTTCTGCTCCAGGAGTGTTTGCAGCAATGTGACCGAGCGAAGTTTGTTGTGTCTCACTCGTACTAAACAAAGTCCCAGTCGTGGAGTCGTCAGTTTTGTGAATAAATTGCCTGATGCTGTGTGAAATGCCTCTACGGAGGAGGGTTGTCTGCTCGGGTGACCAGAAAACAGCTCGTGTGCAAGGTGAACTTGTGTGAGGTTTGTCCTGTTAGGCAGTGGTTGGTATATGGATTTAAAGACTGTATGATAGAAGGAAAGCCTCGCGAACTTACATAAATGCACAGCACAAGGAAACGCTGTGGAAACCTAGAAAACGCTGCTTGGCATTCACTGGCTATTTTGATGCCTTGTGCTAGAATAGGGTTGGCGCCCCAGAAACACGAGGGAGCCAGGGAAGAGGCAGGAAGAGTGACTCCATTAGCAAGGTGAGAGGGGATATGGCAACGAATGCCAAATATGACGGTGGTGCAAAGGTGTGGGCGGAGCAGGCAGAGCTCTGAAAGGACTTCAGAGCCAGCAGGCTACTTGCAGAGGAAAATTGTAGTACGTGGGCAAAGCTTTGTGGAATAACCATGTTGTGGCAGGATATGATTCAGAGGTACTGGCACTGCTGTATAGGGATTTATAACCTTTCATACTAATGAACTATAGTTGTGTTGAATTGTATGATAGGAGTTTCCTCTGATCCTGCCTGTGTGAGCTCTAGAAATTTGTTAGTTCCTTAATTTTCACGCCCACTAAGAAAGATTTAAAATACTTACGCTTTTAGGAAGGGAAATAGGAAGCGGGTGTATAGTGGCATTGCTGCTTGGCTTACTGTACCCAGCACTGTACTTTCATCATTTCTTGCACAGTTACTACCTTAGGTTTTTAATATGTTATTATATAAACATTCATTGAATACAAAAGCACACCAAACCAGAACAATGGAAATCAGCATCTTCTGGAGGAGGACTGGAGGTAGGGTGCCACATTATCTTGGGATCTCCTTGAATATTTGCATTTAATTCCTGAGATTTCTAAAGCAACTGAACAGCTCCAGACACAGGGTGGTACAGGAGCAGAATCTGTTCTTCTGCTGGTTGTTATTCCAGCAGGGCAAAGATCTGAATAAATGAGCGCTTGAGAAATGTCTGAATTAAGGAGGCTTGCCCCACTGAGAGATGCTGACCCGACTCTTTTTAAGTAATGTAGTTTCATGTTTCCAAGGGCAGAGGGAATAACTGCTCAGCAGGGGAGGAGGATGCTGCTGGGAGGGTTTGTCCTGTTTTGCACCTGTATTTTTCTCCGTTCCTTTCCTTTCCTTTCAATGGCATCTCCTCCTGTGATCCATCACACAGGGTTGGGCAAATTGCGATCCTTAATGCAAGCAAATGGAAGAGCTTTTCTGGCTTCTGCTCTCTGTGATCTCTTGTCTTGCAGTAATAGAGTCCAGCCGGCATTGTGACCTTGTGTGGGGCATTTGGCTACTTTTCTGATGTTGATGGTGTGTGGATAAATTGCTCTTCTAGCATTGTTTTGGCAGAGGCAGTAGTTTTGGAGGCATTTGCAACAGCGTTTGTGAAAGTTGCTCACTGGTGTTCAGACCAAGCGATGAAGACGTGCGTAGCCCCTTCCCTTGGAGCTCTGCCAGCACACCCAGACCCGCCTCTGAAGTTCCTGCTGCTGCTTGGAGACTGTGAGCAGCTGCGAGGATATACTGCATTCATGAGCTATTGCATTTGTTCCATCTTCTGTCTACTACAAACATCTGCACCAGAAGCCAGATCAGAAATGCTAAACTTTAATTCAGTTCAGGGACCACTGAATGAACTGCAGCCTTGACCATCACAAGAACTTCTGCTATTTAACTTGCTGCGTCTAGATTCTGAAGAGTACCTTCTCCAGTGTCTTGCTCCCATGCTCCTTCATAGCATATCCCCTCAACAGCTGGACAGAGCTTTTCGCCTGAACCCCTTTACCCTTTTGTCTTCCAAGGAAAAGTTGTACTAGAATGGAATTTGCATTAATCTGAACACTCAGCCTAGGACTCTCCTGGGACCTTGCTCTCTGCTGAACCCATTTTTATTCATCTATCAAAAAGTATTAATTCTCCCTTTTGCATTCCTCTCTGCCTGGATTTTTTAATTTTTTCATTATCTTCTAAAGCACTGAGGAACCCCATCCCCTTCTGCTCAAGCCACAAGATGATAAAGTTGTTTTTCCCTCCAGCTCTTTTCAATGCATCATTTAGCAGACCTCCTCTAACATGTTCTGAAAAGCCTCTCTTATCCCAGGTGGAGGGCAGGGAGGAGGATCTGTAGGCTGGTGGGACTATGGAATTGAAATCCACCTAGGTTTAAATAGCTCAAGGTCAGCTCAGGTTGGAAAGGACAACAGCAGATTTCTGGAGACTTCATTCAATGAATTGTTGATTGGAAAAGCTCTTTCAGATCCCTGTGGAGCAGAATCTGGAAGAAATGTGTTTTCCAAAAGGAGGACAGCGGGTTAGTTGTTAATGATTTCAATAAAGCAAGAGAAGGCACATTAGGAGGTTGGCCATAAGGGTAAAAAAGGAGGCTGGTGTATTGCTCATTAGTGGTTTGCTAAAATTAACTCCATTACCGTGTTTGCTTTCATTGCAAACCTTCCATTTAATTGCCGTTACCACTGAACTGCAAAGAAGGGACCCTGCTTCGTGCTACAGGTTGTCAGTATCAGAGAGAACCCAGAGCTGAGACGTGTGAGCTGCTGTTTTAGGGACTGTCTCAGTGGTATAGCTGATTTTGCTGTGCCGATAACTTGGGAGGAAAGGGGGGATTTAGTGTTGTTCCCTTCCGGAGGTATCACGTGTATTATTTCACAAGTATGGGCAGGAAATTTGAACTAAAATAAAAAATCCAAGAGGACCCGGTCCAAAGGGTGGTGAAATCAGTGACAGCCGTGCTATAGTTTTCTTTCAACCTTGGATTAAGCCCAAACCACTACAAATTTAGTTTCTGAGAGAAAAAAGCAGGGGTGTTTACCTTTTTCGTCTCTGTATTCTTGCATTTCCTTTGATGTTCCTTTTTTCTTTCTCAAGCTATTGATTCTCATCTTGTCTTTTATTTACTGCCAGTTCTCTCATTATGTCAGGGATCCTATACCAAAGTGCTGTTCTGTTTTCTGCGTACACCATTCTGTTTTCTGCACTCACAACCTTTAAATAAAGAAAAGGCTTTGCTGTTCTGCCAGTTGGCTAGCTAGTGTTTGAGTTTATAATGCAGAATGAAAAAAGGGAATGGCTGGAATGCTATTCCAGCACTGGGAGGTATTTTGCTTCCATCATACAGATATCCAGTCTGTTCAGAAAATGGTGACAGGGACAGTTTTGGCTAAAGACACTAGGATTCATTGGGCAGCTTATTTCTCTCCAGTGAAATCCATGAGGATTTCAGGAGTCCATCCACAGTGTGAGGATGGGAGAGAGTTAGACCTCTGTTCTTAAGGGCTTTTCTGAAACCTCCGAGGAGGTCTGCTGCTCATTTCAGCAAGTTCAGAACAGAGAAGCAATAATTACACAGGCGTAGATTTGTACCTGCAGTTTCATGGTGTGAGGTTATTGCAAGCCTGCCATTCCCTTCAGCCCCCAGTTTATCCTCCGTTGCAGGTCCATGTGGTGGCAGGTTTTTCTGGAAACAGAAGCCGGTTTGGGAAGGGAAGGCTGCAAGAGGCAAAGTGAATGGAAGGAGAGAAAAGGAAAAGGAGGTGGTAACAACTCTTTGATGGAAGTAGGTCAATCTTTAATGCTATGGCCTGTCTCTTTGGGCTCCTTAGGAACAGTTATAGCTGCAGTTTGAGATGGAGATCGCACTACGAACTGGAAACAGATGTTCTCTGAATGCAGTTAGTTACTAGCAATAAAATGCTAAGTGTTTGGAAAATGCAGTAATTCAGTCATGTGATTTTTATCTCTGTACTTTGGTCACTGACCCTACAATGGCACTGAAAAATGGGAGTAGATTGTATTTAGGAAGAAAATGGAAGATGGATGTCAAAAAAAAAAAAAAAAAATGAAGTGGCTAAGCCCATTTTAATTAAAAATCAGGGTGAAGTAGTTATTTCATTTTTGTAGATGGTTCCAAAGCTCTGCTTCTCACTTTACGTCGATGTTTTGTGTCTGTGGATCTGATGCAGATAAAGTTAATTCATGGAGTGATACAAATATGAGGCTACTTCTGGTAACATACTATGTAATCAGCAAAACTGGCTGCCAGGAATTATGCTGCTGCTCTCACCAATTAGTGCTAACGTGTGGGGTAGTCATAAATATAACATGAATTGTGGGATTATGATTATCTGGTTGTACAGGAATGGGCTCAGGTAGCGTGGAGCTAGGAGAGCATTAGAAATGTCTTGCCAGATCTCTGCCATAGGTTCAGGAGGGCATTGATCAATTGGTATAGCTCGGTAGGTAGAAAAACTGAGGAATGGGGCATCAGGGAATGACCATAAGTGAGTCTTCCTTCTCTGCTTAGCTAGAGGCGGAAATATCGGAGTAAAATACTCTGGTTTTAGCTCTAACCTTGTCAAACCGTAGCTACCCGTTTTCGATCGTGAAAGCTCAGCTTATTAACTTGTGCCCTGAGAACGCTGAGCATTTTCTCCCTGTGCTCCTAGGGCTCTCCAAATGAGCCACAAATGAGCTTCAAAACCAGAGCATTGTTTGTGACAAGTGGGTATAGGATGTGTGGGAGAGGTACGGCCAGGAACCAGCGACTGGCTTGGTGTTCATATAGAGAGCTGCTACTGGAGGGGGGCGCTGGAGCTTGCTGTGCAGCTTTTTTCTAACGGTGCAACAGGTTTGCCTTGTTGTGCGTTGGTTTCCCTAGCAAAAAAAGTAATAAATGGAGCTGTGTAAATAATCAGTGTTTATATTCAGTAATGTGCTGAAAAGCAGAAAGCAGGCTTTGGGGGAAAGAAGCATTTGTTACTTTCCCAGGGGGTGGAGGGAAAGCAAAGAAGGAAATATGTGTTTCAAGTTGAATGAAACATTGATTTGTTTTGGAGGAAGGGGGAGGAGGTTATCCATTCTATTACAATGTGGCATATTTTTAAAATAAATTATCTTTGTGATGGAAAAAAGAAGGGTTAATTTAAAAAAGAAAAATGCCAAAAATATGTTTCAGTTTTTCTAATTTGTTTTCTTTGGTTGAAAGAATTTCTAAATTTGTGTCACGTGTGTTAGTCCCTCTGCATATGTCTATCAATAAATGCTTTACTAGAACCACCTCTCCTTGTCAATTAAGAACATTTTCTCTGGGGGACAGTGGTTATTTAGTGCCAGCAGAGGTTACGCAGTTAATTTCTGTGTGTATGCAAAGTGAAGAGGCTCCGAAGTTTCAGAGCGCTGGCACAGACTCAGCCAGAATCAAAAGATATAAACAATATCTGTCCCCGCTGCGTCTATCCCTGCGAGACCTGAGAGTTGCTGGAGCTGACAGTGGCTGTATCATTATTAATGCTGAATGGAACTCTCTTACGTTGTTATGCAGGTCCAGATACCACTTATTTTTTGTGCTTTCTGAATGCTGCTCTTGAAGGACAAGTAGCTTTTGAATCAGACCAAGTTTAGATCCGGTGACCTTTATTGATATTTTTTCCTTTTTTTTTTTCTTTTCTCCTCCCCTGCCCCCTCCTTCTCCTTTTTTTTTTTTTTTTTTTTTTTTTTTTTTTGCATTGGTTCTGTATTGGAGGCACAATGAGGATTGAGCAAATCTCTGGGTAAATCTTTCTCAGCTGGGGAAGGATAAGCAAGGGGCCCACATGTGTCAGGAGCATGAGATTGGCTGGGAGATAACCATTGATTATCTAAGACACCTGGAATTGTTTTCAGCAGCACACAGACACCCAGGGAGAGAGCAGGAAGAAAAGCATGCCCTGGGTTTAAGTGGGGATCCTGTGCAGCTAATAAAAATGCAAGGGACCTGTATCAGAAGCAGTTGAATGAGCTGCTAAGTCCTGCGGTCAGTAAGTAGGGGAGTTGACAGAATCAACTGCATTAAGTTGATTCAACTGCAGAGTTGAATCTCTGTGTGTTTGCTTACCTATATGGATGAGATGGGGGGAGGGGGGATAGTGAAGGCAACAGGCTGCAGGCAGGATGGGTGCAGGTATAGGAATTTGGTGGAACAATGTGTGTGTTCATGATTAGGTCTGGCAGGGCTCTGCATGAAGCCCAGCAGAGAGACAGGACATGTAAGGTCCACCCATAGGCAAAAAAATAAAAAGTGGAGGAAGAGTAAGGAGCTAGCAGCTCTTCACCTTGCTGGTGGGTAATGCTGGCTGTTTGCTGGCCAGCCTCTTAGGGTGGAGGAGACTGCAGCATTGCAAGGGCATGCTAGCATTTTATGGCCTCTTAAACACATGGGGAGCTGAGGCTGTGTTGTGATGCTCTGGGTAGAGAAAGAAAAATAAGCCAGTTAGGAGAAAGTAAGAAGGACTCGTGGCCAAGTTTGTAATTTGGAGCTTTCTGTAAATTTACTACTACCTTGTCTGATGGGAGGGGAGAAGATGAATTAAGCAGATGATTTAAAAGCAAAACCCAAAAAAGGTGTTACCTTTAATAACTGCAGATGAAAAGGGCAACAAAAGAGTGACCAGCAGTTTCCTAGCTGTTCTTAACCTACAGCCAGGTGCTCGCCAGCCCAGCTTGACCAACAAACCGCTTATGCTTCTTGCTGCTTGTTTTCTGGTGGCTTTAGCTCTCTGAGTGTTACTGCAAATAAATGTCTGCTGTCTAGAGCCAATTTAAAAAAAATAAAATGCAATGACAAAGGTAGAATAATGGAAAGGAGGGAATGGGTCCTGGCAAGGAGAATTAACGGTCCACCAGGCTGGTCTCCAGTGAGCTCTGAGCCCTGCTTTGTGAAGCACTGCCGAGGAAGAGGAATAGAAAGCAAGTGGAGTGGAGCCTGTGCAGAGCAGGAAGGGATAGGGGGAAGGATGAATATGCGTTATGTGGGAGTGATAGGACAGAGGGATGAACATAAGGAGGCAAATGCAGCTGGGTGAGTTGTACAGGGTCAGCATACAGAGAATGAAGATAAACATTCAGGGAGAGTGTGATATGGAAAGTGAATAGACAACTGTGATTTGTAAGAAAGCTTTGGGGGGATAGTCTAACAAGGCCTGATTCTCTACATGTGTTGGGGCTGAGCTTGCATTCTTTCACTTTCAGATTGCAGGCAAGCCCAGCAGTACGTAAAAGTTGGTTCCATCCTATGCCCCAGAGTGAAATGAGTCAGGAGGTGGTGCTCATGCCCCCCAAAAGATTAGTTTTGCTAGAGGTTGTGGGTTTCGGCTTCAGGGTTAGATAAGCCTGGTGCAGTCTATGTCACTATGGAGATGACTGCTGAAGGGCAGGGTTGGGTCAGAAAGGCGCTGGAAAGCAAAGAGCTGCTGTGACAGGTCCTGGCTTAAAAGAGGCTCTAATACTCAAGCCTGGCATTTCCCATCTTTGTTGCTGGTTTAAACAAATACATCTTGTGTGGATAACCAGTCAGCCAGCAGGAAAATGGTCAGACGAGAGCGGTGTGCTGCGCTGAAGGACAGTTACCTATGCATCAGCAGAGGAGCTAATCCAGCCCCTCTGGTATCCACAGGCTTTGATGTGGTTCTGAAATCACCTCTCGCTGGGTCTCTGAAGCAAGACATTGCTTCAGCAGTGCAAACTGCTGCTCCCTGCAGAAAATTAATAAGGAGACTTTGGATTCCACCCTGCATCTGACCTAAGTAGCTAAATAGGTTACACTAAGTTTTAAGAATTGCCCCAGTTTTCCTTTTAATAGGCAATTTTTCTGCTTAATTTGCAGAACAAGCAAAAAGCTATTATGTAAAATTTATCAGCAGCAATTGGCTCTCATTAGAGACTGGGAGCAGGAGGCTTTGTTGTAAGGGGGAAGGATCGTCCAAATTTTCATTTACCAGCCTTAGTTTCCCAGTGTTTATGCTGACCCATGCCCTGAACAAATTCAGACGCTGTGCCATCAACATTTCTTTCCTGTTCTCACAAAAGCTGTTCTCACCTTCCTCCAATCTGGTTTTAGAAGTCCTTAAGCAGTCAGTAACCACTTCTGTGAGAGGCACGTGATCCGGGCTGAATGAAGTGCCTGTAAATTGCAGTGCTATTATTACAGTGTTTGAGCAATTAATGTTGCCGCGTTGAGCAAACTCAACTCCAGTAGAAATATTTTGTTCATGAGTGTTAGAGTGCAGTTGTGTGCAGAGCTCCTTGCTGGGCCATAGGTGTCTGCTTGTGCCTATGGGACATAGGCAAGGTCAGCCTTTGTGTGCCACATGGACTCCAGCAGCCTGGGTTTGGAAATTCATTCCTGAGTCTAACATCATCCCCGGAAGTGGTTTAGTTACTGATACCTGCAAGGCTGCCTTTTCTCACCACTCTTTTCTCCCAAGTCTTGCGCTGGATATAGCAGACATAGAAAGAGCTGCTGTCCCTATTTCCTGGAGACCAGAATGCAGCATGATCTGAAATTGCTCATGTTTTCTTCATGCTGCAGCAGCATCTTTTGGCTCCAGCTGAAGACAGCTGTGACTTGCGTTGTGTAGGGGGACAGGTAAATTGTAATATAACTTCCTATGAGAGACATTAGGGAAGTGGAAATTATTACTGACATTGAAACACTCAAATGGGGATTTTTCCGTTCCTTTCCCCCCTACAGTAAATGTTAATTATACATGAAGGTTCACTACAGCAGAAGGGTTTATAATTAATTTATATTTGAACTATAGTAGATTTCACTACAAACTGCATTTCATTGCAACAAAGTGTATTATGACTGTTGTTTGCTGCCAGCAATTTACATAAACCGACCACAAAGCATTGCATCCATTAATCCTGCATTAAGGACAGCAGTAGGCAGATAAAACTATAAAAAAAAAATAAAGCAATTCTGTTTAACTGAACAGAGACCTTGTACTTGTTGCAGAACCTATATAATCTAACCTGAGAAATGCACAGAGGAGTGCATGGACCACATGAATTTGTAAGGTAACATTTGGATCCAAATTCATGTCTGAACTTGCCTAGAAATGAGAACTTATCTGTGTATTCTATCTCTACTTTAAACTGCAAAAAAATTAGACTCCATGTGAAAGAAGAATAACCATTTGTCGTTCTTGGTGCCCTGAGTCACATGCCAAAGCAGTATGACGACCGTAGTGACCTATGGGACAGGCAAGCAGGTCTTTATTCTTGACCTGATGGAAAATCACTTACTTTCCTGTGCCCCTCTCCCTTTTTCCAACATTAGCTACCTAGTTTTATGGGATGGGAGTTTCTCCAAGGCAGGGATTATGCTTACAGAGGTAGACTGGAGCAACTCCCAAACCAGAGCCCCTGTCATAGTATAAGTATTAATCCAAACATACCATACAGTATATTAAAAGCATAAGATGGCAAGCTGATAACTTTTAATTAGCGCTTCCTCGTTTATTACTGCTAACACACTCACCTCACAGCTCTCCCTCCTTGTCATCTTTCTGTGATGTCCCAGTGATATCAAGTCTTGGACCTTGGTTTCTTTGCCATCAGGCATACCCTGACACCTTACAGCCCTTCACTAGGGAGCGTGTCAGACCTGCTGATGCTATCTGTTGTGCTGCATGCTGTTGCCTTCTGTCTCTGAACATAATATAACAAGCTTTCGTCCGCGAACAGGAGCTTCATCCCTGATGACCCAATCTCAGACTGTAGAAAAGGGCAAGATGGCTTGTCAGGGACTTCAACAAACAGCTCGACAGCTGTTGTAAACAGCCGAGAGGAAAGGTCAGAGCCAGCCCTCCTCTGCCACTGATGAATGCTTCCTCTTCTGCACTGTCAAGGTTTGGCCAAGCAACGTGAACTGCAGCAGAAAGGGCCAGGGGAGAGAAGAGTCAGGAACAAACAATACAAATAATGTCAGTTTGCCCAATAAAGAAGAGAATTTGGATTTTGGAACTGTGGTGGGACTTTGCAAAAGGCTGAGGCTGTCTCTTGAAATAACGAGAATTCTTTCCAGAGAAAGGATTGATGGCCGTTTCAATTAATGGCCAGGTCACTGATTATCCCTTTGTCATTTATTTTTACAAAGTGTCATGGGATTCTTTTGGTTGTTAGAACCAGCACTCTGCAGGATCCCCACTTCTTTTCCTGCTTCTTTTGGAGGGGTTACAGAGCAGCTTTGCCTGGAGAACACAGAGCATGAACGCAGCTTCTGCCATCTTCTTGGGAGCTTGATTACCATCTCCTCAGGCCAGGCACTCTATCCTTTTTGGGCATTCGGTGTATGACTGGTAATAAAGAGTTTCACTGTCTGCCATTGCTGTGCCAATGTAGAAGCAGCACGTACGTGTGTGGTTGACCCTAGTGTGGTATGACTGGGAGTAGCACTGCTTGGACTGTATTGGTAGCCTGACTTAGGAACTGGTATCAGGCTCTGGAGTTGCAAGTCACTCTCACCTAGAGGAGCTCAGATGATTGAGGGAGCTACATGTCAGCACTTCTGTCTTCCACAGAGGGCTATTAAAATCCATGCTGATATTGCAGCTGGGGTCTGTGTAAGCGGCACATCTGGATGTACTCGAGCTATCTTTATGCTAGAGAGCTTGGGCACCAAAAAAATCAAAACTGCAGCAGCACAGCCCTCAGTACAGTCAGCACAAGCCTGCCTGAGACCCTGGAAAATGAGCTGCTGCCTGAAGTGCTGTTGTCCTTAGCTCCTGTGCGCTTCAGTCTACTTAGATTAAACAAGCTTGTTGTCGCTGTCTTCTTGTGGCTGTGCTGAAGCACACTCTACGTTGGGGCATTCCATGCCCAATTTGCACTTTCTTTGCTTTCTGGCTATTTCATGGCTATGTTGAAGGCACTCATGGCCACTTCAGCGAAGTCTGGTTTGCTTCCAAGAGCTTTCTTATACAATTCATACTTGTACTTTAGCTGTAAAATTAACAGACTGTTTTATTACGTGGGTTTTATTATTCAGGAGGACCCATCCAAAGGCTAGGAGCAGTTTTAATCCCAGCAGGATGACACCTTGGCAGTAAAACAGTTTTGCTACTAAAATTTTGTTGGAGGTGTTTGCTGAGAAAGAGAGAGGAGCCTGGAACAGGCTGCTCCGGCTCCACTTGACACAAGATGATGCAGAATAGGGTGTCCTAATTTTGGAGCAGCACAGAGCAACAATGAGGCTAGTCCCTTCCCAAGAGATGCTGTGGGAAATAGAGAAATGGGGCTCTGGTGGCAGCATTGCAATGCCTACCGTAATGAGGAGGAACCACTGCAGGGAGTGTCGTGACACTGTGATCATTAAAGACCTGGCACCGTTTCCTTCCCATGCACCCCTTGGTATGAATCACAGTGGAGTGAAAAATACCCCCAGAAACCACTTTTCCTGTGCCATCGGAATATGTACATTGTCCTAAAATGAAAGTTGCTGTAGTGTGAGGTGTGGGATCAGAAATGGCTCTCAGAAATTCCTTCTGTCCTGCAGCAAGACAGAAGTGACAGTCCCTCAATAGCAGGTTGGGTGGGGCGAGTCATCTGCCCCCTTACTTGCTTCTGGCTCAGCCTCTGAGATAAAGACCATTTCCAGAAAGCTCTCGGCATGAAAATATTTCAGTTTTCTTCTGCTTTGCAGTTGCCAGTCTTGCTAATTTCTACTCTGATGTAACCAGCAGTGGCCCCATTAATGTTATTTATAGTGTTTGTGCCATGGGCTTTGCTTGTGCTCAGGGCTCTGTTGCTGGTCTGCAAGGAAGGGAAGAGCAGCTCAAACACTTTCAGTGATGTATCTTTCAGCCAGGAGTGTATTCCAGGGTCTTCATGTCACACCTGGGCTGCCTGGATCTACCCCATACTCCTTTCTGTACCTTGGTTTGCTCCAGCAAACTGAGCCATACTGAGGCTTAATTTAGTTATTTAGAACTCGAGTTTAAAAAATGCACAAAGTCATGAGACCAAGCAAATCCGATAAAGACGCTTCAGGGGAAGGCAGTCTGCAAAGCCAGATGCAAATGCAGCCAACCAGAAACCAAAAATATATTAGTACTGAGAGAGCAGGCAATTATTCTCCTATCAGAGTTGCAGGATTTTCAGTGTGTGTGACTTCAGTGCTACTTCAGGACAGCCAGGCATCTGTTTTTGGCTGAAAATGGGCAGAGCCATGACTGCTTCAAAGCCCGTGTCTTTCCCTGCATGACACCCATGAGCTGCAATTAGTTGATGCATTTAACAAGCACATGCCAGTCTATGTGAGAAGGACCCTTTGCAGCTGGCTGGAACTGCTAACCTGAAGCACTGAAAAATCATGAATCAGGCTTTTTATCTGATCCTGCTAATCCTAAAATTAAAAAAAAGAAAATGAAGAAGCAGCCAGGGCTTCAGTATTTACCTGCAGAGGTTTAAATCTTCGAAGTTTGTGCCGGTAAGCTATTCTGCCTCAAAGCTGAACTTCTCAGGTAATCTACTGACTCTGGGAGCTAAGGCTTTTTAGAAAAAGCACCACATATTGCCAGAGACAGTGCATCTATGAGCACTGGAAACTCTGCAGTCAAAAAGGATGTCCCAGACGAGCTATTTCAGCACTTAAGCTGATCTCCAGTACGAAGCGTGCACTGGTGCCAGTGTATAGGAGAGAGACATGGGCAGATGACATGACTACAGAACAGGTCCTTGTATCTTTAAGACATCCCATAAACCACATGGCCTGGAATCAGTCCCTGGGTGAAAAATTTTTTACAGTGAACTTGGGCCCTGTTCCCTATGCATTTCACATTTTTCTGCAATATTTCAGCTTGTAAGAAGCCACTCAATGTATTAATGATCAGGAAATAATGACGTTCTCAACCCAAGGCCAAGTATCCTCCGTCTCCCTGCCATCTGTAATAACAGCACGTTTAATGGATGTGTGCGAGATGGTCTCTTAGGAACCCTCAGGGAAGTGCAGAGCTACACCGAAAGCACAGTTGCTCAGCTGTTGCTGGAGAATTTATGACTCTCTCCAATTTTTCAGTGCTGGTTTGGTGACTTTCCCAGTGGCGTCAGTCTCTGTTACCTGCAGCAGGTTCTGTGTTGTTTCCTCTCTGACCTGGGAGCTGATTTCTCCATTGGCATGAGGGTATCTTGCGCATGTGCTGCGAGCTTCCTACGGTAGAGATTGATGGCAAGCAGCAAGAACCACACGGTTGCAGGTTCTCCCAGCAATTGCCATGCATGATGGAGGAGGCTGTCAATCAGCAGTCAGCAGCATCAGTGTTATGTTAAATCAAATACATCCAGAGCGGCTGCCTGTGTTTGTAAATCGCCACTAGGCATCAATTACAGTTTGCCAGATCACTCACTAACAGCCTTGCTCCACACTGCCGTTGTTGCGTTGTCCGTGCTGTGTGTCTTTTGTGGTCTTTAAAGGCAATGCGTGATATTGCCTCCCAACCCAAGAGAAATCACATTTTGAGGGACACTTTTCAGCGTGATTGGTCACAACCATTAGACCGAACACATAGCTTGTTCTGCCACCTAATTCATCTTTAGTTCTTCAGGAGACCAGCACTAAAGAAAGCACAATTACTGGACTTGATCTAGGAATCACAGACTTAAAGCTGATGGTCTTTGTTAAGTGGTATGAACGTAATGGCCTCCACTAGGCATTAATCACCACGGGACTTTGAACACAGGAACTTGGGCTATTTTTCGCAACCCTGTCAACTGTGAGCTATGTGTCTTTGGGCAAGTCTTGTCTTCTCCCTGTGGCCCAAAAAGTCCCCCAGCTGAACAAAGCATGTAATAATACTGAAGTGCCTCTAAAGACTAGGTTGTTGATGAATTAATTCTTACTGATTTTTTTTTTTGAGATTTTTGGATGCCGACCACTGTTTTAGTGCAAAGTAGTATTGATTATTATCATGCATATATAATGCAGTAAGTTGTTATTCATTTCCTTATTGCTTCTCTTCTCTGACATGATCCTTATTAGGTACCTCAGGGGGCAGGTTAATAAAACTCTGTCTATTTACATTAAATACTAAGGGAAAAATTACCCTTAGTACAATCCCACTCACTGTCCTAGCAAAACCCATCCGTTTGTCACAAGGCTCCAAGGCACCATTCCAGCAAGTCTCCTGAGCATCAGGCTGGGATTCTGCAGTGATATATGTTTTCTTTATTTTTCTTCTGCTGTGTTTTTTAACTGCTAGTCTGACCTGGCATTGCTACCTATCATAGAAAGAGGCTGTTTTTTTCCTGAGTAATCTCACAGTACTTATTTTTATAGGTATATTGAAGATAATGACCCTGCTTCTGAACGTGAAATAAGAGATAGTCAACGACAGAGCTGCTGGCTTTTTAACCCGCATGAAAATCTTCAGATATTACTGCAATGAGAACCATATATGAAGACAGAGCGGTGTCATGACTGGTAAGAGCGTGAGCAATGTAGCAACTTTGATATGAACAGTGACCTTCTCAGCATTAAGCATATTGCATTATGTTGCAGGAATAAGGCTTAAGACCCAGATTCACAAAGATGACAAAGTAATGCTGAATTCAGCAGCATTTGAGCATCTAAATACCTTTGTAGATATGGATATAAATGCCTTATTTAATCTGAATTAACATGACAGAAGAAGTGAAGTGTTAGCACAGTGGAATATGCTCTGTCTGTGGTTGCGTCTCCACTTTCCACTGTAACTGCCATTTTGTATTAGGGGTTGCACGTGTTGCCAGCCTTGCCCCAGGCAAGGTTAATGAATTGTGTTTCCTGTGATCTGCCTGGCTTCAGAGAGCTGCACCATATCTTCTTGAAGGATCATCACTGGGAAACTATCGCAAGGCAATCTGGAGCCATGGGCCTTGTTTGTCTCTCAGTGGTTGGCCACATGCCATGATCAACAGATTTGCAACATGGCGGTGCCAGTGCAGTGGGTGTCTCAGTCGCTTCTCAGCCCAACACGTGGCAAAAGGCTGAAGAGAGCAGGGAAGCCAAAAACCGTCAGCTGGAAGTGGGGCAGCGCAGGAGAGAGGGCAAGCAGGATGCTGCCAAGCTTTAATACCCATAAAGCTCAGGGTCATAGAGGGAAACTATTAATATAGATTTTCAGATAGTTTCTTTCCTCTTTCCTTTTGTTTCTGATATTTCCTGGTTCCTATCTGCTGTAAGAATGAAGTTGGCAGAGTTGGGAATCCTCCTCTCTCCTTACCACACCACTGGTCAGGTTATGTCTGAAATCTGGAGTGAAGAAGCAACCAGAGCAATTTCGGCAGTGCTTTACCTGCCTTATGCCAACTGTCATGTGCAAAGGACTTGTTTTATGACTTTGCCATTCTTTCCCATACAGAGAGGGAGAAGCATTCTCATTTAATATTAATTTCCCCTCCATGGATTCAGGCTGCTTCTGACAGTGTATCAATTATTTAAACTTGTTTAAAAAATTTCCAGGATTAAAGAGATTATCTTCTTGTTGATTTTGGTAATTCCTCCTGATTTTGTCTCTCTGAGGCTGAGTACAACACAGCTACTGAGTTCCTATTTGCTCAGAGTTCATCCTATCCAGGGGCAAAATGGAAATTTTATTTCCATTTGTAATTGCCAAGTTCATGTCTGAGTAGTAAGCAGCTCCCGCGAACTGGGTATAGTTGAAGACCTTTTGGGTGGCGTTGTTAGGTGAGCAATCACTTGTACCACTACGTAGGGGAATATTAATTGTAAGTTTGTTTGTACAGTTAGGATCTTTCTGCAGAACTTTACATTATGGAAGTAAATATGAAAGAGACAACAACATTTGCAGTTTTCCTCTGTGATGGTTTGCCTTTCTCAGCTACGTAAAGTGACCGGTCCCTTCCAGCAGGCAGTCGAGGTGACTCCACTGTCAGATCAAAGAACCTCATGTGCTACTGTCATAATTTTACACAATGTCTAAAGATCATCTGTTGTCCCCTGCATAGTGTGTCTTTGTTAGCTGTGGAATAACAGCTCACCTGCTCCAGCCTACAAGTTGAAATCAGGGCTGCATCTGGCACTTAAGAAAATCTAGAAAAAAGGATTAAAAAGAATAATCAAAGAGCTTTAAAGATCAAAAAGCAAACAGGTCTATGAAATATGCATGAAAACACACTAAAACCTCAATCCCAGCATTATCTGTCTCCCATCCGATCATTAATTCATGTTTTTTTGCTACCAGGGAAAGTGAAGCCCTTAAATGGGTTCTTTGACTGGGTCTTCCCATTGCTAAGTAAGACTGCCTGAACAGTCCAGCTCATCACTCTGGCAGAAAGGAATGTTGGTGGCTTCCTGTGATATCCCATAAATGTACCTTTGCCTTAATTAACTGGTCAGACAATCTTGCTTAACAAAGGGAAGACCTAGTGATATTTGTATCTAAAAGCAAGTTTCTATAATTACAAATTAATCAGGAAAAGCCCTCAGTAAGCTTTTCTCACTAAATATTCACTGTTAGAAAGAATCAGATGGCCCATTATTTTTCTTCCCAACTGTTTCATGCTGCATGATAGACTTTATCAATCAGCCCCAGAAACCAATCTTCTCCCAGTGTCCAGCACAGTCATCATCAATCACATCTGTGAGCAATGGCACTAGAGCCTCATCACAACCTCTCCGTTGCTAGCAGGCGTCACAGCTCGGAGAGAGAGGTGGAGATGTACATTTCAAATATCGATCATTCTCTCCTGCAGTGAAAGGATGGCGGGAGGGGAGAAGAGAGAGGGATCGCATGTGTTAAAATGTTTTATTTTTGTTGTCAGTGTCTCTGGCTAGAAACTGATAAGCTGCAGGGGCTGACAGCACGGAGAGAGTCTGGCATGAATGGTGTGTGGGAGAAGGTTAGGAAGGGAGGAAAACAAAATGTCATCTTGTTACTACCATTATTTGTATTATAGCAGTACTACCAAGCTCCTAGATTGCATGTTCTGCCCACCTACTGCCAACACCTTTCTAAAGGTCAGGATCATTATCTTCGTTTTCCAAACGGAGAAACTGAGGAAGATTTAACTTGCACGAGGCAAGCAGGCCCCAGGCAGAGGTGAGAAAAGAGCTCAGTTTTCTTGAGATGTAGAATAGCACTCTCTCCCCCAGGTTGCATTGCCTTCCCTTTATAGAAGAGGGTGAATCTGAGATCATGGTCTCGCTGGGCAGAGTATGGTACAAGCAATACAGGAAGAAAACAGATTTCCCAAAGGTCCCTGCATTCCTTCCATTTCCTGAGCTCACTCTATTATTGTAGGTCATCAGTTGTCATGTGGTTTTCCATCTCAAAGCTTTATTTTGTGCTTTGTATACCCACACAAGAAATGTGTTCCAGCTTCACAGCATTGCAGTGTGAACCAATGGGAACTCCAGAGAAGTGAGGTGCCTCTTCAAATGTATTTCACTTCATAAGATGAAGGAAAGAAGAAAGAAAAAAAAAACCCCAAACAAAAAATACTTACTTATTTTGTATGTATGTTTCACACTTCATTAAGTTCACTTGACTTGTTCCTAATTTACACAGAAATGTAAGGCCTAGTCTCCTGGGTCTAGTTTTCCACCCATTCGTACAAACTGTATGTCTGTAAATCATGCCTGTAATGTCTGCAGGGGAGACGGAGAACAGGGTGTGTTTCTTTCCACCTTATGCCCTGTAACACTGTTGATTTCCTTTCCAGCACTGAGGGAGTTTATTCACTTGAGGTTTCTTTAAGCCATTCTTAGATGCTGAGAATTTAATCTCTGAGAGTTTTTAGTTGTCTGCATTAACTACTTGAAGAAATCAGGCTAAGGCTGCACAGCCAGTTGAAATGTAGCTCCCTGTCAGGTTTAAGGAGGTTGAGAATTGTGAAGCACGCATTTACCATCCGGAGCATCGCCATGCTGAGGTCTGCAACTGTCCCTGACCAAGCTGATGCAAGCTGGTTACATGGAGCTGTACTGGATGTTGTGCTAGGATTTGAGTTTTGCTTCAGGAACTTTCTGGAGAATGAACAAAGCCTGCAGCTAACCAGCTGCCTGTATTTGCAAAGCATAAATGATAGAAAACTCAGAGCTGGCGTACAGGCTTTGGGTGAAGATAAAGAACTATAGGCTTCTGTCTTTGTCCCTCTGAATCACAGATGTTACATTAGGTCATAATAAACGGTTTGCATGCGTACCTCTATATTTAAGTTACATGTACCACACGTGTGTTGAGCTGGAAACCCATCAAAAAGGGATTTATCAGTCTCTTCCAAACTTTTGCTTTGAGCAGTCTGATGTGCAACAGAAAAACAAGATATTTCATAAGGCTTTTTTTTCTTGTGTTGGTCAAATATTTGACACTTCTTACCCAACTGTTTTTTCCCCACCTGTGTTAGTCTGGTTTCCTGCTGATCTCAATTCTGCAAAACCACAGCAAAGCCCATCCCTTCTGTCATTAGGCTTCTTAAGTATAAAAAAATGTGTATTTTGTCCAGAATCAGCCATGGAATTAGTACTTAAGGTGCACAGGCTTCCCAGTTCCTGCTTCCCCAGGTACCTGTGTACCATGCTCTTTGAATCATATCCCATTCCTTCATCATCTAAGCAGAATAAGCTTTCTGTGGGACCAGTGAAAAGCAACATTAAAAATAAAGTGCCCAGAAAGGGGACGGATGGAGATACAATGGTAATTAAGCTAGCAAAGAAAGTTATGTGGAATCAAATCACCTCACGCTTCCATGCCTTTCTGTCCTTAAAAAAAAAAATACTTTGGATGCCAGTTTACCCTAATTGGCTCTTCATTCTGGCAAACCAAAGAGAGATCAGCTTCTTTTTCACTGCCTTTGTGTCCCTGCTCCCCATCCTAACCTAGTGTAGTCTTCTGTGAAATTGTTTTCTCTGCAGAGATGGAGTTGCCTCGTCTCTTGTAATTCCACTAGAATAATCCTTGGCTCTGTGCTAGAAAAGCGCTGAGCGTAGTCATTGAGGGGAACACTGGGGAAACATAGGCATCTGCACACGTACACCTTAGTGCTGGGGGAATTCAGGCAACTCGGAAAACATGGAAGATTTGCAAATACTTTTTCTTTCCTTTAATGCTTGCTCTGTGGTAAAGTAGAAAAGGCTCAGGGAGCAGCCAGCCAGGTAGGCGTGCCAAGTGAGCAGAAATAGTGGGGTCCTGAAAGCAAATGCGGGGGAACAAATGCTTTGTACAGGACCTCACCGCATAAGGAGCAGGGTGGTTTGTGGGCAGCGCATGTAGACACCTGGGGCTGCTTAGCATCAGAGCTGAGCACAGGGCCAGACCGTCAGCATTGTAACTCTGCTGACCTTACTGCAACTAGTACAAGAGGTTTTGTCCCAGAGTGTCTGTGATCTCAAGTGATAAAAATAATAACCTAAGACTTACCTGTCTGTGTAACTAGGGAAAGACCCAGTCCTAATTTTTTAACTAAATAAAGTATACTTATCAACATCTTCTGACCATAAGCATTGCCCTCCTTTCTACGCAGAGATATGGAGAGGTGAAGCATGGTTCCTTTAATAGATCCTACAATTCCCAACTCACAATCTGAAGCCCTAACCATGAGGTGCCAAACCAAAAGGAGGTACAGCTATTAAATGTGTGTGATTGAAAGCCAGAAGGGAACACTGTGGTAGGCCTCCCGCATACAACTGAGTCTGAGTAATTCTTTTCCCTCGCTAGATAAATGATGACAATAATACCAAACTTAACAATTCCCAGTTACACTAGAGAGCATCTCTTTCTGAGAGTTAGCCAATAGCGATTTTCAGATATTATTGACATAGCCTACAATTCCAGCCATATCCCACCAGAGTCCTGGCAGACGGTTCGTCGCTCCCTGTGGAGAGAATAGGACTTCTTTCAGAGTTTATTGTCACCGTATCAGTATTGCGCCTCAGGTTATCAGGCAGTATCCAAATGGCAGTGCTTAGGAAGATGCTTATTCTATGGTCTGATTATTCAGTAATTTCCTGTTATTATTCTCTTGCATGTGCTTCTGAATCCTGGGCATTGCCAGCAAGAAGATTTGAGGTGGATAGTTAGTATGACAGTGCCCACACTCATAACCCGGTTGTGACCCGTGACGCACTGAACTTTAATGAGGTCTGGTAGGTAGTTGAAAATCTTCTGTAGTTGTGTCAGCCAGAGGAGATTTAAACCTGAAATCAATTTGTAAACATGACTTTGACAAGGTTCAAGACCATGGATGTAGAGCAGGAATCCAGAAGTAGGGAGACAGCAATTGCCATGTAATTATGGGTTCTGTCACTTAACATTTATATGCGATGGGTGTCCTAAAAGAGAGGTTGTAATTTGCATTATGGATATGCTAATTTGTTATGCTGACAGACAACAGAATCATAACTCATACAGCCATTGTAACTAATTAAACAGATAAACCAATCAACAGACATGGCAGATGAGGAATTTTAATGTGAAGAATTAAATATATAGAGTGACCTTGCGATGGTGCTTAGTATAATTTTGTTTAATACCATTCTTAGCAGAAAATTACCTTAAAAAACACGTAAAGCATGGCAAGGCAGTAATGACAATTTTGCCAGGGCTCCATAGCAGCTTTCATCTGGTGGGATCCCAAAGCATTTTATCAGCTGTCTAGATTCACTTCATGAAAATGAGAACATGTTAACATGTAACCTGGGTACCAGTGTGCTTGACCAGTGCTTGCTCTCTGCTGAGGTCAGTTCAGTTTCTGTTTTAGTTCAGGCATTGAAGATTAACTCTTTCTTCCTTTGTCCATCTGTCTGCTTGTCTTTGTCCTGTTCGTTTGAGGTGTACTGTACTATGATTAAAGTAATATGAGGAAGTATTTTGTACAACCCTCAATTTTTATTTTTATTTTATTTCTTTATTTCCAAGCAGCAGATACGGTGTATCTCCTGTTCAGGTAACGGGATCCAATAGCACGAGAATTTACTTCTCAGCTTTGTTGCTTTAAACGCGGTGAACTGTGCAATCCATTTCCTGTCTCTGTCATTCATAAAGCCATCTGGGTACATCAGCTGTGATGGATCATTTCAATATTATGCCTTCTATCCTAGAAATGGAACTTTCCCTCCCCTTTTAGATAAAAGCTGCTAATATTTGAGTCCCCATTCTAGTCAACCAGGCCATCAGACATAAGGCTCCCTGACAGCATATTCATGTTGTGAACATGTGACACTGCTCCTTGCTTCACTAGCCCAGACAATAAATATTGTGGAGCCAGAGCAAGAAATGAGAAGGGGGATTTACAGTGCATGGCATCATATGGCTTGTAGGCGAGGTTCATCCCTGGGTTAGTGCTGTTCAATTCAGAGGAATTATCCCAAGCAGTGAATCAGCTCCAATGGCAGACATGCAAGCCCAGAATTTCAGCTCTGTTTTTTTAACTCACTCTTCTCCAAAATACATAGAAGAAGGCTTAGCACAGGGTGCTGGGGATTTATACTGAGCTTGGTTAATCCATTGCAGAGGCTGGGGAGAATTTTGAGACTGGGATTTGACTTCAACTCAGGTGCTATTGAGCTTCTAAAGGTAGCTGACTTCCAGAGGGATTCAGGTAACAGCTAGGATGAGAACATTGTCAAAGGTGATATGAAAATGATTTACAAAGGTGAAGCCTGAGGAACACTGAGGGAAGGTCCCCAGCAAAGTTTGGTGAGTGGGCAGATTAATTTCTTTGTTGAGAAATTCAAGGTAAGTTATGTTAAAAAAAGTTATTCTTCTACTTGAAAACCTCTTTGATATTTAACTGAACTTTAAAAACTTATTTTGTTATTAGATAGCTCAACAAAATGCTCTTTGAGTGCTTGGAGGAGTCAGACAGCCAACATTTCTATGAGGCCTAAGGACTAGGAATAAAAAATAGTATTGGCAATGCTGCAAGTCATTACATCCCTCAGCAGAGAATCTCTTTTGGTTGAGGAAGTAATGAAACTGGGAGGGTTAAATGTTCAAACTTTCTAATCAGCCAAGGGTTCAGAACAAATAGTTTGATTTATGATCTGCTCTCCTTTTTTAGTCAAGTTTTAGTTTCTTCATATTCATTCTTATAATCTTCCTGTGCACATAAAAAGCAGTAAAAGCATTTAAGATCTGTGAGTGTTTTTTATATGGGATGAAAGGTGTTCATGCTTACAGTAGCTGTGCAGTGAGCTCCCAGTGGAATCCCAGGCTACGTGGAATTTACCCATTAGCTTTCATTTTGAAGAATGTCCGTTGGTATGGAAATCACTGCAATTTATCAGATTGTCAGTTTTTCTTGTTTGGAAGAAAATTAAACCTTATGATGTTTGCAAGGCCCGGTAATTTGGACATATAATCTTATACTAACAAACACACACACACGCACCCAGTAATATGAAACCATGCACACTTAAAATTGGGGTTTCCTGAAATCAAAATTCAAAGGCAACCCTTGCAAAGGAGGTCTATGGAAGGGGGAGTGAAAAGAAAATGACAGTTGTCATATCTGTCTGAATACCTCTGTGGCCTCTGTTACCATAGCATCTGAGCTCTTCTGAACCACTAACCAATTTTGACTGCACAGCCCTCCTGGCCAGGGTAGAAGCAGTTCCACTACTTTAAATTCATTCTTCCTATGGAGAGTTAAAGGGAGAGGAGGGGAGGGAGAGAGGTATGGAGAGGCCAAATAAATCACCACCATTTACAAACAGGTTGAAAATTAAAAGAGAGGGAGGGGAAAGAGGCAAGTGCTAACAGTAAAAGGAAAAATGAAGAAGTGCCATGATAAAAATGATACTGTGTCCAGGCAGCCTGGTCTCCAACCTTGAAAACCCTGTGAGTAAAACATTGCTCAGTGAAGATGAATTCTTTCAGTTAACCGTGTTTACAGCAACATCTTTGCAGGTCAGAAAATTATTACTTTCTCACTTTCCAGCTCTCAAGTGGGTTCCTGAATATCTCTGCATATGGATGGGTAGATTGGATTGGCTTAGGCTGAACTGAATTGGCAGACAGATTCCCTAAATCTGGGAATATTGTGCAGTATCATTCTTTTTCAATAAGACTATAATGAGGGAAAAATCCTCCCTGAAAGAAACAAAGGGACCTCAGTATGTTGCCATCAGGCTGGTTTTTAGCCATTGACCAGGCTAAAATAGCTGCACTGCAGCAGAAGTGCCTGGAAAAATTATGAGGACTTCAGCAAAACTGCAAAAGCTATAGGAGCAAGTTGCTTGTGAGTGCCTGCTCTGTTCCCATCTGAGAGGATTCATGCACCTTCCTTCTTTGTAGCTCAGCCCTGAATGTGCTTTCAGCTCCACCCTACAACTATGCAGTATGGAAACACTTCTCTTCCCCTTGTCCACTTTTACTTGGCAGTTGAAGTCATCTGACCGTGGAGCTGGATGCTCGGGGTCTCAGTTAGGAAAGGTCCTCCATGGGGGCTTTTGGACCCTAGCTAAAATCAACAGCTCCATGCATTTTCATGTCACTGGTGTCACCAAACTGATGTAGTGGGGCTGTCGTACACCCACGAGTTAGGGATGGTGCTCCATCTCTAAGCAAATGCAAACCGGTGATATGCAAGGAAAGTGCTCTACAAGGCAGTGCACTCCCCCTTCTCCCTCCAAGCCATCAAGTTGCTTCCAAAAGGCTAGTGATTCAGCCCAGGGAAAATAGTAAAATCTCATAATGTCCTGCCACTTTTCACATTCCCAGGCAAAGAAGATACAGGGGATAATGGCATGTCATATTTGTCTAATGGACTTATTACTACTTACCAATGCAATTTCATCAGCAAAAGTAGGCAATAATTGATAAAGAGTTAACTAACAGAGCACTACTGCTTGGTGTTTATTGATAATCTTTGCCCACTGGATACTTTTGATTCTGAGGCAAACATGAGAGCCAGAATGCCCTTAGGCAATTGCTTGTAGGCAGATCCACAGCAGCGTACTGAGGAATAAGGATTCTTAGCTACTCTAAGCGCTGAGCATTCATTTAGGATAATAAGGTCAACTGGTCAGACCTTGCAGGTCACAGCTCCTTACGTTTCACTGAACTGCCTTTAAAAGGGGACCGGTTATTCAGGTCTCAGAAAACTAGATGGTTCCTTGCCACAGGAAAAACAAACTAGCAAAAAACTGGTGTGCCACCCATGACCAAGGTGCTAGGGTGAAAACTGACAAGAAAAGCCTGTGTAAAGGCAACAAGAAGCATGAGAAATTCTCCCTGATCCTTTTAGGATCAGATTCTTTGCTGAAGAACACAGTAATAGATTGCAGAACCATATCAGATCATTGGAAAAAAAGCTAGGTAGAGAAGTAGAAGCATATGGCAATGAAAAAGCCTACCTTGAGAAATGGAAAATAGACTTTTTCTGTTTTTAATAATGTGTCAGCCTTTGTATAAACTGGCCCAGAGCCCAAAGAAATGGACTGTTGCTTCCATTTACAGGAAGACGAGGTCTGGCCTTCTGATGGCTCTGTAAATAAATGCTCCATTATCTCTTACAAATATCTTTCCAATATGTTATCTGACCCTGGGTTTATTCATTCACAGATTTGGTCATCTTTTATAGCAGAAGCTAGTCTCTTACTTTTATCCAGGAATTTCAAAGTGCTCTACCATGTATCAGTGACTTCAGCTTGTTAAATGTTACCGAAAAGGAAGCTGAGGCATGGAGAAAATGAAGTAAATGTATCCAAATTCATGCTGTGAGTCAGAAACAGAGCCAGGAATAGACCAGCAATGGACATACCAAAAATGACGAAAGGTCAGGACAAAATGCCGGACCCACTCGTTAGAGGAAGCTGCCACTTTACAACGTAAGACACTCACTAGAGCTAGGATTCACTGTGTGCATGAAGAAAAGCTTACAGAATGGGTATTCTTACATTGCTTACACTGTTCTTGTCTATGCTTTTCTCTAATTCCCTAGTCTATATGTTTGTGTCTTTCCCCTCGTCAGAAGGTGTGTAGCGCTCTGTAGGAAGTATTTCACTGGTAGCTTTGAAACACTGCGTTAATTGTAACCTTCCAAGATCTGTCATTCAAGTGAAGGAAGGTCATGCCTCAGATGGTCGTTTCACTTTATTTTTCTTGCAGAGGTTTGTATCATGGGTAAGCATATTAAAAAGCATATAAAAGAGTCACTGCTTGATGCAATTTGTGTTAGTTCATTAAGCACAAGATATGATTAACGTGAACACTTCTTTAATCAACCAAATATGCTGTTACAGACACTTAAAAGCCCTGTGCACTTCTAGCTGTGCTTTTCTCTGTATTGCTGCTCTGCCCAGATTTGTAGGAGAGCAGACAGTTCACAGTCTCTACACGCCAGCATAGAGCAATTTTGAGCCATGGTAGCAGTTTCAATATGGGATCAGAGAAACTGCAAAAGAATCTGCTTCTTCCCTGCAAATAATTCCCTAGCTTTTGCACTTAAACCTTGTATCGGGCTGTTATGCACCAGGAAGGAATTATTCCATTAAATGAGGTATAAAGAGCTGTGTAATGCTTAAGCAGGGTGTGGAAGGTCAGGTTACCAAGACCCCTGTTTCACCCAGCAAACCACTGCTATGCAGGTCTGTTCAGGCTAACCCGGAAAGAAACAAAACAGTTTTTATTATCGTCTTCTCTCTTGGTTCCCTCTGCCTTCAAGCCAGTTTGACATAACAGTTATTGTTTCCATCATTAACTCCATAACGATATGAACAGACATGGTCTTTTCTTGCGTCTTACCTTGTGGTAGCTTGTCCTTGTAGTACTCTTTGTTACCGGATTGTCATGGTTTAACCCCAGGCAGCAACTAAGCCCCGCCCAGCCACTTGCCTACTCCCCCCCACGGTGGGATGGGGGAGAGAATCAGAAGAGTAGAAATGGGAAAACTCGTGGGTTGAGATAAAGACAGTTTAACAGGTAAAGCAAAAGCTGCACATAAACAATACCATTTCCTTGGTAAAGCAAACCAAGGAATTCCTTCACTCCTTCCCATGGGCAGGCAGGTGTTCAGCCATCTCCAGGAAAGCAGGACTCCATAGCGTGTAATGGTGACTTGGGAAGACAAACGCCATCAATCCCAATGTCCCTCCTTTCCTCCTTCTTCCCCCAGCTGTATATGCTGAGCATGATGTCGTATGGTGTGGGATATCCCTTTGGCCAGTTGGGGTCAGCTGTCCTGGCTGTGTCCCGCCCCAGCTTCTTGTGCACCTTCTTGCTGGCAGAGCATGGGAAGCTGAAAAGTCCTTGACTTAGTATAAACACTGCTTAGCAACAGCTAAAACATCAGTGTGTTATCACATTATTCTTATGCTAAATCCAAAGCACAGCACTATACCAGCTACTAGGAAGAAAATTAACTCTATCCCAGCCAAAACCAGGACAGCTATTTAAATAATGACTGTCTCCTCACCGTTTCTTTCTTCTTTTCCTAGGCTTAGACTAGCTGAGGCCAACCACATCTGCTCCTGGCTGCAGTGGCTCAAATGTGTGGCTTTGGGTCCTTGCCGTAATGGGAGTTACTTGGCGTCTCTTTGCCCAGTCTGGTATTATCAGACCATAGAGCAACCTAAACAAAGAGACACAAACGCTGCTTACAATTCACTTTGGCTACTCACTGCAGTCTGGTGATTCTCCGTTACATCTCTGCTCATTATGAATACAGATAACAGACTATCATGAACTGAGTAGCCTTATCCTTAAGAGATAAAACTAATCTCTGTGCTTAGATCAGCAGCCTTGTTCTTGCCTAATCTCACCTTGGAAAGCACAGTAATTGCAGAAACATGGAAAGAAAGTAAAGAGTAAGGGGGTGAGAAACCCAGGGAACGTATCCCTCTAATTCTACCCTCTGAGCCTGTGAGCTTGCACTGCTTCCTGGCCACATCTTTTCTGAGTATTGTGCATTTACACCGTGCGTCATAAGGAAACAGTCTTCTACAAGAATTCTTTTGTTCAAATAAAACAGAAATAAACCTTATGCATGGCCTCAAGAATAATCATGCTGGGTAAAAGAACCCCTTGTACTCAAAGCTCAATTGGTACAATGGGCACCATGTCCAAAACACTTTCCTTTTACACTAGATTTCCTCTCTTTTCCCTGTTTGTCCTTATTTTGTTTTTTTCTCGGAACAAAAGCAACGTCCATATGCTTTGGTGGCCTTGGTGTCAGATGGCTGTCTTTTGACCCTACTCTAATGCAAACAATGAAAGCAATAAAACCAAGGTTGTTCAAGCTGGAGTTCAAGCTCCAAACCAACTAGGTTCAAGCAGGTGCACAGTCCTAATAATCCTACTTTTAGCTTGTAAGGCAATGCCCAACCCAAAGCTCTGCATTCAGCTGCAGCAGACGGATCCAGATGCATGTTTCTTAGATGGGTTTCAATTCTTACTGTGGCCTAGGCCAGACCTTTTAATCTTACTTTGATCTTGGTTTTGTCATTATACATTATAATATAATGATGGATTATATTATAATATAATGGATGGATTATAATATAATGATTGGATGACCTATAATATATATATGTATTATAGGTCATCCAATATGACCTATAATCCACATCCAAATTTCCCTCCAGGCTGACTTTGTAGTGGTTATCCTAAAACCCCAGTGATTCGGCCATTCCCAAAGTCAATGCCAAAAACTCTCTCCTTGCCTTTGGTGAAAGTTTATACCAAAGCTTTTGAGGCATGCTTTTCTCCTTTCAACTCATGCCATTTCAGCCTCTGAATGTGAGCTGAGTCTGCAGAGTTATAAATGAAAAACCAAAAAGGCGTCCAGTTTGGAAAATCTATGACTTAATATTGATTTTGGACATCCCATGAATTGAAACAAGCCTTCTGTGCAGAAATCCTCCAAAGATGGCATGTTCACCTCTCCTCTTGACACAGCATTTTATCGATCTCCATGTTGTGCCACATGAATGATGGATTATTGCATATCAAACCCTGCAGTATTCATTTAATGCCTTTGAATAAAACAGTTCTCACAGATTAACTTAGCAGTTTTAAGTGAACAACCACTTTCATCTGTTTTAAATCTTCATGGATACTTTTCTGGAGAACAAGTACATTGTTAATAATTGAAGGGAATGAGACCTTGCTAATCTCTTTGTATTTTAATAAAGTTCTGTTGCACCCCATTCATTTATTTTTAAAATATCAGCATTTATAAAAATTCATTAAATTTATTTCCCTCCCTTTGAAATGAATAATCCTGAGATTACATGAAAAGAAGTGATTATATATGTACCAGGGACCTGGAAGTTCATTGTGTCCAGATAGCTATAAACGTGGCTCGCAATGGATTGAATGGATGAGAGGAGGGAGGAATGCTTTTCAGTGGAAGCAGAGATGCATGGAAAGAGCAAGTTTAGAAAGAGAGGAAGGTGTAGAGAGAAAGAAGCAGGAAGTTAGAAGGGAAGGAGTCAGGAAGCAGTTTGGTCATAGGGACAGATGGGCATATAAAAACAAGACAAAGTGTGGGCAGGTAAAATGTAGAAATATGTGTACATAGGTGAATGCATACATCTCTCTAATATGTTTTTTCTCTCATTCTGTCCTTTCATCCCTCTGCCTGTGATGCTATTCCAATGACTTCTGCGACTCTTTCTCCAGTTCACCGTTTGTCTTCTGTCTCTCACTGTCAATCCTCTTCTGTGCCTCAGACTCCAGTTCAAATCTTCGCTGCCTGTGCTGAGAGCATCTCAAAGCTTGACTTTACACCGTCCCATTTCTCTTTTTCAAATACAATTACTTCTTTACACACAGCCCCAGGATTACATTTCAAAGGAGAAGAGAAAACCCAATATGTACATGATTTCTTCTATCATTATCAAGACGTTGTCAACCCTTATAATTCTGGTCTCAAAAATATTTCATTTCAGCAAGTTTCATTAAATTCGGTGGTCAGATAGAGCATGTTTGGTACAGGGATCTGATAAAGACAGTCCTGAAGGCTCCCAAAGATGCTGTACACTAGTCATACATGGTCAGAACAGTGAGTGAAGAGGCTTTGGCAGCAGTAGTGAAAAAAAACCAAAATAAATGCATTAGGTGCCCTCCTCAGAGGATATTTGTGCAGACAGAGAGAGGGATTAGATCTCTAAGTCTACATTAGTACAGATTTTTGTGACCAGTAGATTTTTGCTGATTCCAGCCACTCTTGAGCTATTCTGCTTTCAGTTCTACATCTGGTAATTGTCTTTTGGTTTGAAGGGGCTATGTTGAGAGGGTAGTAATCAAACACTCATGCCATAAACTGAGATCTCTGCCTCCTCCAAGAATCTCTTTGAAACGTTGCTTGTAAATTGCTTGTTGACATTTGACCGTGAGTCACCTCTGCATAAATCTTTGCCAGGCATTAAAACCTTTGAAAAGATGCTGGAATGCTGAGATAAGTTGATGAATTAGTGGGAGGAACAGAAATTGGACTGGGCAGCACAGCTTGAGTTTAGATAGGCAGCCTTCTGCGTGAATGATTTCAAGCAACAAGTTGTGAAAACCTGTTGTGGGAAGGAGCTTAAAACAGCTCTGCATTAAGTCTTCCTGTAGAGAAGAAAATCTTTCTTCACGTTTTTAATCAAGTTTCTGCTTAGCTGTTTACTTATGAGCTGATGACGGAGGATAGAAAAAGGCAAAATCAGTGCATGAGACAGATTTTTAGTGGAGCTGCTGTTATCGAGCTAAGCAGGTTGAGTTTGATCAGTATTTAGGGTGGGACTTCTCCAAAAAAATGCTATTGTACTGCTAGAAAGAGTATTGTTCAACAAGAACATCAGTGTATTAAGTACCTCTGATCAGGTCCTTGGCAAAGGAGTATGGTCACGGAGGGTGGTATCAGTCACTGCCATTTGGTTGGATATAAAACTGAATGTCTGAGTACTAGTGATCTGGGATGCCTTCCCATTTGCAGACTAATATTCTTCTTATCTGTATTCCCCTTGGATTTGCATGAGTTACAGTTCCTTTCACTTCCTATCTCAGACTCTGTAGCATCATCCTTAAATAGCTGTCATATTCCACCCAAGGTGGAATTTGCTGCATTTCAGTGGTGGATAAAGTGATTTCACTTTTTGTATAGGAGAGATATCACATGGAAACTGGGCTAAGCTCTAGGCCATGCCCTAGCAATTTATGCTACTTCTGTGGCACAAAGCAGTTGGGAAACTGGATTATCCATTTGCAGACAGGATCCCAGAAGCACGTGCAGCTGACATAGCTATCTGTATCACCCCATCCGCAGCCCTGCAGGGACACATCCTTGAGAGTCCTCCTCAAAGTATTACTGACTACTGGAGTGCTTCTGGGTCATTCTCATTTATGCCATGGGCTGGTACCCAGTGGCACCAGTCACAATGCAAAGGTTGAACTTTCACATCTGTTGGAATTTTATCTTGACCCTGTATATTAAATGCACAGGACCAACTTCATCTGGGGTGTAAGCTTCCCTGAATGGCCAGGGAAAAAGGATACAAGAGCAATTAATTGATGGGATAGTTCACACATGCTCAGTGTTTGTCCGGTTCTGTTGTACGGTAAATCAGTTCCAAAACACAGTCAGATACCACTGAATGCTTGGGGAAATTCCACCTAATTTGCATTTATTATTCCTGCTGTATCTCAAATTATGGTCTTTGGCTCATGCATCTACAGACAGTGAAGAAAGAGGTTCTCTCTTAGGGCAGTAAATAGCTGGCTTGTCCTCTCCTTGAAAGTGAAATAGGGGCCAGTTTACATCTTTCCATTATACATTTGTTTAGAGCAATTGCCTTTCTACCAGGTCAGCAGTTCATCCCTATGTACCTACTTGTCTCTAAAATATATGGACTGCTTCTCTCCTGCAGTCCAGGCCCAGCTGACTGTGACCAATGGCTTTGCTTAGGCCTCGGGAACTTCAGGCCAGTGGTACATTCCAGCAGAAATAAGGATTTAGCCTTTTTAGAAAATGAATGACTTGTCTGGTAGTTCACCCTGTCTCTGGAGTATAACACACTCAGTGCTCCCACGACTGCTGCACGCACTCCCTGTGACCACAGGCTGGAGAGTATTGCAAGCCAGGGCTCAGCTGCAAACCCTTTGTACTTCTGTGACACAGGCTTATTTGGGCTTGAACCGCAAGTGATATCAGTGGTCTTGTCACTTGAAGCTCTGGCCTCCTGCTGATCCTATTTTTGCAACTGGCTTGTCCCAAACTGACCTCCTTTAGCTGCTACTTAGCAAATGCACAGTCGCACACACACACTCACCATGACACCTGGGCATGCAGTCACACAATCCCAAACTCATATAAGCCAATTCACCCTCTCTCGTCCCATCTCTTTGCACTTACATGTATTTTTATGATCTTATAAACAGAATCATGCGGGTTAAACCTCTCCAACACGCAGGCTGTTGTGGGCACATGCTTTCTTGCTTGTAGATGCAGCCAGACACACAATCCCAAGTTCACAAGCAGTAACATTCAAAATACAAATATTCATACTTTCCTTTCCTTCTCGTGACACACAGTCATAGCGCAAACACAGTCACTTCCACCCATATGTGCTCCTGGATCTCATATTTCCACAGTCAATGTCTCAGAAGCCCTCAGACGTTGTCTGTCTTGCACAAGCAGACGCAATCCCTTGAAATCGTTAGATTTGTGTGAACACCAGTGCATAATACGCACACTGTGTGACAGGTAAAGTTATCCAGGCCACCCTCCTCTGCATCACACATCCACTGTCAGTGCAGAGATCACATGAAAACATGTTTTTATTTTTACTTTACTTGAGATGGACAATATTAATGAACTGAACTTCAGTCTAGGATCAGTAAAGCAGCTGTGGGAATGTCTTGAAATCATGTTACACTGAAGGCCTGTTATTTTTTAATATCCCCATATCCCCAGGTGTATTTTCAAATATGATCTATGGGTGAATACTGAGCCAGCTGTAACCCTGACAACAGTGACCCAGGTGGTAATCAGCAAAATGGACTAATTGAATAATGTTGAGTTAGAACCAGTGCTTTGCAGAACTCTGTTAGACCCTGCAGTAACTCAATATAATTTAAAGACGTTGAGTGAATTTCACGTTCTCCATTGTAATCCCACACCTGGAGGTGCTGGAAGGGACTTGCATGTGGACAGCACAGACAATATAAGAGAAACAGCCCAGTATAGGAGTGTGTATCTAGGGAGATCTTTCTGGAATTAAAAGAAGTGGATTTATTTGTCCCCATAAAACTCTCTGAGGCCCTTGAATAGCCCAGAGACACAACTATTCATTACCAGTCAACAGTCATAGTCAGGGACAGATCTGCCGTAGAGTAGAGTAGACTTTAGTAGAGTTAGAGCACCACGGCTGCGTATTGTCAGGGCTTTCCATTCGTTTATGGGGCTTTCCATTCGTTTATGAGGCTTACCTGTGCCCTGAAAAGGGAGGGACATGCAGCAGGTCTGTGCATGCCTTTTCTCTGCTGGAATAGTAACCCGGGTTGTTAACATGAGACCTCATTTCATAGGTAATGTGCCGCAGCGCTGCGCAGGCTGGGGGTGTTGCAGGGGCACTCTGAGCATCACTGCTCACAGGGACAGAGAAGGCTGACAGGATGGGGTCCCCGTGGAGCTGAGCGCATTTGTACTAAGGGCCACTGTACCCGTGATAGGACACGAGCAGGAGTAGATGTAAAATGAGTCAGCCCACACAGAGACAAATATCTGGATGGAAATAGGAGTTAGAGTGTCAAAATGGTTGCTGAGAAAAGGGATGATGAGCTAGTTGGGGCTTTCCCACCCATTGAGGCTATGGTAAGCACACAGGGCTGAAAGGCTGGGCCCGGCGTAGGGAGCAGAAATCTGTTCCCAGTGTTGACTGAGAGGTCTGGGCTAGTGGTGAGTGTGGAAGGCTGTGATTCAGCCATCCCCAGGGCCTGTGTTTCTGCAAGCTTTGAATCAGCCTAGCTGCAGCAATAGAGAGGGATGACTGGAAGCAGAAAACAAAGCATATGTGAATGGGAAGGGGCATTGACTTTCTGTCATTAACATTTGAGACCCTCTTTGGCAGCCCTGGCAAGGAGAAGAATAATGAGCGATGGCCAGTGTTGTTGCTGTGCAGAGACCAATCCAGCCAACTGATTTATGGGGCAACTGAAAAATTCAGCCAGCTCTTGCAACGCTGTATTAATTCTCATTCTGTCACCAGGGCTGAGGTGTGCCTGGGGCGTATGGGCTTAGGATGGTTGCTTGACAAGCTCCTCTTCGTCACTGTACCCAGGACACTAGAGCTGAGCCGAGACAGAAGGGTATGAAAGAAAGGGGCAACTCCAGTAGCAGCAGAAAGATGCTGCTGGCGGGGAGTGTTGGGAATAGTTCTTGGATGAATGGGGAGCCCAGAGCAATGCAACATAATTGCCAAGAACAAGACCAGGTCAGTCCAAGCCTGGAGCATCCATCAATTTAGCCATGGCAATTCAAGCAGACATGCACAACTTTGTCCCTGCTTGAGACCAGAGACCAAGGGAACCTCTTAGCTGCAGAGGTCTGAAGAGCTTTCTCCTGTACACAGCCATTTCAGCTATGGTGATTGTTTGTGTGCTGCTCACTCCATTAAGTGTAACAACCCCAGGAATGCTACAGCCGTAATGATGTGTTACCCCTAATAATGAGTCCATTTGTAAGAATTACAGTCCCCAGTGTGAAAAATACTTTGAGACTACATTCAAAGGTCCATCAGTGGATAGAAGCTTGGAGTGAAAAGTCAGGAGAGGGATGAAAACACCCAGGTATAGGGGGTGGGTGTGTGGGGGAGGTTGATGATGTGCTTTTGCCAAGATAGACTAGGTGGCATCTGACATTTCAGAAAGCTGTAAAAAGCCAGAAAGTAAACAAGCCTCATTAATTCCAACAAAGGGCAATGTATGTAGCTGCCAGCTTCTGCTCTTTTCTTTAGCTTTCCTCCTTATTGTCTAAGGGCTTCATTATCGTAAACAGCTTCACAAATTACATAACAAATAGAGCTTTAAAATATTTAAAGAATAGTTGAATGGTAGGTAACTCATATTCCATGGAGTGAGTCTTTTTCTTCCTTCCTTCTTTCCATTGTCATAGATCCTTCCTTTTCTTTCTCCCTCTTCACCTTGTGTCTCTGCTCCCTTGATGTCTTCCTTGCTCTCCACTTCTACCCCTCTCTTTGTCTCTCTCCTTCTCTCTCAGCTTCTCACTCTGCCAGTCAGCACATGCGTGGTCCCAATGCCTCCAGTGTTTAGCACAGCTATTCTCCTAGCTGTTGGAAGGAAGAGATTTGGGGTGGAAAATTTAATGAGGTGATCCATAAGCCAGCTGTTTTCCATTTAGTGTTTGTTTCTTGCAGTAAGGAGATAATTTGTACATCCACTTGGCAAACTGAGGGACAAAGTGTCAGAGTCAAGCTCTGTGACACACGTAGACTTTCACGTACTTCTGCTCATGTATGATTTGGGAGATGCAGAGCTGTAGCCCAGGGTCGCAGCTAAACTCAAGCTAAGCCCCACCCCAGGCTATGCCCAGCATAAAGCTGCCAGGAAGAGATTTGCAAGCAGGGTGCCTTTCAGACAGAGGAAAACAGCTTGAGAAAGCAGGTGACATCGAAGAGCACACACAGCAGGGACAGACATTATTTGCAGAGATGCCAAATAATTTTGCAGGCTATTTCGGTTCAGGCACAGGGTAGCAAAACCACAGTTTCTCACAATAACCTGTCGTGCTGAGGAGCGCCTGGATATGGATGACAATTCATCCAGAGGTGCTCTCCCTCACTTACGGCCCACATATGATATTAGAAGATGCTGTATTGTTAGATATGAAGCATCATATTCGGACATGAATTTATTTTCAAAAGCGAAGATTTGTAGTCTGTTCCTGTTTGTGGAAAGGTCCCATTTTGAATGACCTGAACCAGAAAAAGATACAGACTCACCGATGGATACTAGAGACAGCTCTCCCACTTGAAAGAGCTTGGTTTCTTTCTTGCTGCTAAATTCTGTGAAATTCAAACTGGGCAAAAGTGAATATTGCTCAGCCAAGGATTGTTTTAGTATTTAACAAGCCTACCCAGAGTTATAATCAAAGTGAAGAGCAACTTGGGAGCCTATGTTTAATATCATGTTCCAGGATTATGTCACACTGTGTGTTAAGGCTAAGATGTGATGTTGGAGGTGGGGTTACTCCGTATCCACCGGGGTAGGAGCTCATACTCAGGATGATCAGAAGAGGCAATGTGACAGTCTTATCTTGTGGCTATTGGCCTCCTGCATAAAGGAAGGTAGGTGCAAAAGTACAGCCGTTCTCATTTTAAACTAATCCAGCAGGCACATGTGAGATGAGAGGAGCTGCACAGAAGCCCTGACTCTTTCCCATGAGTTCGGGAATGGTCTTCTCTGTGGCCTGCTTGCCTGGGCTCTCTTTATGCTCTTTTCGTGTCAGCCTATGACACTGCGACTATGCAGCATAGAGAAACTCCTTCTTTGGTCCAAGGATCAGCCCGAAAGCAATCTCCTATCTTCTGTGGCTTGCCTGCCACTGCTGCAGAAGTTTCCTGTTACGTGAGCCTGGAATCCATTCTCTGCTACCACGGCTTGCGGTTAATAGCGCTGCTAACTTCAGCGCCACTGGGATCTTTCCTCCGGCTGGAGAATCACCATGGAGACCCCTGATGTGTCTGTGCACCCAGCACACCTCTTGGCCCTGGCATTAATCCTTTTGCAATGTACCACAAAGTCGGCTTTAGCTTGGAGGAGCGATCAAATAAATATGAAAACTGCTCCCAGAGGAGGTAAATACTCGCTAGACAAGCAGAAAGAAAAGCAATAATATACCATGTAAGCTACTGCCTTTTATTAGCTCAGCTCCCTTTTCTCCACTTGTAAAGTATTGTTGCATTGTTATATTAATCTTTACTCTGAACCAAATTAAAGCAGGGACAGTTGTCAGAGTATTATTAAGAACATCTGTTTAATTAGGGCTGCCTTTGCATCCATTTGAGGGAGAAATGTAACACCCCTGTTCAACCACTCCTGCTGTCTCACTCCCCCTTCCAAGCCTTCCCCAGCTACGTTGCATGCCAGAGGAAGAACGTGTAGTGAATACAGGAGCACCTGGGGCCTTTATTACCTTCCAGTTCCTCTGCTCTGAGGAGGTGTCAGTTCTTCCTATTAATGCTGGGGAAGGAGGCGGGGCAGGCAGGGAAGTATAGCTGTCATGGGGTTTTTTAGCGATCTCTGTCTTGAGAGCCTCTATCCCTACTTTCTTACCCTCAGAAAATAATTTGGAATTCTGTAAAGAGATCATGAATAACTATTAATTATCATTAGCAATTTGCCATTCCAGGCCAGCCTTTCATCTGGGAATCTCAGAGCAGTTTTACAAATGCTAATTAATTGAGACTACTTCATGAAGTAGTCTCTTAAACTCATTTTACAGGGCTAAATCAAGGCCAAGAGATACGAAGCGACTTGCTTCAGTTGAAGGTGGTGCTGCCAAATGGAACCCAGGCTTTCCACCTACAAATCACGTGTTGCAACCACCCTGTAAGTGAGGTTGTCAAGCTCTCCCACCTTCCCCGCAATGCCCCAGCTGGACGACGGCATCCCCCCGGCGCTTACAGAAGGCAACACCAGGAGGTGATGAAAACACCAAAAGTTTTGGCCTTGTCCATTTCTTTGTCTTCACGAGATGGTTCGCAAAATACGGACGGGTTCACTGATAACGACAAAATGCAATGATCTAACTGCAGTCTGCTTATGATTGCCAGAATCTGAGAGAGGTATGAGACTGCCCTGAACGTATTCTCTTCTTCCTTAAAACACTTGCTACTGGTCTTTGTTGGGGATGTGATCCAGCAAGGCTTTTGCTCTGACCCATTCAAAACAGTTCGTACAATCTTACACATGCCTGTCTCCCTTTCTCCACGTATCTTTGCATTTCTATGTCTTTCCAGACCGCAGTATCTGATTGTCTAGGCACCATTTCTTCTATATTTATGTAGCCGTTTACCCAGGCAGCCAGCAGTGAATTAATTGTTGTGTCTACAGTCTCAGCTGGGAGAGGTATTGACACATAGATTCAAGTCCAGGAGGCCAAGAGCTTGCTTGTTACCTGATAAGACTAAGCTTCATTTGGGGCTGCCCAAGATGTCATGGGTGGTTTAATGAACTAACTTTGAGAACTACGAAGGTCGGAGCTTAGCTCTGGGCCAGTGCACAGGAAACACAGTTTGTGTACCTGATTGGTCCCATTCTGTGTGCGGCCATTCTGCATGCTGCAGATCACAGCAGTGCAGGGAAATGCTTGCAGGGAAGAACAGTTATGAATTCACAAGGGTTGAGAGAAACAGAACTAACTTCTCCCCCTGCAACCCTTTCTCTTCTCCATGCTGTCATGGTTTTAGCTGGGATAGTTAATTTACTTCACTGTAGCTAGCATAGTGCTGTGTTTTAGACTTAGTATGAAAATAATGTTGATAACACACTAATGTTTTAGTTGTTGCTAGGTAGTGCTGACACTAGTCTAGGACTTTCCAGCTTCCCATGCTCTGCCAGGTGCACAAGAAGCCGGGAGGGGAGGGGATACAACCAGGAGAGCTGATTCGAATTGGCCAAAGGGTATTCCATATCATGTGACGTCATGCCCAGTATATTAACTGGGGGGAGTTGGCCGGGGGAGGCAGCGATCGCGGCTCGGGGACCGGCAGTGTCAGTCGGCGGGTGGTGAGCGGTTGCAGCACTTGTTGTTTAGTTTTGGGGTTTTTTTTCCTTCTTCCACGGTTTCATCTCTCTCTCGCTCATTATTTTTCTTTTCATTATATTATTATTATTGCTGTTTTATTTTAATTATTAAACTGTTCTTAACTCACAAGTTTTCTTACTTTGGCCCTTCCGATTCTCTCCCCCATCCCACAGGGGTGGGGGGAGTGAGCGAGCGGCTGTGTGGTGCTTGGTTGCTGACCGGGGCTAAACCACAACACATGCCCTACCTGTCACATCATATGCTTTTGAAAATTAGAAATTTCAATTGAGTCAAATCTTTTTCTGCATTTAGCATAGACCATTTTCCCCAAAGAGTATATTCCCTGAAAGGTCTGCCTGTTCAATCATATAAATTATCCACAGACTCAGGCTACCTGGTGAGTTGATCAGGTTTAGAGCTATGTCAGGTCACTTGGAAGTTCAAAGCAGTCCATACCTACATGTGAATCCAAATTCCAGCGTGCAGTCTGAGAATGAGCAAGAGCTGTTTTACATGCTAGAAATAGTAAAAAACCCATAAATCTCGCTTGATTTACAAGTGTTTGGAAGTATCTGGGGTTTTGGGGTGGTCTAAACTATCTGGACTCTGAATATTTGAGGCTTTCCCATCATTGTAAGTATTAACCATATAATTAGGTATTATCTGAGAATTATCCATAAATACTCACCACAACATGATATTTGCTAAGTAATAATTAGGCTATGAAAGGAACTCAAATAATACCTTTGTCTAGAAAATTAAAGGCCCTGCATTGCATTTGCACAGCACCATGCTGAGGGGGTAATAGGGTTTAAAATTCCAGTAAATTGCAGTTAGACCAAATCTAAACCCCCTTAAGTGTAAAGAAGCTACAGGGCAAAAGAGAATCAGGCCTCCAAAGACATTTTAGAGTCAGAAAGCTATGTAGATTCCGGTTCTTTACGGCAAGTTTGAAATCCAGTCAGTGAAAGGTGCAGGCACCACAGTGTGCTCTACCATCCAGCTCCAGAGGAGCTGCTGGCCATCTTCAGCACGATGGAGGGCCCCTAGGCCATGTTCATACATTTCTGATATCAGGTTAGATGGGGTGCAGGAGCCTGTCCTGCTGTGCCCAGCTCCCTGGGCACTGTACAGAGCCATGCACTGAGAGCTACGACGTCCCTCAGCGACGAGTTGACCATGTTACAAAAAAAAAAGACAGGGCAAGGCACTCAGTCCGTTCACAGGAAGAGCACCTGTGGACTACACCTCCTTCAACATTTTTATTTTAGTTGAAGTCCCTGTTTTCCAAACTCAGGTTCTTCTCAGAAGTACAGGATTTTTCTTCTCTAAACTTTCACTGTCTTAGATTGGGTGAAATGAGAGCTACCAAGGATAAAAATTATTTCAAGGGGATAAAGTTACATTTTGCTTTGGTTTGCAATGTTTCAAAACTCTCCTGATGAGCACAGCAGAATCTTATGTATTTATTTATCATCATTAGAGATTTTGAGTTGTATCTAAGGAAGACAAACACGCAAATTTCATTGAATTTCTTATTTCTGTTAGGTTCATTTCAGAATCACAGGGCACAAGCACATTTAGGGCAAGCCTTTGCTGCATAGGACTAAGTGCTGAGTGTCTCAAAGCAGATGACAAAATTAAAGGAGAATTTAAACGTCGGATCATTTGTATTTCAACTTGCCCTCCCTCCCGCTTTGAACACAGTGTAAAACAGGGATAGTAACCTTCCACATGAACTCCCATCTCAGTTTTATAAATATAAATCCACTCATGTTTGTGTAGATGTGTGTAGATAAGCACTTCAGAAGAGATCGGGAGGAAGTGAACAGTTCTGCATGCACAGCAGGCCTTGAAAAGCAAGCTGCAAATAAGGCTAAGGGCCACACAAAGAGCCTGGAAGGTAACACAAAACCCTGAGTAGCTGCTCACTTGCAGGGCACCATGTCTGCTGGATGAGGATAGGATCAGCTTTGGATGAGGATGGCATCACAGAGGTGAGATATGGCAGGACACTCTAGTGGCAAACTGATCATAAAGCATCTGCAGAGAGCGCTGAACTACACGTGGCTGGGTAAGGTTGGTTCTGAAATTGTCTAATGTTTGCATGCTGGAACTTGGAACTTGACCATGAAAGATAGCATTTATGGTTGGGGTTTTTTCCCCTCTCTCAATCTGATAGGTTCTCTTAATTTTAGGACTGGTGATCTCTATGTAGTAGAAAAAGCCCACTTCTGGTATCCTGTCTAAAACCCAGGATTTACTAAAAGCTCATCGCATCCTGGCAGTTGGCGGTTTATGGCTTTTTCAAGAATAAAAGCAGCATTTGACTTTTGGAAATGGAAAAGAACAAGAGTGTGCTGCTTATGTGAGGCTTACTTATTCCTCTTCCTGCATGCTTTGCTTGTGGGATTACAACACATTTACGTTTCCTCTCCTGTGTAGCCAAACCTCTAAATGGATACTTTGGTACCTGGCGCATTTTGATCAATAAAACTTGCTGTCTCTTAGTTACCTGTAGAGAGGGACTATAAATGAGAACAAGCAATACAACAGGGTGTTATTACCACTGGCATTAAGTCACCCTCTGCAGCAACTGACACGTGACTCCTTTTGCCTTGAATAGGTTTGCCTGGGTATAGCAGTGCATTCCTGGTCACTGTATTTTAAATAGTGATTTTCTATGGATGAGACCCAGCTCTCATCTTGATTCTTGTTTGATGGCTCCTGGAGCTCTCTCCTTACCCAAGAGAGAAAGAAAAGACATTTTCCAGCAAAGAGATGTCTACGCCGAATGGAAATTTAGTCTTTGTGTGCTTTAAACACTTTTATAAATAGGTCAGGGCTGATGAAAGGTGCTAGCGTGGCAGTCATAGCAGTTGGAATCCTCTGCAGGAGGGGAACAAAACAAGCAAATTCTCACTCCATACCTTGTACTATCACGATGCCTCAAACCTCCCTCTCTGTCCTCTGCAGCTGAGAAATGGCTCCCATTTCTGGTCAGCAGAAACCAGTGGAGTTGAGTTAGTGCCACATGAAGTGGACATTTCTTGGTATAGAGACCTGTCTGTTCACACTGGGATTGAGCCTCGCCAAACTCCGTTCATGCTGTTACCCAACTGCCACCAGTCAGTGCCAGTCTGGATTTATACAGGATTGGGACCTGGGTATCTCTAGCTAGGAGCAGGTGACAACTGGGAGTCTGGCAATTCTAATCTCTTTTACACTCACCCTCTGGCAAAGACCATCAGCTTCAGGAGATCCAAGTCCTGCCCTGGTCATGTAGTAAGAGAGGGAGGCTGTGAAAATTTCATGCCATTAGGAAATGACAGAGCTGAGGGAAGAAGACAATTTGTCTAAAAGAAAAAAAATGTATGAGGGCATCGATAGTGCTTAAATCTGTGCAGAAAGTTTAATATAAACATTAGCTGCTGTGCAGGAGGCTGAATCAACTGAAATCTCAAACAGATTTAAAAATGTTTTTATTAAAGTTCCCCTTTCAGCCTTTTTATTGTAGGTTTTAAATTCTAATGTGCAGAGAGGACAAAGTAGATGACTTAAACCTGCCACTGCCTGGTGAACTCTGGCTTTTTATATAGGGAGTCCTCTGCCCAGAAGGCTTTGAAAAGAAAATGTGTTTCTGTGCTCTGATCCGTGAAGGATCTGCACTATGTTTGTTCACTTCACAGAAGTAAACACCTACATGTTGAGGACAGAAAATGTAAGGACAATGCCATGCTGGTAACATTAAAACTGGCTTAAAACTCTTGTAAGCTTGGCTGAGGATGTTTAGAAAACCCAGTCCATATTGAGTGTACACAGCTATACCGGCTTGGGCTGTTCAGATCTGCATCCTGCCGAAGATTTGAACGGGAGTCTGCAAGTTAAAACATACATATTGTAGGACCCTACAGTTATGCGTTGTTCCTCAAATGTCTGATGCAAAGGGCCTCATGCTGGTGAGCCTACGGGCATGTTTATTTTGCAGAACTCTGTAGGTTTGAATGCTGCAGTCCTGCCCCAGCTATTTGTAACCCATATCTCTACAAAGATTACTGTCTGCCTGTCTGTGGGAGGAATGTTTCACTTGAGTGCCCGTAAGCTGCTTCCATCAGACTCCGCCAGGTTAGTGCAAACATATCATTTATGCCATTTGAGCTAAGCTGACCGATTATGACTGAAGTGGATCAAGGAATGCTCTCAAGAAGCAATCTGTCTGCTGAGCTGCAGGGACGGTAACTTCTGACAGAAGGGCAATAACAGTGCTGTGAGGTGGGGAGACAATGTCTGAAACTTCTCCAGCTGGTCTGTAGGAGGGCCATCTTTTGGAAAAGGCGTTCTGGCAGGGATGCCAGCCTGCTAGCTGAGGTTCCTCTGCAGGTGCAGGGCCCGCCCGGTGTGGTATCGGTATAAACTCATCGCAAGTTTTGCAGGTCATGTTTTGCGAATTGCTGCCATCTCAGCCAGGTTTGCCTAATGAATTCAGGTAGATAGGTGAGGTTTTTTCACTTGCCATTGCAGAAATTTCCATATTGCAGCCATCTGGCCTTTTGGGAAGAAATTCCATGGCTTTACAGTGGTACAGCCCTAGTTCAACATCCTCAGTAACCGGCATTCTTTCCTCTGCAGCTTCTCACAGTCCCAGCAGTGGGACATGGGATGCTGCACTCTGCCTGGTGAGCTTCGGGTCTCAGGCTGTAGAATCAAGCAGCTCTGAATCTCTTATTGCAAGACAGAGATCCTGCATGGCAATAGTGAGCAGTCGGCACCATCTGCCACTGTACAAAGCCTTGTAGGCTTTTCTGTAGCTGGAGGAGGTTTCTCTCCACTGCCAACTGCATGCCATTTAAATTACATATGTGTCCCCTCTCTGATATCTTTGTTTCCAAATGAAAGGCAGAGATGAGGCAGCAAGATATTGCTGGTCTGTCTACCTTTCAAGCACCCTAAATCTGCCATGTAACATTTGGAGTGGTTTGGGCTTGGTTCCCACTGGGGCAAGAGTAGAAGTACCCTCCTCGTTGGGTCAGACTGCCATTTTACCACACAGGCCATTGAATAAAGAATGACATTCACTCTGCAGTGCATCAGCCTGGGTCGAGTCACATTATCATGTTCCACTTCTTGAAATCTTCTTCCCCACCTTATCTCTGTTTTCTTTTTTTAAACTTTAAAAAATCAGGACATGGTACTGAGCTTTGGAGTCAGAGTCCCTGGTGAATTATTAGCACCAATAATGAAGAGCACAACTTGACGAGGAGTTTGTTAAACTCATTAATTTTATTCATAATAGGGAATTAATGTGCAGGAAGGCAATGCCAGCCTGGCTGTAATTGCTTTTTGGTTTTAAACGCTAAGTGGAAAAGTTAAAAGTAATTTCCAGCTGCTGCTTCTTTCTCTTCTCCTTCACTCCCCTCTTCCTTCTCTTATTCTTCCAATCTCCCATTTTTGTTTCACAAGAATTGTTTTTTTTTTTTTTCTTCTGCTGCCTCTTGTTCATTATGAGTCATTATATTCCATCATTACAAGACTTTGGTCATATTTCATTGCTTTTATTATGTTTTCATAATTCTTTCTCCCAATATTACCGTACAGAGCAGAGCCAGGCAGAGAATTCAAGCAGCTCAGGTCTATTTCGATGCCTTAGCTCTTGTTGGAGTTAAGGAGCAGCCATATCTCTGGCCTTTGAGCAAACAGATGCAATTTGTTTTCCCTCTTTCCTCTCTTTGAATACACCACCTCCTTCAGGCAATGGGATGTCTCGTGATTCAAGGTTAATGCCTTGTGAAAATGTAAATAGTATTTCATGCTCTCTTTAAAGTTGAAATAGCTCTTTCTCCTGTAGACTTCAGAATGTGGGAGGAGGGAAGATTATTGAATAAAACAGTTGAAGCAGAGCGCTGACCAGCCTCAAGCTTGCTTAACATTGTCTGGCATTGTGGTCTTTGTGCTCTTGGAAGGGAGCATCATTCGATATTTACACTGCAAGGAAAAAATCTGCCATGTCAAGCTTGCTGCTGTTGTAATGCTGTAGCCCTGGACTAAACCCCAGACTTTCTTTTAGATTTGATAACACTGTCGTAAGTACAGCTTAGTCCTGGACTGAGCCCAGAAGTTCATGGTCTTTATGATCTGACTCATCTAAGTTTTATGTAGAAGAAGATGTGTAGTTTGGTTGTCAACATTTCACATACACATGTTCCCAAACACATGCAGTCAGCTTCAGCTTTGCTTGAAGACAGAACGGGAGTGGTGTGAAAAGGTCAGGGACAGGTGTCACACTTCAATTTGAAGTGAGGAAGGAGGGATTAAAAAGTTCAGTCTTTTAAATTCAGTTTTTATAGTTGCAATAAATTTTATCAATTGCCTAAATGCAAGCAGATTCTGAAAAACTATATGTAAAGTTCCCAGAGCCTTACAGAACTGGAAACTTTAGAGGCAGCTTTGTAGTGCCTTTCTTCCAGGGTGCTAAGGTGGTTCAAAAAAAGTCTTGAGAACTGCTCTCAGTCAGACTCGGACTCTGCTAAGGATTCTCAGTTTGGCCATGTTTTTGATTGTCTAGACCAGAACATTAAGCCTGAAACAGTCCTGTGACCCAGTTCCAGAGGCAGACCTCGTGACTCATCTCAACTGCACCAAAATATAAGAAAAATCAGTTATCATCCTTTTCTTGCTCTTTCCCTCGCTGCCTTTGTTATATCTTCAATGTGTATATGGCTTAATTTTAGTTCTGATAAAAGCAAATGACATTTTAATTTTTATAGCATGATTTATTGTCATTTGAGTTTTAATTTACGAAAAAATAATTGAAAAGGAAGAGAGATTTAACCCTGACCAGCATTCTTGATAGCTATGAGCCATAGCTATGAGACTGTAGCTATTTCAGGACATATTTTATTCACCCAAGCAGGACAGGGATATATCACTTTCAGATACTAGTTCTGTGCAAAGGCCTAATTGCTTGCTTGCTGGCTGAAAGAAGATTTGAAAAGAAAAATAAGTTGATGATCATAGTACACATTTTTTTGTACTCATTTTCTGCAGTCAAAATGAAATGTCAAGGAAGTATACCTGTTGTTTGTTCTATCTCTCTGCTCCATCACAGACCTTCTCTGTTGCTTTGTGGTATGACCGCTCTGTCTGATAGTCACTCCATTTGATATTCAAGAGTGAGGAAATAGATGTGTTTCTATCCAGCAAGGTCTACTGGTCTTGGCATATATAAAGATATCGTCACCTGCCCCTTGAAGGAGGCACTTTTCCACTCCCTGACACATCCCCATGACGGCAGAGTGCGAGGGCAGAGAAGAAAAGAGTATCACTACCAGCAGCCATGTCCCTCCTTGCCGACCCTCCAGTCATTCGGAAAGGATGGGGTCTCCTTTCCTTCCTTTGGAAATGATAAATTCTGTTCCATATAACCAAAGATTTGTGTCTGCTATAATTTATAGCTGATTTAGAGAACTGTATCTTCTGTCCCTCCTCCTTTCATGCCCTGGTCCCGCCAGCACTATCTGGCAAGCCAGGAAGACTTTCATCTCTAGCTGGCTGCAAGGATTGCAGTTCTGTCCAGGTCCTAAGCAGACAGTGGCTGCCTCATTGTCTGGAGTCGTCTATGCCTCTGCCACAAGCAGCCTGGCAGGCCAGAAAATATGGTTACCAGGCTGCCTTTCTAACTCCTGCTATGCTGCTGCTCTGTGAACTGCAAAGGGATTTCATCTTCCTGCAGGGCTGTGCCTCTCAGAGCCTGACCAGGACTTGGCAGCATCCAGCACTGCCCTAGAGGCCCACAAAATAGCACAGACACATCTACTGGCCCCTCTTTTGTTCTGTGAAGGTGCACATGGTGCCTCATCAGGGGCTAATCGTGCTCTGATGCATGGGTCAGACCCCGATAGCCTGCCAGGGATCCAGCCTATATCAAATGGCGCAGAACTGTGTCCCCCAGCCCTTCTGCACCAGCTTGCTGCCCTAGCTGGCTGCGGGAGCACGTCCTCTGCTCCTTCTTAATGGAAGGTGACACTGTGACTGTGCTCCATAGCATGACCGTGAGGCACTCGGCAGCCAGAGGAGCAGCGTGAGTGCTTGGACCCAGCCCCAGTGTGTACTGGGGCCTAATTGGCACAACTGGTCCTTGAATGCTAATCAGGTTCTTTATTAGCATCACCCAGCATAGGCGCTGGGCGTAGTAGGAAACAGAAGCATAAGGAGTGCTACCAGAGTCCAGTGGAAGGGTCTAGCTAATCCTCTGTCCTGTCTAAACAGCTAGCATGTGCTTGGCTGCAAAGAGGGATCTTTCCTCTACTGCTTTTCTTTATCTTTTATAGCAGCTGTGGCCAAGCTCACTATTTATATTAATTCTTTTTAAAATCCTCTTGGTTTCTATTTTATCTGGTCGTGAATTCCACAGCTTAATTATGCATTTGAAAAAAGTAATAATTTACCTATATCCATCATAAATGTGACGCCCTTTCCTCCCTCCCCTCTCCCACTACTTTATTTTATGTGTTCACAAGTTCGCACGTCTTCATCGGAAGATGCCATTGCAAGGTGGATGTGTTAGGAGGGTTTTCTTTGGTGCCTGCTTTGTACAGCACAGCAAGTACATGCCACGGTGAAAGATGAGTATGCACAGGGCTGCAGCTTCCATTCTTCCTCCTGGTAAATGTGTCTCTGTGCACTTGGTCACTAGGGATTTATGCAATGTTTTCCATATATGAAAAATGCGATGCAAAAAGAGCTTGGCTCCTCTTTCACCTGCAGAGGGAGCTCTGTAAGGGCCAAGGAGATGCTAGCTCTGCCTTTTCTGTACAATTCTCCAGAATTATCACATTTTGGACCCTGGGCTGTTATTCGGAGGCCTTTCACCAGGACTAAACTCATCTGAAGAACAAAAATCCCACTACATTCTTTCCCAAGCAAGCTCCCCTGCTTTTCTGTGCTTTAAATATCTTTGAGTAAACTGCTGTCAATGGCATCCTCTCCTTCCCTCCCTCCACGGGGTCTGTCTTGTGAGCACAGCACAGGTGAAGAACAGCGAGCAGATGTTTGGATTTCACACTGCACATGTCCTCCCTCCCCATCTGCCAGTTCTGGAAGAAGATTTTTCTCCAATAAGTGCAATGGGGATCCTTAATGAACAGCCTCTGCTAAACCAGAGAAAATGTCCTGTGAATACCAGGGGCAGCTCATGGAGGTGTACTGGTGTTGAGGGCAGGATGCTGGGGAGCTGCACGGATTTCTTGCTTGGGCAAGACAATTCTGAGTTCCTCCAGCCTTGTCTTTAGCCGAGGGGGTTGATCAAGGACTGCTGACCCGATCTTTGCCAGTTCTGTGAAACTTAACATGACTGTCAGTCTGTGACCCGCAGTATTGAAGGACTGATGGTGTGAATCACAGTCCTGGTGCCTGATTGTCTGCTGTCTTCTTGTACCTAAGGGGCCAAGAGGAAGAAGCTTTTGGTTTCCCTTCTGAAATGCCCATGTCGTCATGTATCAGGAATTAAAATCCTGGCCCTAATGTCCTGACATGACACCTACAGCATTTAAATGCTGATATTTATTTGTGCAGGGAAGGGAGGAAGTGAAATCCTAACCTATATAAGCAGGTTTCTAAAGTGCAATTCTAGCAATACAACACAATATTCTAGAAACAGATAAAATCACTGTGTTTTGCATATATTAGGCATGTGGTGATAGACCAGGCATTTAGATAGCCCGAAATTCTCAGCGGATTATGCAAGGAAATGCAGCTACTAAAATGGGATCTGAAAATGGAGTGCATTTTTCCAGCTAGCACACAGCAAGGTCCTGGGATGATATAAAGCCATGGGCGTGATTTCTTGTCAGTCTGGGCATGTGTTTCCTACAGAAAGATTCTTCCCCTTTGGAAACATTTTCTCTGATTGTGATTCCTCTCAGCAGTTTCTCTCTGACCTTTGAGTTTAGAAAGCCCTTAAGTACCAGAAAGAAGGAAAGCAAAATATTTGTAGTGATAAATTTTCACCCTTGCTGGCAAGTCAGTATTAGTCCTATTTTTGCAACATTGTCAGGTTCTAATGGATCAAAAATGGACCATGTTTTGAATAGTTTTGACTCCCTGAGAAAGTACCTTTGCAGTAGGCCACACTTTGTCTCCAGAATGTAATAAAATGGTATAAATTTTTATAGACGTTACATATTTTATTTATGTGCTTTATTTTATACATTTCGAAGGGATAAAAACGACAGACTCAAAATATGGTACTTTTGCAAAACTGCACCAAATTGCCAGCAGCATCCTAAATTAGAGTATATGTAACTAGACTGTAAGGCGTTTGGAGAGCCTTGCTGCAGGCCTAGCTTGAGTGGCTGATGGCGTAGAGGCGTTGTTTGTCTATACAGCTCCCATTATGCAGCTCTACAAAGTGGCAGCTGGGACAGCCTAAGCATGGACTCAGTTAAAACCCAGTGACTCAGCAGGCAAGTCCTGTGTGGAAGGACACCTGAACTAGCATCATGGTTTTCCACTAGCAGGTGCTGTGCTTGCTGGAAGGGTCCTCCTGCATGCGAGGTAAAGAACCGGCTTGGCTGCAGCCTGCAGCCAGCAAAGAACCCAGCAGACTCTGTTGAGACGTGGCTCACCTCAGTGCACTTGCTGTGGTCTGGCTGGATTCCTTCCGCTCACTTGAAATCAATCCTGCAGTTTCAGACAGATGTGGTATGTTCTATAATCTCTGCCAAACTGCTTGGTTGTTTGGCAGTGTGCTGCTGTAAGGTCTACTGCTTACCATGCCAGCACTGGCTGTATTTCAGTGACAGATGACATTTTCCTAGTGTATGCATAGTTTATAACCAGCTTTTATTAAAGCTTTCTCCTTGAGAAAAGGGACATCTATTAGGAGGAGAGGCTGCCAATGGAATTGGGGGTCTTTGATGCCGTCCTGTTGATTGACTAAGAACGTAGCACGTCCTGCTTCACAGAGCACAGCAGGAGTCAAACAACAGAAAATATCTCCTTTCCTTGCATCTTCGGCTCTCTCTCAGCCAGCACCTGGCCCAAATATTCTCCCTGCACTGTCTTTCAGAGCTGTGCTACTGCTGCGAATTCTGCCTCTGCATAGCTTCTCTCTTGGCTTCCTTAGGCTTCTTGCTACTCTTTCACAAACATACAAACCATCAAACAAAATAGCCAACTACATGTCTTCTGGGAGTAGCTTGCATGTGCATTTATTTTTGGCAGTAATTTTTCTGTTTGACCGATGAAACACACTCGTGTTCATTCTCTGATTCCATATATATCTGCATAGGGGATAGGAAAGGAGGTGTGGCACATGAACATATGCAGCACATGGATTTTGAAGGAGTGTGGATGTGAATACACATTATTTTTGTAGGCATGTGTGCACATATCTTTAGATACCTCTCAGTCTGTGCCAGGTGCAGTATATGACAATACAACCATTTTATACGTATTTGATGCGTTTCTGTGCAATGTCAATATGGGTTATTCTTCATGCGAATTCCTTTTTTAAACAACCTTCCTTTTCTTCAACCAGCTTATTGTTTTAAACTCTGCCTCTCTGTGAACTATGAAGGACAGCTAAATAGGGAGCCAGAGAATGGAGTGAGGCAGCTGGGAGATTATTAATATTGAAAATATCATCAAGCATCAGCCCTTTGATCACAAGGCATGTTTACAAAAGGACCTTTCCACTGCATGAGGACGCTCGCACACTCCACCGGGCTAGTTGGCATTCGGTGCATGCCGTGGCATCTGGTTCTGTCTCTTGCTCTGTGGCTGTCCAGAGAGAGATTGTAAAATGAGTCGACAGGTAGATAAATAAAGAGAGAAAACTGGGCTATCGTCAGAGACAAATACAGGTTTATGTAGATGCAACTTGACAGGAGGCGGGGAGGGATAAGTCACATTTGCAGACTGGGGGGGGGGGCATTGCAGTTGCACTGGAGCGGGTGGTCCAAAGGGTCTGGGAAGCTGCCTGAGAAGACTGGGAAAGGGGAGGGGAGAGGTGGGATAAGCACTGTCAGTTAGCAGGACCTGGTGTCCAATTTCAGCCCTTGTGCCACACCTGATGCCAGCTGTGCCACATCACTGCTGCAAAGCACTTGTGCTCCCCCAGGTCATGATCTGGTTGTGTTGATGCTGATTATGGCCTCTGGGCTCTTCCAAAACAGAAATAGTAAATAGCACCAGTCTGCTCTGTGCTGCATCCTTATCTGGGTACTGACCTGAACCTTCTTCTGAACCATCTCCTTGGGAGAGGGTTTGAATCACTGCAAATCAAGAGCAGAAGAACTGTATGATTCTTGTCCTGTCCTGTCATCCCCAGTCTGGTCTGCAGATATTAATACAATTTCTGGTTTGTTTTTTTTTTCCCATGAGAAACTAATGTATGACTCTGATGCCTTTTTTTTTGTTTGTTTTCTTTTTGAACCAGGAATCATCAATATCCAGCAAGACAGTGGATCTACTTCAGCATTTCAGAGCCTTACCGCAGGTATGTTTTGACCGATATAAAAACACCTGTAGCAGGAGATGGCACAGTGGAATCTCTGTTCCCTGGCTAAGACCGCCGGATGCTAATCACAGTGTAAATACTAATAATTAATAATAATGTATGAGTAGCTATCTGAAACTCTCCCTTGCTCAGTGCCATCCACATTGGCAGGCAGTGGCAGGAGATGGCTCAGTATTTCATAAACAGCATTTGCAAGCTTTTGTTCGGACTCAGTACAGATGTTCAGTTCAGCCATGTTTGTGCCCCTTTTTATTCACTGTTGGCTAATAACACAGGGAGAGTCTGGCTGTTTGGGGGAAGGGAGTTCCTTGTGGTTGTTCAGAGCACATTTAGAAAGGCAGTTATGGGTAAGTGTGAGAACGGACCTTAGATCGTGAGCGTTACATGAAACCTTTGCAAAAGGGGACTCTCAGTCCCTTGCCAGTGTGCTCGTCAATGTGGGTCTGCCATGCAGGGCTCTAAACTGCACGTTCCCAACGTCCCTGCAGATTAGACCGTGTTCGGAAATCAGTGAATTTCTAATGCTATAATGCTATGAGAGGAAAATATCCCTAAGAGGAAAAACATCCTACATTTCACTGAAGTGATCTACACACTGAAATGATGGGAACAGAAAGTGAGGAGGAGGGACAATTCACCTGTCTCAGAGGCTGCTAATACCCACATCTCTCCTATGGCATACAGAAGGAAAGTTCTGTGGTTTTACTTCTCTAGAGAATCTCTCTATCCCTCTCTCTTACTCACATGAGGTATTTTTTATAGATTTAACCCCCCCCTTCCCTTGTCTTTTCCTCACACACAGAGGCAGTGTTTTATAGGTTTAGGCTCTGTATCTTTCTGGCACGTGCAAATGCCTGTGCACAGAAATGCACACACAAGCTGTTACAGATTTAGCTCGTGTGTGTATCTGCCTTAGAGTTGAGAAGTTCCTAAAGTTTTAGCTTGCACATACAGTCTCTCACAGATGCAAATACATGAAAGCATGCTTCTATACCTTTAGTTCTGGTGGTTTTGCTCCTTTTTATGAGGTAAGAATTGTGGGAGGGGGTTGCCTAGCTTTACATTACTAGAAGTCAAATTAAAAGATCTGCAGAAGTCTTTGCTGTGGCAAACCACAGTTTAGCCATAGGAGATGGAAATGCTTTAATTCAGCTGAAATTACTGGACTTAGCAGAGGTAAATGTCACGTATATCATGGTAATTGTAACATCTGTGATATACAAGAGCTCATCCTAGATAATCAGCTGGCTCCCTCTTACCTTCAAAGACAGGTTCTGTTTTCATTTGTACTGTTTACTTCTGGAAGAAAAAAATGCCAGAGCAGTAGAAGAATGTATGGTTATAGTATTTGTTTCTCTGCTTTCCAAAACTAGAAAACGGTCCTGGAAGCCAAATATGGTAGTAAAAACAAAGAAAAGCTCATATTTGAATAGCAGATAATATTTTGTTTTGTAGCAACTTTGTTCTCTTCAGGGTTTTCAGTTTTCATTAGACCAAAATAAGCAAAGCAGTAAGCAAACAAGTGAAAAAAGTATTCAAAGGAAATTTGGGGGGGGAGTGTTTTCCCCTCAAGATTTTTGGCAAAAGAATAATGAGCTGCTTTTTTTTTTTTTGCCAGCTTGTCCACAGACTTTTGATTCAGTCCTACGTTTCTGTACCTCCAGTAATCACCTGCTGTAGTATGATCAAAAGGTTTTTAATGTTATACCTCACAAATAATTTTAGGGCATTCTTCATATAGCATTGCCACTTAATGCCAGCAATGGTCTTACCCACAAGAAAAGGAGCCTTTAGTAGGAGATGCTTACATTGGGAAGGAGGATAACTGCTGCTGAGTGGATGCACGTGAATTAGCTATAGATTTCCTCAAGGGTGAATGTTAGTCTAGCAGCATTTTTAGCATCTTTGCCTGACAGAGAACAGGGAGCTGAATAAGTGGTAATATTCTGACGTCATTTTAAATGTTCTTAGGGCTATCTCTAGTCACACTGTTTATACAGGTTAAGGTCTGAAATGTAAGTGCTCTGTTATCCCAAGATAAGACTCAACAAAATGGTGTCTGTAGCTAGTGAGGGTTATTTCTGTATATCAAATTATTTCATGCTACTAGGTTTTCAAATGGACTCTAATTAAATTAAACAGCTTTTTTTTTTTTTTCCCTTTATCACCACAGGCAGATCAAGATTGTGTTGCAATTATGGGGAAGATCTATATTTATAGCGTGGAAAGAATTTGTACAGAAGCCACAGTTGTCTCTCTGCCTGGCATGACATTTTCATTCTGCACTAATGTTGTGTAAACCTATGGTAAGTAAAACACGCACAAAGTATTTACCAGCATTGTCAAGACAAAGCTACAGGTCTTTCTTCTCTTGTGCTAAAAATACGATAGCAGATGCTAAAAGCCCTTTCTAGTGTGTTGGTTAGAATTTGAAAGCTGAAATTCACACTTACTAACGTGAATGCAAGAGGTAGGGCTTCAGGAGAAATACCAGGTGAAAAATACACAAGAAATGCAATACTGGCAATATTTGCTGTGGAATTCCAGTTACACTTTAGCTTTCATTTGCTATCTTACATGTTTGTATCTGAGCATTTTATAATCTTTCATGTATCTGTCCTCAGAACATCCCTATGAAAAATTGCTGACCTATTTTCCCAGGAGTCACAATAGAGATTGGCAAAAGAAGTTCATAACTTTTCCAATATCAGCCCCTCATCAATTCACTGTTGACAAAGGTTACACTGGAAAATCGGTTCCCCCCAGCATGAAAAAAATGGGATCGGAGGCATTCAGTACTGACGAAAGATGCTCTTTTTGTAACAGGCCTTGGCTAGGGAGTTGTAAAACCTGACTTCAGTTTGTAAATTATGTTGTATAATCTGAGTTCAGTTTTGGTTCTGCCAGAGACTTCCTTAGCGTATGTTCTTGGACAGAGCAGATCTTCCTCTGCCTCAGTTTTTCCGTGTGTGAAATGCGCAGCTCTGTCTGGTTAAGCCATTAGTGGTCCAGATGCACTGGGATATTCAGGGACGGAAACTGCATCAGTTCATAATTGTGTGAATTCCAGCACTGCTTTGCAAATAGCATTCAGACATACACATGCTGGCCTGGGAAGCTTGCCTATCACTGGGCTTGTCACTTGTCACTGGGCTTTCTCACTACCATAACCAATACCATTTACACCCAAAATAATCAATGAATAACCGTCAGGAGCATTGAGAGCTGTGTATCTAATCTTCTGCTCCAATTCTGATCACTTTTTTCTCTACTGCTTGCGCTACAGCTTCCATTGTTATAAAAATGTCTAGAAGTTGAACATAATAAAATGAAAAAAAAAATCCGAATCAGAGGTAAAGGTGCAGTCTCATTTAAGGTTTCCAGAATAGCTCAGCTTATGCAGACCCTTGGTGTCAGCTTCTGTGGCCCATGCCGTTATTACAAAAATATTTTGTAATAAATTTTTTAATACATAGAAAATAAGATAAGTATAAATGCAGAATCCAGGTTCTTTGTGACTTTCTGGTGATAACAACTCAGATTAAGGCAAACTGAGAATTAGCACTGAATCTGTTGCAGCAAACAAATTATAATATTAAAATATGCCCCTTTTTGCTTTGCTAGTTTTCCTTTAACAGGCCGTGTTTTTAGCTTTCTGCCAACGCTCCACAGTTTCTCAGCGAATTGCTCAGTGGGCAACTGGCTGGTCAGCTCTCAGATCGTCTTTTAACGGCAGGAGAGGAATGTAGACCAAAGCTCTCCGTAGCTGCATAAGCAATATACATGATCTGCGCACACAGAGAAGATTTGATGTATCCCAGCAGTGCCAGATTCTCTCTGTGTGTGCAGATCAGCTAAACTATCCACGTGCAGTCAAAAAGCCTTCATCCTGCTCCCTGTTTGGATTCAAGGAACACTTTGCAAAAAAAGGCTGGTGGGGGTGGCTGCTGCTGTTTGCTCATCTAAACAAACACACGCTCATTAGGCGGCAGGAGGGAAGATTGTGGTTCACCATGACAGTTCATTTACTCTGACACCTGAGGGACCATTTAGAAAGAGGGACATCAGAAACAGGCTTTTTGCCCAGAAAATTGTCTCTCTCTGATATATGACCTGCCTTCACAGGTGGAGCATCTCTGCCTCAGGGAATGGATATCTCCGAAGAAGAAAACAACTGTAGATTAAAATCATTTAAGGCTTGGCCCACAAAAAGACATAGGGATCACTCATCTGATTTTCATGCAACTGATCTTTGGGAGCCCTGGTTCTTCTAAGCAACTCGCCCAAAGTCTCACGACAACTTAAATTCAATGCTGGAAGTAGGAGCTATGTGTCCTTGGCAGCTGCTGTAACTACTAGGCAGAGCCACACCTGTGGCTTGATAAAACCAAGGATGCTAAACAGTAGCCCTAGCACTGTGCTCCTGAGGCAGCCTCCCCTGTGTTTTCTGTTCAGCACAAGTGATATGTGGGCAGAGTTGTAAGAGACTGGCTGGGTAAGAAGGTGAAGGCACTGGCTCTCCTTTTAACATCTGGAGACGAGGACACTTCCAGATGGCTGTATGAGCTTTCCAGGTAGAAGATTCATGGACATTCAACTCATTATTTGTACCCAGAGAGTTCTGGGACATCTTTCAAATGCTGCCTAGATAAGCAGTAAATTAAAAACCAGTTAGAATGAGAAGACAGAGGGAGATGATGCCAGGTGTGAAAAGCGGTGGTCTAAGTCTGTTTAAACTTGATGCTCTGCCTGTCACACTTCATCTGATTGCCAGCTGTAAAAATAGTGTGCTTGTGCACAGGGGCCTCAAGGTAGCAGCACTGTTGCATGTCTGAAGCAAGAGGACACCTGAGCACTTGTCGGGGAGATACTTCTTGAAGAACATCTCTCCTGCCTCATACCATTCATCACAGAGCCAATTCTGTCCTCCATTTTAACATTGCTTTCCTTGCTGTGCATCCCCAGGAGCTCTCCTGGCTTAGGATTTCCTAACATAGCCAAGTCACTGATATTATTAATCCAATCTCATTATTAGTGTTATTCAGTGCGATCATTTTTATCTAAGTTGTGCTTAGAAGCCACTCCCAAATTCCTGGTTTTGTTCTGCGTACCTAGTAAATAACAGCACCTTTCCAAAAAACAAATGTCCCAGGTAATCCAGATGAAGCAGGTCACCACTGCAGTGTTTTGCCTCTCTCTTGCAGTCTAGTCCAAGTAACTGACTTCTCATGTCAAGTCCTGGCCCCACTGAAATCAGCAGGAACTTTGCCACAGGCATCAGCTGGACAAGGATTTCATCTCTAATGTACTGAGTGTGATCCAGGGTAGTTAATGACACTTGGGTTTCATCTTCATTCAGAGGGGCTGAATTTATTTGTGTATTTGTTTATTTATTTGGGGTTTTGCTAATGAACAGGTGGCCTCTGATTCCTGACTCCTCTTTGTAATGAAGCCATTTGCAAATATGCTGCAGAATTGTTTACTAAACACAGTTTACCAAGCTTTTGGAATAAAAACTATTTAAGATGTCCAAGAGCTCCGGATGGTGATATGTTTTTCATAATGGATTATCATTCTGAACACGACACTACTTATTCCACTCTGTGGAGTCTAATTAACTGTCAGAAATGCATTGTTGAAGGGATGATGGATTATACCAAGGAAAACATTAATGAAGCTCATTCCAGGCAGCCCACGTGAAGACCAGAGCTGATGTCACTGGCTGCACAGAGAGTCCGTTCCTTTTCGTTTCCAAAGCCTCGAGCAGGGAGAACCACAACTGCCTGTCAGTCCCACCCAATTAAGAGCCTGTTAGATGCACCCTTTTCTTTCACTGTCATGCTCAAGGTGATTTTTGTCTTTGCAAGTAGCTAGCTTTACTGCAGAAACAGAGACTGTGGAAAGTGAGAAATGACTATCTTGTAGTCATAGTACGACTTTATTATTCCTGACCTGACAGTGCTGCCTACTAGCAGATGAGGTGTAAAGTGGCCAAGGTGAGAGAATAAACTATGCTTGGCAATACACGCTTCCTAGGAGGTCAGGACCTGCCTCCTTTTGCGGAGTTGGGGACAGCTGAAAAATCTGAGCTCTGAAGAACAGAGCATTTGTCTTTTCATGCTACTGTGTGCATCCTCCCACCTCAGGTGAATGATATCCCACACAGTGACATCCAACTCTGAAATTATCTTTCTGATCTGAGGCACGCGTCTTCTCCTCCTGATGGTGGCTTGAAGACAGCCGCCTCCGGTCTGGGAGCAGTAGGCTGACGCTGGTGTCTCCTTCCTATCTGGGTGCAAAAATCTTGCAGGATCAGCTTTTCTCTGCCTCTCTTCCTACAACACCATCCCCAGCAGAAACAGTACTGACCTGGTAGTGGCCTGCTGTTCTTCCTCACACAAATCGGGAAGCTATTTGTTTTGAAATCGTACTGGAGAACAGTCTTCCCAGTGGTGAGAGCTCCAGTTGCCCAGACAGCCTGCAACGCCTGATTCTCTCAGCAGGGAACTGCTGGAAACAGGGCAGAGAGCATTCGTTCAACACCCACCACAACTTGTCTCCTGCTGGCCAAGGCTGTGCCATCTGCTGAAGAGAGAAGAGCATTTCTCTCCAGCCACTCTCCAGCCTTCAGGTGCCAGTTCAAAGGCAACAGCAGTAAATGTGACAGCACGTAATTAAGTGGGAATGGATACCCATGTGAACACAGCGGACAGGGGGAACATAAGATGCTGGCAGAATTCTTCTCACCTCATCCTGAGCAGATGGCACCAGATTAGCCCCTTCTTTTTTTTTTTTTAATTTTTTTTTTTTTAAAAATGAACCAGCAAACTGGCTAAAATAGTCCCATCTGGATCATATAATCCTAATCTTCCTCAGGGTTAAGTGCAGGTTGTCTCACCATGGACTGAGGTAAGAGTGTGGTCACTGGCACACAAATTGCATGACTGGAAATCAATTCTGTTAACTGACTTCATTTCCACCCATGTTAAATCTGGGATTAGAAATGCTCCCTTCTAGCTGAAGACCTTTGACCAGAAAACTAAACTAGTGGATACTCCACTGCTGCTTTTTTTTCCCATTAGCGGTTCTCTCCCCGCTCACCAAATCTGCAACATGCTGGAAGGACAAGAAAGAGCCTTACTCTAAATTTAGCTGAAATCATATTTGCCCAACCTTGGAGCTGGCCCTAGGCTTGTAAGAGGTCGGGTCAGAGAGTTGGTTGTGGACTGGTCTCTGTTTCTACTCAATGGCTTCTCCGACTACTTAATTTATTAGAGTGGGATGCCCTGGGGATTGAGCGTAGGACTCAAGCCTTCCAGTTCCTCCTTTCAGTCTCTGCAGGACCAGCCTGTGAAAGGCTGTGGGTACCAAGATAGGAAGGGGCTTAAGGGTGATGCAGTAAAGTCTGAATAAAACTAGTGGGATTAAATAAAGCACAGAGAGGTTTACACTATCAGGAATTATATCCTATTAGACTACAGGATAATCCCAAGAGAGGTGGCAGAATGCGGCAGACAGTTTAAACCAAATTGCTTATACCAGCTTGTGAACACTGAAAGATAAAAGGCAGCAGATAAATTAATTAAAAATCCATGGTTCAGACATGCCTTGATATGCCCCTTACCGTCCCTGGAATTCATGAGAAGAGAGAACAGTACAAAGCGAATGGAGTAGCACAAGGGCAAGGCTCCTAGCATTTTTTTGGCATCTGATTATGTCAGTTAATTTAAGCCAAAGACACTGCAACACAAAAAACATTCCAGCAAACAAAAGTCTTATCTGAACAAGTCATTTTTCACTTTTTTTATGACTGCATTTATCAGACAATCCCTGAAATAAAGTTCACCTCACTTATATCTCATCATGAAGACTCAGCGTCTGCTGAAATGAAAGCAATTAATTGAGGTCTTTTACAGAGAGTCGCATTACTTTCTCGCATGCATCGTTGAGTTAATTATTTAATGACATATAAATCCTAACGGTTCAAAAGGTCTGGGGCTGTGCTGGAACTCCATCGCAAAGCTGTCTTTCATCTATCTTTTCTCACAGAAGAGCAACTTCCACTTTCTTGTGAAGAAGTGGCTATCTCTTTGAAATATTGTTGTGGCAGCCATCAAAAGGTGCGATATGAAATGTTTATTCACACACAGATACCAGATATTAAATGAAGTGAAACATATGTGATTGCCTGTTTGTTTGTTATTCCCCTGTTAAACCCTAAAGACATTTTCCTATCACTCTCTCTTGTTGGATTAGCTGTTGAATAGTATGCGTCTGTTTGATGTAGTATGTTAGTTTCATTAGATAATATTTCTCATTAAGGAAATATCACAAATTAATTAATTTGTAAAAAGGCTGAACATTTTGTTTAAAATGCTTTGGATTTATTTGGTACCTTTTATGTAAGAACCTTGGAGTGCTCTGCAGAACTGAATTAATTAATGATGAAGTTGCATTTTCTATCATAAAAGTGTGAACTTGGCACCTTTGGGACTACAGCTTTTTGTTTGTCCTTCAGACAGGGTATTTGGACCCACCCCTGGCAGATCCTGGGTACCGACATCACCAACCGACACAGGAACTCACTGACCCTTTCATGGCCTTGGGCCCACCATGTTTTCATCTCAGCGTAAGTGTACTGACCCTTGTCTTGCAGAATCTTTCTAGGCACACTTTCTGAGCCATTTTTCTGGGTTCTTTCACTGCCCAGAAATGTCTTCTTTTTGGGAATAGCTAGACCACACTGAAGGTATGGTTTCTGCTAACGTCCCTACCTGTTCAAGTGATGCAAGACTGCAGAGAAAGTAGACTGGGAAGAGCTGAACTCCTAGCTCCCAAAGTAATAGTAAATACCCGGTATTCAGAATTGCCAGATCACTTCTTATCCTTGGTCCGAATGCTGGTGTGCGAGTAGTATCCCCTTCTGTCCCTCAGTATGACAGGTTCCTTGTGAACACTTTGTTTCGGACATTTCGCCTGTGTTATGTTATGCTTTCCTAAGTATGTGAACAAGACCTGCAGACAAACTGAGCCCACAGGCTGAGATTAGGCTTGACTTCACTTCCAGTGGCAGGGAGATGCTCGGGGCTTGGAGCAGTGTGTCTCATATCCTGCTGCCAAAAAAAGTGAAAAAGCACACATGGCCAGTATGAGTTGCCCTGAGATAATTTTCTTTCAGATGACACTGGCTTCTTCTTATTTGTAGCCATTTTGTGAATGGGGTTGAATGCCTCTGCTTCACAAAAAAAAAAAAAAAAAAAAAAGGGATGTTTCTCAAACCCTTACTTCAAAGGCTAGAAACAATCATTCTTCATTGTAGACCAACCTTTATAATGTGTAAATTATCTTGTGTCCATTACAATCAGTTAAAAATCTAGCATAGATACATCCACTGTGGCTGGGGAAATTCAAGCACATTTGCAAACATCCCTTGTCTGCAACAGAAACAATAGGCTGAGCACAGCTGCCTGGAAACAGCTCAGCCACCAGTGAACAGCTGCAGCTTTTGCGATGCCTGCTTTTCTGAGAGATGACATCTGTGAAGGTACTGTGGCAGGGCATCCAGACACTTTTATGTGAGGAGAATACTCTCTATGTTGAAACGGCGCATAAAAGCCCAGGCACCTTTAGGAGCTGCTCTGGACCTTTACCAAAGAGTTAAAAGGTGTGCTGGAGATCTGTTGAGGCCATCTTGTTCCGTCTTGCATGACCTTGGTAGCTCATCTGTTTTGGAGCTGCAGAGGCACTTTAATACACAGGTTGCGTGCAATGGAAATTGAGGATGAGATGGGACTCAGCCAAAGAAAACAGCCAAAGTTTCAATATGAAAAGCACCCGGAATTTCAAATGCCCACCAGAGCAGGATTTTTTCTAGTGCCAAGAACATGTGCTAACACAGGGGTAAAATACGTAAGAGGAATGGGGCTTGGAAGAGGCTGGCCCTGATTGTCTTCTGACTTGTGTCAACCCCTATGCTGGAGTACACCTATTGCTCCGGAAAGGTTACTCCAGCCGCACCGCGTTAGTGTGTCAGGAAGTCCAGGCCACCCTCCCGGAGTGCAGGGACTCCTCGGTTCACCAACCTTTTTGCAGTGCCTTTTAGTAAAGAGCTGTAGCAGCCTAGGGCAGAGCTCTAAAAAGCCTTCTATTTAGGGGCCGTTCTGCACGCATGTCAGCTGGCATTTCTGTTCCCTTTGCTAACTGTGCTGCGGGGCCCTCCACATGAAAACAGGAGCTGCGTTTCTCCAGTGTTCATAATTTCTGCAACATCTACTCCCTCCTCCCTTCCCTACCCTACCTGAAACGAGGGCTTTCCACAGCGGTTGAAATTGCAAAGTACTGAAGGAGGGTCTGAGTTGTCTCAAGTGTCTCACTCAGGTCAAAACTGGGAAGAGGCAGCAAGAACCCAGGAAGAAATGCCAGATTTTTCTAGGTCATTTGTACCTACTTGAAAAATGACAAAACACGCAGATATGCCTGCACAAATTAATGGGAAAAAACGAAAAAAATCCTTCATGGCTGTGAAAGACAAAGATGCCACCTGCGAATCAAGAAATCTTTGAAATGCCCATCTCTGGAGGCTGTGTTGGGGAGAGGTACGCTTGCCTTCTGGTTACACTTTTTCCTTCACATTTGGTTTTACTCACCCTGAGACACAGAGTGCCTTTGGCAAGGTGGATTTTTAGTGGGATTTGGTAAAGCTCTGCAGACAAATTGAACCCATCTTCTTCTTCCACTGAAAACACTAGCAAATCTCTTGCAGTCTTCAACAGAAGTATCATGCTTTAACCCTTGCTCAGAAAACTGCGAGGCAGTGATTGCCACACCGGGACTGATTTTACAATAGAACATTTTCCAGGGCATGTTTTTTAATAAAAATACTTTTCCAAGGACCCCTGCTACTAAAGACATCAAAGAAAAAGCTTAGCTGATACAAAGGCAGTTGAAGGCGTACGTGTCAAAATGACTATGAACAGAAATTAGCAAGGAGAGTGAGGACTACTCTGAAGATAATTCATATGCCTGATAAAACAAAAGCTGTGCAGTTTTATTAATTATTCCTAAAACAGTTTTTAGGAAATACCCTTTTTCACCTACTTGCTTTCTGATTCCTTGTTTCAGCCACAGCTAACAGGTTCTCTTTGGTTTCCTTTCCTCGGGGAAGGGGCTGTAATTGAAAGAAAGAGGAGAATGAATTAAATAGATCCACTTTGAAAGTGAATTGTAGCTTTTCAGGTTTCCCAGACTCATACAAGCTGCCCATGAGATAAAGCTTTTGCATCTGTGGGAGAGAAACAACTGGATGGCCAGGCCAGGAGAACCACTTCCAATACATTTCAGCTGCATTTTCTAAATTAAGTGTCTTAAAGATTCCATTTAGATTCTGTCAGGCATTTTCTGGGTGTTAATTAAATACTGGCTGATTATGGAAAACATATTTATGGGGATACTAGACCTGCTGATGCCTCTAGGAGTATTTTATAACACATCCTACTTAGAAATAATTTTTGCATTGATTTTGCTGTGCTCTTTTCTCACTTATTTTAAGAATATTATCATGAAAAGAAAGGTATTTATTTCTTAAAAGTTTTCCTGCCATAACTTCTGAATTCTCTGCTTCTTAGTGGATGAGTAGGAGACCACAGACCGCGATAAATCATAAACTTAAAGTAGAAATATTTAGACTCTGGAAATGTAGCACTTTCAATTTAAAAAGAGACATATGAACATTTTCTTCTCTTTTGACTTCTGCGGCTAGACACACGTTTTGCTAGGAACAACCATATTTTTATTGTGAGTGTCAGCAAGTTAATAGTTAAAAGCTGACAGAGAGGATTAGAGGTTCAGTGGCTCAAAATATTTGCAAAACCTCTTTGTGGCTTCCCTGCAGGAAAAGCGTTCACATAAACACAACAAGTGTGTGTGTGGAACTCTGGCAATTTATCTTAAGAATATAGTTCCTGTGATGGCCACTGTGATGTTTCACTGTCAGTAAACAGCTGAGTTAACTAGCTCTTCTTTTGAAGCTTCCGCATAATTTCTGTCTGTCTGTGGGTAGAGGGGGACCCTTTGCATGACTGTGATCTTACACGGGCCTCCTGGCTTTGTGTTGTGAACTAGTGACACTGCTCATGCTGGACCAGTAGGTGAGATCCTTGCATAATTCAGCCCTAAGGAGTCTGTCTAAATAATATGGTGTAACATACCATCAAAGGACCTCCAGATTTGACTCATACATAAGAAGTCCAACATAGCACCAACATTTCGCTTGGAACTATTAAAACTGAGATTAGAAACACACTCCAAAAGAACAGGAATGGCAAACAAATATGACCGAAGCTCAAACAGACCAAATACAACTCTTTTAGACTGGCATTTGCCCAAGAAAGCCGGATGAACAGCTTGACTTTGCAAAAAGCATCGAAGTTCGTCAGAGACATGGTTTAATGTTGCATCAACGGAAGCGTGATGTCTTCCATAAGTACAGGTTCCTTGCACATCACGTTGCACTGCAGACGACCTGGTTCTGGGTCCAGATGAACAATGCAACCAGCTGAATCACAGAAACAACTTGGTGTATCATTTGGCTTTTTTTTAATACACAACAACATTGCCACTAAGCCCAAATTAATTGCACAGTAGTACATATGAGTCACTTAATTATAATTGTTATTACCTTAATTTCTACAATTACAGTGGATAAACAATGGTACTTCATTTTCCAAGTGATGTGGCTTACATTTATAGCACAGTTTCTTTCTACCTTGCGCTTTTCTCATAGCAATTCTCCAAAAAACTTACATCATGTAAATCCTCCCTAGCAGAGGATTCTGAAGCAGTGTAACACATTGTGTTAAGAACTTCCCCTGGGACGTGGTGACTGATTAACACCAACCTGCCCTACTAGGCAACAGCTCCAGCTAGTCGCTGAGGAACCAGTGTCAATAGCTTACACTCACTTGTCTTCTGTTAGTGGCTGTACCCCACAGAGAGGTTTATAAATCCATTGTGCTGTCAGATTTGTAGCTTTTTACAGACATTCTCCTTTGTTTTACTTTGAATGGTAAATATATATTTTGTAGATCTCCTGGTCCTGGGTTCGGTTCTAGTAGATGATTGAGCCAGGAGCGGTGTTTCCTTGTGACTGAATGGGACAATGCCTTTCCAGCAGCAGAGCTCCAGAGACGTATCACAGCTGCTGCACACATGCAGATCTATAAGAGGAGAGTTCACTAATAACTTTAATTCCTGTATTCTCCCTTCAAGGTACAATCCCTTTAATTACAGGCCTGTAACATTTTTCAGTAGTTCTCACTTCCCAGCAAATAGTTTGGCTAATAGTAGCTGTATTGATGGACCCATCTACCAGAGCAGAGAAAGAACCAAAGCTCATAGATTTAAAATGAATGGAGTGTTTACCTGTACATCATTTTAATGGATGGTGAAATTCATTCTCATGATAGACCCATAAATGTCACTTTCTGTCTGCCACAGCAAAATACTTGTGTAACAAATGGCATGCTGCATTAATACCCAACAAGAGGACGTTCAAAGCAGCTTGACTTGCATTACACACACTAATAAAGGCTCAACCTGGGATTTTTATTCATTCTGTTGGCTCAGGGAGCAGCAGAAACACATGGGTGGAGGTACAGCAACAAGGAAGATGAATGATATCTAGGCAAATAAACCAGTCTGGCTTCCTAGAAATGATATCTCTTTGTTGAGCTTGGGTTTATTCCAGATGCTGTGGTAGAAACAATTCTCTATTTTTACCTGTAGCTCCCTCTTCAATTTGTACACAACCCACTGTCAGTTTGCTCAGCTAGCCTGTGCTGTAAGAAAACTCTGAGACTCATGAGTTTCTTTCTACTTGATCAGTGGAAATAGACAATCACATCTCTGAAATCCCAGTGTCCAGGGAGGCAATGAAATCAAAGCCCTCAGACTGACACTGGTGTGCATGCAAGAACAAATATAGCCCTTTTTTTCATTACATCCTGATTTGCCACAGTCTTTTAGGACTGCAGCTGTGTCTTTGTGCATGTCTGCAAAGTACTTTGGACACTGTGGGCAGTATGCAAACAGTCAGCATCAAAATGCACTCAGCCTTCCTTTTGATTTCCAGTGGGTCTGTGTAGTTTCTATCCAGGAAAACCTTTTCTCAGGTTCCCTTTAATGGATTCCCCTGAATTGCGGAGTGGTACAGATAGGAAAGCAGCAATACTGCTCATCATCCTCTCCTAGGCTCAGGGGCTGGCGTGTGATGTAGTAAACAGCATCACTGTTCCTCAGTAGGGAAACGACCGCAATCACTGTACCAGTACTCAGCTCTGTTTCTGTCCTATTGCTTTTAAAAATAATGCCATTTTTCTGCCTCACAAATCCATACTGATATCTTGAGAGAGGCCTGTGGCATTTCAGAAGGGTGAAACCAAATGAATTCTTTAGAACTAAAAAGGGTTCTTTAGCAATAACTCAAAACCTATGTAGTTCTACAGAGATTAGGTCCTTTCTATACCTGTCAATCATCCACTAGTCTTTAATAGAGAATAATGTCTCGTTTAAGGGATTGTAAAAGTAGGTTCAAAATGGAGAGAAAAATTCTCTCTGTGTGTTTCTCCCTCTCTCTCTCGCTCTCATTTCCCATAAGCAGCTCTCTTCTTGGTATTTTTGATGTACTTACCACCCTGTGATGGAAAGGGCTGGATGTTTCATGAGCTATAAACAGGCCCACCACCACTTTGTGTTTGAGGCTGTTTCTAAGAAAGAGGTCCTGTGAAAGCTTTCTTGAATCAGCCCTTTATCATTCAAGAAAGGTTTTCATTAAAGATGCCTATCTAAAGAGAACACTCACTCTTTGTGCCACCCAGCCTTTCCCTGGCAAGGTAGGTGATAAATTGGGAATGGGGATGGATTAGGAGTCCCTAATCATGGGTGCCCAAACTAACTGAAGTGTGATGCTTTCCTGTTACTCAGTAACAGGAAAGAAGTTGTTTAACAGGACCAGAGTGACTGAGTTGAGTAATTTCATTCATAGAAAGCTCCCCCCTCCCATCCCCGGCCAATTTTTTGTTATACCTTTGGTTTCTTCTTTCCTCACTTCAGCTTGCTTTCAACTCCCCTGTATCTAAACTTTGAAAAGGTAGGCCTCCTGCCATTAAAAAATGCCGCAGCTCAATTTCCAAGACCTGCTCAGCTCTGTCAATCAATCCAAATGGTTAACTGGGCCTGGATGGACTATTTGCTAATTAGAGTTTTCTGTGTTAGAGAAATGTTCATTAATTTGCATCTTCCAATATAAATATCCCCTGGATACCAGTGCTTAAAGCTACAAACCCTTTCACAGGAAGAAGCTGCTAGGGACAGAGCTTGCGTAACGCAGAATGGTTTTCCCCTGCTTGCCAATTCCCATGATCAGTGGCCATTTTCCTCAGCTTTGGCTACAGCTTCAATGGCCCCAAAGCATCCAAAAGGGCAGAGTTGCTCAGTATTTGGACAGAGTCATATCTTAGGTCTCCATCAGAAAGCCAAGACCATCTGTTAATCTCTTGAGCACTATCATTGGATCAGGATATATGGCAACTGACCGGCCCTCAGTGGAGATGTGATCTGAGTTCATCTGCTGCTGCTATTTTCTCTTGCTGAGCTGTTGTGCGAATATTTTTAAGGCAAATACCCTTGCTCCACTCTGATGGCCTCTCTAGCTTTTTATGTGAGGAGAGTGGTAATTCCATAGTGATATTTCAGGAAAGCTGGTTCTCTGTATTTAAGAGCTTTGAATTGTGAAGAGAAAGGGAAAATATAATCTTCTTACATTATCATTAAAGGCATCAACTAATCCTGCTGGAAAAGGTGTGATTTGCTGATCGGAAGGAAAAAATTTCTGCTGCATGGTAATCCATATTGCCAGCTAATGAATACTTCTTCCCTAGTTCCTCGAATGCTTATTTGTGTCTGATAAATTCCATATCCCGGCCTAGTTAATACAGAATCCCCATGTAGCAAATGCTATATCCTTTTCTCTAAATGTTTTCTTTTTTTTTTCTGCTGCTGTGTAAATTCAGCCTGCCTAAAAACAACAAACTAACGGTGCTGGGATATAAACGTGCTGCAGATCAGGCAAGAGGTGGCCTAGTCAGGTGGGCTAATCATCAGACTGTCAAGGGTCACATGCTCAGTTTTTAATTTTGCTGCTGACTTGATCTGCTGCCTTAGGCAACTCCCTTCACCTCCTCTGCTTCGTGGTATACCCATAGGGAAAATAAATACCCGTATATCCAGCTTTGCCTCACTCCTTTTAAAAACAGAAAAGAAGAAAAGATCTGGGAAGAAGTATCCGGGCATTTAGTTGTGTGACAGTGTTCTCCATCTGCCCTCTTGTCCATGGCAGGATGAGGGAAAGCCTAACTGTTGATTCCTCATTTTTGCAGAGAGACACCCCAGCAAGTGAGCCATGAGGTGGGACTCAGTCGTGCAGACTCCCCAGAGAGGAAGAGGGATGTGAGCAAGGTTAGTGAGCTTCTGGGCAAGAGGATTTATGGTGGAAAGAGGTGCTAGTTTTCTGACAGTACTTTTTTCCCCGATTATATGTTTTGCTACTATTACAGGTGCAAATTTGCTAGATTTACCTTGCTGCGGTACGTTTAAAACAGTTCCATCTACAGTCATGCAGCAAATTGGCTCTGCTGAGCCAAAACGTGCTGCTTCCCTTTCCTAGCGTCCCAGATCTTTGTACAGAAATCAACCATTCTCTGGGCCGTGAGCACTCAGTTCTGCAGTGGCTTCAAAAAGGTGTTCCATGGTTTGGATGGACTTTGCATAAGGAAAAATCTGAGCTAAAATGCTGGGGAATGCCTAAAATGGCATTAATAGAGATGGAGTTTCAGGTTCGGTGCAAGTTGTGCAGAAATGTGAGTCAAAGCCAAGAATGCCTGTAGAGGTGTGTGGGCTGGGGACAATAACTGAGGATTTAGTTCCAGGGAAAGGCAGTTTCACAAGTAGAAAGTACATAAAAGTGAGATGAGTGCAAAGGGGCTATTGCTTAGAAGGTTTGAGGAGTTGAAGCATCTAATATGTGAATGAGAAATATTATATTAAGAAGCCTAAGTCTCATAGGGAACAGCAGTTCTGTGACAACAGCTAGAATTGTCTTGGACATGTGGGTTGACCATCACCAAGTGCAAAGATACAACCAGCTTCTGACATTGCTGTCAGCAGGCTTGAGGTTAGCAGACAGCTGGCAGCAGAGGGTAAGTCTCTTATTTTAACATTTATTTTGTGCCAGTGTTTTGCAGTCCATCTGAGTGATTGCAGCACCATTCGAAAATGAACAAAATTATTTTGGATTTCCCATTTCTTATCTTTTTTTTTTTTTCTTAATGACTTGCTTTTAGTTAATGGAACATCCTGCTTCTTAGGAAAGAAAAGAATAGACCATGATTTTCAGCCAAATGTGTATGTGTTTGCCAGTGCCTCTCAGCATAATAGCCCATTAAAGTTTGTGCATGGATCTGGGCACAAGAAGCTGATTGCAGGATCAGGACCTGAGACTCTTCACTTGTCTAGCCTTTTTTGTGTGTGATCTGGAATTTGAATTTAGGGCTTACTTGTTGGCCTTTTATCAAGATGTGTGAAAATGTTGATTACCGTCAGTAATCTGGGTGGACATGCCAGGAACTGAACTAGGAACACACAGAGAGGGTATCAAACTTTCTGTGGCTTGGACTCCACACCTCCATCTTCTGTGGGTTGGACACAGATGACTTGTATAATCCTGACTGAAAAGTGGGTAGTAGCTGTGATTTAAAAGGAAAGCATCCATTGTTATCTTTTGTGGGGTTTTTAAAAGCTTTTTTATTTCATATGTGGGGAGAAAAAGAGGAAGGATGGCTTTGAATAGCAACTGTGTCTTGGAAACATTTTTAAGATCCCTTTAAATATAAGCTACAGCATATTTCTATTATATTAAAAATGTAGCAGTGGTGTTTTATGAAGGGGAAACATTTTTAATGCAAAAGTAGTGCTATTTTAAAATGAGTTGCTTTTATGAAATGGATGAGGTGGTTTTATTAAAAAAGACCATTCAGGAAGGGAAACTGTGGCTGTATTTCTGTCCTACAGCATAAGGCAAATCTGCATTTTTCCCCCATGCCCTTTTTTGAAAAGCAGGGGCTAGGCTCTGATCATTTGGGTTTTTTACAGAGACAGTTCAGGCTCTGTCTGCACACACAAATGCTCTGCAGTGTCATGTGAAGAGTGTGGTAGTAGCTGTTGACAATGGTAAGGTGTTTCTTTGGCCCAAATACAGACTGACCTTGTGGAAAACTGTGCTTAGGAAAGGTTTGCATTTAGGATAATTGTAAATTCTTCCCCTTCTCCTCTGCTGCGTAGAAACTGCTGTGGTAGCAAGTACCCAGTACTCCAGGGTAGGGAGGGGTGCAATCAAATATCAAACGTATCGCCCCCAAGTTCAGGGTGCACCTCTCTCTCTGGGAACCACCCCGTGTCACCATTGCTAGGACCATTACCAGGCCTTTGGTTCTGGTAGCAAAGGGCTTTGCATCGGCCCTGAAGGGGGAAGCGGGCGTTGCGATGGCCCAGATCTTGAGCCGTGAAAGTGGGTATCACTGCTGATAGCTGTCTGGCGATGAAGCCAGCACTGCATTCCCCCTGCAAGAGCCACAAGGCCGGACGCTTTTAATTCAGGTGTGGTAATTCGCTTTTCTTGCTATTGCACGGAAAGAGAAAGCTGCACAGCAGGTGGTTGGTGCAGTTAAGGGGGTTGGCTAAGGCTCCCAGTCTTAGCCACAGGCTCATCCGTCCTGCCAAAGGTGTGCTTCTGCTTGAGGAGAGGCAAGCATCACCCCGCTTGGCCTTCAGCAGGCGTGCCAGCTTAGTACATCTCCACAAGAGGATTGGAAACATAAACACTGTGTAATTCAGTTAAGTGGGAAGAGAAGGCAAACTCATCATAATAGCTCAAAATAAGAAACCCATAACCAACAACCACCCCAAAAACAACAAATAACAGCTGCTTTTTGCAGGAGCAGCAACGGCCAATTTTCCTTCTCATAAAAGAGAGCAATGATGTGTGTCTCTCCGAGCGTGCTGCAGCTGCAGCCATCTCTCTGAGCACAGCTCTAACCAAGTTTCCAGAACAATGTGATAGATTGTATCTGCATAATCAGAAGAATGCAGGATCCTAACCGAGCTGAACTGCTAACAGGCAATAAAGCCAGGGCACTAACACGCTCACCCCATAAAGCACCTAATCAGCTACCTTTATATTTATACAAGTGCGCTGCTTATGGATATATTTTTGATTGCGTATCATGCATTTGTGCACTCTTTGAGTGGCGGGGTTGGAACGGTTTGAACAAAAGTTAGGGGAATGTATATTACTTCTCTGCTGCCTCCTGTTGCCTGTGAACACCCCACCGTTCCCAGCTACATTGCTGTCGCTTGAGACCAGCTTGCTGAACTGTGATTCATAATACTGGGTTCTCATCTGCATCACCTGTGCGCTTTGTTTTCTCATGAAAAGCTCTTGTTCCTGGAATTACATTATTTTCCCAGAATCTCAGCGTGCTGCTTTCTCTCCCCCGCCCTTTGTCCCCCGTAGTGATCGTTACGTCTTCATCGTTCTGGGCAGAGGGAAAAAGCTTGGGAGTGCACACTCCAAAGACCAAAAGAAGTAAAATGCTGGGAAAATCTTTTTTTTAAGTGCATTTTGTTGCATGAAGTTGTGAGTGTAGAAATAACAACAGCGACACAGATCCATGCTTACTCAGAATGATCTTGAAGAAAGACTGTGGGGTGGCACAGGACCAAAGACAGGTTTAAACTTTGTTTTCAGAGGTCAAATCCCTCCTTTCCTAAAGTACTATCTTGGCTTGTCTTAGGGTCTATAGTGACTTGGTATATGTCCTAGAGAGATGTTGCTAGAGAGGTAATGCTCTACCAGTCCTATAACTTGACCTCAGGTGTTAATTCCATGGTTCTGTTATTCATGCAAGGGAATTTGTGTTATTGAGCAGAGCAAGAAACCACCAGTCCCATCACATTGCCATCCAACAATACACTCCGTGTAGGAACTCGGTCTCCATAACCGTCTCAGTTTCCAGCAGCCAGTACTGCTGCAGTCAGTGCGTGCAAGGGGCCTGGGCTGTCAGAAAGCACCTTGTCTGCAATGCGCCCAGCAACATGTGCCAGGGCAGTGTTACACACATCCCCTAAACACTGTACGTGTGTCTACAACGACGCAATCGGCTGGAACTGAACCCTCCAGAAAACCCACGTCTGGCAATTCCCTGCCAAGGAGTGCAGGAGAGAAAGGACACTCAGGCACGCATGGACATAACTGCTGAATATACATGATGTCTCCTGACCTAAACAGCTGTGTGTGGTTGCTGCAGTCATATTGCCGGTACTTCTCCCCATCCCAGTGCCTTATTGTTTCATCAAACATTGCAAGAGTCATGAAGTATCTTTTTTCCCTCCACAAATCTGTTTCTAGCACTGCATGATTATATTAATATCTCAGCTTTCTGTGCAAATTAAGAACATAAATAGTTATGTAGATCAACTGGTTGCAGATAGAGTATGCTTCACATTAAGTTTCTATAATTGCTGGAGTTGAAAGGCAAAGGAAAAAAACTCCTAGTGTTTGTTTTGTCTTTAATCATGCCTTTACAAAGTCAGTTTTGTGACTCCCTGGGGTTTAGCTGGATATTTTTGCATATCTAAGAGAGGCCGTGTTGCCTTCTCCCTTCCCCCTCCATTATTTGTCTATTCCTTTATGTCAGGTCCAGCTTTAGATGTGAGCATTCTCTGGGCTGTGGTGATAATTATATTTATTCCCCTGAGATGGTTTTCATTGTGTGTGCAGACAAGACAGGGCCTCTGAGATCCTGCTGTCTTTGGCCCTCTGATAGCTTTTGAACCATTTGCAAATTTCAAACAAATTTCTCCAGACTGTGTCAGTCTCAAAGAGAACTCAAAAAGAATGTTATTTTTATTACCGAAAGGGACTGGTAGAATCCTGTATTTCTATAGGCTTCATAAACATAGGTGGCCAGGGAAAAGACTCTGTTAATCCCACGTCTGGGGGCTGCACTGTAAGGTCGCCCTTATTGGAAACCAGGATCTGTGTGGGAGACATTGCAAATGTCCCAAGACCAGGAAAAGCTGCTTTGTGAGCATGCATCTCGCTAAAAAAGAGCACCTAAACCTTGATCTATTTCCGTAGGAAATTCAGAGTTCCCTGGTTCCACTGCTCACAGAGTGACCCGAGTGTTAATAGGCTTATATATTTAGCTTATATCTTTATGTGGTGCTCATTTCATTGTTTAAGCAATATAGCTGGCATCTATCACATTAATTGTTTTCCCTACCCTGAGAAAGGAGCACCTGAGGACTGGAAGTAGTATAAATTTTGCCGTGTTTCGGAGAGGGAAGGCAATGTCCGAGAAACGCACCTTGTTGCTGGCATTTTGGAAAGTGCTGAACGCTCTGATCACTTCCCTTCCTGGAGACAGAGATGCTTCTTGGGTGCATGATTCAAGTTAACTTAATGATTTAGTCTCTTCTACATCTTAATGAGCTGGTACAGCATACCCTCTGGGATTAGCACAGATGACCTCATGTCTGGAAGAGCACAGTGCACCCTGTTCGTCTGCTTCCGGCAGGAACAAATGCACTTTCTGGATGTTTTGAGATTTGATTTTCAGTGGTGCTCTGTACTGAGCATCTTCATTTAAGAAAAAGATGTGCAGAGCCTTATATGTCCAGTTTTCAAGGGATCAGGAGAGTCCCAGTTTCCTGCATGAGAAAAAGGTAGGCACTGGGTATAGAACAATTAAATTTAAATACTCAGTTCCTTTTAAATGTGCATCTAAACCAATGAGGTGCCTCTCTGAAAAACACTGGAACCTCATTTAATCAGCTCTCTTGTTCACCACATTTCAGTAAACTCTGAGAGCAGACAAAAGGCCTCTTGCGGTGTGAGTTGGGGAGGGACCTGCACCCTTCCCCCCCGCTAGCCTTGCAACACAAGGACAGTCATTGCTCTTCTCTGTCAAAGGATCTAATTCCTAATTTAGGAGGTAATTCTAGTGCAAATTAGTGCGCCTTGCAGATAGAATTAGAGTCTGTGTGATGATTTGGAAAATAAAATCAATTTACTCCAATTGTTTGTACATGTCAGATCTCTCCAATAATGAAGAATTTACTCCTTGTGCATGAATACAAACAATGAGCTATTAGCCGTGCGAGATGAGAGAGCCTGTCAGAAACAACGATCCCAAGATGCGATGTGCCACCTTTGAACATCGGTGAGGATGTGCCCAGGTCTGTGCCATAGGTTTTGGTGCAGCAAATCCTGCCGTGTGCAGAGGCTGCAGGTTTGAAGTGCTGAGTGTGCGAGGAGGGTGACTCCTCCTAGTGAGGGGATGAAAATCTACTCCCCTGTCCAAAATGATGTGGGAGGCAGGTAAAGGCAAGGCTTTCAATCCTGCTGCTACAGCAGGGGAAGAGAATCCAATGTTGAGTTCTGGGCGGCACCGCCTCTGGAAGAGGGATCGTCTCCTACCCCTACCGCCGAGCTTCGCTCTCGCAACGTGGCTGGAGTGGCTCTGTTGCCCAACCATGGGCTTCTCCGCAGCTCCTGTGCTCCCCAAAGCCTTGCTCTGCCTCTGGAGCTTGGAAAGAGTGGCACAGCGCAACATCTTTTGAAGCCTCATTTGGGACTTTGCTGATGCAACCGTTACTAATAGCGGGGGTGTGGTTTCTCTGTTGCGGTAATACATTTTTTGAGATTTTGCCCTGTGTGGAAGACAGACTGGATCTTCAGCTGGTTCAAAGAGCCATGGATTATTTCTCAATACAGTGATTTACATCAGCAGTGAGTGTCTCCGGTGCTCCTACCTCTTTTAGAGCTCTTAAAGACTATCCCTTTGTTCCACATCCCTCCAGGGCTCATTAGAAGGTAAATGGAGAGTGACTGTTGATCTAATCCTTAATTTCTGATCTTTTCACGGTCTGATCTAAACAGCTTTTTAGGAAACAAACAAAATGCATATTTCATGAAATTCATTACAATATCTGTTTAATTGTGAACACCCTCTGTGAGGCTATGAGATGCTTGCTGCTCCTTGTGAATCATTTGAGCTAACAAACAGGGAAACTGAGAAACTGGTAATGAATTTCTGAGCGCTAAGCCTTCTTCGGTCTCCTGCTCCTCTCCCTCTTCCACCAGAAACTAGCTCTTTTGCCTAGGTCCAGGAGCAAAAGTCTGGCAGCCAGACCACCTGATTTCTTTCCAGCACAGTTTCAGGTCTGATTTTTGGCTTTGGGCAGTTTCTAGCCCTCTTTCTGTCTGATACTTCCCCATAGTTTCTGCACCTCCAGAGTTAGGAGGATAAGTAGGCCATGCAGAACCTCATTCTTGTAATGTTGTACTGAACTGCTTGCTGCCTGCAACCTGGATTACTTGCTGTTGTTTCCAAAAGTGAAGTTTGGCAGGTCCGTTCTTCTTTAAGTCAAATGACAGGGAAAAAAAACAGATCTGAGGTCTTAATGACTCAGTTAGTATACAGACTTCCTGCCATGCTGCTGGCTGCATGGTATTTTTTCCTGAGTGTTGGTAATATGGCAGCTTGTAAAACGTGCTCAACCTTCCTCCCCTTTAGAGACATGGCTGAGGAATCTTGGCTGTGCCAGGGAAAGGCCATTCCCAGGAAGAGGCTCCCTTTAATCCCCATGATGCCTACTGGAAAAGGTGACTGCTTTAGCAGGGGCCCATGCTGGCTCCTGGGGCTGGAGGCCAGGATGCAGAGATCACCTCAGTGCTGAATCCAGGTAGGAGAGTCTTGTGTCTGTAAATTACTTAGGCATACAGATATTTAAGCATATGTATCCTATCGCTGGGGCCAGCCTTAATGCTGGGGGAAATGCATGAGATGGTAAAACCTACATTATCTGGGATTTAGGATGTTTGCTTTGCAGAACAAGGGATTAGAGAATAGAAAGCTGAAATGACCATCTGTCTGCAGAAAAAGGACCCTGTGAATTAAAATTTCCATGGTAATTTTCCCTAATCTGCTTGACTTTATTTGATATCTTCTATCAGAGCTGATGTCCTTGTGCCCCAAACAGTAACATAGTTCATTTTCCACACATGGAAGTTTTCTTCTACTTACATCTTTCTACAAGGAGTTGCAAGGTGTCTGCAGAAAGCATTTACTTATCTGTTGCTCTTGGAGTTTCCCATTGTTTGCAGCCCTATATAATCTTAGTGCTTCCAGCACCTTCTATCTCCAGAGAATGACAGCTGTGAGCGTGCTCCTGGTTTTTGTATTGCTTCTACATCTAGTACTGAAATGCAATTGCCTCTGGGGTGGAATGACTCATGCTGTTGAACCGTATCACTGCACAATAGTTTAGATCAGGAAGTAAGTAGTAATACTGTGTGCTTATACACTAGTGTTGTCAATTTTTGCGATGTGATTGTGGATCTAATGGTATTTGATGTTTCTCTGTAGAGCCTCCGTTCCTGGAAACATAGGAACCTTGAGCTTTTGTTTTTAAATAAGCTTCTAGGCCTTGTGGCTATAGAGGAGAAATCTCAAAATGTGTTAAAAGTGTAGCCTACAGACTCACAATCCAGAAAGCTGAAAGCCCCAAGCTTATTAATTTTAAATCTCATTATTTTTAAGAGCAAACTGTATTTCCCTTAAAGTAGCAGAGACAAAATACCTGCAAAGAGGCAGCAGATTCATTAGTTCTGTGGTGGAGCTGTGCACTGTAAAATGCAGAGGCCTCTGCTCACCTAACATAACTGACAAAGGGATGCTTAGAATCTGAATGAAATAAAGTTCTTTGTTTTTAAACCTTCCCTCGCTCTACATTCTTTGGTGGATGCAGTTCTGAAGACAGAAAGCCTACCTGTGGGAGCTTGATTCTGGATATCTTCAGCAAGACAAAGAGGTTGCTGAGCACTAATCAGTGCTGGTGAAATTGCTTGCAGTTGTGCTGGTATTAGTGTTTGCCCTTCAGAGGCTCACAGGTGTCTTCGGAGTGAAACACAACAGTTTGGGGTTCTCACCCTTGTGCAGGCTGTCTTGCAGCATAGGAGTTTGAGGTTTTTTTGCTGTACTGTGTGTTTTCCTTTTTCTTTTCATTTCTTTCTTTCCTTTTTTTTTTTTTTTTAAATAATTTAAGCTCAGACCAGCACCACCGCTTAGCATTTCCTTGTTTACAGCAAGGTGAGTCGTATTTACAGTGCTGGGGAATTTGTCGGGAGCTGCATTCTGCTCATCATCTGTTTCTTCCCCATTTCAGAAAGCAATTAGCAGGCGGAGCATGTGAATAACAAAAGGTGCTGGAAGGGGCTGTTCATCCAACTGTGCCGAATGAAACGGCTGCCTGTCAGTTGCTGCAAGCGACTGACGGCTCTGACACCAGGGTACAACCCAGGTCCTGTAAACAGAGATGCCCTGGACTGGCAAGTCAGCAGAGGAGAGAAGAGAGAGATGCGCATGAAGCAGCAGCTGGACTTTAGGGTGTTTGAGGACACTGTCTTGGGGGAAATAGTGGCAATTAGGGGCATAGAGCATAGAGCTTGGTCCTTCCTCTTTCCAAGTAAGCTAATGAGTTGTGCCTGCAGACTTTTAGCAGTGTCCTGAGCTGTGGTTATCTTAGAAAGGAATAAATGAGGAAAAAACTTTTGTGCTGACTTCTGCTACTTCAGATGCAGCCTGGGCTGAGCTAGCGTGTGTGACTGGCATTTTAGCCAGGGGAGAGCTAAAAGATGGAGGAGTACGGAGTAGTGTTTCACGGACATTTAAAAATAAATCATCTACAAATACAAGTTAATATCTTAGTTCAGTTGCATGGGATGTTTCACTGCCCTTGGAGTTATTGTACTGAGTTGGATGCTGGATTCAATCAGGGAAGTGTGGGATTTTAGTCTGCTTTAAGTGCAGATGTCTGTGCAAACTTAAACATGGACCTGCTACAGGCTTTTCCATTATTCATATATTAGATGTCTTGCTCTAAGTATGGACTCGGTATCTCCAAAACTCAGCCTCTCCTCTATATGTGTGGCTTGGGGGAGGGATGAGATTACCCGCCTTGTTTTAGAAAAGGAGCATGGTAAGGTTTTTTGAGCTGCAAGACTGAAATATGTGTATGTTCTTTGTCCAGAGCTGTGCAAGTCCCAGAAGAGCAGGTTAGAGCAGTGCCTGGCAACAGGGAGGCTTGGGTTTCGTTACTAACCTACTCTGGGAACTTGAGCACACTGCAAATCTAAAGCTTGCACTTCTCACATTGCTTCACGGCGATAGGTCTGAGCAACGAAATTAATTTTTTGCAGAACACTCAGCGTTTGGACAGGCCCCGTTTTGAAACAGAAAATGCTGTCTGCCCAGGGTGAGGGACCAGAAGGGAAAGGAGGAGAGGAGAGGAAGAGCATCCTCTCTACTCCGAAATCTTTTCCTTCCCTCACAGATTTATTGTGGCGTCCTTCAAGTGAGTATGTCAGCTGAAAAGCAGGCCCATTTCATAAAGCCTTGCATCCATCCAGCTTACTATAAAATAATAATTGTACCATTTAGAATATGAAACCCGTCAGTATCGCCCAGAGGTAGACACATCCTTGAAAGGGGAAGTTAAGAGTGTTTGTTCCGAGCAAGAAGGCAGCAGAGAGGATGGAGCTGAATGCAGGCGACAGCTCCTGAGCATGATGCTTTCTGATGGGCAGTGGTTGCTCCCTCCACCAGCCGGTACCTGCGGGAATCCAGGAGGCTTCCCACCTGAGGCCATGGTGTAAGGGTGAGCAAAGGTTTGGCTCTGTGGGCAGCACCGTGGACAACCTGGGCACAAGCTGGCTTGCATGTGCAACTTCTGTGTCGACCCACGAGCTTGGTCTCAGGAAGGAAGTGGACTGAAGAGCAGCCTTCCCAGGAGTGGCTGTGGGCAGAAGCCCTCTTCCGTTAATCCAGATGTGTTTACAGCAGTAGTTTCCCTAGTGGGAATGGCACTGTGCATCATACAGATTAGAAACGATTGTCTTCGCAGGGCCATTTCCCAGTGGACCACTGTACTTGCTCAGTTCATTGCAAGGGAAAAATGTTATTCCTGTCCTGTCTGTTTGTGTCTCAGCTGCTGGTGGAGCATATTTGCACGTATCAAAACTAATCAGGGCAATATTTAATTTACCTGAACGGACGTGAGCTGCTGAATTGTCGCAAGCAACAAAAAGTCAGCATGGCGTCTTGGTGCTTCAGCTTGCAGGCCTGAAGTGAAGCATCCTGACCAACCAAGCCTCTGAGCCCTGCTGTTTTGATTCTTTGTCTTGTGCTGCCATTGGACAGCTGCATTTTTTGGAATGGAGATGGGAGGAGAAACTGGGTCAGCATCAAAGGCAGCATTACACTGGGTGTTTGCAGACCCGAGTTTGTTTAGTTCTAGGGACACTTTGGGCCAGTCTGAAAACATCCTCTGTGCGAGGGGAGCCCCGTGGCCCAAGGAAAGGTCCAGATCCCGTTCCTGTCTCTGCTGTCACGCCTGTGTGAGAGGAGCATTGCAGCAGCTGTGCAAAAGGGCTTTGAGATTCAGCAACAAAGTGGTTATTTAGAAGTGAGATGTTTGTTGTTTTTGTAATAGCGTGTTCCTTTGAAATGACGGGCTCAGCTCCTTGGCAGGGGATGCTGCTGGATGTGAACGCCACGCACAGCCCGCACGTCCACAGACACCGTGGACGTAAATGCTCTGCGTGCTGGAGGCAGCCCAGCTCGCAAAGCTCAGATCTGTATTCCTGCGGGAAGGGCGCACGTTTGCGCGTCTGTGCTTGAGTCCAAATGCTGTGCCTTTTCCTGCCTGTACGTATGTCATCAGTGTATGCCGTGAATAAGATTGCTCTAAGTCTGCGTACTCCTGCAAACACCGCAGTCCTTTTGGTTTCAGTCAGGGCTTGAGCTGTTTTCTTCCTGAAAGGACTTGGGCAGTTCCTCACCTGGAGTGCGGTCTGTTCACAGGTGGAGCAAGACTTCAGCTCGCTTTTGGCAGGTCTGCTCTAGGAGATTTGTCTCTTTCTAGTTGGGAATGAGTAGCTAGGAGGCAAGGGAGGAAAGAGGAAAGGAGCATGAATGATGTGTAAATGTTAAATTTGTGTTTATGAAAAAGCTTTTTGATAAGTCAGTAGCCATTTAAACAGCACTGTTAATAAAATAGAGTCTCTCAGAAAAGCCAGTTCAATTCTGTGTCATACATGGATTTGCAGCATCTGAGATGGATGAGATCTCTCTTCTGCTTTCACGAGAAACAATTTATTTACAGGGTGAGGCTGTCAGACCTGCATGAACACTGCCAAACCTGGCAGATCTGCAGAATAAGCTTTTGTTTGGTTTATATTTCTAGCCTCTTCCTTCAGCCGAAGTGGCCCTGCTTGAGCTGCAAGCTTTGTTCTGAGAAGTATTAGACGGTCAAAAGACGGGCCCTGTTCTCGCCTGCCAGCTAGTCCTGACTGATGCTGCATGTGTTTGGCCGTGTGCGGTGCGGGATGGCTTGGAGCAGAAAAGAGTACTGCAAAGGTGCTGTTGCTTGAACCTCCACGGAGAATAAAAGCCTGATTTCTCTCTCTAGCTGGGAATTAGTTTTGGGAGTGACTCACTCTGCTGTCCGAGTAGCTAATGCTGCCTGCAGGATTATCCTGGCTGCTGCAGCTTGGGCTCCCCACTCGCATTGTTCCAGTTACTCCAGTGAGTGACACATGGCTTTATTTAAAATTTGTAATTGTAGTTACTTTTTCTTCGCTGCTTGCTAAGCTAATGAGGTGATGAAAGAGAGGGGTGGGAGGATCCACTGGGAAAAGCCAGAGATCTTTCATGGCATTGCCAGAATTCCAGAGCTCAACCTGGTCTAGCTTGTGGCATCATTTTTTACGAGGAGAGATCAAACATCATGAGCTTTGCATCTACTGTCTGTAGGAGATTAATATTTCTGTTCCACTGGAGCCTACGGCTGAAAAATAATGACCTGGTGAGAGGCACGCCAAAATAGTGCATGGTAAGGTCATGATAACAATTACAGGAGAGTAATAAAAGCAATCAAGTATTCACAGCAGCTTATTCCTTTGTAAGGGTAGAGATATCCCATTTTAGAGAGGAGCAGAGGTCATGCTATAGAAAGATGATAAGCATATTTGATGTGGCAGGTGATGGATTCCCTGACTCGAGCAGGGTGAGTGTCCTTTTCGTCTGTGTTCAGGGCGGTGCAGGCGCAGAAGTCAGCACAGAATATGGAGAAGCCTTCCCTTACACCTGCTCTGAAGGCCGCGAGGCAAGAAGCTGCGGGACTTCCTCGTGCTGTGGAGGGGAAGCGAGCATCTGTGCCAAATCCCCACGGTGGTACCAGTCCTCTAGGGAGAGAGAGCAGCAGCAGCAGCAGCACGCTGGAGCTTTCAGCAACCTTAGGGTGAAGATGCACGTCCTCTATGGCTTCAACATCTAATTCTGCCGCTGCAGTGCCTCTCCATTCCTGGGCTGAATCTAGTGGGTTGGGAACATTGCTAACACCAAAGGCTTTATCTGCCGTGCTGCAGGCTTGTTCCTTCATCTCTGCCAAAGGGTTTGTAGCCTGCGTTCTCTACTCTGCAAAGGTAACGTTTTGCAGCCAAGGTGATGGTGTAAGTGAGATTTAAGGCCTGTGTGTGTGCAAAACCCTGCAGTGTTTGAAATGGAAGTAGAAACAGTCATTCTCAATCTGGTTTTTTGTATGATTCACAAGGGGACTTCTGGGCCTTGAAAAGAAAACACATATCCCATGCCAATATATAAATGTTGCAATGCTTACTGGTGCATTAAGAGTGTTTTCAGTGCAGGATTGATACCAAAGCATTGGGTGAGTGTGTATGCACATCCCATCAGCTTTATCAATGACAATGTTGTCGCTTTTGAAATGGGTGAGGAAGCAGGCTCAGAGTGAAGTGCCTTGCACATTTGGAGTCAGCGGCAGAGCTGGAAATAGGACCTTGGTGCCTTGGCTCTCAATCCTCTGCTAATCACAGCACCGGAGGTGACATGAAAGCCTTCTCCAATCTTCTGCTGCTAGTGCCCAGGGCTGGGAGGCACATCTCCTCCCTCTTGGAGCGGCTGGAGCAGAGGTCCGGATGGAGGGCTGTCGGTGCTGTCTGGGGCTGGAGAAGCTCCTCGTGCTGCTCATCTAGGATGCTGTGGGGATGTCGGCTGCTCTTGCCGAGTTGGAGGGACTGCAGTCCCTGCTACTAACCCCGGACTGCTCTGCTGTAGTTCTCTGATTCTATCAGAAAGCCGTGTGCTTCGCTCCCTTTTTATTGTTGTTGGTGGTGGGTTTTTTGTTTAACAGCAATTTCGCCTTTGTTGCCAAGCTGCAAGAAGGGCTGGGCCGAGCGAGGAAGTGTAATTAAAGTTTGCTCAGACAAAGGCGTTTGGTGACGAGATGCAGTGTTGCTGAATCCACAAGGGGCACAATTAACTGATAAGAGTAAACTAATTGTTATTCATATTAAATTAGGGCACAGGTGATTTGGAAAATCTACAGACACTCCCATATGCTTTGCGATTTTGCATTGCAGGTTATGGATTTATAAGGCCCTTCTGGGATTTGGATTATAGAGGCAAAGTATGGAGCTGTATCTAAGCTGAGCATACTCTTTCCTGATTAACTACATGATAAAAACATAAATGTGCACATCAGAGGATTTATCACTGTGTTTGCATACTAATTTTTCTTTTCCAGGCATGAACACAACAGTTTTTTATAGATCCAAGTGATTCTGTTTAGTGGCAGCTGGATAAACCCAGACAAGGTGACGTGATTCCCATGTTGTCAAGTAATACTTTTGAGATGGAGGTTAATAGCAGGGAATGGGCATGTGGCAGGGACATGACTGCCACAGGAGTGGTAGGAGATGCTGAGATATTTGCTGCTGGTTCTTTTGCGCTGTGCTGTCATGCTCTGTGAATATTCTTCGGCAAGAGGCAGCAGGGCCGTGCTCACCCTGGCAGGACGAGGTGAGGCTGCAAAGAGGTGCAGTTTGCCTGCACGCTGCACGGGAATGACAGGCTGCTGGAGCTTTCAGAAAAATTCTGCATCAGGGTCTGTTGGTTTAAAGGAGCTCTGAAATGAATATTTATAAATGGGACATGAAAAAAGAGTCTAAATTGCTTGTGTGATCTTGGGACATGTGAGATATTATGATTATTTATGCGCTTCTATGTCTCGCTTTATCAGTTCATTGTGTTGCAATCCCAGAGTGTCACAAGCTGCTCTTGAAGGAGGTTCTCTCTCAGCAAGACCCAAAGCTGCCCGGCGATGCAGTGGTAGAAAATGTGGGGACATCAGAGCAGGAAATGGGGCGGAGCATGTGTCAATAGCGTATTATGTCAATACATAAAGTATTAAGGCAGAGGGAAATGCAGGTCTTTGGCTTGGACTTGCTGGTAAGTCTCCTGAGCCCTACAAACAAAAAATGCCTGTGACTTCTGTCACCTGGAAGTCCCCATTTGGGGTTCTCTCACTTAACACGCTGAGAGACCCAGCAGTAATTCCAGCAGTGTGTGCGTGTTCTTGCTTCCCCTCCTCTCCTCTGGCCTCAGGCTGTGGCATACAGAGCAAGGACAAGAGTTTCTGACCTGTATGATATGTGCGTGGAGGATTGGGTGGAGCTTAATTACAAAGCAATGTGGAGAGAGCTGGATCGCTGTTTGTGTTTGTTTGCTAAGAGGGTGCTTCCCAATAAATTAAAATCCCTCAGAGAACAGTTTGGATGCATGTGATTTAGCACCGTCTGGGTTGCGCTAGTCTCTGAACAATCTCTGCCTTGGATTCTGGCCAAGATAACGATCGGAGAAAGGCTGTAGCTGGACAAGGAGTCCAGGGTTTATTGAATTACTCCTGCCAACTCCCAGCAATGTGCTAAACCATTTCCTTTTAGATGTTCCCCTGAGTTAGGTTTACCTACGATGGGCCTTTAGCCCATGAAGAGTTTCTTCCAAGATGTTAAGAAGCACCACTGTCCAAGGGGAGCTCCGTGCAAGGTGTGGCTCTCCTTTCCTGAGCTCTGAAGTGATGCAGGCTCTGCCTCTCTCAGCAGTGCAGAGAAGAGGGGTCTTACATTAGACTGAGGTATCTTTACTGGAGGAAATCCCAGTGGTAAAATCCCAGGCTTAACTTATTTGCTGATTTGAAGGGGAGAGCACCACCTGCTGATACATCACCATGGCTTTTCCTTTCGTCTCCCCAACTCTTGCTCTGACCCACTCCTAAATGCATTTTGCATATATCTGTGAAGCATCCTGAAGGCACGCTGAATCCACACGTCGGGGTGTATAAATGCCCTCCATGCAGGTACAGAGCCTTGATGGGGTGAAACAGCTCCTGACAGGCAGTGCTGCTGGGGAAGAGAGTACCTCCCTCTCTTGGCTTCAAGGTAAAGATGGGCCGTACTCAGGGAGTGATTTTCCTCCAAAGGCCCTTTTGGACATTCATCGTATCAGGTGGATCAGTGCCCTGCCCGTCTTCCAAAGCCTGTTGTTGGTGTCCAGTTCCTTGCCTCCGTCTGAGGGCACTGCCCAGCGCTGAGCGATCAATCTGTGCCTGTCCACTGCTCACTCGAAGGCTGCTCACAGAAGTTGAGCTGGGTGATGAGGAAGCATCTCTGATAGCTTGTGTAGGTGAAGCCCATGAGACAGACCTTTTTGAGTGGAACATAAAGAGATTTGGGATGGGATGACAGCTTTTATTGTTGCTTGCTGTACCTTTACTAGAAGAAAAAGAAACCTTGGCTTCAGAGTAGATTTGTCACAGAATTATCTGCCAGTTTCCCCCCCACTGAAGCCCAACACGCTAAAAGGCTGGTAATTGCTCTCTGTAGCACAGCAACAAGGGCAATAGCAGCATGCACTGGAAACGGTCTGTGCAAATAGCAGAACGTGTTGCTCCACTCCATAAGAAGCTTATGCTCTGCTTGAAAAACTGTTGACGTCTGTTTGGCCCTTGGAGAAAAATAACTGGCCTAGCAGGTGCTTGCTGGGGGATCTTTTTGCCCAGTATGCACATGTCAACCAAAGCAGGAGCAAAGATCTGTTCTAGAGAGTGCGTAAAGGGAGCACCATAAATAGGCTGAGGGGATTTGCATGGAGAGTTGACACGAGTGGTTAGTTTGATTTGTGGTTATGAGCAGCTACTGCTCAGCCCTCCTGTGGGAAGAAGGGGAATTGCCTAAGGTTGGCAAAGGAGCCAGACTTTGAGGGTTTTTTTCACCGTGGCCCCTACCAGAGCCTAAGGTCCCCCTCATCTGCGTGACAAGGTAGTGTGGGACTATCAAATGAGGTTCTCCCTTCCTAATGTCAAGGTTGGCTCTGAAGAGCTCAGGCATGTCATTTCAAAAACCAGCCTGTCTCTTTCCTTGTCCTGTTTGTGTAGATAGACGTATCTCAGGTCTGGCACCACAAGGTGGTAATAATCTGGAGCCCAGCCTACGTGCTGAGGCAAGTCCCAGAAAGCCTGAGGCGAGGTGGTTCCCATGTTCAGGCTGCCTTCGGCCTGAGGACAAGACAGCGCTACTGGAGGGAATGAAGCTGTGACTGGGGTGGCAGGGGAGGCTGCCAGCCAGGTTAGACGGGGAAGCGTGGACCACACCAGCCCCTGGGTTGCTCCAGCTGCTGCGCTGCTCCCTCCCAGCAGCCCGGCACTGTGCTTGTGCACGCACCGCTGGAACGTACCCTGCTAGTTGCTGAATATTTGCCCTCACGCTCTTCCTTTTGCCCTGCGCTGCCTCAGCTAATGAGGTTATTGTTTAGCCGGAGAGAGACATCCGCTCATGTTTGTGCCTGGCTGCAGCGCGGTTCCAAACAGAGATCCTCCTGACAGTGCCAGATGGCGAGCCGCAAGCGTGGGGAAGAGGGGGAAAGGGAGCTGCGGCGATGCCCCGTCTCGGGAAAAGAGCCTGGTGGGAGCGTGTCTGCCCCGGCTCTGCTGCTGCCTGGCTTTGGAGCCTGGAAAGGGGAGAGAGGGCAAGGTCAAGGAGCGGGCCTCTGGATGGCTGGGGCAGGCAGAGCGTGTCAGGCTGTGAGCATCTAGTTTAGGTTTTCTTGTCCTGTAGTAATAAACCTTACATGAGCCTAGCTGGAAGCACAGCGTTAATATTTAAAAAATGACATTTAAGGTACTGAATATATGCTAGAAGAATAGCATATTCTCCAGAAGAATATCTATGTGTGCGCGCACATGCACACTTGGGGCTTTGTTTTCCTTTTATAGTGGGTTGTTGTGTGTATGTATTTTACTCGGGGTATTTTGTGCTATAATAAGAAGGGGGAGGGAGCGGGAAAATACTGCTCTGTTTATAGACACCGCTGTCAGCAGCGATGCTGCGTGTTTCAGATTCGCATCCTCTCTGAAGCACTCTGGATTCCAGGCAAACAACACCCTTCCCCCTTTATCCCGAGATCCTTCGGGAGGATTGCCTGAGCCTCTCCTCCCATACCGCTCTTGCTGGCAGGCTTGCCCCCTCCTGGAGTTTGGCTCTTGTGAATGTGGCACACTCCATATCCAGCATGCAAACGAGTCGACATGCCAAGGTTCAAAGGGACAACCTTGGAAAATGTCAGAGCAGCGTCTCTGCACCATTGTTCTGCTGCTCTGATCACAAAAAGGAGCTCTGAGTGCGCCAGGCTGTAATTTCCAGCTGGGGGGGCAGGGGAGGGATGCAGAAATGCCTCTCGGAATGTGTCTATGTCCCTCCTGAGCTTCTTTGACACTTTTCCCAGTGCCTTTCACCTTTGTGAGTCTTCAGAGACACTGATGCAGTGCTGTGCCTGAAACGTTACTGCTCACCCATAATTTTTATAAATCTCAGGTGTAGTACATCTCCTTTCCCTCCTCCCTGAGTTTTTATTTGTTTGGATTTTGTGGCAGGAGCATTTTTATGTCTCCTCTCCCTTGTTTTCCCCTCTTTCACCCAGCCCTGAAATAGTCAGTGAATGTGCCCTTTCTTATCTCTCGATATAGGCCTCAAGGGGCTGTTCCTTCCTATCTTTCTCCTAAATGCCATAACAGCAGGTAGCCTGGGACATGCTGGAAAAGCTCTGGGTTTGAATCCGCCCTTTTGATATAAGTGGACATTATACATTTTTAATAGACATAAAGTTCAGTGAAACCCTTAGTACTAGCTGAATTGGCACAAAATTCCTAGGCAAGTAGTCTTTGGAGCTGATCTCTCCCTAGGTACCTTGCAGAAAATTAGACCAAGGACAAAAAAAGGCCATGTTCCCTTCGATTGCAAGAACTGCCTTGTTTTGCAGAGGAGGTGCCTGAGCAGAAGCTAGCCCGTCTGTGCCGTCCTTTTAGCTCTGCATGAAGGATTCTGGATTGCCAGTCCTTGTTCATCCTTGTTCATCCACAGAGCAGATGCAGCGTGAGGGGACAGGCTGTTATAAAGCACCTTCCTTCAAGCATCCCCCTCCGTGGAGAGTACTTCGCACTGGCCTGGAGGCATCATCTCCCTGGTTTGTCCAGTGGAGGTCTCGCCAGTCTCAGCAAAGCTCACTTCCACCTGAGGCAGTGGCTTGGGGCCATGTGTGGAGCCCTCCAGCTTGCTTCCCTTAAGGGGGAAAGAGTATGGGAGCCGCTGTCCATGGCCCTGTGATGGCGCAGTTAGGATTTGTCAGTGTGTCTTGATGCTTGCTAGTTTGTGGGTAACGCTTTGACTTCCAAGCTACGTAACAGACATCTCTGCTCCCAGGTACTCCTCGAGGTCCACGAGTTAAAACTGGGGTCTGAATGCTATAGTTTCAAACTGAAAAGCCTGGTGAAGATGGTGGGAGTCACCGGTGAAGACCACTGAGGTTGATCCGTGATATGGAGCGCAGCTCCCTGAGTACTGAAGCTTTTCACAGTAACTGGAAGGTTGTGGTTTTTTCTTTGCTGTTCCTTTTTTGGTAAAGCCTAAGTAAATCTCCCTACACCTCCAGGTTACCATGGCACTGTAACCTCACCAGATCTGGAAGAGAGGGAGTAACAAGGGAGTAGCTGTAGCTGTGGATCTGTGCATGTCCACTGTGGAACAAGTAGCCAGGAAGAGATGGTGGTATATGGAGGGGGTTGATCTGGTTGGAAGCAGGTGAGCAGGCAGCAGTGGCAGGATGGGTAAAAAGGTAACTCGCCCCCAGCCTCAGGACTGACTTTTGGCTCATGTTAAACTGTCCAGCTGCGAGCGAGCGTGGCATTCAGAGACATACATACAGTAGCGTTCAGCCATCTCGGGAAAATCTTCTGCTAGGCATGAGTCAGCCCTGCCTGGGTTAACTATTAAAGGGCAGTATCCAGAGATAAGTTCTTTACTCTGCTCCCCAGCCCCTTCAAGTCCTATCTGGGCTTGGAGCAATTGTCCCCAGATTAGTGACAGCCCTGGTCACATCCAGAGCCTCCTTCCCATGGGGGAAGCATGTTCTGGCTGTCCTTTGCCCAGTGCCAGGGCCCTTAGTCAGCTGCCGGGGTGGATGTGGGGGTACCTTGCTGTTTGGGTAGGGATAGGCTGAGTGAGGCCATGAAAAGACATCGTGCTAGATAGAAGGGGAGTTGCATGAGATCTAACGAGTGTTACTCACTGCTTGCAAAGCCCAAGTGGACCCAGCTGGGGAGCCATCAGTTGGGGCATGGAGGCGTGCACGAGGAGGAGTGGAGAGTGCTTCTGCTAAAGTGCAAATGCAGAAAGTGGAGTAGAGCTCAGCCTGCCTTCCTGAGAGGCTGGAGGGGAACCTTGCTTCCCACCTAGCATATGGTCACTGCTTTCTCTGAGGGGTGCTGAGCGTCCTCGCCAGCAAGACCCTTCCCTCACACCCAGCCCTTCCTAAGTCTCACACTTTCCGTTTGCCTGCTGAGCTGGGAGAGCATCTCCCCTAGCCTGTGGCTGCAAACTCAGTGGGTGATGCCGTGGAGTGAGGAGAGCAGGAACCAATTCCTTAAGGGGCCATCTCAGAGCCTTCCTTGGCTTTTCCTCCCGTCGCAGGGAGAAGTGCCCCTGCCTAAGTGGAATAAATTGGTACAGACCATTAGCAGCGCAGGTCCTCCTCTGGTGGGGGGGAGGGAAGGGGCTGTCGGCGCTGCTCTGGATACAAAGCAGCCAGCCACGCTCTGGCTCCTTCCTCCCACACCCCGTTGGCCTCCTCCTCCTCCCTGTTTGCACACTCCCTCCCTCTTTCACTCTCTTTCTTTCCCTTAACGCCACGCTGCAGAAAAGCAGACCTGGGGAACCGGAGGTCCACAGAGGCAGTGGAGGAGGAAGGAGCTCTCCAATGCTGTTCCTTTGCGAGTGAAACAGGGAGGCAGAGAGGCAATGAAGGAGTGTCTTGGTTGCTGCCTGGATTAAGAAAGAATACATTAAAAAAAAAAAAAAAAAATCCGGACCCAACAAACGAGGAAAAAGGGAGGAGAGAAGGAGGAGGAGGTTGCTGGGGGGAGCCCACTCCGGTGGCTGAACAGTCGCTTTGTATCGTGCCTCTGTTCCCAGGGATTAAAGCATGAATGGGAGCAGCTTCCCAGCCACAATGGAGAGAGAAGGCGGTTCAGGCTATGGGAATCAGGTAACTCTTGCCTCATGCAGGCATTGCATGGCTGAGCTGAGCAGGACAGAGATCCTTTATGCACAGGGCTCGGGGGGTGTGTGTACGTATGTATGCAGCGGGCAGGGAGTGGGAGGAAGCAGGAAAGACTCAAAGAGATTTTTCTACCCCTCCTGGTGTATTTAAAGAATGCAGAATGGGTCCTGGGGGCTGCAGTGCTGGAGATCACTTTGCACCCCCTGCCCCTTTTCAGGCTGGGTGCCTGAGGACACCAAGCTGCTTTGCCTGGGGAAGGCTGGCTGGGCTATGGGGAAATATGCCCGTGTCTCGCCTCCAGGAGCACTGTGCTCCCAGGCTTGCCCTCCCAGCTGTGCACCTGCTCTGGGGCTCCCCTCATGGGCTTGCGTGCTGCTCCCGGGGAAGCTGCGTGGGGACTACAATGGCCCTGCACCCTGCCAGCCCACCAGTGCATCCGTGCAGAAGGACTGGAGGGAGGTGAGAGGTGACTGAGAGTTGCTTTTCTCTTCCCTTGGTCATCCTTTGCCTTTTCTTCGCAACAGAAAGGGATGGGATTTAGGAGGAGGGGGAACTGAAATCCCTTTCATTCGTGCCAGCAGTGGTGAGAGCCAACTTTGAGGCTGCTTAAAGGAAAAGCTTTCTGAGTGCTGTCTTTTGGAGGAATAGGAGATGGCTGAGTGATGCTTTGCCATCTGAGGAGTGATCTCTGTCGTGTTATGTTGTGGGAGTGGGTGGGGATGAAAAATAGTGATTATGGGGGAGAAAGTCCATGGTGATCAATGAAGCTGTCCACGAATGATGTTTTCCTTTTCCCTGCTGGGCCTCTCTCTGCCTCAGTTCCTGGGTCTCTGACTCTGAGAGTCCTAATTTCTCTCAGTCAGACCAGAAAGCACAACTTCAAGAAGATTTGGGAGGTGGCTTAACCCAGATGTTCGGGAAAGCACTGAGGAGAAACTGATGTTTACAGCTGTGGAGCCCATATCCAGTTAACGCCAGCAAGTAGAGGTCTTGGCTGGGCGTCCCTCACTGTCTTTGGCAGGATCTTGCTGCTGCAATATCCATTTGTGCTGTGCTGTCCGTCAGATACCCCCTCCTCCCCTTGCCTTCAGGGGCTTCTTGATGGGTCTTGGCATGGGGTTAGGAAGCATTTGCTTTGGTTACTTAGATAATGACGTGTCACAGAAGTCCCCGCTTATGTGCACACAGCGCAGAAAGTCATGAGCCCCAGTGTGCTGTCAGTTGTCGTAGGAGCTTGTATACACGTCTAAGGAGCTTATGGTCCAATGTTATGGACGGGAGGAGACCATGCAGTCTGTTGCACAGGTCTGTACGTACTTGTCTAAATTGTTGGTGCCCCTGAACATCTATGGTGAGGTGTCACCAGCTGGTGTAAATGAATGAGGTTGGGTGTGTTTGTGCGTGCACATAAATATGGAAGAAGGGCTGTGTCGGCGTACAGTGGAGCTTCAAGCCATTCTTTTGTTTCATGAATAATCCTTGCTCGTATGAGGAAATTCTCCTAACTCACCAAAGATGCATCTTGCTTGCCTTGTTCGTCTAATTAGTCCTTCTCTGTACATAGATCTCCAGTGCGAATGAATTGACCAGGATTTGGCTAGAAGGTTACAGTGGTTGGGATTGCTTGGCTGACCTGACAGAGTTGGGATTGAAAAGGTGTGAGAAAATGGAGGCACTCGGGAAAAGGGGGTAAAATATCTTCTTTCTGGATGTAGCATCTAACTCTGTTTTCTGTGTCAGCTTCAAAGCATTGAGGAATAATACGGAAGATGTTCTGGTGGAGGAATTGAATAATTAGACAGTGAAAAAGAAGGATATTTCTTCCGGGGGGGTGATTCTGTAATAGGGGCCAAGAGCTTTGGAAATGGCTAAAGCCAGCAGGACAGTGGATGCTACTAGAATGGGAAGGTAGCTGACCAATAATTGTTTTTCATGGTTGAATGTGTATTGGTGTATGAAAGACAGAGGAAGAAAAATGAAATCGGTGACGTTGGCTCTAAGTACTTTCCCATTTCCTGCAGCTGAGTTATAAATCCCGCCCTGCACCCCCCCTCCCCCCAACAGGCATTCCTAGTGAAACGCTGTCAGCTTCTCTGGCGGAGCACTGTGAACTTGGAGTTTTTAGCAACGTGGTAACAGCTTTAATGAGAGCTGGCTCCCTCCAAGCCGACCTGACCCGAGGGAGGTGCAGAAGAGAATCATTTCGATTCTCTAGGACAGCAAAGCGAGAGGGCATCTGTAAGGCTCTCCCTCCACGTGCATGTGTCGGCAAGGAGGAGAGGGAGAGAGCTTTCCCACTTGTTGGTTGGCATCCCAAAGTTTCCTGACCCATCGAGGTGGCTCATAGTGGAGAGTGAATGCAAAGGGGGAATAGTGCCCCGACCCTAGGAAGGGACCATCACCTTGTATGTGCCATAGGCCTGACACGGTGCCGCTGGGGTCAGCGATGCTATTCTCCGGTGGCTTTGTCCTCATCAGGGCACTGCCTCAGAGAGCTCCAGCCAACTACGGCAATGCCTGCGTTTGCTCTCTTTCTTCCCTTGACTTGCAGCATTGTTCTGCATCTTTGTTTTTTGCTCTGCAATTGTGCACCTTCTGAGGCAACAAGAGCAGCAAATGCCTCCAGTGTGCAGAGCCTTGTTGTGTTTTAGCATGCTCACAAATGCTGCATCTTTCTGGCAAACAACTGCTGTAGCTGGGAGATCTGGCCTAAGCTGACCAAGAAATCTTCCAGCAACAAAGTGTGAGCGCACGCTCTCCCCTTGTGCGAAGCTGGCTGCTCAATGTCAAAATAATGCTTTCTGAAAGGAAAACAGTGCGTCTGCCCTTTTAATCTTTTCCAGCACCCTCAGGTTGCAACAGCAGAAGCCTTGGGAAATGAAAAGAACTGTCTTTTAAGGGACACTAGGGCAAATGTTGCAATTCATTTTTTAGTGTTTCTTGGAGACTTGCCTTTTGCAATGCTTTTGCTCTCTCTTGCCCTTGTTCTGTTTCTACTAGCTCAAAAAAAAAGTTGTGCAAAAGCAGTTTTTTCTTCTTCAAACAAAACCCAGTGGGCAGATTTGAATCCATAGGAAGAGAGGATATAGTCCTTTCATGCATCATTGTGCATTTTGTCTTGCAGGGATGAATAGTGCCAGAGGCTGCCTGGCTTCCAGGGCTGCTTTTCATATGGGCTTACCAGCAAGACCTCTGATTTCTGGGGACGCAGCAGGCCTTGGTCAGCACCTTTCTCTGTGGGTGATGCCCTCTGTGTCTTTCTCGCCCTCCACTTTTTCTGCAGCCCTCCATTGCATGCAGTAGCCTTGAAAAGTTAGGTGAGCTGTAGCTGTAAGTCTTGTTTGGGGATACGGCTGGAGGTGCATTTGGTGTGGCTTCAACCCACCCAAAGGCAAACCATCTTCTGGAAGCAATGTCATTGGGAGGTCCCTCTGCGGTGTCTTTTTTATGGGTCCTTGTTCTCTGTAACATGTTGTCTTTTATGCTTTGCTTGTGGAGATCCTGAATCAGTCACCTACCAGCGTTTTGCTTCTCTGGTGGCAAGAGAAGTGATCATTGCCAAGCACAAGGTCTGAAGAGTGAGGAGAGATTCTTCCTTTTTCTCTTGCGAGCCCCAGCTGTTTGTGTTTGAGTTGGCAAGTTGACATCAGGGCTGGATTCACCTTCAGAAGGTAATAAGGGCTTTGCTGAGTGGAGATCACAGGGTGTGGCCCATAATTAATCTTCATATCCTGATCTAGACATATGGACCACCCCCAAGTGCTCTAAGCAATACAGCGTATTAGTCACTATTGAATAGATCCTCCTACATTTTTTAATGGGAACTCCACTCCTCCAGGGAACCGAGGCACTGAGAGATTGAGGAAATAACTGAGAATACTTCACTGTGTAAGGGAGCAGATCCCGGTCTCTTGCAGTGCTAATGGCTTTGTCCCACAAATTTAGCCAGTTTAGTCTTCCTCCTGTTCTTGACCCTCTCCGTCTGTGGGTATGTTAGTTGTACCAAGTGGCACTTTGTTCGCAGGCTCATAAAATGACTCCTGCACAGCAAGTTACCTTGTGGGTACCTGTACTGTGCCTGGAGCACACTTGCGCAGGCAGCTTTGCACACCTGTGTTTTCCATCCTGGCCTGTGTATAGAAGTGTGTGTTCTTCTCCTTGTACAGCTGTGTGCAGACGCACACACACTCTGTGTTTCTGTCTGAGAAATGCCCTCTCCTGCCCGAGAACCACAGAGCCTTTAAGGAATTTGCCAGCTGCAGTGGTGCCTCAGAAATCCCTCCAGCTATCCTATCCACATGAGCCACGGGGCACACAATGTGATATGCCTGGCAGAGACAGCAGAATAAATAGGAAATGCTCAAGATCCCCCTCCTGCCTGGATCTGAGCTATTTTCCTAAAGACGGGACAAGAGCTAAGGTTCTATACAAGGGCTTCCCGTGCTTCTTGTGCTGTTCTTTAAGAGCAAGTGATGTATTAGCTCTCAAAGGGTGTGTTAATGCGTTGGTCACTGCCGCCCCAGCTCCAGCCTGTACGCTGCTCTGGAATGCTGCTTATTGTTAGTTCCTGAGACATGGTTTGATACTCCAGAGTCCTTGGTGCTGTGAATATCTAGTCTCTGCGCTGGAGCATAGCATGTGAGTAAACAGGACGGACAGAGAAAATACTGCAGGCTTGGTTGTGATGGAAGGGTAGCCAAATGCTGACAGGGAAAGATGATTGGCCTGTGATCGCACAGGGAGTCCCCTGGCAAAGGTATGGGCACCCAGAGAAGCAATTCTGCCAGTTACAGTGGGACAATCTTCAGAAAGGCATTTAGAAAAAACCCATCTCTGAAACCTCTGGGGAGGGGATTTACATCTTCACATCATGATTGAGAATTCTCTCTGTTCAGCTCCGGGCTGTTGCAAAGACAAGCGTGCACTGCAGAGCCCACAGGAGAGATGTCCGCTGATCCCCGAGTTCCTTCCACAGTGTCTGCTGGAGACTGGTTATCCTCTCTGAAACAACAACAGCTGGTGCCCTGCTAATGCAATGTGGAAAGTAGAGTTCAGACTCTCTCCTTCCATTCCTGCCTTGTGCACTCTAGACTGGTGGGCTGGGTTGTCAGAAAAATTTGCTCTTCTGTACAGGCTGCCATCTGGGAACCCTGTCAAAGCCCAGTGGATAGGGAATTGAAAGCTGTGGCTCAGAGAACAAAGTCTGCTTACCCCCCAGAAAGGTGGGAAACCTTTTGCTTAAGCGTACTGAAGATGCGGATGTCGGCTCGTGTAGGTTCAGCTGTATAGTAAAGAGAAATGGGCATTTCCAGGTTGCAGCTCATCTCATCTGAAGGCATGTGTCACAAATAGGCCAAACAAATTCTCCCCGTTAATTGCAAAAAGAATCTAGACAGTGAGCTCTGTGGTGGGGATCTACACCTATGGCACTGCAGGAAGCAGGGGTGGGTGTCTCCCACCCCAGGCCCCTGCGGATGGGCACTGCAAGGCCAGTGCAGCTCTCATCCGAGCTTTTGTAAGTGGGAATTCATCTGGAGCCAGATGTCCACAACTGCAGCTGCGGCACAAAGATCTCCTCCCGGCCGGCTGCAAGGTCTCACTCCTCCAGCCTCATGAACGCCGTGCATTATGTTGTGTGGGTGGCAGAGCCCCAGTTTTTCCAGTGCCGCAGCTCGCTGTGGTTATTGGGGGCCAGCGCTTATGGAGAATGAGACACGCTTCACTTTCTGGCGGGGGAAAGGAGCATGGGATTTGTCTCAGCTGCCTTGCTGGATGTCATTCTTAAATGCCCTAGCACAGTTTCTTCCTCAGATTCAGCACCTGAAAGACAAAAGGAAGCTAATCCAGAAGAAATACCTTGACTCTGCCTCACCTTCCATTCAGCTGGAAAGAGACCAGGCGCAAAAGGGTGGATGCTGTAGCTCTGCTCTGGATTTCATGAATGGATGAATGTAGAGACGCAAGTGGGGATTTTGAGGGGATTTGGAAGCCTGCTCCAGGATTTGTCTGGCACGCAAAGCATTTATAATACTTCCAGCATTATCATAACATAATGCTAGCGTGATTTGGGGCCCACTCCAGCTCTCAGTGAATAAAAAGCATAACTCCTATCGCCATCGGTAGGAGAGGGATCCCACTTGGAATAAGTTGTAGTTTTGCATAGCCCATACTCTTCTCTTGTCCTGGTGGCACAAAGCGAGGGCTAAGATGCTTTTGTGCGCTGCCGTCAACGAGTGGGTCTGGTTGCATATGTGTGTGGGTGCTGAGCAAGCTGCACGAGTAATGCTGCCTCGGCGCGGCGCACTGTGGCCTCTTGCAGAGAAACGCAGTGTGACAGCGGAGTGGGAGCCTGGGTTACCTCCCCCTGGGCTTGTCTATAAATACCACCTTGGTGCTGAAGCGTTCTGGCTAAACTCCTGAGATTCTGTCCTTTGTTCTTCCATCTGTTTAGCAGCTTCTAAAGCTAAAGAAGAAATGTGTACCAAGGCATTTCTCTTAACACAGGTGGCTCTGTGAGGGCCAGGACTATACTTATCAGAGGCTGCATGGGAAAGTCCTTGGGGGAGTCCAGCTTCTCAGGGAATGAGCAAAAGCCAGCAACCCCTGGGGGGTGACATTGCTCTGGCCACACGGGACCAGACTAGATGATCTTCTGTGATTGTTCCATCTGAATCCCATAGACTGCGACACGGAGCGTAAATCTGGAGCTGTGCTGAGGCACCAATGGCCCTGCAGTGCTTCTGGCCAGTGCATCCAAGTGAGCTTTTTTCCAGCCTCAGCTCACGTCTTCCCCATCCAACCACAAAAACTTAGTGCCGCCCTTGTACCGATGCAACAGTCCTGTGGCAGGAATTAGTACTGTGGGAACCACTGTCCCAAGGCCTTCAGCCCATCCCTGCACAGGAGAAGCACGTCAGAGTGCCGTACCATTTTTGGGTGCTCCAGTGCAGGGTTTTGAGCCTTTTTTGCGATCTGCACTGATGTGCTCCGCTCATTTTTAGAGCGGCTGTGGATGCTCGCAGTGCAACAGGAGATGCACTGAGCTTCCGTGTTTCCTCCTGCCTCCTCCTCTCTGTGCCTGCCCAGCCAGCCAGCCTTGCCTGTCACCAGCAGAGGAGTAGCATTTCCCGAAGGCTTTTCTGTATGCGTAGATCATGGGCGATGCTGAAAGAAATTTGTACAGTTTCATTGGGCGTAGGAGCCATCGTCCAGCCCAGGGCAGGTATTACGCTGTCCTGAGCAGTCCCGCACTGCCACGTTCAGATTCAGACTCGTTGGAAGGGAAGCATAACTTTGCTGTTTTATGTGACCCCCTGTGTGCCTGCTGTAGCTAGATGCCTCCCTGGTACGTGAATAACTCTGCAGGGGCCTGTGACAATGTGCTAGATAAGTCACTGTCCTCCTGTAGGCACCACGACACTTCCCATGCCCTCCTTGCCCTGCCATCCCTCTGTCCCTGTGAGGAACTGTAACTGCGAGCCCAAGGGAAAGGTTAGAGTTTGTGGAGTGTACAGGAGGTGAGCGATACTGTGCTGTAGCCATTAACGAGGTACATTAACCAGATGACGAGGGAGCGGCCTGACGGGGTTGTTAACTCCTGTCCCTCACCGTAACAAAGCTGTAAAACCCTCCAGAGGGATCGAAGTGAGAGCAGCACTGCACTCTTCTCGGTTGAGTCCAGGCTGAGAAAAGAGCAGCTTTGCAGGAGGGATTTTGTTAGAGACTGGGTGCGGTACCTGGAACCTATTTCGGCTCATGAATACGTTGATATTTCTTCTGAATAATAGATGCACATGATGGTTGCTGAGAGGCAGATCTGTGAGTGGGCTGGGTCTCTGAAGGAGGGAGTGAGACATACGGCGTGAGCTGCAGTCCTGTTCTGAACTGGGAGCTTGCTGGATGCTGGAAGCCTGGCAGGACTGTGCAGGGATGACGCTTGCATGGTAAACCTGCGTGACTGAGGCAGAGAGGGTGCCTGTTTGGTCTTTTCGGGTCTCCTACAGTCAGTATATGCTACTGTCCAGCTCAGGCTCCGGGGCTGAGGAAGATATATATTTGTAATGATACCATTCATCTGCCTCCATGAGGGGTTTGGTGTGAATGGGAGGAGAATGGTGCTGTGTGTGTTAAATCCTAGCACAGTTTATGGTGGGGGTCAGCAACCCGTGACATGTGTCTGCCAGGGCAAGTAGGCAGGTTTGGGACAGAACAAAGCAAGCCTGGACGCTGAGAGCTGTGGCTTTTTTGGGGACGCATCGGCTCTGCTCAGATGAGCAGGATGCTTTAAGATGCTGCCTCATGCAGTGGTACTGGGAGGCAGCCTCTTGCTTCCTTGAGAGGCAGCATTCACCTGACTTTCTAGTGGCACGTTTTGCTTCTAATTTGGGAGAGAGAAGTATAATCTGGCACAAGCCTGCCATCCTTGAAAGGCTGCCAGCCAGTTTATGGCACTCTCCGTCTGTGTGCTCCCTACAGCCTTGGTGAGATACAGGAATATTCTATCCTTCCCATCCTCAGCTCTTGCAGTAGCTGCAGGGATGCAGTGCCTCAGGAGAGGCTGACTTTAGCTGTGTAATGTGGGGTTGTATGGACATTCAAAGGTTTATTCAGATGGGCTGCGATCCACTTGGATGAACGGCAGCTGGTGACGGAGATTAGAGCTACAGAAGTCACTACTAATCAATAATTCTTCCAGTGTCTTTCTTATACTAGTGGCACATCCACAAGGCGTGACTCTAACATACTCATTTTCAGAGAGTGTGCAGCTCCTGGAATGACCTTCTGCAAGGATTTGGGAGTGTTTGTTTCTGTTTGTCAGCTAGATGAGCATCATTTCTGGCATGACTTTTACCAGGAAAAAATTGCAAGTGCTAAAATTGGGAGCACTGAAAAGATTGGGCGGAATCTGAGTGGTGAAGGTGGGGGCCAGGACAACTCTACCTGCGTGGGAAGCCGCTGGCATGCACGTGAGGTGTCTGTACAGGGGTAGGCTCTCTGGGCAGTGGGAAGGATGCCGATAGATTTGTATGTGCTAGCTTGGCCTGAGCAGCGAGATTCAGGCATGGCAGGAGATTGTTAAAAGAGACTGTGAAGCAATGTGATGAGTTCAACTCATTCTCGGGTGGCTCGGTTTGAAGTCACGTCTACCTCAGACAGAGTTACTCTAAGTTATTAGTTACTTTAGCTCTGAAATTCTCCAAGTGCAAGCAGCCAGTGTTCAGCCAAGAGTATGGAGAAGGGGGCCTGGCAGGCATAACTGAGAATAAAATTACTCTAAGATGAATCCCTTGGCAGCAAGGTGGAGCTGTCTGGATCCTGGAGGTGTAGATACTATCTCTGCCTCGAGCCTGGCAGACTAGCCTCAAGAAGAAGCAAAAATGGCAATAAAAGGTGCCTTTCTATAAATAAAGCCCAAAGGACGGTAGGAGGGGGAGCTGCCAATTTCTGCCCTTTGTGGTGGACTAACTGTCCACGGCATTGTGAGGATACCGGGATTATTGTCACCGTAATCACGTGAAGATGATTTCCTGGGGTCAGGAAAACATTGCATGCTGTAAACCTATTGCTGCTGAATACTTCTGGGGTTTTGCACTAGCAGGACACGTGTGTGGAAGGGGTGCTTTGGCCTGTCTCCCTGCCACTGCCCTGTCCCCTGGCTTTGCGAAATTTGGCAGCTGTGAAGCCCCTGGTGGCAAGGGTTTTGTTACAGTCGTCTGAAGCTGTCACCCCACACATACACCTCCTTTCTTCCTCCAATTTATTTTTAATAATGCTGCCAGAATTAGTTCTCATCGCTGTCTCGTGCGCTCTGTGGTCTGCCTGGCAGTCCTTTTTGTCTCACCCAGGCATCTCGCACCATAATGTTCTGATGGGAAGAGCCTCTGGCTGCTGAAGTTAATAACTTAACCAACAGCCTGAGTCATTCTTGTAACAGAGCAAATTGTGAACTATGCAGCAATCCAGGGCTGAGACCCTAGTCTGTGGGGGGAAAGGGGTTGTGGGGTAGGCGGGCGTTCGCATTCGGGTAGGGAACAACACATGCACTCCCCTGCTGCTAACACTATGGTGCACTTTCAGCTTGTAAATCTCAGGATGCTTCCCAAGCAGTGTTACACCGGGCAGATGTGGGAATACGGAGGATCAGGGAGTCCAGGGAAGCCTGTTCAAAAGGCAGCCTGTGGAGGAGGCAGAATGAAATGAGTCCTTCACTCTGCACTGAGAAAACCAACACATTCAGAGTGACTGGAAGAGGAAGTGCTTCTCTTTTTTTGTCAATGTGACAGCGACTCAGAGGAGCAAGTGTGCTGAGATGTCCTCACAGGCGTGCCGCATCCCCCATTTTCATAGCCTGCATTCTGCATTTGTCAGGAAGCCCCAGTCCCTCGAGCTGCAAAAAGGTTTTAGGGCCACGTGCAGCACTGAGCCCGTCTGAGTCCAGGCAGCACTGACTTCTCCCTCTCTGTCTCGACCATCGTTGCTGCTCTGGCTGATTACCAGCTGAGTCAAAGAGTTTAGTAACTCTTGTTTTCAAAGATTAGCCATATGTAAGAATGACATTTGAAAAACTGACAGTTCCAATCCAATGACAAGGGCTGTTCTTGTGCTTGAATATTTGTTTAATTAAAAAAATGTAAAATCAACCTGACTAATTAAGCGTTGTACCTTCAGATACAGCCTAGGAAAGTACAGATGTGGTCTTAGTGACTTGAGGCTGCCATCGCATGGGTTGGACAGGCCTGAAGGGAGCGTGATGGGTCTGTGCCGTAGTTCTGTTGATACTCTCCTAACCCTGTTCCCGCCTTGGGCGAGGGATGGCCTGCCTCTGTCCCCACCATGCAAGGTTGGTGACAGTTGTAATAATAACGGTGTAATTTGCCTGGTTGATTTGAGATGCACCATAATTACTGCATGATTACAACATTCTTAGAGCAGCCATTACAAAACCCTCCAGTTTCTCAGAGCTCCCCAAGGGCTTGTCTCGCTCCTCACCTTGCAAGTAAAACCCTGCAAGGGAGTCTGTCTGTCCATCAGCCGTGTCTGCATCTCTCTTTGTGTCAGGTTACATGTGCATGCTTTCAGCCACTCGCAGATTAGAGTTCCCTGGTGCTGAGACACTCTACGGACCACAGGGAATATTTCCCTATGTCCCAACTAGTTTGGTGGCAGAATGGGGCTTGGCTGAGCAGGTCAAGCTTTTGCAAGTGATGAAAGATGCTCTTGGAAATGGCAGGGGCTGGTGAGTGGTACTGGGGAGCTGGGCAGCAGGGAGAGGCCCTTGCAGGTGCCCGCCTTCCCGTGAAGGCTGCCTGTTCACTGCTTTTTTGAGTTGGGCTGTGAAACTGTTGGTTTAATTCTGTCTTCAGCTTTAGTTTGGCTTCTCCATTCCTCATTCACATGGAGAAGATCTGGGCTGGGTTTGGGCCTTGGGTGATTCTAAAATTAGGAGAAATGACCTTCCCCAGGCATGCACACCAGGCCGTCAGCTTGGTGTGAGCTACGCTTTGCCAGCACCTCAGGCATCAGTGCTTGTGCCATTTCTGTATTTAGCCTGTGAGCTACTTGAGCCTTGTGATTCCTGTCCAAAAGTAGGCAGCTATTTTCATCTCACCTCTAGAGCAAGCTGAGGTGCAGGTGAGCCAAAATAACTAAGCCACAGGGGAAGCCAGAGTCAAAACCAGGCTTAGACTGGAAGCTGGACAAACTGGTGGATTTAGCCTGTGCCTTTCCTACTAAGAGACAAGCTAAGAGCCAAATCCTATCTCCTTGGGCAATGCTGGACTAGCTCTGGGTTTATTGGATTGGCATGTGGGGTTTTTGTGCTAGTAGAAGAAAAGAAATAGTTTCCTTCCAAATGCCTCTCAAATGGAAGATAGGCTGTGTTATTCTGACACGTCAAAGGTTCCCAGGCAGGCAAAAGCCTCCATGTTCACTGTGGAGAAAGGAGGGGAGGGAAGAAGGATGAGTGCATCACGGGAAGCCCTGTGCGCTTCCTTTCAGCAGGCACAGTAGGGTTAGGAGACCCTGCCGAATTTCAGCAGGGACCAGAAATCAAAGGGAGATAATTTTAAAATGCCCTTCCTGTTTCCAATGAGAAGGTTGTGTAGGTTTGTGGCTGTACTAATGGACTGCAGAACTGCAAGCGGTGATTGATTGTGTTGCAAGCTGCTGAATTATAGTTCGGCGTTTGCTTTATCATCCCAGATCCCCCCCTCCTTCCTTTTCCATGCTGTAGCATCAAAGAATCGATGTTAATCCCTCAGTCCCATTAGTGACTTTCGCAGAGGTCACAGGCTGTCAGACTCTCTATGCCCTGTTTGACCGCCCAGCACTGAGCAGGCCTTAGGATTTGAGCCTCATCTTTTTAAAGAAGCCATCTAAAGGGGAGGGGAGCTGGGGGCTTTCTCTGTAGGTTGGTGTAATGGTTTTGGCTATGATTTTTTGTCCAATTTTGGCTATGATTTTTTGCTAACCAAGGAGCAGAGAGAGCTCCGAGTGCCATGCTGCGTCTTTGCTAGGTCTGTTCCACAAGGCCACAGGAGAGAAAACCTGCAAGAAATACTTCTGTGACTCGGTGAATGGCCCTGTGCCTCCAAGCACTGCTGCTATGATATAAATGTATTTCTGCAGCATTGGGGTATGCTGTGATGCTGGAGGGTTTGTTGCTCGGGCAGCAGCTAACAAGGACTCTTGAACAGGCTGCGTGAGTAGGGTGCAGCAGCTAACCTGGGAACCCTGGCCCTGTTGCAGGCTTGTCTGCAGTGAAAAGGTAGTTCGCAATAAGGCAGAAATTTATATGTGAATTTATAGCCCAGAAGCTCTTCAGCTCGAATTACCTGCATAGCTGCTCTTAGTGCCTCTGAAATACAAAGCAACTAATTCCAGGCTTCCGCAGCACGTGTTGGAAGTGGTGTTGTGGGAAGGAGTGCGGAGGAGGCGCCACGTGTGAATTTTCAGCGTGCTAAGAGCACTCTGCCTCCCCTAAGCAGGAACAGCACCGTTGTGCTCCCACGGCAATGGATGCTCTTTGCTGCCTGTCCGGAGCACCTCTCAGCCTGGAGACGTGCACACTATTGAGCAACTCTGACAACAGCTCCTGCAAAGCAGTTTTTACTTCAGTGGCATCTTCAGGGACTCGTGCTTACAACAGCTGGTGTTTTCAAAAGTAATGGAGAATTTGGATGCCTGCACAGTTTTTTTCCCAGCCTTCAAAAAAAACCCACCTTTAAGATACTTGATGTTTGCTATTGAAAAAAAGAAAAAATTACGCTTTTGAAAACTAAATCCCTTTTTAGGTGCTCAGGGTGCGCAGTGGTGGCTTGCTGCAGCGGGAGAGGGCTAGCTCACTCACTAGCTCTGCAAGGCTTCTTTTTTCCCCCCTTTTTTATGCATTAGAATCAGGTTATTAATAACTTTTTTTAAATAGAGCAGGATTAATTTATTTTCAGGGGTGAAAAAGGGAAGAGCTAAGTAATCAAAAGTAAGTGCTGGTGGCTATGAAGCCAGGTCTCAGGTACAGAGCTGGCGGGCTGCCTTCCAGCTGATGCTGCGAGGTGTGTGCCACGTGCTGCGGGGCGACCCGCAGCTGAGCGGGGCGGTGAGCCCTGCTCCGCTCCCCCGGCCTCGTCTCCCCGGTGAGACAAGAGGCAACAGTGTGTGGGAGGCAAGCAGTCTCATCTCCAGGTCTGGAATTGGGAACATATTGCAGAGCCAGCTGGGAGATAAAATTAGGGCTTGTGGCTTGCTGGGCACAGCTCTTCATATTTGATGGTCATATTTATGAACTGTCCCGGGTGCTGGTGCGATGGGGCGCAGCCCTCAGCATATCCCACCAGCCTGGGCTTCTCAGGCGCACCCACGGAATCCCACGCCCTGAATTTAGGCAGTATATAAAAGCCTGGGACTTCTCTCAGCCACTAACAACAAAAGCTGCGAACTGCGTGGTGGTGAGGTAATCTTACTAGAGCATTAGCAAGTGTTGCAGCCTTTTTTCTGACAGCCGTTCTTTCATCACCCAGCTATCTTATGCATGTTTAACTTGTTAGGTTTCCTTGGGTAGAGGGAGAAAGGCAAGTCCACAGGGAGCCTGGTGTTAGCCTTACATGTTTGGCTCAATGATTCAGCCTTGCAGATCCTGATACCGAGGACTTTGCTGGCCTGCTGGTTGGAAAGGTGAGGCTTGGTTGTTATGGCCTGCCGCCTCTCTTACACGCAGAATCACGCAGAAGCGCATGTCTTCAAACCCTTTGGACAAAGCATAGGCAAAGCCTATTATGGAGCTGTGGAATTTAGTCCAATCGTGTTGAAATTGGGTCATCCTTTGTTAGTGTCACTTTTTTAAATCTGTGGAAGTCAGCGGTGTACAAAATATTCAGTGCCATGCAGACCACAGAGGTGGAAATAGAGAGTCTGGAAATATGTCTGGCTCCGACAATGTTGACGTTGTCTTAGATGAGCAAGGGGGATAACTCAGGGTATCGTTGTGTCACCAGTTTGAGAAGACTTGATGGAGAAGCCCTTAAATGAGCTAATTGTTGGAGCACTCTTTTCCCAGCACCCATTCAGCGCTCACCCACAAGCAACCTTAAAGAAAGTCGAACAACTCTTCATGGGTGTCATCAGCATTTCCTCTAAGAAAACAACTCCCAGTTGTCTTTCTATTTTGGAAGTGGGCTGTAAGTCAAACAGCTTTTCATCTTGATGGAGATGCTTTTTAAAAACCATGTGTGAAGTGCAGCCGTTTATCAAGAAGTATTGGGTGCTGTAAATGCTTTCTCATCCAAGACCTGAGTCAACCCACAGCTTTCCTGGCTTGATAGAGAGTCTGGGCCAAGCATTGCCAATCCTGACTGATAGACCAGCACATCCTCTGAAAGAGTAAGGGCAGCGCTGCCTCTGTGACAGACAGGATTTCCTGCGTGGCCAGGCCAAGGCTGATGAGACTCTCCCAGGCACCAGAGATCCGCATCAGCCTTGCCACTTTCTGTTGCCAAGTGCATGACACATTTCTTCCTTCTGCCTTGCTTATCACAAGAAGATTGCAAAGCCCAGGTTGAACCCTCTTCGGAAGCACTGTAATAAAGGGATGCCTCCCCCTTCCAAGGCATTTCCCTATGTGTCCTTGGAGCAACAAGGAAAGCAAGTGCAGTGACTGTAGCTAAGGATCTTCAAGAAATCCTGGGCAGCACTTGGGCACTGTGGTGATGATTGCCATGTAAGAGCCTGTACAAGAAAGCAAACATGTTTAGGACAACGCATTAAATCTTTTCAGGATGTAACAGAAGATCTGCCTTGCTGTTGGAAGCAGCGAAATCTTGGGATTACGAGGTGTAGTCAGCATAAAACGGCAGTGCCGCAACATCTCCTGTCCTGTTTCTAGCCCTGGCCTCCTCTACTGGCATCTGCAGAGGTGGAGCAGCATGGGGGGAACATTAATCTGGACAAGAGAAAGTTTCTGATGCTTGTTAAAATTTGGCTGAAGCTCTGAAACTTGGGGGTTTATATGTTTTCCAAACCGGTGGGTGGTTCATTCTAATTCTGGATATGCAGTTTATTCACATACACAACTAATCCTTTTTCGAATCCTGTTAAGTTCTTGTTCTTCTTAGTATCCCGTGGCAATAAGTTACAGAAGCTAATTGTGCTTGTGTTGAGCTCCCTTGATCCACTTTGCTCATGCTTGCTTTAAATTTTAAGTGTTGTTCTGAGAAGCTTGGTTAATATTATATTTTTTCTGTGAGACAATGTGTGTTCTTGATCCCATTTGTTGCAACAGGGCTCAAGGGTTCAGGACTGGAAGGGGAGACTAGGTCAGGTTTTTCTTCAGCTGTTGCAAGGTTGGGGAAATTCTGCAATCTCTGTGCCTCGGTTTCTCTCACAGCTTGGAAAACACAAGGAGTGGCCCCTGTGTGTGTAGCCAAGGCAAGTGTAGTGACAGAACTGTGCTTTGTAGGTGAAGCTGGACAAAAGTGTGGAGTGGAAAAACAGCCTCCTAAAACGAACCTTCCTTTCCAGGTTTTTCCAATATTTCTGAATTTTTCTTTCTTTTTTTTTTTTTTTTTTTTTTTGCATTTAAAAAAGAAAGAAAGAAAGAAAAAAAACCTAAGAACACAGTATTTCTCTCTTTTTGGCCACAGGAATTATTTTAATTTTTTTAAAAGAAGGAAACAAATGCCGGATGGAGAGATGATGCAAACCATCACCCTCCGTCGCAGACCCAGTCTGCGTTGGCTCAACATTTTTGATTCCCGTGGATGAATCCGCTTCTCCTCTAGCTGGCAGATTGGTAGTGGTGGTTTGAAGCATTTCTGAATCATCCTCACTCTCTTTCTTGACCTGCAATTCAAGCTTCGCATTGTACAAATCAGCTCTAGCTCGGGGATGATGCATTGCCCCTTGCGGCAGCGTGCGGCCGTCTGGGAGGGCTGGGCTGCAAAGCCTCTGTCCCTTTCTCCTGTGAGTCGGGAGAATCTGAGGTTGACATTAGCACCCCTGATTAAATCCTCGAAGAACAAGCAATTCTGCCTGCTCATTACTCAGTTCTGGCTATGTTCTGCTTAATAACTAAACAGTAATTAGCTCCACAGTTTTGCTACTATACTTATAATAGCCCCCATTAAAGTTATGGGGTTTTTAGGCAGTAATGGCTTACAGAGTAATTAACGAGCAAGAGGCTTTTATTACTACCTTTATTTTTAGCCTGTGCTTTACAAGCCTTTTCTGCCAAATACCAAAAATCTCAGACAGAGGCTTGTCGTGCCCGTCCCCTGCCAGGCGGCGTGGAGAGGAGCAGGGCTGCGTACGGAGCACCCGGAGCCAGCCCCCCATGGCGGCCGGGGGGGAGCCCAGCGGCAGAGCCCCTGTCCCCTGGGTCTGCCGTGCTGTGTGATCGCAAGGGAGAGCTGCAATTGCCCTGTGCCTCAGTTTCCTCATCTGAAAAGTGGGCATGACAGTGCCGCGCTCACACGCCCGCAGTCGTCGTCTGTGCAAGGCGACTGGCTCAGGCGCGCCAACTTGGATGTGAGTTCGGAAGGGTTTGTTGGGTGGCAGGGGTTGTCGTCCAGCTGCCCAGTGGACTGAGGCGGGCTGAGCGGAGGGGCCAGCTCTGGCTTGTGCCCCTCCTGCATCGTTTTTCAGCAGGGGATCTGAACCAGTTGCTATTGCAAGGGTGAAAGAAAAGCGATGCTTAGGTTTAAGGGATACTTTGCCCAGGGGGAAAAGCTATTAGTGAGAATATACTTTGTATCCCGAAGTGTGAGTGTTTATTTTCTTTGTAAAGCTTTTGTTGTAGGATTTGGCTGTTTGTTTGTTATTTCCTGGCTGTTTTGTAATACAAGCAGGTGTTTGGTGTGTTTGTTTGCCTTTTTTGTGTGTGTTTTTCTTACATCTAGACAATATTTTTACTCCAGTGACTTACGTATATATACAGATTCAACTCAAGCAATTCTTTGGTTTAACATGTTCTAAATCGCTTCTGTTCAATGTGGGAAAACTGAGGAGTAATGACGCTGGGGCTGATCAGCCCCAAAGGAAGAAAGAAGGTAAAACTGACTAGAAACCAGATTGTAGATCAAATCAGCGTTTCCTACAGTAAGTGTCAGAGCTGACGCCAATTAACTTGATTTAAAAAAAGAACCTTCAGTGTTTAATAATCCAGCATGTTACTAACACGTGGCTCCAGGATTTATTAAAGCTTTTTTATTAGATGAGTGCCCTTTTAATATTGTCATGCCTTGACACCATTGCCCTCTGCCGGAGGATGTGAAATCTCTTTCACCGTGTGGCATAGCCCTTCTGCTTGCAGCACGTCAAAATACGTTTCTGCCAAGGAAAGTCTTTCCAAACTATGCAAAACACCTTTGCTGTAGAAGTATTTTAACCCCAAAGTTGCTTATGTTTGAGCTGGTGATTTGTGTCTTTTGCCTGATTTTTTGGTACTGAAAAAGGAAGTAGACTTTCTGTAATGGAAAATGGAATTTGATCTTTTTAATTAATTCATGTTTAAATTTGTTCCTCCTCCTTCTTTTCCCTGTGGAGGAGGAGATAGCAGAAGCCTAAAACTGACAATCTGAACAAAGCCAGGTTTAGTTTTGAATGTTTTCAGTGGGAAAAGGAGAGTGGTATTATGGTGGGGCAGGGGTAGAGTGAATGCCTTGAAGAAGAGCATAATTTTCCCCAGACTAATTTTTGGCTAGCCTCACTTGTGCTGTGAACAGCAACAAAAAGCATCGTTTGGCTTTGGTAGCAAGGGATTTTTTTGGATGCGGGGCAAAGCGTCTGTCTAGGGCTGTGAAGCTGTGACTCTCTCACCAGCAGTGTAAAATCGCAGGCGACCATGTATTTCCTAGCTGATGTTGTTTGCAGGAGAAAATGGATTTCACCTTTTTCAGCTCTAACGTGATGGTGAGGTGGGAGCGTGGCTTTGTTACACTGAGAACCGGCACCACTCTGCACCGAGGCCCTCAATCGCATCAGTGTGTTGGGAGGGAACACGCTTGAAATTCTTCCTCAGGATCCAGATTTCATAGTGCTCACAGCAGCCCCGAGTGAATTCTTACGATGTCCTTCAGTCGGGCTTCTCAGGGTCATCAATAAAGGCAAATCGCTCCAGGAATTAACAGCGAGCGAATGTCTGTGCTGCAGAGCAGGGTACGTGGCACACCGTGGGTGCTGACGGGCAGCTCGGTGTGCAGAAGCATGCGTCAGCAACTGGGGGTCAGGCTGTGGTCTGCGGCTCCACGTTCTCCCCATCGCCATCTGTGATTCGGATCCATACTGGGGTTGTGCCCTTTTGGGCGTGTGGAGCGTGCTGTGTATGGGGAAGGGAACGTTAATTACAGCCACTGCGCGCGGGGTGTACGATTCACGTCTGCAGCCCGCAGTTGCTGATGGCGCAGAAGGAGCTCAGCGTTCGGCCAGCCCCGGGAGGTCACGGGGAGGAAGCCTTCCTTCCCACGGCCCCGGGAGCTCTCGGCTGCCAGCCCAAACAGAGCTGCAAAGCAAAGCCGACAGCTCTCTGCTGGGGCACGAGTGGGCTGTGTTGTCCCTTGGCAGCTGGAGCACCAAAGTGACAGATGATTGACCAGGGAGCTGCTAAATGCTCTATAGCAAATTAAAAGGAATCGATCCTGAAGAGACCAATGCACAAATCATTGTAGCCTGCTCATGTTCCCCTGTGTTGAGGGGATGGAAATCAGAGTAGCACCCCAGCCCAAAGGTGCCCATTTCCATCATACACAGCCCAGGGTCAGCCTGTCCTGTGGGAGGATGCTGACGGTTTGAGTCTGGATTGGCAGGAGGCAAGGAAAAGGCATCTTTAAGGTAAGAGCGCTGTATTCGGAGGAAGCTGCCCTTGACAAATGGGGCATTTGATGCCTGCCAGCCCACTGTGGCAGCTTGCCAGAAGCTGTGAATTGACTCTGAGTGGCTCTTTTAGCATGTCATTTCCTCCCACCCCCCTCTCCAGTGGCGGAGTCCTTTCCTTGGTGCATTTGCAGCAAAGGCATTTTACCAGGCAAGGTGTTCAGTCTTTTCAGAGCTGCCCCTTACGGCTCTGCCCTACAGGGATGCTCAAGGGACATGTTCTGGCTTTATTAGAGGATTTAAATGATGCCAGTGCTCAGTGCCCTCTGTTCAGGCACTGACAGCAACTGCAGGGACAGCAAGGATGAGGCCAGATGCTCTTTCCTGAGGGCACTGTATGCTTTGGCAGTGCTAGGCCAGCGGGATTTCTCTGGCTCTGAGAGCTGGATGGGGATGCAGCAGAAGGCTGATGTTTGCTGGAGTAATTCCTCCTCTTCCTCCCTGGTTTATTTTGTCTGGATGAGGCTGTTTTCTCCAGTTCTGAAAAAAATAGGGGCAAATCCACATTGCTGGGAGACGCTTCCTCGGAAGTCTGCAGGGTGTCCAGCTGCACAGAGCATATCCTTGGGCTGTGAAAAGCTTTTCCCTGCTGGTTTCCCCATACTTGGCTGCAAGAAACCCTACTTTCCATAGAACCAGATGTGTTTTGTGGTTGCTTTAGAGGTTTGTTGTTGTTTCCACTGGAGACTCTTCCAGGAGACTAGCTCCCTCTTATCACCCTCACTAGCTGCAGCTTGCCCTGATCCACCAAAACATGCGATTTTGTATGTGTGGAAACTTTGGTTGAGGGACATTCACATGTCCCTTTTAAGGACAAAAGCCAACCTGTGTTTTCCCTACCCCTTGTTTTCCCTGGTAAATTAATATCTCTGTGATTGAAGTGCTAATTTGGAAGAACCAGGTTCTGTCCAGCAACTTGAATATTGCTTGCTTGTACTTTAAAAGGACAACCCATCGGTTCTTGGAGCCATTTTACTTCAAGTCTTCCGCTGGGCTCGGTGCCGGCGGCTGACTGTACAGCCCAGTAGCCAAGGCATGGCCAAGGGAAATTCAGAACAATCCAAATTGGGCTAATCAGGGATTTGAACCTGATCTCTCCATGACTGCCCCATGCCACCAAGAAACAGTAAGCTCCAAGGGTCTCAGGAAAAACATTTGCAAAGTAGCGCCGTGTCTACAGCCCAGGCTTGAGGAGCTCCCCTCTGATTTAAGGAGGGGATCTGATAGTTTCCAGGGCACTAGTGGCAGTGACTCGCCAGCTAGTGGCTGTGCAGTGGGAGACCAGTGCTTTTCCCCAGAGCAGACTGCTCCCTGCCTTTGACTGCGGTATTCTCTGGGCTCTCCCTTGCCTGCAATGCAGCCCTTTTAGCAGCGGGCTAATGCATTCCCCCACATGGGAACAGTGGTACTAAACTGCTACCCATGTTTGCAAACTGTCCGCCGTGCGTGTCCCTGCTAAGTGATGTACTTTGCTTGCCAAGATACTTGGATAAAATACAGTCTGCTTAAATCTTGTATGTGCTTGTATTGAATCAAACTAAGCCATTGTGGCAGTTTAATATACTCCAGTCGCAACACCTCGGAGATGGAAGAAATGAACCTGAACAGGCCATTGGAAGCCTGATTTAAAACCGGCTGCATCCAAGATGCCAGTGGGACAGTCTGAGCTGAGCGGATTACAATGATGGGCAAAGCACAGGGTCACTAGCCTCGCTGGAGCTGTGTTCCCAAAAGCATAGGTGCAGTCACCCTGCGTGCTCTGCCTGGCAGAGGGAGAGGGCCTGGCGGGACAGAGTACTTGCTGATGTGTCAGGCAAGTAACGTGGTCATTATGGTCTCTGCTTCCTCCTAGAGGCTTGGGCTTAGCACGTGGTGGTGTGAGGCTTGGCTGGCTTGTGGATGAAGGGTCCTTTTCCGCTGGGGGATGGTTCAGACGCTGCTGCACTGAGCAACTTTTGCTTGGCTGAAGCAAGGGACTTGCTTGACAAGTGGGTGCAAAGGAAAGCAAGGCTCTGGACACCGAGGAGGCATCTCGCCCTAGAGGGGTGGGACACTTTTCTGTTGCTCACTGCCCCAGTTTGATTTGCTCTTCTTGAGGAGGATTTGTGAACTCTGTGGAGCAGCTCCTTAGTTCGCTTCTCTGCCTACTCACCTTTGCTCTGTGTTGCAGGTTTCCTTCCAAATGAGTCCCTGAGGTTCCTGCTGGCAGCTCCAGCAGCGTCCTGTAGAAGTGCCCTCCTGCTCCTGGTCTCAGCAGCTGAGGCTCCTCCAAACCTGCTTCTGCAATGGGTGGGTTGTAAGCACTGGTAAGACCTACGAGTCGTGTCGCCTTCGCTGCTCTCTCCCTCTCTCGCGTTCTCTCTCTCTGTCCTTGTTCCTTCTTGCCCATTTATTTCTGTTCTCCATGTGCTCTGCTGTTCTGTCTCTGGGGTTTTCACTGTCAGGTAATGAGGAGCTGTGGGTCCAGTCAGTCTTGGAGATGCCGAAGAGACGAGACATCCTGGCTATCGTGCTGATAGTTCTGCCCTGGACACTACTAATCACCGTCTGGCACCAGAGCACCATTGCTCCACTGCTTGCAGTGCACAAGGGTGAGAGAAATCAAACCAGCCCATGCCAAGTCTGTGCATCCCTCCCTCACCATCATCTCCTCTCTCATTTCATTTCTCCATGGCAGCCATGCTCATCTCAGCTCCCAGTCCATGCTCATGCAGAAGCCTCCTCACTTCTGCTGTAGGAACAGCCCAGTGCTCATAGGGGTTCTTCAGAGACACCAAACTCCAAGCCATGCGATATGCTTACTGCTCTTGGAGAGCTCTTCATAGCCTAAATCCAGAGTACTGAAGAGAGATGCTTTTCTTTGTTCCCTGATGATCCGTAAGAGAGGAGTCCCTTCCTGCTGGCCCTTGCAGCATTCTGCACACAAGTTGGTCCAGCAGGAGAGCTGCAAAAAGGAGAGTGAAGGAAATAAAGCTGCCACTTGAGACAGCTGGTCTGGGAGACATGAGGCAAAGAGCATTTTTAAGTGTCCTCAGGAAAGAAGCAAACTGGTGCTCTTGCACTTGAAGGAGAAGGCAAGAGCCAGCATCTCACCTGATTGTTTGGTGGAGTTACAATGCTACGAGAGAGTCAGCTTCCACGCTGCCTGTCACACAAAGCATTAGACAGAGCCCTGGCCCAAATCAGATGAATGCAGGAAGTTCTGAGGGATCCTTTCTGGCCAGAAGGATCCTGTTCTTGGCATAGCAGCAATATCTAAGGGCTGTGAGAGCTCTTGGGGACTGGAAGAAGACACGCTGCCTACTGCGGTCTTCATTCTTGGTTCTGCCCTTCCGCTGAGCATCAGGGCAGGCAGGTCAGCTTGGGGAGGCTTGTCTGTAGGGAAGAAGGCCAGCTCATTTCCCCTCCCTGGTTCCTTTCTCTGGGAGATTCTCTCCCCTTTTTGTTTCAGTGTTTGCACCCGTCCTCCACAGTTGCTTATTCTTCTGCTGAACAGTCTGATGTGCAGTTTGAATTGTCAGAAGTTCAGAGCCTGTCCCGAGCAGCTCCACCTTTCCCCCTGGGGGACTGACAACCACCCATGGGGCTGTGGGCAGTTCCTAAGGGAAAAGTGACTGTGATCCCTCTGGAAGGTGGACAGAGTTTCAGAGGATGAGGGATCTACTGGGCTCTGAAACAAGACTTGAAAGGCTCCTACGAATACACTGTCTGTATACCGCTTTGATTCAATGCCCTAAAAACTAGGAGCTGGTTTTTGTGAATGGGCACAGACACTGAAGTTCCAGCACAGAGACTGCACTGCTCTGACTCGGTCCTGAACTTACTGGTGACCTTGGTAAGACACTTCCTTTGCCTCTGCTTTCAGACCAACCTGAAAGCTCTTGGGAGAAATCATTTTGTTCTTATAATGTGTTTCTGACATCCTTTGGTAGCAGGTGCTGAAAAAGAGATGTGCATCTATACGCTAGCGAGCACAGAATGGCAGTGCTTGCACATGCCAGGATTTACAGCTGAGGATTTGACCTGCAGGGGTTTGCAAACTGTCTCAAGCACCGTCCTGGCTAATTGCATTTGTGTCTGTGTCCAATGCATTTTGCAGATTTATTTTTGAATTGATTCTGGTGTTCTCTGCTTTCAGAGAGCTCTGCTAGGTGATGCTGATGTGCTTTGCCTTATATAGGGCCTGATACCAACACGTGCAGGACACCTTGTCCCTGTCCCCCCCCACCAGATATACACCCTCCCTCCGTCAATCCATGGAGTACGAGGCCTTCATTCTGTTCAGGGCTGGTATCAAAGTCTGTGCTGCTGGAAGAGTAACATGCTATGAAAAAACCATAGGTAGTACCCTGCTGGGTCAGACCTAATATCTGTCTGTTCCTGTTCTTTCTCATCTGAAGTTCCTGGTACTAGCTGGTTTTGCAAAATCTGTTGCTCTCAAAGTATTACGTGCCCACTAGAGAACAGCTGGCTTATATCCTGAATGGAGGAGCCCCTTCATCTCTGCCAGTCTTCCTAACTGTAGACCACGGTATTCCTGCTGGTCTACAGTGGTACGAAAGTGTGAAAGTTGCACCCTGGAAAAGCGACAGGTGCGTGAACGGTTTTTTTCCCCTTGAGCTGATTGTGAACAGGTCTCTCTTTGCAAGGATTTTATATGTTTGGTTCAGTGTGTTCTGTGTATATCTGCTCATTGTTCACATCCGCACTACTGAATGGGCTGTTATGTTCAGAGTTTGGTAGGGTCTTTTTGAGGAGAGGTTAGTCAGAGGCAGGTGAAAGTCTCTGCAGGAAAAAGCCCTGCAATTACAGGCTTTAATTTCTACTCTCCGTTTCTGGATTTGAAGTGTGTCTTTCCTCACTTCTCTGTGCCCCATCCCAGGCCGGTCAGGAGAGCAGTGGGGTACTGCAGTATCCTGGCCAGGCGATGCTGCTGGGGGATCTTCAGCGACTCGGTATTTTCCATCAGTTAGTTCCCTGCCTCCCAGTCTGGGTGCTCCACTGCCTGCGTGCAGAGCCATGAGCCCTGTCCTGCTGAGCACAGTGCCCAGAGCAACTCAGGAATGACAGATCATCAATCCATGTTGCTGTTTTCTTTATGTAGATCTAATTGCTGTACAAGCCTGTCTCTTCTGGGTGCTTTTTGAAGTTGCTTATTCTGAGCACTCAGCTGCAGCATTGTCCTGGGCTCCCAGGCCTTGTTTGGTGCTGGTTTTCTAACAGCGGGAACCTCTTTTCTCATGTGTGTTTGTCCCTGATTCCTTCATTTATTTGTGTACTTATTTATTAAAGCCTCCATCTGAGCTTGTTTCCTTTCCTCTGAAACGACGAGGGTGACGTGTTATTTGCGAGCAGCCTGCTGGCTCAGCCGGGGCGGGGGGCGTTGGAGGACTGAGTCCATGCGGCTTTTTCTTCTCTCTCATACCCTTGCTCAGATGATGGTGGTGACTCCCGGCGTGATCTCGCTGCAGGCTTGGACTCCAAGGAATACTGCTTGTCGGACCGGGACATTGTGGAGGTGGTGAGGACAGAATATGTTTATACCCGCCCACCCCCGTGGTCAGACACCCTTCCCACCATCCACGTCATTACACCCACCTACAGCCGGCCCGTCCAGAAGGCAGAGCTGACGCGCCTGGCCAACACCCTCCTGCACGTTCCAAACCTGCACTGGATCCTGGTGGAGGACTCACAGCGGCGCACGCCTCTCATCACCCGGCTGCTCCGGGACACGGGGCTTAACTACACCCACCTCAACGTGGAGACACCCCGCAACTACAAGCTGCGGGGAGACATGAGGGATCCCCGCATTCCTCGGGGGACCATGCAGAGGAACCTTGCCCTGAGATGGCTGAGAGAGACCTTTAACAAAAATAACAGCCAGCCTGGGATTGTTTACTTTGCTGATGATGATAACACCTACAGCCTGGAGCTCTTTGAGGAGGTAAGACCCTGCTGGGGGGTTCCCAACTGGCTGAACACAGCAAATTAGCACGTGGGGTGTAAAAGATGCTGTGTAGTGAGCTGAGGAGATGCTGCGTACATCCTCTCCTGAGCTCTGGATCAGCCTTGTCTATATAGTGGTCCCACTGCAGCTGTCCTGAAGCTTTTCTCTGGGGCTTGGTTACTGCAAAGTGTGTGTTTCCCAGAGTCAAAGGCGTCATCCTGTGCAAAGCAACAGGAGCCCCAGTTTATCATGTGGCATGTGATCAGGAGGCAGATAGTTTTTACTGTAAAGGAAGCTAATGAGGAGCTGCCTTTCCCCGTGGCATGCCTTGTTAGGGTTGGAACATTGCCTGCTGTCCAACGTGCCTGTGCACGTGCATGTGCCTAGCAAAAGAAACCTTGGCCATCCTCCTTCCATGCCCCACCCTGGAGGAGACTTCCAGCTGGTTCCTGATCTGATGCTATCCACCTTTCTTCTCCACCACCCCTATGTATTGCGCTTGGCTGTCTGTTAATTCATGTTTGTTCTCGTTTGAGGAGTCCCTGGGGTTTCTCTTCCTTGCTTGCTGTTTGCATTTGTTTGCTCCCGTCCCAGAGCGTCCGCTGGTTAAATTCTGTAGCTGTCAAGAGCCTGGTGCCTGCTCTGCACAGATCCCCACCTGAGGTAGCAGTGCCCTTTCAGAGTTACGCCTGAACGGTGTCAGCACAGTCACAGGCTTGCAGGACATCTTGTTCGGAGACGCTCTGTGCGGTTGTCCCTGGGTTGCTGCACACGTGAGGAGCATGCATTTGTCACTGCTTGCCTCTCCTCCCAGAAAAGCGGAGCCCTTCACGCACTGCCTTGGAGAGGGGTGTCTCTCTGCTGGGAGGTGTGTGCAGTGCTCCCCTCCGGAGCTCTTCCTCTTGCAGCGTCCGGGGACGGGTGGTCTCTCATGCTGTTGTAAGTAGGTGATGGGGCTGAGAGCTCAGCCTGGAACTGAGGCAGCTCCAGGAACTGTGATGGCAGGCTGAATTTCAGCATGTTCCCGACAGTCTTGTCGGGCTTGAGCAGCGGAAGGTTCCCACGTGCTTTCCCACCTTTGCTGTTTGTTCCACTCCTACCGGGCTCTGAATGAACTCCTGTGCCTTTCCCTGTCTGCAGGTACGCAATGGTCTTACAGCGCCAGGTGCACTGTACCTCGCCTGGCTTCCAGCTCAGAAAGGACTTGTTCCCTTGCTCTCCTGAGGCCGAGCTCTTGCAGCAAGGGACAAGAAAGGAGGATTGCCTCCTTCCCCAGTTTTTGTACCAGGGATCTCCTATTTACTCACTCCATACATGCCCCCTTTCCCTTCCCTGATGACTTCCACTTTAGCTTGGACAGCCACAGGAATATACACGCTTTTAAAGCTGAAAGCAAATTCAGACTGAATGTCTTTCTTCCACAGTCCCCTTTGAGGCTGGCTCTGGCAGCATCCTGAGGCAGACACTGCACATTAATAAAGCAGAAAGGGTTCCTTCGTTCATCCATGTGCTTTGCTCCTAGGCTTCTCCTCTCTGATCTGTAGCTGCAGTTAAGGTCACATGGAGCCAATGAAATGTGCTGTGAAATGCAGAAGACACGCACTATTGTTCCCTGTGGACAGGGGCTGCCGTTAGCATGTGTATAATGCAGAAGGGCAAGTACCAGAGCTCTTCTGGTCTCCTTTGCAGTAATTAGCGGTGATGAGATTAGCTCTGGGAGTTCCCTGATCTAAGAGACTGGGCTGAGAGCGGAACGTGAGGCCAAGCCTGCCAGCAGAGCAGGACAGGGCACTGGGGGGTGAGCGGGCAGACTGGCATTTAAAGCATCTGTGCTGGCAAATGCCGGCATCTGAAGTGTCCCCTGATGGCTTCTATCTATTTCTGTTGACTCTACAGGGAGTAGAGGCATCCAGCATTGTTCCGCTTGGTAGCAGGAGCAGCTACAAAGCATGGTCCTGCGTGCTGGGAGTTTCTGGAGAGGCTGCACTTCTCAGCTCTCCCTGAGATTTGTGGGCTACAGCTGCAGTGCCTCGCTCTAAAGATGCTTTTAGCCTTACTGTGGCTCAGATTGCAGCTCAAACTCCTTAGCTTTCAGCAAAAGCACCTTTCTTCCTAGATATTCCATTCCTGCATTTCCAGGTGGCCTTGGACAAGGTGCTTCCCTCCTCTGTGTCCTGGTTTCCTGGCTGTTCATGTGGACGACTGATGCCCCACAGCTCTAAAGACCTTTGGACAAAAACCACTCTAAATCTCAGTTGTGTTGTTTATTGGCAGCTTTGTTTTTAGCGCTGAACTCACGCTTGGTTCCGTGGCTATCCATTACTATTGCTATTGTTAGTTGCTACTTTCCAAAGCACTTTGTACAGGGGAGTAATGAGCTCTGCGGCTTGGTCCAAGCCAGAGAGGGTGTCTGGGAACGTAACCCAGGCTCTTAGTTCTAGGGTTTGTGCTGACGCTCAGGGGCGTTCGTCTCCTGCAGGACTGTGAGCAAGGTGAAGTTGTTCTGCTGGGGTGCCCGTCTGTGTGTTGGAAGTCGCATGCGGCCGATCCTTCTGTGTGCACCCACCATACCCTTCTCTTTCCTTGCCTCCAGATGCGCAGCACCAGAAAGGTGTCAGTGTGGCCAGTAGCCTTCGTCGGTGGCTTGCGCTATGAGTCACCCAAAGTGAACGCTGCGGGGAAGGTCTATGGCTGGAAAACTGTGTTCGACCCCCATCGCCCCTTTGCTATAGACATGGCGGGGTTTGCTGTGAACCTCAGACTGATTCTCCAGCGATCTCAGGCTTACTTCAAACTGCGAGGAGTGAAGGGAGGCTACCAAGAGAGCAGCCTGCTCCGGGAACTAGTGACCTTGAATGACCTTGAGCCGAAAGCTGCCAATTGCACTAAGGTATGGTCTCTTCCTCATACGTGGGTTGTAAGGATCCAGAGGTAGGAGAAAGCCCATTCAGCCCCGTCATTCAGTCGTTTGTCCCCTGCGTTTGAAGAGAGCACATCCCCACTACAAGGGAGCTGGGAATGAGCGATTATGTGTTAAAAATGTGTGAGGGGCGGTTATCTTTTTTGGTTGCAGGTTGCTAGCGGTTGCCACAGGCCTTGAAATATGGACTCTTCTCTCCCCTGTAACTGTTCCTCTTTCTTTTATTGCCTCTAGAAAATATCCTTATTATTTTTCAAGATGGGCTTATCTGTGGCCTTGCTAATGCCCTGGAGCAGGGAATGCCATAGGTGAAACGTATGTCGGTTGCTTTATGGGAACTCCTGAGGGGGACTTTTGAGTGCTGGTACTCCTGTGATAAGCCAGCATCGGGTGAGATTTGGCCCTCTGGAACCCGTCTGAACCGTAGCCCTGGAGTACCAGCCACACAATCGCTGCCTTACTGCAGATTTGCCTTCTCCCTCTTGACATCCATGCGACATCGCTGCAGTTATCCACAACAACCTGGATCCTTCTGTGCCAGAGATAATGTAGAAATGTTTTAACGCCTGGGGTATTGCTCTGAGCTCTAGGAGGCTTGCATAAAGCTTCATTGTGGGGGGATTTTACTTCTGTCAAATGACTGCTAATTATTTGACTGTACGCATTGCCTAGGAGCCTCCAGGTCGTGGAGCAGGACCCCTATGTGCTCATAACGTAGAAACTCACAGTGATGGTTCTTGCCCTGAAAACTTCCCGCTCTAAGATGAGAGACAACAGATGGATATCTGTCCGAAATGACAGGGGAGCGTGCGAGATACCATGAGACAATGCCAGTTAGTGTGACAGGCATCAATCATAGCACGTCAGCAATGGAGGTGCTGTCAAGTGCTTCTGAAAGCTTTGTGAGTGGGTCCACTGAGCGCCGCAGGTGTGGAGGGGGTCGGTCTGAGAACAGACCCCCTGATCACAGACACGAGTGTGTAGCACTCTCATGCCTTTGTCTGAAATAGGCACCAGCCAGTCTGATTTAGGGAGTCTTTATTGCTTAATTATCCCAGGAGGATTATTCTTTTTTTGCAGATAAGCTGTTACTGCCAACAGACCCGGTGTTGGATCCAGGTCTCCATCCCTTTTTGGGATAGGAAAAAATTTTAAATAATACCCTTTGTCTCTGCTTTCCATCTGCAGTGCTCCACAACCCCCAGTGGTGGAAAAAACAAGGATCTCAATGTTCAGCAGTGCTCAGGCAAGGAGTCCAGGAATAAGGAAGAGGAGCTGAGGGGGAAGAGCAACTGTTTATTATATGATACCTGCTGTGCCTCATTTTTTAAATCTACATGTCTGTGGTTATGGCTGTCCAGCACTGCGATAAATAACACGGATGGTCTCCCAAGGGTGGGAAAAGAGATTGGATTAAAATTAGATCTCTGTTCTTGGGCAGTGTGTGGCCTACTAGCTAACAAGAAAGCACTGGCTGGAAACAACTGTGTTTGCAGCAGGACAAGGGAGATGCACAGGTTGCTTTTAGGCCGGTGTGCACAGAAGATTAGGGCTGTTACTCCATGGCCAGTTATGCAATATTTGGTATATTGTCCCTGCTGTATATAACAGTTGGAAAAAAGCTGAGTTAAAAGGCTGAGCACAGGAAATGACGGTTGTGGAGGAACACATGGAGGAAGGAAAAGGTTGTTTCCAGGCAGGAGGAAAAAAATGATGCTGTCAGACAGGCTGCCGTGTCAGTGCTGTCACACACGAGCTGCAGGCCAGAGGTGGAGCGGAAGCAGGAGCTGCTGGCCAGGATTTGAAGCAGACTGCATTTCTATTTTTGGCTAGGCTGTGGGGATCTTACAAGGGTCCTTGTTGTGAACTGAGTGCTGTCTGCTCCTGGCAAACTCTGAGTGCAGCTTTGCAGGTTGAGCTTTGCCTTTCTGCGTCTCGCTGATGCCAGCAGCCCCCACTTCCCAGTTGCTGTTTTGCTCACCGGTTTGACGAGGAGGAAAGTCCAGACAAGCAGCAGAGAAGGACAAAAGTAGGCTATGGTCTGGGGTCCTCTTGCCCCGAGATCAAAGCACAGACATCTTTCTCGTTGTGCTAGTGAGCTCCCAGCAGTTGTCATGGTTTGCTTCTGCTAAGCATAACCATACTCCTGCTTTGCAGTGAGATTTACATTAAAAATTATGATGTGCTCAGACACAGTAGTTAAGGAGGGATCAGAGAAGTATGTAAGACAAGCACAGACATCGCTTCTCCAAAAATGCTGCTTTCCCTGAGTGCCATGCTGGTATTTGTAATATTTATCAGAATTCAGCCCACAAATGCACACTCCTGCAAAAAGCTTAAGATTTGGCCAAAGACATATATCCAGCTTATTTTTCTTTGATTTGGGAACTGCCCAAACTAAAGGAGAAAATTATGTCAGTATTAATTGCCAAGGAGAAAGAAGAGACTTATCCCTCCTTATCAGGAGGGAAGGATTGATTTATACTGGAGCTGCAAGGAAACAAGGCTTTCCAAGCATGCTATGTATTTCTGTGTTCTGCTGCTTCTGCAATTTCTCCCCACACACCCCCAAAGCAAACCATACTCTTTTCAATCCATTGACACAGGATAGAGCTCTGAGATTCTGTATTCCCATAAGGTTGATGTAACTGGGACATATTCTGCTCCCCGTTTTCTATTAACACCTGAGGAAACAAGCTGCAGTGTGCTCAGCCAAGGAGCCCTTAAAGGAGAGAGACTTTGAGTGGCCCCAGCTATGGAAAAAAGCCTCAGCGTGGGCTGGCATGAGAGGACAGGCCACAAAATACAATGTCATTGGAAAGGAGGCAGCTCCTGGAGCCGCTTGTTTCTCCGGGGAGGTGGGAGTAGGTACGTTTCGTTGGGTGAGTCAGGCTTTTGTGCACTCGGGTGGTAGCAATTCACTGGGATTGAAGTGGTGGCTAAAAGTAGTCATTCCTCCTCTCTCCTTATCTCTTGGCTGAGTCAGATCTGAGATTAAATGTGAGGGTTAGCAGCTCGGTGTTTACGTGGATGTTGTGAAAGGGATTCGTCTGGCAGCTTTGTGCTGGACCGGAAAGGCTGTCTCTGAGCCTCAGAGGCAGGGTGCCTGTGGGCACTGTTAAATGCCACGGTCGGTGTAACCGGTTGCTGTCAGACACAGGCTAGAGAATGGGGAGCAGAGCTCTCCCAGCAGTACCTGAACCACACACCGACACTGTGGCTACCGTGGGTCTTGGAACTGACTCTGGGAGGGGAATAAATCCTTGTGCATATGGAGGAGACCAAGGCTTTGGGCCCAGCAGCAGCCGGGAAATTGCACAGCAAGAGGAGACCAGATCTGGCTGCTTCATGATATCACAGATCTAAAACTGGCTCAGAATGGGCAGGAGCGAGGGTAAGCATCAGCCTAAGGCAAGAAAGCTTGAAAAGGAGTACTTTGCTTCCTCCTAACGCTATCCTGTGGTGCTATATATGGCAGGCAGGGGAACCAGCTTCACGAGCTCTTTGTTTTCTTTGCCTTTCAGGGGCTGAGCAGTAGGGTGCGGATGGAGATCTGTCCCCTTTGGGTTAGATTGCTCCTGCTCCTCTCTTCGTGAGGGTTTGTGACCAGCGGCTTGCGGTGAGCGTGCAGTATCCGGGCCGCTGTGTGGCACCACTTTGTTGGTTAAGCTTCACACCCCGCCCCCGGTGAAGACAGTGGTGATTGAGCTGTTGATTTTTACGACAGACACGCAGAACTTGGAGGGTTCTTTTGGCTTTGTCTTGTCTTGATTAGTCACCAGAACTGCTGTGCCAGTGCCGTCCCCTGTACCACAGCTGAAAGCTGTAATTTCCACCAGAGTAGCTGGGGTTTTGCAGCACTGTCTGCCTGCACTGCTCCACAGTGGACCTTCAGATCCATGCTGCAGCTGCAATAGCTCAAATTAGACTGCTGCGGCCCTTTCTGCTCTTGTGGTTTTGTATGTTTTGCCTATAATACCCATGACAAAGCACAAATCTTCAAGTTGGTGTAATTGCACAGTTGAAGATTTCTGTTTGAGCTTATTTAATAGCAGTGGCCGCGATTCTCTCGACATGAGAAAAGCAAGAGTTATGGGGAGAAGCAATCTTTTTTATACCAATGGATGTGCTTGTGGGAGAAGAGGGCCTCCACGATGCCTAAGAGAGCCTGCAGAAATTTGGTTTAGCACAAGCTGAGAGGAAGCAAATCCGTCGTTTCAGCTTGCTGTCTCTCTTTCTTCACGTTGCACAGTCTCCATTTCAAATAACAATTATTGAAACCCCCCACAGAGGGGCTGTGCGCTTGAAATCCTGTGACCCCCTCCACCCGTAGGTCGACTTGCCCGTTTGCTTTTTAATTTCCTGTTAGAAGGCAGTGAAGAAGTCTGCTATGGAGATGAACCCTTGTAATCTCTTAGATCTGTTTTGAGTCCCCTGATTCTGAATGGCAAAGCTGTAAATGATGGGAAGTGTTTTGCAGTAGTAGAGATTTTTAAAGGGGACTCCCTCAGGTTACCTATATGAAACCACCATGCAGGGGAAGTCAGGCACTTGGTCCCCGCCACTGCTTACTCCGTTGCAAGCTGTACTTTTTGCGCAAGCCGGAGCTTCCCTGAGGCGTAAAACAAACGCAGTACCTGTGGAAAAAAAAATCAAGCAATTGGCTGAGAGGAAAAGCAGGTGTTTCTGTACTAAGTGGTCATCTCCCTCCCACACTGAAGAACACAGCACGAAAAATGGTAGAAGCTGCTGTATCAAGCCGCAAACTGAAAATTGGTCCACTTTAGTTAATTTAATATAACTGTCTTTTTTGGCACCTGGCTTTAACAATGCAGAAGTGGGATCCAGTTTAAAGAAAAGCTAATGATGTGTCGTTGTGGTCTTCTGTTCAGGCAGTATGTGGTTAGAGTTGTTTAAGTCCCGTTCCTGGCAGGGTGCAGCCCTTGGCCATCAGCGGGGTTGAGCGTTTATGTGTCAGAAGTGGAAGGAGCTCTTACCTGCTCCTGCTGGAAAGGAGAGTTGGCTACAAGCTTTTTCTAGCACCTGGACTGCATTAAGGTTTATACATTCTGTCTGTTGGATGAGGAGCTCACAACTGATGCTTGCATAGCACTGAGAGCCACTTGTACAGACCTGTTTGCTTTTGCCTTTTCACAGGAAAGTAACGCGGTAATTGCAGCAGCGTTGCTGCAGTGGGTGAGCAGGACTATAACAAAGGCTAACTTTGATAAGCAGGCTCTGAAGTGGTTGTGGGGGAGCGATTAAATGGTTTTTTGGACCCACTCCAAACAGCAATTGGTCTCTACTGCCTTAGTATTAGCAGGCGAGATTTAAGCTCCGCACAGGAGGTGACTTCTCACATCAGAGACAAATTTAGTCAAACAGCTTCTTGGGAAGGTGGGGGTGCTCCTGTTTAACCAGGAGGGTTTGAAAAGTGCTTTGTTCATCCTTTAGAAACAGAACATGCCCTCGTTTTTCAGAAAAGCAGGGACTCGGTATGAAATGGTTTGCAGATACTTGGATTAAATGTGCAGAGTATTGTCATAGCAACGAGAGGGAAACCCCCGCAAGGTAGGAAATATCAACGCGAACAGGTGAAGGGAAGCAGGGAACTGTAGCTCTGAAGGGATGAAGCTGCTCCCAGCAAGCCAGGTTCTAGGAGCAAAGCAATAAGTGTAATTGAGTCTAGTGAGGGGAGAATATTTTAAACAGCTTCCAGAACAATCTGTGCCAGCAGTATAGCACAGCTAGTAGAAACTATTTACCTAGAATACTCCCCCCCGCCTCCAAAAATGTGAGACCACCTTTTCAATTTATTTTTTTTCCAGTACGCCTCCACAGATGTTGATCTATATTAAACTTTGCTGCTGAGACTGAGGGAAGCTTTTAGTAGAAGCTTCAGTTCTGTTTTAAGCAAGTTGGAGAGGGGCTTTAAAGTGATGCAACGTATTGTACCTGGTACAGAATAGTGGACGGCAGCGGGGGGCCAGCATCTCAAAGGAAATAGGTATGGGGCTTTTGAGGTGATGTGGTAGACTAATGCTTGCTGGGCTATGAAAGGTTTGTGTACAGTCCAGAGCTTGTGGGAGGAAGGGGAGTGTTCTGTAACTAGCTCCTGCATCTTGCAGCTCTGAGACAGCAGAGGCTGCAACAAAGAACCGGAGCAGCAGTACGTACTTCTCGGATCAGTGTAACTCTCGCATCTTTTTAGGGCCTTAAAAGAATTTAAAAGTCGAAAAGAAGTGATAGTGAGGTTAGAGAGCAGACCAACGTCTTCCCTCCAATAATGGATTTTCAGAGACGCACTGAAACATCCATTTTAATATTTCACACAACCACAGGCGACGACTGGAGCAGCTGGTGGTACTTGGTATAACTGCCTCTTCCCTCGAACGCACAATGTGCCCTGAAGTGGCAAGAATTTGCATTTCCGCTCTGAGCCTAGCAAATAACTCCACGCTGGCCAAGGATGCAGTAACACGATAACTAAGAACCAGAGTAAGGAACTTGGCCTGTGGGGAAACGTGCACGTGATTCTCCGGTTACGAAGGAACTGCCGTACATCATTGAAAAGGTTGATGAGCCTTTCGAGGAAGATGGTTGATAACTACATGGAAGGAGCAGGTTAATGTCCCAAGACAGTACACTGTAAAATGGGTAATTTCTGTGCACTGTGCATTTTGGGTAGCAGTAGGCCTGCCTAAATGAAGTTTTATGCAAACCTCCTTTCAGCCGTGAATGCGCCATTAGGCTCCAGGGTAGATGGTTAAATTGCACTATTGATTTAATGTGCAAGAATATTTGTTAGTGCAGTGAAGAGATGCAGCTAATGACTTCTGTTGGCTTCTTCAGATTTTAGTCTGGCATACGAGGACAGAAAAGCCTGTGCTGGTGAATGAGGGGAAGAAAGGATTCACAGATCCCAATGTGGAAATCTGACTGTGCGTGGCTGAGCGGAGACCAACACCTGGTAAGAGCCTCACATTTTTGAATAGTAATGAGTAGCAACAGTAAAAAGGCAAAATACTAGGCAATGACAAGAAAAAGACAAGAGCTCTTTTAAATCTGCTTTTTACTTTCCATTTTTCACACCTCTGACCTTCCCTTACTGCAGAACTTCTCGAGACCATTAGTTACTCTCTCTTTTTTTTATCTTTAAAGCAAGCTGCTAAAGGGGAAATACCTAGTGAGAGGTTGGGGGAAGAAGAGAAATCCAGGGAGCGAGAGTTTAGGTGGAAGTTACATCATTAGAAAAAACAAACCCTTGTCTAAACAGGAAGGTTGCCTTATCGACTGTACTAATATAGCTAAAGCACAGAGGTGAAGGATGTGGATTCATCCACCTGCAAACACCTGAGGAAAGCTAAGGCAATATCAGTGAAAGCATTTTTAAGTCAGGCAGAAGCTTTCACCGAGGGAAGAGTTTAATTTCTATCCACATCAAAGCCACACAACGTCAGAGACGAGTAAGGAAGGGCATGGATTAAACCCCACATGAGGTATTTGTTTACCTAAGGTGAGCACATCTGTCTTCATCCCTGGAAAGGAGGAAAGAACACACACATTGATGGCTGACTTCCTGCTCATTTGTTTATGCCCTGGCTTCTCACCTTTAATTACCTGAGCATCCTGGTGCGTTTAGTCCTTGGTATTTCCAGAGTGCGCTCTGCAGTTGGTTTGCTAGAGCGAAGGATGGGCTGTTTGCTTATGTCTGCATCCAGACTATGTTGCCGTTCTTCATCATTATGGAGAAAAAGAAAAATAAATGCACAGCTGCCTTCAACTGGAGTGTAGAACCAGGCCTGGAGGGGAGAGAAGGTTGCTGCTTGTTCTTTTCCTCTCAAATACAGAGAAGTCGGAGCCGCAAAGGAAGGGGGTGGATTTGCTCAGCAGCGGTATATTTTTAACAGTAATGAGGTCTCTTTTAGCACATTCCCTCGGGCTAACTGGATGGAGCCCTGCCTGCTGCAGTGGCCTGCCTTTGCGGCCCATTGGCAGGACAGCAGAGGAAAGCCTGCGCTGCATATGATCAGCGCTATATATAGCAGCTTTGCAGAGAGGCCATAGCTCTTCAGCGCTGTCACAACTGCTTTTCACCAACACCCAGTTGCCTAGCAGCAGTACTCACAGATCTGCAATCGGAGATGGGTTTTGGGATAGTTCCAAGGGGTGGCAGCTAACTGCAGCAAGGCAAAAGGGTAATATACATGCTGGTTGTGTCTCTGTTGCAGAAGATTTCTTCATGCACAGCCTGCAAGGTACCTCTCCACAGCATACAACCAGCCAGACATGCAGTAGCCAGGACCTCTGCTGACTTCCAAGAGTTTTAGCGTACTGAAAACAAGCAACACTGCATACATAAACTACCCGGATTCCCCTGCCCTCCCTCCTGGACTCTGAGCAGAACCAGATGCTCTGGAGATGGAGAAAAAGCACAGAAAATACAGGACTGACATCAACTTCAGTACAAGACCAGCTGCTTCGCGAGATGCTCGGTTTGGGAGAAGTGCATGCAGGGCACGATGCACTGGAGACACGGCCCAGCTGGAACGGTAGTCTAGACTGAGGGGGCTGTTTTACAGGACCTGAAAGCAAGGGTGAGAATGCTCACAGGAGCGTGTCAGCCCCTGATGACTTGTTTTTCCTGAGACACACGTACCTTGCGGCTATGTGTGCAACAGCCTAAGCAGCTCTCTGTTCATGGAGGGGACAGCTGCCTTCTGAGATGGCACCTTAGCCCTTAATTTTAAACCTACTTTAATCAGTGTTTATTACGCTGCACAAGACGGGAAGGTTTCGGGGGAGGGTGAAAAGCAAGGCAGGTTAGAACAAACCCATTAACTATCTCTGTTCTCTTTGTATTCCCTCTCCTTTCCCGTCATTAGTTTCATGGTTTGGAGGGCACTCTGACATACCTCTGTGTTCCTGGATGGAGTTACGTTTACAGCACGTGGTTCTCTATTCGTCCATGCTAAAATAACTGGAAGTGGGTTTTAATGAGATTGTTGTGGCCATACACCATAATACTTCATCCAGGCTCAGATCTTGGTTCTGATTAGCTCTAATTTGGTTCACATGAGCATTAGGTGTGGGATTCTCTGAAGGGTGCTCTTACTTAAAGCCAAATTTCCACTTTTAAAAAAATAAAGGTAGCTGCTTAAAACTAGGGATTGAATGATAAAAGCTGGTTTTAGTGCATTTACCATTCCACTGGAACATATCCATCAGCCCCGGCCCCTTTTTCAGGGCCACGCCATACTACTGCAGAGCTGCTAGCGTGAAAAGCCACGCTGGAGCAGTTCGAGAGTTAACTTCTGATGGATAGAGCAGCACCCTTGTAAAGGGGATCCTGTGCTTAGGGCTCTGTTTCTTCAGCACCTGGCTTGAGGTAGGTTGAAAAACTATCTATGTAGAACATTAGTCGCCTCTTCCCTGGTCTGTAACATCAAAGGACCTGAGATAGCGTTGATGAAAGGGTGTTCTCTGACGAAACTGTATTTTGCTTCTCAGTGAGAGACACAGGACTGAGCAATGCAGAAGAGGAACCTGGGTGCTACTGCCTTGGTTGACTCTGTATTTGAGATTGACAAACTTGCTGAGGAAGAAATTGAGGTACAACATACCCCTTCTCCCCACCTCCAGCCCCTCTGAAGAAAACCAAAACTCACCTCCCCCTTCATAGTTGTTGTCAAACCTTTGATCAACCCCCCGCTGTCCCAATTCTTTCAAGAAGGTCTGAAGCACAATTTTACCTTTGAATTAAGGGAAAATGTAATCCTGGAAACAGACTTGGTTATTTTTAGCCCTAACACATAGAACTATTAAAAATGCTATAGATTTGATTGTTAGCTTCACAGTGCAAAAGTCTCCCCTTGGACAAATGACATCGTGTATTTCCTAATATTTAAAAAAAGATATTTTTTTGTAAGTTATTTTCTCCCACTGTATATCAAGACCGTCGGGGAAAAGTTGCATTCTTTAGTTCCCAGTCACAGAAGCCTTGCTACGTAGCCTTTACAAAAATGTTCCTTTAGATGCATTGGCTGAAGCGCTACTTGGATAGAAAGCATTCGATGCTACTGGCTGCTCTATGGGAACGGGTATTGTTATCTTGTATTAAAACCATAGCTCTCTGCACTCAAGCAGATTTATTCTGTTATTGTACTAGCCTTCCAAGTTCACTTCAGTCTGCAAACCCTAGAGTGGAAAGAGACATTTTTCAAGGACTACAAAGTTTTCATACCATTTAAATAGTTTCCAATTGTTGTCCTCTCCTAGCTGCATGTTTTATTTCACTAATCTTAATTCCAGTCCCTGCTGGGTTGCAACCTTCCCTCCTTGGAAGGAAATAACTTTCAGAAAAATGGAAAGGCTTGAGTCCTGAACACAACCCTGCATATACGCTCCGCTCTCCTCAAAGTTGGTCATGTGAGCCTGGGCCCTTCCAACTTGCACAGAGGCTACTGTGGTCCTTGGGAGCAGATACACGTATGTTCAGTAAGCCCAGCTCTGGCCAGGATGGGGTGTATTACAGCTGCACTGTCTGTTCTCAGTTTTAAACAAACTGTATTTAAATTTGTTAAATAAAATTATGGTTTCTAAGAGCCAGAATACCCCGCAACTCCATTATCAGAGACAGTGCACATGTTTGGTATTTCTTTCATAGCCTGAATCCTCTGGTTACTGGAACAGAAAGCAGGGGCTGAGTGACTTCTCGGCGATTCTGAACAGATTTGCAGCTTCAATTTGATCTCTTCCTCTCCCTAAAGAGATGGCAGCTCCTCAGTGACTGCGGAGCTGGTGAGTTAAAAAAACATGTCATGTATTCCGAAATCCTGTGTTTCTGTTTTGAGGGACAAAAAGAAAAAAGAGAACAGGACCCAAGATCCCAAGGTTTCACAGCAGGTTTAACTAGAAAGAAAAAGCTCTCCCATTTGCAACTATGTATGCAACCCCTTTACTTCTATCCTAACCAAAATCTGATCCCCGCTCATTTTACAAGGGGGAATTTCATCTTTAGGTGCTTCACAGTGAGAGCAAGGGCAGAGGGATGACTGGAAGATTAACTTGCCCTTTTCTCCTCCTGTACCTCCTCCTTGGAAGTTCTCATTCCTGCCTGGTCTGAAACATAATGATATATTTGATAAAGAACAAAACACATTTCACTTTTTAAAGGGTTTGGTTTTTTTTTTTTTTTCCTTTTTGAGAGAGAGAGAGAACGTCCATAGTAAAACTTAGTGGGGAAAAAAGCTCAAATTAAAGTCATTTGACAACCAACTTGGCTTCCAACAAGTGAACAAGTAATGGCCTCTTTGCAAAGAGAGTTGCTAAATTCTGCCTGGAAGCACAACAAAATGGTTTTCCACTCCTGGTTACTCCCATGTTCACCAACTGTTTTCTCCCTATCTAATTATAAAAACGAGGAGGCCAGTAATAACACATTCTTAAAGTCGAGCTCAGCTTTCAGTTCCGATGGCTTCAGTTCTTTCCCTCTCTCTCTCTCTCCTGTCTCCAGCACCTTTTTACTCCCCCACGTTCACCAGACGGTCCATAACTTCATGCGCGGCCATCCAAGCTATGGGTCCTCAGTAGTGCAGGGAAATGAGCTTCCTTCGGGGCCCACTCTGTCTTCTGAACTTACTGCCAAAGAGCAAATCCTTTACCTGGGTCTAGTGGAAATTAACTGGGCCTGGGCCATCGTGTCCCCAGACATGCAACCAGAAATATTCAAGATGAACCAAACATGGGAAAGAAGCTCTCATCAGTCCACGTACTGGGTCCTTCCTAAATAAGGTATGTCAACAGATTGTATTATCCGTCCTGCAGTGCGTTCTTCAAAAATGACAATCTGCAGAAGAGAGGGATATATAAAGTTCTTTCACACAAAGGCTGAGTTACTTTAAATATTTTTAGGAGGAAAAGGCATACGATCACAGCAGGGGAAGGAAGCATCATTTAAAGAGATCAATCAATACGAGTCTGAACAGTAACTGTGATTCTTCTTCAGCACCACATGATGCAGAAAATGAGCCAGCATCAAATCAGGTTTGTCTTGATTTTTGAACTTGATGCAGTGCTTTGAAGTTTAGCCGCCATCCTCATCATGTCTTAATGGTTGTCAGAGCTTTAGAGCAGCACCTTCCCTAATTTTCACAGATTTTAGGAGGCAACAGTCTCCTCCTTCTCTACTGCACTGGTTTTCGGCTAGAGATAGGTAATTAATATACTGCCTATGTCTAGCGCTTTGGGATGTGACTCAGACCAGGATCTTTAATAATACAAACAAGCAAAGAGAAATCCCACCGAAGCCTCTCACCTCATTGCTCCCTTTCCATAACCAGGGGCCAGGAAGGTAGAGTGTTTCCTGAGGTCCAATTTTCCAGTAGCGGCCCAGGTTCTGACCATTGACAAACACAACTCCTTTTTCCCAGCCCTAGAACCAAGACAGAACACAGAATTACTGCTGCAGCTGTATTGCCTAGTCAGCATCCCCACAGGAAACTAAGTCTACTTTCACACTTGCATTCTTTCAGGCCACTTTTTGCAGGTTTTCTGCCTGGTTTCCCTGCGCAACGCCCTGAAGCCATGAACATTTAAATAAGCCCTGTTGAACAGGAGTTATCCTTAATGTACTAATTAAAAGGATAAAGCTTTCAAAAATGAGCAATTCATGCTTGAACAGGAAACTTTGTCCTTTTGAACAGACATATCTTTATTTCTTCCCACGCTCAGAATATCTCCCCTCACCTATTTCCCAAGTGACAGAAATACTGTATTCCTACTGAATAGCATAGTTTACAACAAAGCATAAATGGAAAAGTGAGCAGTGCAATAATGATTGGGATGAACCTTGGCTCTAAGGGAGTGAAATCGGAGGAGGAAGTTTAATAACACTTAATGTCTCGTCTTAAGGTCTATGCAAGAGGAGCAATCTTCCATAGAAGGAAGATGTGAACGCTAACTCTCGTGCCATGTCTACAAAGAAGTGACTCTTTCCGTATCACATTGAGGAGGCAGGGATAAAACTAGTGCTTCCTTTATCTTTTGTGCCCATAACTCCTCTCCAACTAGAAGAGAAATAGCATTTGTATGTCAACAGAAAAGACTTACTGTTCGATAGCAGCTCTGCAGGGTCAGTATTGCACATGTTTTCTCATCAGGACCACTACAGACTGAACGGAATTACCTGCCAGCTTGAGAAGACTTCTACACCCTCAAAATAATTCTCATTCTCCAAGATCAGAGGAAGACTACAAAACTACAGGCTACAAGACAGAGCTCAGTCAGAGCTGTTACACAAGTGTCTCTCTAACCAGCTTTTTAAAAATCTTGATCAAGAAAAAAGAGGGGAGGAAAGAAGAATAGGACTTGCCTGTAGCTTCAGGAAAGTGTCCTGTGGCTGATGCTCTATCCACAGCCTTCCGCGAAAGAAGGCCGGACCGACAAAGTGATCTGGGACTGCGCTCCATCCAGCAATATGTTGCAAGCTGTAAGAGAATGACGAAGCACAGCAGGGAAGCACCAGGCGGCACTGAGAGACACTACACTGGTCTCAAGATCATTTCAAACCGCTGCTTACACGCGGATGCATGCTTACAACAGCGGATGGATGTTGTTACAACAAGGTTGCTATTTCCATGCGTGCCTGAAATGTCAAGCAGTTGCTTTCTAGTGGTAGGGCCTAAAGGTAGTATTCTTCACGTTGCAAAGGGATGAAGTGTTTATCTCCTGTAAACATTCAAGGCAAGCACCTAGCTGATCTCTCCCCTCCGCTTAAGATAAGTGTACTGGTGGTACATGTCTCAGTCCTTGTTATCCTATGCTTGCCACATCACTGACAGGCCGATTTCTGGTACAAAGGATATATGGAGCTATCAGCATCTCTGATACTTTACAGCATCGTAAAAATCTCTGCTTCATGTTGGCTGCTGAAGTGCCTACCCTCCTTCAGATACGACAGTGCCACGGTGCAAGCTTTAAATGCGCGTGGCTTGCACAGGCTAAAGGAAAACTTGCAGAATTGATAGGATTCAAAACAGACATTCCTGCCCATGTTCCTATCGGGGAACGTGAACACATCCTTGCAAGTCTGCAGTAATCAGGGGCAATCTGGCATTATTTCCTACCTGTGGCAACAATGTGGGAGCAGAGGACAAGCAGAAGAGAAAATAAGGAGTGTAGAAGTCCCAAAGAAGCCTTGAGCTTCCATCGGAACATGTTCCTTCCGACCCTTACAAACCGCATCCCGTGGATTCAGGGAAGTTATTGATCCAGTGCAGCTTGACTGCTACTGAATTATTCAACTAAAAGCCTACGACAATTCCTTTCACAATACCATGCGCTCCATCCTCCTACGCAGTGACTGTAAGCTGATTGTGTTTCATTGCTACTGGTCGATTGCCAGTTACTGACTGTAGCGTTGACTAATCTTGCTTTTGTTTGGGCATGGCAGTTCACTTGCTTTCATGTTCCTCACTGGAAATGTTCTTCTAAAACCCTGCAGTCAAAGGTTATGTGAGTTACCCCATCAACAAGAATCCTTCAAGTAGCCCCCCAGCACCTGTTAAGATTGTCCTTAGAAATTTCAAAATGTAGATTTTTTTTTTTTTCCTTTTAAAAGCAGTTTCAGTTTAACATGGCCTCTCTCTCCTTCCTACACAAAATGCCTGAGCTGTGCTATCTTGGGGGATGCACACGTGTTACCTTCCAGTATTAACAACATAACTGAAAACAGTCTCTCTGGATTGTGGCCAGAGTCCTTAGGGCATCTGTTGCCTTAAATGTTTGCTAGGGTTTTCTGTATCTACTAACAGAGGCTCCTTGACTCACCCCTGCTAGATTTCTTTTTCAGTCTTTCTTGAATTAAAGCAAAATAACTTAAAAGGGAGAAAGCCATCTGGACTTGTTAATGTACTATTAGTAGCTTCCTAGAATTAATCCGTCCCTTGCGAGTTTGAATTACTAAATATATCAGCCATATTGCTAATTGCAAGAAAGACACAAACGTCTCCAACATGCGGGTGTGTTGAGACCCATCCCCTGCATAAGCCACGCTTTTACCTACCCGATCTAGCCCTGCTCTACAGGCTGTGAGGAAGTCTTTAAATCCTCCACAGTGGGAATACATTTCACCCCTAAATAATGGTATGGATAAAGTGGCTGCACTATTTTGGGCAAAGGTATCAGCAAGGAACTTAGTCCAAAAATTTACCTACCTACTTTTACCTTGTGTTGACCTTCTGATACATTTAACTGCTACCTGTTAGATTTTGTACTGCTGGTAAACAGTTGGTTTCAAATGAAGAAGAAAAAATTTTTAAATCCCACAAACCTTTTCATGAAGCTAGGTTTCATCTCCAAACTATAAATCTTGAAGTTCCTCAAGGGGGTGTTATTCAAGTAGACGTCACCAATTAAGCCTGCAAGAGCAATGGGCGTAATGATGAGTTGAAAGACAGCTAAAGCTGATAGATTTTCCTACTTGAATGCGAGGAGCAGCAGGAGATGGAAAGCAGCCACATTCTGCAATGGAATTACAGTCCATATGGTCCCATTGCTCATCCAGATTGAGTGGGGAACATTACTATACTTTGGCCTCTCCACTCTCTTCTTTGCTTCAACTCACCAAGCCGTTAAACACCCTCCAAGCAGAAAATGTTGTTGGCACACGCAGCAGATGGAGTTTTGTTGTTATTGTTGTTTTTGAGTTAGCTGTCCATATATAGATTTTTTTAAAGCAGTAGATCAGTTACTTCTCTAATAGGCACAGCAAAATATAACATCAGCAAGCACCAACATCCAGTGCTGATCCAGTGCTTTTCATCCAAGGATCTTAAGATACCTTATTAAGTAATTTACCTTCAGCACTCTCGTGTTAGATGAGGTTATTCTCCATATAGCGGGCAAAGCCTGGGTCCTAATCCAGCCTCCTAATTACAGGACTGCAGATGAGACTGCCTACACAGCCCAGAGGCTTTATACACCTCTTCTGCAGTAAAATAGAATTAGTACAGTCAAATGCCTGACTCCATTAGTCTATTTTGTATAGTTTTTGCATACAGTTCCCCACTAAAATAGAACCCTGGGGTTTCGAGCTCTTCCAGCTCCACAATTGTATGCGATAGACTTGAACATTTTCGTAAATTCTGCTCAACAGGATGCAATTCATTTCTCCTGATATTGTGTGAGTTTTTAAATGTCATCGTCCTCCAATATCAAACCCCCAGGGGAAAACACAGATTAAAAAAAGGTGTTTTCCTTCTCTCCCTATGAAATAACATGCTCACAGAGCAAGAGAAAGGGTACTCTAACATCACCTAGTAAATCTAGAGCAGAATAAGATTCACAGATGGCCTTGGGTTTAGTTGTACCCCCATAAAATAAGAAGCCCTAATGCAAGCCATCAAGCAGCCACTACTTTTCATCTATGATCACTCCAGACAGGGGGTGATGAACTGGGTTTTTTTAAACACATTCCCTCCGTCATACCGCTTCCCGCTGACGCCCAGATGGTAGTCTTGGCTAGCACTACGATAGCTGTATTGGGTCTTCGGTTTGATTCCGTGTAAAGCACACAAGAAAGACAGTTCTACAGTGTTTAAACTCAGAGAACTATCCAGGACAGTTTGAGAACAAAGAACTTAACTTACCTTTCCTCTGTTCATTCAATGCCAGGCCATAATTGACGCGACCACGGTTCTCTACCAAGAGTCTTAGCTGCCTGAATCCCTGTTAAAAAAAAACCAAAAGGAAGAGGATCAGCTGGACCAGTGCACAGCACGTGCTGTATCAGCCATAATGCTTGGTTAACTGAGGTCAGTAGAGGTGTTTAAGAGGGGAGGTGGCACCAATGCCTTTGGCAGTTGCAATTTGTCTGTTAAAATTCTGGATTATGTTCTGTCACGTGACAGAATAGTGTCCCCATATCTTTCAGCTACCACAAACAGCTATGCCACTGAGCAACTGTCAGCCTTTTCAGAAAAGTTTTCTTTTTTTTCTGTTGAATTTTTAAGTACCATTTTAATTTCACCCACAGAGCCAGAAATGGAGTTTGACATAGTACAGGCGCTTATGTCGTACAGCTCTCCCACAAGCCATAAGAACAACTAGCACCCGCTTACCTACTCCTAGGAGCCATGCACAGCTCTGTTGACATGCATTCAATCCATATACTAGTCTTATCGCCAACTTCTACCAGGGTAAGACTACTCTCAGAGCTAAAGGCAGACATTCCCCCTCATTTCATTTGAGACCCAAAAGGTGCAAAAGTCCCCAAAGCCCCTTAAAACCTGCTTTGTGCTAAGGAAAATGAAGCCTACAGGGAGTTAATCTGCACAAACAAGGTACCAGGGTACCGGTACTCGATGTCTATGGCTGTGGCAGGAAGGCTGGCAAATTTTGTGCAGCAAGGACTACAATGACTTGAATTTTCTCCATGGAAAAGTATTCAAAAACCACTTCTCAATCACAAATGGCGCTGTATTCCACTGCTGAAATAGTGTCTAATGAGGGTATAACAACAGTTCCCTGTGTCAGGCTACCCTACCAGCTAGTTAAATGGATTAGGTGGGAGGTGCCTTCTTGAGAGCTATGCTTCTTTAGAGGTCTTGGTTCTGTTATCCACATTCTACTGCTGTGAGCAATCTCCAATTAGTTACCTGTCCTTCAGGAAGGGAGAGCTCCACCGTTTTGTAGTCCAGCTCACCAACATACATGGTGTTAACAAACACCTGCAGAACAGAGCACAAGAGAGGAGAGCAACGTCTCGTCAATTATACTATAATCACGTGTTGCATAGGTTACTGAAGTTGTATTTGGGGAGGAAATTGTCTCTACGTGAAACTAGAACTTGGCATCCGTAACTGTGTCACTGATTCAGTCTAGGTGGGGAAAAAAACCTCACAGTTTTTCTCAGAACATTCAATATTCTGATGTTCAAATATATTATAAGTTTTAGTAGACTGGAACCTCAAGTTGATCTACAAATGACAACTGTTGGGGCTTAGCTGAGAACTGAAAAGAGCGAATCACACTTCTGATCTAAAACTTCACATTTTCCTTCATGGTTGACCCATTTCCTGCCTAGGTGCCAAGACCAAAGCATTTACATCTGACTGAAGTTAGTCACAGTTGCCTTCTGCTCCTTACCTGTGCTCGGTCACGGACATGGTCCCTTGAGTGCAGATGTCCACCACCAAATATGACAGTCTCGTAGAGGACGTATCCATACGACTGCCCGCTGCTATCATTTAGGTGCAGATTCTCCATGTTAATAGGAAACTCTGACTTAATGGGCTGCAAAGGAGAAACAAATTTAATGGCAGAAGTGGCCTCTCGGCATTGACCGGCCACAAAGCGGCAATCCATTTAAGATAGGTGTTCCACTCTGCCACAGGTTACATTTACCCTGTAAGCCTCCAGAGGCCTGTTCCAACCTGAATTACCTTATGATTCTATGAAAACAATGAAGACAAGGTACCAGAAAAGGGAGCCAAGGACTTGCAAAACTGGAATTCCAAGAGAACAGAAGCAGCAGTAAAAAAGGTGAGATAAAAGATTTGCCTCCTTTGCATATCCTTGACAAAACATTCCCCAACCTTATCCTCACGGGATAACAAGCTAGTGCACTAATTGCCTTTTCCACCTAAGAGGTGATGCCTTTTAGTACTGAGATGCATTAAAATTGGTAGTACTACCTGTAAAAGAGATGGTAACACATCCCAGAGGGAGATATATTGATGCAGCAGGATTGCACCATACGATGCCTTGCTTTCAATCATGGGAGGGAGAGGAAGAGGCTGGCCTGTGATGCAAAAAGAAAGAGAAAGATGGAGCAACTACTTCAGATGCAAAAAGCCAACACAGATTTAAGGCCCCTGCAGACCTCCTTCGATCCTCCCTCCCATCTTTTGGAAAAAGCACCCAGCCAGTCAACCAACCAGACCAACCAGGGTCACAGGGCTCCAGCAGAAGGGCCAGTTTAAAAAAGTCTCTGATTTAACACTGTAGGTAGAACAGTATTTTGGTTCTTGGAATTATAATTACCAATGATCATGCTAAAGAGTTGTCGGAGCTTGAAAAATTTGGATGTATAGTCTCCAGCCTCTGTCAGCACAGCATCGTAATCTGAAAAAGCAGCACATATGTTTTAAAAAAACATACAGCAGCTCTGGGACAGCCTTCATGTATACTGTCATCAAAGAAGTAAAAGCCCAAGACATGATTTTCTTGGCACTGCCTATATTATGGAAACCTGTACACTTTTATCTGTGTGAATGTAGCTAGACAAGCTAGTTGCTTAATTTGGAGAAGAGCCACTCACTGAGGAGCAACGTATTTTTAGAGATCTAATTTCCACGTATCCAGAATTTCACACAGGATAAAGTCAACAATTAACAATTTTAACTAAGGGCTGTTGGGATGAAAAGAGCTTTACGGTACAATTTGACCTGGTAAAATTAAAAACCAGAACTGTATCTTGGGTCACCATCTTTCCCTAGAAAGAAGAGCCGGCATGGAGAGAACATGAAGCAAAGTCATCATCTGCAACTTCTATTCCCAGTTCAGAATGAGGAGATCCTCCACATCCTGGAATGGGTCTGGAAGTAGGAGACACTAATGTAAGCCCCCATTTAGACAGGCATTTGCTTCTGAGCTATGTTCCAACTTGTTTCTCCGTGACAAAGTGGTTGTACTGATCACTTCTCAATGCTTCTGTCAATTGTAACTAGCCCAAAGGTGTAGTCTGAGCTGCACTCTCACAATAGGTGCAGGGGTAAGGCAGTGAAAGAAAACTCACCATAACTAGTGACATCTGACTTGTATCCATCAGCCTCCAAAGCACCGTTCATGAAGCCAAAGTTGGTGCCTCCGTGAAACATGTAGAGATTGATGGACGCTCCTAATTTGAGGATGCTTGCTACAGTATTCACCATTTCTGTAAAGAAAGGGCAGTGCCAGGAAGGCCACAGGTCAAGAAGCCAGGCTAACACTCTTCCAGTAATTCAAAGTAGACACAAACATTCTGGTCCGTGTCAGTCAGTCACACCTGTGCAATTACAGTGGTTTGTATTTTGCCCTCAGTAAGGGCAGCACGTCTACTGACGTAGCAGGAGATATTAATACATTCAAATATACCCCTCCCATAGGTGAAAAAGGGTAAAGCTCATGTACCTGAGCAGGAATTTTGCCTCTAAGCAGAAGAGTTGTAAGGACTACTCAGTCAGGCTCCTAAACTCAACACACCAATGATCCAATTACAAAGACAATTGCAGGAGGGTGAGAGTCATTAAAATAGTCTGATATAGCTCTGTTTTCGCTGCACTTTAGATGCCCTGGAAGTTCTGGGGTTGTTGATTATTTTTTTTTTTTTTTAGTACTTGTCTTCCTTCCTAATGAGCTTTTAAACTAGAAAAAAATGGATACTTTTCAGAAGTATACTTGCAAGAGGCTTAAGTTCACCATATTCCCACAAAAGGTAAAATAATTCTCTAGCATTTATTCACTAGACAAGTAACGTTATGATGGAGGTTTCGTAAAACTTGTGACGTTTTCACAAAATACAAATAAAGTCTTCACAGGATTTAGATTACCTCAGGAGGTGCAAGAGGTGATTTAAATCGCTGGGCTGCATTTTTTTAAAATCAACATAGAGTAGCACAAGGCCTTTGGGCACACTGACACTAGTATCTTAAGATGTTTGGCTCTCTGCACACCCCACAGAGTCCCTCTTTGAGGAATAAAGAGAAAAAAATTCTTTTTTTTTAAAAAGAGCTGCTCTTTACTAACACTACTAAAGAAAACCCAAGGCACGGCAATGCACACCACTCACTGAGAGATTATTCGTTTACAAAGATTTACTCAAAGCAAAGGTTACAGCAGAAAAATTTCAGAAGTTGTATGTCGTTTTCCTGGGACTGTTTGCTGAGTAATAAACCCCGCTGTCTACAAGAACAGTATATGGTGCTCACCATCTGCATCAAAGACATAGTGAGGGCCTCCCCAGTTATCAAACCACCCGGTCCAGTACTCCATGACCATCTTTGGCTGATGTTTCTGTATCAAAACAAAAAGAAAGAGTTAAAATGGAGCCAGGGCAGTCTTGCACTCATCCCTATTCTCTAGAGAAGCATTGTTCCAATGCAGTTTGGCGACATGGTTTACAAGAGCGTTTTCTTCTCAAGATGGCATTAAAAAAAAAGGGGGTAAGGAGCACTGAACAAGTGAGGAACAAGATGCTGTGGGCCAGCAATGCCCAGAACAGGCAGGCAAAGCAGAGAAGTACTCTGCTAGGCACAAAGCAAAAACGACGGCACACAATCAGGTGACACCAAACAGTTCTGGATATTGTTGTTTGGTAGAGCTGTAGCAAAAAGACAAACCAACTGTCACTGTTTAGCTTCTACTAGAAATACACATTTGTAAATGTCTGCTTATCAGCTACGCCACTGCCAGCTGAGAGTTTGCAGGTGCACTGCAGCCAATGCTTGCCAAGGAAGGAACAGCAGACCTTAGCGGCTTAATGCCTTTTTAATGCCGCATATGGCATTGGCAGGAAAGAATTAGCCTTTGCAGGAATTAGGTCTTCATTAAAAAGGCTCTGCACACAAAGCAATTGCTTCCCATTTGTCACCACCTGCCAGCTCCCTTAGCTCCTGTGGAATTCCACCCGGCCCCATCACACCGGACAGGACAACACGTGCTCAGCCTGGCTGGCACTTCCTGCTTATGGTATTTATTTCTCGTCAAGGCAATTTTGCCCTTTATTTGATAGAGGCTTTATCTGATGCCACATGAAATGGCCATGATATGCGGCATTAAAGAAACTCGTGTTTCATTAGGAGAAAACAACCGCAGGTGCCTGTAATGATCTAATGGTTCCAGGTTCAGTCCAGCTCTTGGAAATATGTTTAATCAGTCTGTCCCCAGTAAACTAGTCAAAGAAGGAATTTTATCACCCTCTGGAATGAGAGACCACAACAAGGAAGACCATAACACAGCTTCATAATTGTTACAAATATGGATGACTTGTAATTATTAAGTGTGGCAAAGAAGGAGCTGCTTTTATTGGGCCATGCTGCATTTGTGTATTCAGCTGGTGGGGAAGGTGCTGCCTTCTGCTCATTTGCAGGGTTTGGGGAATTTTGTAAGACTAAAGAAGGCAGAAGTACACGCAGCAGAGCCTCTCTTGCCTGTACAGGAAAAGAAAACAAATTAAAGTGGTAGGATTCAACATTCTGCATGCCAGCAGCAAGGTTTCCTTTCACAGTCCAGGCAGAAGCCAAGGGAAGAGATCAGAAGAGAATCAATCATGGCCAGGGGCAGATGTCAGTTGTTCACCTCTTTCCAGGCCGACATTTGGAGCCAGCAGAGCAACAGGGAAAGAGGAGGACAGAGGATGCAAAGAGAGACACAACCTGTCACTAAAAAGCAAAACTTGTTATTCCCTCACTACTCCCTCATCACACAATCAAGACGCTTTTCGCATCAGGTGTTCGTTAGGCAATTCCCTACCCCTGATTCACATCTCTGACAGCACAGGAGGTTAAAGACGCTGAAGCGACACACTAAATTTGAGTGCTTTTCTGCAGTGAGCCCTGTTAGATGCCAGGTAGGCTGGGCTGCTGAGAAGGCAGGAAGAGCCTGGGCCTGCGCTGTGTGGAAGGTGTTTTGTGAAGTTACTGTGGAAGCATATCTGAAATCAAAGTTCTGCTTTCTGAAAATCTGAAATCTACGTTCTGCTGCAGGTCCTAGCAGAAATAGGACCAAATGCCTCGCGGAGCCAATACTGTCTTCTGCATAGCATGCCATTAATACAACTTTACATATCTACACTGAACACAAGGTATTGGAGATGACTGAAACACCCATCACAGTGCACCCTGAAAGAACTGCAGCAGATCAGCACCCAGCATTTGAAGACTACAGTTTTCAAACATGCTCTTGATGGCATCCACAGCATCAGGGTAAAAGAGTTTGGGAAAAAGACGACTGCACTTCAAGAGAGAGGTCTGACAATTGCAAAGTAGGATGCTACTGGGTATCAACACTTGAAAGTGTGAAGAGCTCTAACCCCTAATGGCTAAACGCAGGCCACAGCTGAATAGAAAGCCTTTAAGAAGGTGCTGGATAACAGCATACTTAAAACCTTCACTTTCCAGAGAAATCATCGTAACTATTTTCACTGATTCCAGAAGGATTTGGCCTAATGAGAAGGAAGCCCAAACATTTGTTCAAAAAAAAAAACCCCCAAACCAACACACAAAGCCAAAACAGACTATCCGTGCTTCACTTCTAATGCTGTGCTGGAAAATCTAGGGGAACAAAGTTTTCCTGCATCTTACCTGTACTGTGTCCAGATATTTCAGTACCCCACTTTCCAGTTTCTGAAAGTTAACAGTGGCCAGTGCTATTGGAAAAAGAAAAAGTTTTTATTAATTTAGACATGTGCACAATGCCTAGGGGACCATCTCCTTAGGCATCAGCCCAGCACAAGCTCAGGGGGAACTGGAACATCTTCTGAACCACCAATACAACCTCCTCAGAAATTTCCCATCAAAGTCTTCACTTAGCATGCAGAATCTAAATGGACCACAGCACACAGTGGAATACTTCCAGGCCATCTTTTTAGCTCTAATATTCAGAGATACTAGAAAGAGAGAGCATCAGAGCTGCTCATGGGGTGTCACAAGCTTTAATTAGAGGCTCTAAAGCACTTGGAGATCCTCAGATAAAAGGCACCACATCATGGCAAACCTATTATTAGAAAGTCATATCTGGATGCCACACTGATCTCCCAGGCTTTAGCTGCAGGAATTGCTACCCAGGCAATATCTTACAGCTTGTCATGTCTGTGGGGGTGGGTGAGAGAAACCACAGTACAAGTGAACCAGATAGAAATTGTAATTGGAAGATTCATCTGTGCTTTTGCCCTGTGCAGCACCGGGGAACCGGCAACTAGTTTGTGTGTGCTGCATGTACAGTGAAAGTCGCTGCGTGATCTTCAGGCACCGGAGTGGGAATACCTGTCTGCAGGAGCTGATGCATTAGAAGACACTCATCTGGTATCAGTGTCCCAGCCCTTGGTACACGTTTGAACCATTTTCATACTTGTCTCTCCCTCAATCACACTGATGATATTTCTCCCAAGAAACTTTGAAAATGCAGGAGCAGTGATAGGATTTTGTATTGAAAACTGACTTCCTACAAGACAGCTGGTATCAAACCCAGCCCCAGATGTGTCAGACAGAGCACTTCAAACAGAATACTTACAGAAGCAAAAGCTCACTTCTACCTATTTATACCTTGATTTTAATAGGCTGTCCTGCATAGTGCGCTGAGCTGAAGAATTTGGCACAGGCAGACATGGTGGGAGAACAAAATCAAACATGGATTTAGCATTGATGTAATATACTAGTTGGCAGTCCTGAAGGCGAACATGGCCAATTCTGTTCTTCATGCAGATAAACAGCACAACATTGAAAATGGTGTAAAGGTGTGGAGAACCAGTCCCCAAAGCCTTATGCATCCTTTCCGCAGCAGGCAGTTTTCACATACACACAGCTTTCCACCATGGTGCTTTAGCCATGGCCTGGAGGGAAAGCAGAGTTTTTATTTTGTCACCCATCAGCTCCCAGAAGGGCTGCACCAGGTCAGATTTGAGCCACCTGGTTTGGGATTCTTGCCACTGACTGTGCCCATGAAGGCAGGAGGATTGCAGGAGCTGCACAGGTACTCAGAGACTGACCGAGATTGTTTTTCCCAACAGCATGGGACACCCCACTATGCCTATGAGCACGAAGGGGACCCACGACAACAAAAGCTTTCCTCCTCATCCCCTGAAACAGTGCTGCAACCACTGAACAAGGGCTACGATGCTGTAGTCTCTGGTCCTTCTACAACAGACACTTCTCTCCACAGGACAGCAAACTGACTACTTCTGGCATTAAGAGGAACATACAAATGCTTCTTGGAAAGAAATCGGTACACCAGTGATGAACAGAACAAAATGACAGAATCACTGCATTAGTTTTCGACTCCAGTATGGAGTCTTCCATTTTCTTAACACATTTCTACAGTGGATTTTGTTCCCTCTCCTTCAGCACTCATAACCACCTTGCTGCTATACTGCTTTGAGCCCTAGTTATTCCGCGCATCCGATTACTTGACATGTTGACTCTAATGAGCAGATTGTTTTGACATCTAAGAGGCAAATTGGTATCAAAGAGCTCTCAGCATGCAACACACTGGAAAAGACAACTCCAAACAAGAACGAGCTCTGAGACAGTAAACATTCCCACAGAAGATGGTGAGGGCTAGACAGGGATTTCCACACCAGCCCTCCTGCATCTCAGCTCGCTGGCAGCAAGAGAGTGACTCTGTGTGGTCAAGGCTGGAAACTGCTGCGCTCCAAAAAAATACAATTGAGAAGACCACCGTACTGGTGAAGGTCCATGGGCTTCAGAGTTATTGAATTTGTCCCTCTCATACTTCCAAATAAAAATAAGATGAGGGAAAAAAAGGGGGGGGGGAAGTCTTGTCTTGTCATCTTCTTCATGCCTGAGATTAGAAAATTAGCAGTATTTATGACTGAGTGATGGCAGAAGCACTCAAAGACTGCACCCTGCAAACACTTCATTCAGGGAAGCAATTACTACTCAGGCAGGCAACTGGCAGAAGCATAGGAGAGATCACAGGCCAATCTCAGCTGAATTGGATCTGGAAATCTGAAAATCAGTATCGCACTATGCCCCAAACAGTCAGATTTAGGGCACAGTGAAACTCAAACAGCTGTATCTCCATTTCGTCACAGTGAAAAGCAGGAGGGGTGCTAAGCAGCATTTTTAATCACTTAGTAGAATTACACTTTTTAAAAGGGAAAATGGACATCCTTTTGCATTATGCACATCTGATACCCTCCTTTACCTACCTACCAAAAAGGCTGCACACCCCAGAGCATGCTCGCTGAGAGGACAGGGCTGCCCCACAAACTACTGCTGAACTTACAGAATGTTAGATTTCCAAATCTAGGTTTTGACGGACTTTTTTCTTCTCTTTTTAATTGCAAAGCAGGTATCTTAAGAATGTCATTACTATTAGTAATTTCCGAGGTACTTGTTTAATATGCATTCAATTGAAGCAATAAGAAGTAGTATTTTCAACCTTGTAATCTGGTGGAAACAACATTACGAAACCCTAGGTGCTGCCATCTCTTGACTAACCTCATTGGGAAGTACAGATGCCCAATACTAGACAGAAGGCAGCAAGGTATTTAGTCTGCACATGCTTAATGTCCTTGAAAGCAGAGAGGCTGCCTCCCCATGGAGCGATCCCGCTATCACTGTGTTACACTTCATGTTGAAAAAACCCACTCCAAACCTTTCTGGGAAGGGACTGGCTTTGTTCTGTGTGTATGCCACCCAGCTAAGGTGCTCCCTCCTCTGTGGCTGAAGCTCCTACCGCAAACAGAACACAGTTAATGGGTGCAGCTTAGCGAATGAAGCCTACTGCTCTCATTCAGAGGCTACGTTTCATCAGCTGCCCCAGACAAAGAACACAGTCTTACCTTGCTCTCCTACAAGCACATACCTCCTTCCACTAAGCCAAATGACAGCCCGTTCTTGTTGTCTGAGGTCATTAACAGTTCCACAATCCCTCTGTTTAACAGGGCCTAAATTAAAAAGAGGAAAAGCCATTGTGTTAACAGCCTGAGTTTAGTATTTGTCAGCATATTCAAGCATTAAAGTACATTATCACCTTCTCTCGGAATAGCTTGAACCTGGTCGTGGCTTGGTAAGAAATACTGCTGGGGCATCTCCCATTCCTCCTGAAGCTTCCCTGCCTACTTTTTTCAGCTTAAAGACGACTGAAAAATCTTGTTCTGTTTTAGAAAGCTGGATCGCTTTCTCACTGATGCATCAAACTTCAGGATTTTATCTTCTTCTTCTGAGATCAGTTTAATAAATAGCTTCACTGCTTTCCATCAAAAGAGGGCTTCAGGTGGAAGAAGAAAAAAAAAAAGCAGCTCACCCTTCCTGACTAACATGGAAGCTGAAAGGAGAAAATAGCTGGTTTGCCGGTGAATGCCAACACACGACAGCTCAGGTACCTATGTTCTTGAATAGTCAAGTCTGAATGAATTTACTGGTTCTTCAATATCACAGCACTGTATGAAATAGCACTCTAAGGATTTTTAAAATGCATATGCACATACAAGGTTCTTGCCATTAGGATTTTTCTCTTACAGATGTTTTTTTACAGAACAGTGGCTGATGTTGGAAGGAGAGGTTAGGAAATCCTAGTTGCAAATTAACCCCTCTTTTTCACTGTACCTGCATTGGAAGTCACTCCTTGAGTTTCAAGGAGCTTTGAAAATAAGCCTTCAGTCTCTTAGTTCTAAATTACTAACTGTACAATGGTGATAAAGACACATCAGCTCACACAGAAGTTACCCATGTCATGTGCACCAACTAGTTAATGTCTGCTGTGTGTTTAAAGAAACCTTTGCATACTGCACATGCCTACAAACCCTGTGCACACAGAGTGGGCTTGAGCATCACACAGTCTGCCTTAGAGAAGCGTTACAACACAGAGTTTAAAGACAATTCAGAGTTAAGACGACTTGGTTAGTTTAGCAACCTATCATCACTAAATCGATACCTGAGCAGACAGTGGTATCTGACAACATTCAGCTCCTGAGGGAACCAGAGTTTCTAACAAATTTTATTAAGATAATTCTTTGAGCATTGCCTGAATACTAAGTTTCTTCCCCTCCTTTTGAATATAAGTGCAAAACGGAGAAACAGCAGAGAGCTGCCACACATTGAAATGCATTACAGGATTTCAGGGTGCAGTAGAGAAACCAGGAACAGAAACAGGTTCTGAGGCAAACACAGGTGTGTGCTCAGCTAATCCCAGCTCATGGACTGTGTGGGGACGGAGGTGTCAATAACACCCTTTCATGGCCTAGACGTTTTGGAAGGCAAAGGCACGGCACCCAAATGAGTGAGATAAGGACAGGGATTTCAGGTTTTGTGTGAGCTGTGGGGTTTTTCAATTAATTCCAGGAAAATTGCAACGCTGTCATATATGCTAGATGCAGATGTGAATTAATCAACTTGACACATTGAAAGCTCAAGGCCCAAACCAGACCAAGACCAGGAGCTCCACCTCACATTAGATGTCACTCCAACCAAAAAAGAAGCCCTGCAAAGCCTGCTTTCCCACATTTTCACCTTTAACCACTATAACGTACTTCCTCAGATGTAGGCTGCACACAATAACAGAATATGACGAAACAGCACCGCAAAAATACACCCACAGGCCTAGCAAGGAAACAGTATCTGTTCCGACAAGTCTGTGAAACATCACAAGTTCCTTCATCACTGAGATATGGAAAAGCAAGCACCAAGTTGGCACACTGTTCAGACACAACAGAGTCTCTACGCCCCATTCGTTTAGGGCTCTGAAAGCCATTTGCTTATATGCTTGCCACTGGTGGAACACAGGGAGGGAAACTGTGTAGATATAACAGACAATTTTGACGTTATCAGTTCAGGTTGGCAATTAACTCTTGTTATGCTTCATATTTAACCTTCTAAGCAATGTTAAATCACTCCATGAGAGGGAGTTAGTGCAGGAGCAGGCACCACCCTAAGCAGATTAGGACTCCTGCCATGCCATTTATTTGGTCAAAGAGCCTCTGTATACCTTGAGCAACAGGACAGCCTGAGCCAGGGCTAACCTCAGGGTGCTCAGGGTGATGCTGGGGTACCCAAAGTGTTTCAGAAGGGTCTGATAATGCTGTAGCGGAAGAGCAGGGAACATACCATTTATAGCATGTACACACCACTGGATGGGTAACCTCTCTCATGCGCAGCAATGCTTTTAAGCACTCAGTGAGAAGAAATTAAACAACAAACCTTGTAAGACGTACTGCAGATCTTGTTAACTGTCTGCCTTGCAATTGTACTGGGGGCAAGCGAACAAGTCAGACTCGTGTTAGATCCACCAGGATAACCTGGCCTCCTTGGGCACAGGCCAACTCTCTATTATTCAGTTCAGAGGCAGGAGCCAGGGCACAGCCTAGTCTCTGTTTGACAAGGGTAAGGGAGGCATTAGGCAAATTAACCTGCCTGATAATAAACATCAGATTACACAAGTGTAGGAGTGTGCTGGTGGCTTGTTCACATAAACCTTCCTCCCAGGAAAGTCAACAAAGAGAAACCTTTCTCTAATGTCATCTAAGAAAAGCAAAACAGGACCAGCAGAAAACAGCTTCTTCAAGGCCAGCCGTGTATTACAGATATTCCCCCATTTCCCTATCACCCTCTCCTCTGGAAGACATAAGAACACAGGCTTATCAGTACTGAGAGGGTGATATGCCATCTCTTCCACTCCAGGAAGGACCATCAAGGGAAATGCAGCTGGATTATGCACGGAGGCTTTCAAGGGTTTCGGAAGCCATGCTCAGAAGATATTCTGAAGAAAGAAAATACTAGAAGGGAGGTGGTTTATGAGACAGATTCATCACAGAAACAAGTAAATATGCCAACGTTACCATTTTAACATAGGTCATGTAGTCTGGGTCTTTGGCGTAGGAACCATATTCATTCTCCACTTGCACTGCAATGATGGGGCCTCCTTTCTTGTACTGTTGGGAAGAAAAGGGAGAAGTTGTTCACCATGATTTCTAATCAGAGGGACCGCAGTCACAGCAGCACTGGCTTGCAGGAAAGATGCACGAGTCCCAGACGGACTCAGCTCCGCCCTCTCATCCTCCCAAAGCCTATGTATAACCAAACAGCTAGAGCTGGAGAGCTGACACAGAAGACTACAGACCGCACCGGTTCCTAAAGGGAAGCTGGTAGATCTGTTATTGCTTCAACTGGCTGCCATTACACACAGCTCACGCTCATCTGTGCAGACAGTCCCCACTTGTGACAGAGAGGGTAATGGATCATACTTGCCTGAAAAGGGACTACAATAGGCATTAGATGATCAAAATAGGCATCCACAGCTTCTGTGAAGCCCTTGTACGTTGTCCTCAGTTGCATCCCTGGGTCTTGCAGTAGCCAACTATGAGAAAAGCAGCAAACACAATTTATTAGAGGCTCCTGTCCAGTCAAGGCTGCCAGAGTTAACGCCACCCACTCACATCAAGTCACATTTGGGCAGGAATCATTCATCTTTCTGTGTCACTTGGCTAAGCCCACAGCGCAGGTATGGACAACGTTGTGAGTCAGTGAATGACACCATGCGAGGCTATCTACCACTCACGCTTTTAAATGAGCGCAGACTGCAACTGCCAAGCTGTTTCCCTTCTTTTAATTCTGTATTTTGGGCCTAAGCTCATTTCATTTACTTGCCCGGTAAGATTTCAAGGGCTAAACTTACCACTCTAAAGGTTACTCTGGGATTCCCTGCATCCCCACGGGCACTCTACAACCAAGCGCTCCCTCATAAAACCCCAGTCATCACTCAAAACAAGGCTACTGGTAATTTTTCCCATGGTTTCTACTGCTGATTTACAAGACTTTAGTTTGCCGGTTTGGGGTTAACACAGAAAAGGGCAATTCGTTTAAGAGAACGATGTAGTGCTATAACAATTCAAACAGAGTGAGCTTGTTTCTGCAAAAGGAGGCATTAACTAATAGTGCTTCCAGAGGCCTGAAAGACTCAACTCCTGTATGCTATATGCAGCTCGGTGGGCTTACAAAATCATCACCTCTTTATCTGTCAAATGAGAATAGTACTGTTGCTCTTTACCAGAATCTTTTCTGTCTGATTACAAAAATACATGGGTGATGTGGCAACAACTGACAATATATGCACTTCTCATAACCTAATGTGGAGCTAGCTACTGCCTCTGCTCACAAGCAGCCATGCTCTCATGAATAAGTCCCTGATGCACCTTCGCAGTTCTGCACCTGAACTCTCTGATGCCAAAGGCAGGGCATGCTGAAAAATGAAAAGATTAAAAGAAATAATCCCCAAATTTTGTCAAGCATCTCTACTGAGGTTTACGCTCTGTGAAGGTAAGGCAAACAAGTGGTACGTAACCAGGCACTGGTTCCACTGGGATCTAGTAACCAGGCAAGTCTCAATGCTGATGTATTCAACGTGGCTCTCAAAGCCTCTTACCAACAAGCTGCGTGCTTTAGGAGAAAATGCAGTAGGGGATTGGAAAAGTTATGGGTCTTTATTACTGCCAGCCATACAGCGCATACGTTCTAGTAGGACTTTTAAAATGGACCTAAGATGAAGCAAATTCTTACATCAAGCTGCAAATACTACTGTTCATATTATACACAAATACTACTATTCATATTATACAGACAGTCAAGTTGCAACAGCAATAGAAGATGGGTTTCCCCAATTCTGTTTTCTTGCTGTAACCATTATGCCATAACAATTATTATTTTAAAGAATAACTGCTCAGAAAAGATTCTGGTTCCAGGCTTACTATTTGCACCGCTTAGGAGACCTCAGTAACATAATGGGTCTTCACCTGCTTTGGGGACACAGGAAATAAATACTCCCATCTAACAGCCAGCCATTCTAAATCTTTGAAGAAGGCTCAACTGTATGATCAGGGTTTGGTTTGGTTTGGTTTTTTTCCCCCCCACGGTCCCAAACGCTGGCCTCAACTGAACTATTTACACACTTACCTAGGCAGACCACCAAGGTCCCATTCAGAGCAGATATAAGGTCCAGGACGCAGAATCACCCACAGTCCATTTTTAGCTGCCAGTGAAAGGAAGGCCCTAGAGATCCAGACAGAGTAATTATTGTCTGACTGCAGACTCCATGCACTCCTAATACACGAATCACCATGAAATTTAAGTAGCAGAACCAGAAGAGAATTGCTGGATGAAGCAACTATACTGGATTGGTACTAAACCTGTAAGTTCCCAGGACTCCAGAAAGCAGGGGAAGGAATGAGAGTCTCCATTGCCTGATCAAGGTATGGGCTTTGCTTCAGAAGCTGGAAATGACATCTTCAGCCAGAATCGACATGCATACCCTCCCCTCAAAACAGGAGTATTTAGTAATAGATAATTGTCTGTACCACATACGCTAGATCCAGATTTCGACTGAAGTCAAACTTCCCTCTTTCTTGTTCGTGAAGGTTCCACGGCACATACCTGAAATGCAGAGTTAGGGCAGTGGAGGTGAAGGGCTGAAAGGGCACTGCATATGTGAAGCATATAATAAAACACAGAAAAAACCTACGCACTCCCTTTGTTAGTCAGTAACGGATCCAGAGATTACTGCATGTACACATTACGAGTGTCTATCCTAGAGCAATTTCTAAATCACAGCCGCGTTGAACAGCCATTTCAGAGCCTGACCCTGCCTTGTCAGGTCAGCATTCAGAAGGCGCTTTCCCAGTAGGTCTGACAGACATCTGCTCCAGTCGGTATTTGAGGATACCGCAGTGTGTGATGGTTAAAGAAAACCTGGGTCGCCACCACTCTTTTCTGTGTCTTTTCTCGTAATAACAAGTACAGGAAGACATTGTTATGGCCCACTGGAATTAATTACAAAGTCCAACCAACTACTCTGGAAGAGGGGACAGGCTGCAAGGTACACGTGACAGAGCCTAGGGAGTGAGGACACTTACGTCGTGAGGGTGTTTAAGCCACACGCTTTCATCTTAAGCATGCGGTCTTCCCAGTATTCCCTGGGGACTCGGAAATAGTGCATTGAACCTCCAAATATACGGAAAGGCATGCCCTCCAGGAGGAACTGTGAGTTTTCTGTCTGCAAGCCTAAGGTCCTCCCCCATAACCGCAGAGGGATCAGCTCACTCCAGTTAAACCTAGGAGAAAAAGAGAGACATAAGAGCATCCAGTCTCTAGTAAAGAAATCTGTCCCCTTAAGAGAGCCTGCTCATTTCACCCTACCTGGCAGGACCAGCTCTGACCTTCCTACTTCTTAAGGAAACTATGCCCTTTGTCATATAGAGCATACAGATTTTTCAGAAGACCATAAAACAGATGGAAGATCTGCCCAAGATGTGTATTTAATATTCATTTCACTAGCAGCTTCCATCCTGCATGCCCCAACAAGCCACTCTGCCGTACTCTACAACTGAAAAGTAGCACTTCTCAGGCAGAGATCATGAAACTAACTTGCTGAAAATAGAAGATGGGCAAGTTTTCAGTCAAAACTAGCAAACACTTTCATAACTCTTGAAATGTAAGATCCCCCTGTTTTGCAGTTCACCTGTTCACTGTGAGTGGAGAACCTTTTCCTGTAAATCAAGGAAAACTCCTGGACTAGATTCATCACTCCGGAAAGATGAGGTCTGCTGTCATCACAAACTTACCCTTGCCTGCATTACTGCTTAGATTAATTCCTTCATATGTTATTTGCCAAAAGAACTGGAGCAAAGGAGATACCAGGTTCCAAAGCACTTACCAGTTTCGGTACTCATACCATCACAGCTCCATCCGGGTCGGTTCCTGCATGGAAGAAACTACTTCCTACTGCCTTACATGGCTCCTCAGTTTATTTTGGCTGAACCAAGAAAACATTTTATCAACTAGTCCAGATCCAAAGCTGCTACACTGCCTCCATCAGACCACCCCAGTTCCACAGCTCTGAATACACAAAAGAGTTAGACAATAGCAGCTTGTTCCTCCGAGACGTTATCACAGCCAGATGCGAGGGATGAATTCCCTTCTCAAGAAAGCAAGAATGACCCACACATTTGAGAGAAACATCGCATTCGGAGAGGGGGGAAATACCAAAGCCTCCGGCTGTTTTCTAGACTACGGTGGGTATTAGCACAGGGTGAGGACTTCTCAGAACTTGCGGCTTACAGGGATTGCTAACCTGGAGCCTGCAGCGATTACCTGTCCTCCGACACAAGACAAGGAGACTACAAAGGAACTAAATCTAAGACTCGCAGGATACTGCACAGGCTGGCTGACAAGCACAGAGGGTACCTGTGTAGCACAGCATTCTCACAGGGCTCTGAAACAACTGGCAGCAGGCATGGGTAATACCTGGAAAAGGAAGTCTAGATTAGATATTCACTGCCTTCAGTCAACAAGGACTCACACGCATTTAGTGTCAAACCATTTACAAAAAATAGTGCTGAGCAAGGAGATCATAACATATCCCGTGGGAAGGTGGTGCAGTAATAGCAGAGCTTTTATGAAGATAGTGCAGCTCAAAGTAGGAGAAATAAGCACAAAATACCTAACTGCCATATTGAAAAGGTGACTGCCTGAATAGGAACAGGACCAAAAATGCTCATCTACATAAGAATCTAGGTACAGCCAGAGAACGATGACGTGAGGCTAGGAAGCGGTGGCATTGCTCCCAAGGAATTACTATGAATTTTACCAGCAGGGGAGGTGGTTCTCAATCCACACCCAGGATATCCCATGGCTACCTGTCCCTCTATTCTGCTAGAACTACATCTCGCACAGATTGCAACTTTTGCAAATCAGATCCTGAAACTGCAGCTATACCTACCACTACTGCTTGGTTGCAATCCTGAGGCAGAAAGCTCAAAGGGGTCTGGAGATGCAATACTCCAATTTTTAAAGACTAGGCTGGAAAATACCTACGTTTCCAACTTGTTTCTGAGCTAGGTAAATCCCTAAATTGCTCCCCTGCACACAACAGGACTGCTAACTGCCACGGGTGCCAGAACAAAGGCTATACTCAGGAAGCATACATAGCCAGATAAAAATAAACAAATCGCTTAAGCTCATCTTCTTAATCCTGGGCACAACTTAGTTGGCAAGTTTCCATCAAGTTTCCAACCTTAAAACTCCCCGTCTCCAGTGTTTTTTCTCACCAAGAAGGACTGGTAGAAAGCTCCCAGGCTCCCGATATTTTCAACATATTACCCTGGATATCCTGACACGCACATCTCTCACTAGGATCTGTTCAAGTGACTTCTGAAAAAAAAAACTTCTGTGACTCAGCAGAGCTTCATCCTGTCACCCTGAGCTGGATTTCCACAGCTCAAAGCCCACCTGGGCTCTGTGCTTCCTCTTGAGAGCAATGCATAGCTCCCAGTAGGTTTTTCTTTTCTCACTTCTATAATGACAGCACAGGTTGCAAAGAATCTTTTTTTTGTCTTTGCTAAAGGTTACTGGCCTACTTTGTCCCTCCGTAGCCATTTCCTCCCTGCTTCAGGGAAGCCTCTGTTTTAGAAAAAAAAAATAGCATTAGATTACCAAGTTCCCCCAGAACAGAAGCTTCGAAATTGGGTTGGACAAGTTAGACCTTACAAAACAACCTGTCTTTATAAGACGTAAGTGCAAGTGAAGCGCAAAACGCTCCAAGCGGCATAGGAAAGTCGCGGTTAACTGCTAAACCAGGCAGCTACGCTAAGGCATTCATGACTGTAAAACAAAAACCTAGCTGAAGTCCTCTCTGCGTGAGAGAAGAGATTTAGCTTTGGTACTGGTCTAGCACATACCCAGGGCAGTCGGGAGAAAAAGCTAACAGGAAAGAAAGTCAAAACAGGGAAAAAAGCGCGGAGACCATTAGCTTGCTTTGCCAATCCTAAAGGACGCACTTCAGAGGACAAAGGACTTTCCAGTTAATCCCTAAGCTCTGCTTAGACCTGCCTCGGAGGGCTTTGCTGTTTATTCTGGGCTTCCTCTGGCCAGAGAAAAGTGAAAGCTTTGAGTTGCCTTCACTCACGACCCGCTGTCTTGCAGCAACCGAGGTCCCACATCGGTCAGACAAGCCCCAGGCACACACTCAGCGTGGCTGGGATAACGATCACGGCATTTTGTAGTACAGTTTATTCTCGGGTGACCTGGACCACGGAGAAAACCACTGGGTACTAATGGATACGGTGTTTTACAGATACACTCTTACAGGAGACAGACTTCTGCGCTTTTACCAGGTATCAGTTTGTAATAATCCTCTGCTAAGAACATATGTGGCACAAACCCAAACCAGCTATAAAAGAATTTTGTTTCTAATTAAGCAAAGATTTATCAAGGCTTTTCTATAGCTTTGAGGATCACGTAACTTCCTACTATGAATTTAGGAGCCCATTATAAAATATCCAATTTATAAAAAGCGGTAATAAATAACTACATCGTCCCTTGCCTGAATATTATCTCCAGCACTTTGCTCTCAGGGACTGAAGAGCTTCTTTCACTTGGCACGGAGAAGCTGCTCTGCAGGCGTACACCTCTGGCTATAAGATAAGGGGCGCTCCTCCGGGAAAGCACATCGCCCCCAGAATGCACGTGATGTAAATCACACTGGGTTTAAGCCAGAACCTTGAAGAACTTCTTGTTACCGCAGGTGGGCTAGAGAGGAGCGGGTGTTGGCCTGGAGCCTACGAAGGGGACCAGCAGAAGGATGTTAATCCTGTTCTCGGGGTTGGGTGGGTCGGATCTTGGAGACCTCTCTTGGGAAAGATTTATTTACAAAGGCACATCATCCATCAGGTTGTAGAGCCGCACGGGAGCAAAGGTCGGCAGGGATGGCATCTGCCTGACGTGGAACATGACTTTCAGCGCTGGCAATTGGTCTTCCCTTATCCATTGCTTTTTATGATAGAGAATATGATGTGTATATTTGCATATGTCACGTGTAACGTTTATTTCAAGCTTTTTCAATCATTTCTGCACGGGGGCTGCATTGCTCTCTCCGGTCCTTCCCACACTCCCATCCCGCTGGAGGAAGGCTGTCAGGGACCTGACGGGGAGCGGCGCGCTGGCTTTTCCCGTGCATTCTGATATTTTCTTGCTTTGATTGATCGCACCGACCCCGGGTTCGATTGCACCGACCCCGGGTCTGATTGCTTGCACCGACCCCGGGTCTGATTGCACCGACCCCGGGTTTGATTGCACCGACCCCGGGTTTGATTGCACCGACCCCGGGTGCCCCTAAATTAATTTTCCAGGCAGCGAGAAGGAAGCACGGAGCTAATTATCCTTCTCCCCGTAAAAAGAGCCGCTCATTTCCATGCACGAGGAGACGGCAGGCGTGCAAGCCCGCTGCCCGCCCTCCCCCCGCCGCCCCGGTGCGCGGGTCCCGCGTCCCCCCGCCCCGCCACCGGGGCGTGCCGGCCCTCACCTGTGCAGCAGCAGCAACAGCAGCAGCACGACGATGAGCAAGGCGAAGCCCCCGAGGCGGCGGTGCCGCCGCCAGCCGCACAGCCACTGCCACATGGCGGCGGCCGCCCCGCTCCCGGCCCCGGCCCCGGCCCCGCTCCCGGTACCGCCGGTACCGCCGCGCACCCCCCCCCCCCCCCCGCCCCGCCCGCCGCCTTGGGCCGCTCCGCCCGCGCCCCGCCCTCTCCCCCCCGACGCCTCCTCCGATTGGCCTCCGCCCGCCCGCCCCCAGGGTGGGGCGAGGGCGTGCGGCGCTGCGGATTGGCGAGGCTCCCGCCAGTCACGGGGCGGCGGGGACGGGCCGCGGGTAGCGGGGGTGAGGCGGCGACCCCCCTTCCCGCCGCCTCCCTGAGGTAACGCCCGCCCCCCCCCCCCCCGCCCCGGGGGCAGCCGGGGCCCCTCTGCCTGAGGCGGCGGTGCTTCGGGCCGCCCCGCGAGAGAAATCCCCCCTGAGGAGACGCCCGGGCTGCCGCCAACGGCCTCCCGCCCCGCAGCGAAGTCCAAGGTCGGCGAACACCGCTAACGCTGCCTTACCTCCCTTCCGTGCGGGCGCGAGGGTGTGCCGAGAGGAAGGAGGGGCTGCTTCCCTCGGAGAGGCTGGCAGAGGCGCCGTAACTAAAAAAACCAAAAACCTCAGAAACGGAGCTTTTTGTGCAACCCCCTGCTTCAGAAAGCTCCCATTACCTGTCAAACACCTGAAATACCACAGAAGAAAACGATCGCAACTTCTGACGCTCTTGCCATCCTTGTTTTATTGATTCCAAATCTGGGGGGGGGGGGGAGGAGTTTAATTTACCAGTGGTTTTGCTCCCCCTACATTGTATGCAGGAGGGAGTACCGATCTGAGGCACCAGAGTTAAACATTTCTCTGCAGGACCTTAATTCTTGATTTGTACCCCTGTACCGCGCAGGCTTCCTTGAGATTAAGCACCAGTACGCAGCGGGAATGGGGAGAAGAACAAGCAGTCGGCACGTTAGAAAAGGTGTGCTGGGAAAAGAGAGAGAGAGAGGAGTGCTGCTAGATAAACGCGAGGCATCCTGCTCCTCGGTTAAAAGGCCACTGCACTCGGCGAGTGGTTAGAGCTGCAGTACTTGTGGCTAACTCGTTCCCAGCGCTGCAGTCGGCGCCCAGGAGGGCAGGTGTGGAAGCAGAGCAACGAGTTCCCTCGCACCGAAGGTTTCACCGATAGAGGAAGAGTCCTATGGGATCAGGCTGCACCTCCGCCTGACGCTCCCACTTCAGTCCTGACTCAGCAGAGATGACCAACAGGTCTAGTGTTTCTTTCTCCCAGAAGAACGGGTGCCAAGCAGCCCGCGATCAAGATTTGAAGACAGAGGCTCGTATTCACAACCGTGATTTCTCTCTTCAGGCTGCGCAACACTAGCCTAGTAACAGCAGCTCTGCCAGGCACAGAGTGCAGCTGTGGTGGCGTGCGGGTGGCGTCCAGCTGTGCTCCCGGTCAATATAAGGCAGAAAGACTGTTTCCACTGGTGTATCCCCCTCTCCACTCCCGGGGAGAGAGTCGGTGAACAGGGGAGGGAAACAGACCGAGCTGTGTAACAGACAAAGTGCTTTAAGGCTGGAGATTAGCTCCTGGCTTCAGACCTGTAGCAGATTCCTGGCCACAATCATCCGCATCACCTCATTGGTACCTGCAGCAGGGTGCAAAAGAAAGGCAGTTAGGAGATGGTCCAATTCTGCCCACAATGAAGGCAAAGAGAATCTTCGCTGAGCTGCAGTTTACAGCAGAGAAAAGCTCTTCCCACCAACTGAGGTGGCATTTAGGAGGTGTTGGGTCAAAATACAATGGCCAAGTGCCAGCACATTGCTCGGGAAAGGTTTCAGAGCGGTAGACGCTGGTGCTTCTTATTTGGGCATTGAGAAGACGTGGGCACCGGGCATCAAGCAGAAGTGGATATATACCAACATCTGCGTTCTCGATTTAACGCATATACAACACACGGAAAGAAATACTGTAGACCCACTCGGTATTGGAAAGAGTGCGTCCCTTATCAGGTACCCTAGTTGTAAGTGAAGGGATTTCAAAGGAGGGAAAACAAAATTGTTCGGAGGCCGAATTGAGATTAGAAAAGGCCAGAGACTGTTAGAGACACACAGAGTCAAAGAGCGAAGATAGACCAGAATCACAGGAAGGGAATCGTTGGGGAACGCCAGCACGTGTCTGTAGGAGGAATGGGATGAAACCGGACAGAGGCACCACTGACATGACAACTAGATATCCCCACCCTGCTGTAAGACTCTTAAAATACACAGCAACTGCTCCAATACACCAAGAGGACTTGGCCAGAGGATCCACACACATAACATCCAGGGACACCTCACGCTCAGCGCAAAATGGGATTCTGAAACCAGGAGTCAGAGTGATGTGGGAAGGAGGGGCCTCCGGAGGGTCTGTTCTCTCCTGGCTTCACCACCGAGTTACTGGTAGTAAGAGCGTCTTTTACCTTCCAGGATCTGGTGGACTCTGATGTCTCGCACAAACTGCTGCACAGCATAATCCTTCAGGTAGCCGTAGCCCCCGTGCATCTGTAGAGCCTGGTTACAGATCTAAGAAGATAACATCGCAGGTGAAGGGACTTGTGTGCGGTGTCGGGGACAAGTCAGTGACAGAAGCTCGGTAAGAACCCAGGAACCTGGGCTCATTTTTTTTTCCTGGTCACCTAATCTCATCTCTTAACAAAGTGTGGTGTGATGGCAAGGCACCCTCAGTCCCCATCGGTGCTGCTCTTGGTGCTCTCATGTTACCTAAGCGCTGTTTTACTTTAATGGTGCCTTTATGTGAACATGACAGCATAGAAATACCCAGGAAACGTTTTACTTAACTAAGGCAATTTTTGCTGCATTTCCATGGTGCTACTAATGCAAAAACCAAAACACCAGATCACCATCTAGCGGTCAGTCAGGCAAGGATCTGTTCAGGGCTCTGCTTTCTACTGAAACAGGACTCCACGCGTCATTATCTGTCAGTTTGGGACATAAAGCACACTAAATAGCAAGAATGCAGAGTGCTGAGAAAATATGGTCGCTTCTAAATGGCACTGATCTAGGAAGCGTCAAGGTGCAGGTTTCCTTTTCCTTTTTCTCCCTTCTTTTCTCTTTTCAGGGACAGTTTGTGATAATGTATTTTTCAGTGGTCCAGGAAAGACCACTTGCTACCTAGGAGTGACCAGCCTGCAACATGCATACTATCCTTTGGGAATAAAAATGCTCTGCTCCCTGTCCTGTCTCCCTGCTCGGTCCCCTAGGAAGTAGTGCAGAAAGCACTAGAGGCCAGGAAGAGCGGGCTGTGGGGAGGCTAATACTGCAGCCTCCACAGCGTGCAGAATTCTGTCTTGTAAAACATCCTGGCCCTGAAATGAGGCTTCTGGCTCAATGAACGTGCTTGGGTCTGGGTCCCTACAGCGTCAAACTTCTTTCTGGCATCCTAGGCACGAAGAGGGGTCTCCAAGCTCACAGTTAGGACGCCAACAGAGGTTTGAGTAACCTACCGCAAAGCATTCATCAGTAGCAAAGAGCTTGGCCATGGAGCACAGCACAGACGCGTCCTCCCGTCCCTCCTGCAGTGCCCGCGCTGCATTGCGAACCATGAGCCGTGCCGCCACCAGGCGCGTCGCCATCTCTGCCAGCCTGAACTGGAGGTACTGCCAGCACGAGAGGGAAAATTAGGTCTTTGGAGGGGCCTGGGTCCTGAACCACATCCCCCCGAGACCTTCAGGCAGGTCTCAGGCCTGACACGCTTTCTTACTCAGGAAACGCATGTTCCTGACTTCTCCAGGGAAGACCCTGTGAAGTGAGCAATGTGACCTCTGGCTGCTTGCTCAGCCAAGATCAGAGAGAGCACAGCGCTGGGAGTGCAGATCTGGTGGAGAGGTTACCTGATTGTTTGCCAGGGGTTCTCCGAACTGTTTGCGGACAGTGAGATGTTCCTGAGCCAGAAGAACAGAGGCGTGAGCAGCTCCTAACGAACAAGAAGCTGGTGGGAGAAGCCAAGGCCACAGCATGAATATGAAGCTAATGCAGAAGGGCAGCAGGATGATCCTGCCCTCCTCCCTTGGCTCTCTGCTGTCTGTCTTACCAATGTTTATCCTGCCTCCGTTCAGTCCATTCATAGCAATGCTGAAGCCCTGCCCTTCTGCTCCCAGCCGGTTGCCAACAGGAACAACGCAGTCCTCAAAGATCACAGCCCGAGTTGGCTGGGAATTCCAGCCCACCTGGGAGAAAACAGACCAGAAACAAAAAAAAGTTTGCACCTTCCAGACTGCCTGAGGAGCAGCGCACCTCCAGCTCCCAGCAGAGAACTGCCCAGCCTGCTCTCAACCCGCCAGGTCTTGTTGCCAAGCTGCCGCAGAGCACCCATGGTCTGCGTGGTTTGGCCTCAGCGGGCCGAGTAGGAAACTGGAGTGCATGTATTTGAGAAGAGGCACAGATGCAAAGAACCTTGATGTTCCCCGAGACGAAAATCCTTCACTTACCAAACGGACGGGTGTCGGGCAAACTTCACCAAAGCTGGACATGGCTTGGAAAAAACGATGCTGGGCTGAGACTCTGGTTCACATCCAAGAAGAGATCCCTAATGCTTTGCACAGACGAGCTTATCTCTGTCCTGCACTTCCCTCAAGCACATGGGAAGTAAAAAGCAAGCCTCTTACCTTCTTCTCTTTCTTGCCAAAGCTGAGCCCCGGCATCCCCTTCTCCAGCACCAGGCAGGAGATGCCCTTGGGGCCGGGGCCTCCTGTGCGACACATGACCACGTACACGTCGGTGTCACCGCCCCCGCTGATGAAGGCCTGCAAAAGGGCGCAAGAAGAAAGGGGTGGCTTTCGTCTGCTAACCCCGAGCCTGCAGCAGCAGCAGCTGGGGCACAATAACCCCCACGGCCAGGACCCAACTGTACTAAACTCCAGCAAACGCTCTGCAGAGCATGTCCTACCTTGGGAGAATACAGAGAGATGAGGAGACAGTAGGAAATGGGAAGGACGGTGAGACCCAGGCCCCCTTGTGCATGCAGTGCCATCCAGCAGCTTTAGGAGGAGCAAAGAGGTACCTTGGAGCCATTCAGGACGTAGGTGTCTCCTTTCCTCTGCGCTGAGGTCAGCAGGGAAGCTGCATCACTTCCACTTCCTGTTCGGGAGGTAAGGAAGCAGCCGGTGAAGCAGCTGGTCCACAGCCTGCGAGCTCTCCCCGGGGTCGTACCCAACGACACTCGGGTTTGTACCATGAGCATCACAGCGATCGTCACCTGCCCCTTCCCACCTTCCCGGTGATTGCCCAAAGGAACACGAAAAGAAACTTCACCTCCAGCTCCATGCAATGTTCACGTCCAGTTAAATCATGTTAGGAGTGAGGGAAGGGAGATGATTTCTTGGTTGAGGATGCTCACCTGGCTCGGTCAGGCAGTAAGAAGCAAATTTTTCCATGCTACAGAGCGACGGGCAGAACCTGCGCCTCTGTTCCTCGTTGCCAAAGGTGTCAATCATCCAAACACACATGCTGGAGCAGGAGAGAGGGAGCAGCATTACAGTGGGCGAACAGCAGCCCTGGGAGGAAGGCGGGTCGTACAAGAACATCCCTGAACAGAAGAACAAAGCTCCAGGGGGTTCAGTCAAAAGCACCCAGGCTTGAAAGCATATTGCTCCATCTCTGCTGCAGGCAATCTGAAGTAGCCCCGGAGGCACCTCTCCTCCCACCTGCCCCCACACACACTGAAAGGGAACAAAATTAGTGCCACGGAGGCCGGGAGGGAGGAGATCGCCTTCCATTCACCACAGACTTGCTGCCTTGTAGAACAGCAGGTTCCTATTTAACAGCCTCGGCGTTCCCCTCAGCGCTAAGCCCTACGTCTCTTTGGAAAACCACAGCTGGAAGAAGGAGGCATCATCACTCCCTCTTTCCGTGCAAAGTGAGCCCATCACTGAGCATGTCTGTACAAGCAGGATAGGGCCTGGGTATCAGCTGATGCCTCCAGGCCAGAGCACAAAGGCTTCTTCCAGGCAGGTTACTATCTATAGACAGCTTAAGTGGAAGAGCAGGGAACAAAACCCAGAACTTAATCCCGTCTTGCATGCCACAAAGCTAAAATTACTTCTTGGTGGCATCTGCATTTTTGTTGCCAATTTGTTTGCTGCCGTCAAGAGATCCTCGCAGGGACGCGCGTCTACCCGGGGTCCCAACTTTAAATACTAAGCAGCACCACGAGAGCTGTCTCCAGCTGGATTTAGAGCCCACAGAACAACTGTGGTTTTCAGCCAGGCTGACACCATCCACCGCTCGGCAGACACACTCACTTGTGGATGCTCATGTAAGCAGTGGTGCTGGTACATCCCGTTGATAAAGCTTCAAAGATGACAGAGGTATCAAGTCGTGACAACCCGGAGCCACCGACGTCTGGTTTCACATAGATCCCACCGAATCCCAGCTGGGCTGCCTTCCGCATTGTTTCCACAGGGAATATCTCCTATTGGGACAGGCAGAGACATCGGAAGTGAATATTCATGATCAAATCAGGCTCAATATTCAGTCTCTTCTTTCTGGTACACCAAGTCTGGTCCCAAACTCCCACAGAGTTTAATTGGGTGGGTTAGAGAAGAGGCAGCTATCTAGAGAGATACACACCATCTTCAGGAGTAAATTCAGGTTTTCAGGTGATTGAATAGCCTGGCTAGGAAAGCACTGAGGAATTTCTGATGGCTTCCCACCCCACCTACAGCAGCAGCTTCAAAGACCATCTCTACAGATGGCATTACAGCACCGAGGAGCTACTGCAGGAACCCCTCTGACGAGACCCACGGACAAAAACATCCTAAGGGCCAGAAAACCGAGCGGTACAAGCCCTCTGAGGCCGTCGTACCTTTTCATCCCACTCAGCCATGTGAGGAGCCATCTCCTTGGTAGCAAAATCAAGGGCAACTTTTTGGAATTCCTTCTGCTCCTCAGTCAGGCCGGCAGATGCTAGAAAAGCAGGGAGAGATCAGAATACATGTCTATCGTGGGAAAGTGAGCCCTACCGCCTCTTCTACACCCCAAACAATTTCAGAGCGTCCCTTAACTCACACAAACAGTTCGGGCTCTCTGCTGCAGAGACCATTTCTCTGTTCCTCGGGGCCGTCACAAGCTGTGCTGATAGAGGGCAGCAGGCTCTGGGAGGGGGCTTTGTTAGGGCAAAACAAACCCAAGGTCACAGCCATCCCTCTCTACTCGACCCTAACTACGTTGCAAGGCCGGGACAGGGGCGGCGCAGTCCGTGGCAGCCGTCACGCCACCTCTCTAGGTCTGTGCTGCAGAAATACAAGGACACAGTCCTGGGACCTCAAAGAATTGACACTAGAAAGCAAGGAATGAAGAAAGCAGCCCTTTGGAAACAGGATCTGGAGTTCTAGTTACGTCCTGCTTCATTTGTGCATAGATCCAATGTTGTTTTGTTAGTTCCTCTCCTAAAATTCACCGGGATGCTGCTGCTTCAATCCGAAACGTGGTTACATTTAAACATGGAAGCAATTCAGCGTTTGGGAATCCTGCGGGAGGAGTCCAGCTCCGGCACAGCTGTTATCCCGGTGAGCAGAGGCCATGCTCAGCGCCCAGAAGACGACTTTGCAAATGGGCACAGACCGCCTAGCCTGCCTCCCCAGTGAGCCTTTGAGTCTTTTAAAGATATTTTTTGATTTACGGTCAAGCTTGAAAACCCGCGAGGACCTAGCAAAGGTACAGGGAAGGAGCTTTTCGTTGCGGGTGGGCACCGTCCTGCTCGGCCGGCGGCTGCAGGGTGTCGGGACGGCCGGGGCCCGGGACATGTCCCTCCCGGCGGGGACAGGAGGCCCCGGGACCTGCTTTGGAGCCTCACCCGAGACCCCCTCCCTCCCCCGGGCTTGCGGGAGCCGGGATCCTTACGGTCAATGCAGGAGGCGATCCCCCGGCGCCCCGGCCGCAGCAGCAGCAGCAGCCGGGCCGCCCGGCCGGGGGCTGCTCGCCAAGCCATGGCGGGGGCCCGGCGGGAGCCTTCCTCCCGTCCTCCCGCCCTCCCTCGGCGGGCAGCAGCCCGGCTGCCGGTCGGCGGGGCAGGCTGGGAGCTGTAGTCCTGCCCTCGGCGCCTCCCGCCCGCGCGGTGGCTGCGGGGAAGGAGGCAAGCCCGGCAAGCCCACAGGCCATGCCTTATTTTTTTGCATAACGGTCACCCGCTTCCGACTCCGTTCGGGAGGGGGGAAACGGCTTGTTTCCTCCAGCGCCGAGGTTTGGGCGAGGCGAGAGCATCCTTCTCCCCATCCCAGGCCGCGGCCGGAGCCGGTGAGGGGGAGCTTGGGGCGGGGGAGGTGGGAGGGAGGGGAGAAGCTTGGCACAGAAGGTGGAAAAGTTGATGCCACCCGCTTTGGAGGCAGCTGAGAGCCAAATAACTTGTAACGGGCTGCTGGGGTTGGACCAGCCAGCTTGCTTCCCTTCCCGAAGGGACTCTGCATGCGTAATCTCTGCAAGCAACAAACTGAGCCAGACACCCCTGGTGAGAGGCCGGACTGAGCTCTGAAGGCAAGCCGTTCACCCGTTTCCTAAGGCACGGCTCCTCTTGCATGGCAGAGAGGGGCCGCGCTTGGGCCAAGCACCTTCGGGACTTTTCTCCAACAGCTGCGCCGCTGCGGAGACAAGCAGCCCTTCTGCTGATGTCCATCAGAGCCCTGCTCTGGCAGGGCGGCTGGCCTGCCTGCCTCCAACACGCCTGGGGTGTGGTCCTCAACCAGTGCCAGCGTTTGCACTGATAGAGGAAATGGCTGAGCTCAAGGAAGAAAATTTATTTACTCTCTACTTACTGTACAGCTTTTACTGCTCTCTGTCTCAGATATCTCTACTTTTTTCAGCTTGCCTGAATAAGCAGTAATTCTTCCTCCTCCTTCTCTCATTCAGCAGGTGCTTCTCAGTGAAGAGAAGATAATTCGAAGAGACCAGAGATGCCTTGGCCGAGCAGAAAAAGAGACAAAGGAGCAGTAGCAGGTCTGTGCTGACATCCTAACTAATTTAGCGTCTCTCACTTGAGGTTCCAAGCTATAGTGAAACTACAGACAGTCATCTTAACCGTCTGTCTTTCAAAGCCACACGTCTTACAGACAGCATTTCCTCTGTAAAAATGGGCTGAGCATCCATGCGTGACTGAGACAAGTCTGCTAGATAAACAGTAGGGACAATGATGTATTCTCAGCACCAGGTGGTTAAGAAATGTAACTCATGCTCATTTATGAAGAGTCCTCAGATCCTACACGTTAGAGATGGTCAGTCAAAGTATACCCAGTGTAGTGGCAGGAAGCTGATGTGGTACCATCTGCAAAAAAAGCAAAAACCTTACATGCAAGGCAACATTATGTGGTGTTTCAGGTGTAAGAAGAAAAAATTACACAGTTGGCTCACCTGTGCCACTCATCTGCTTAATCAACTCCAGTAAATAACCACCTTCTTACCCTTTAATCACTTCTTATTGGTTTTTTGCTGTCTGGGTCCTGGACAAACAGGGATATAGACCCTCTCTGAACTGGTAGCACAGTGGAGGCTTAATCTAAGGTTTCCAGCTACTGCAGTTATTGAAATAGTTTGCTTTGCTGCTGAATTTTCCTGTAACTCACCAGACTTGCCTAAATCAGCTTTGTTGCCTGCAGTTGATTTCTCAGCGATCAATTAAAAAAAAAAAATTCAGCTACACTTCATGTGAGCCATGTGGTGTGTCCTGGCTTTTTTTGTGATTGACTATGACTATTAAACTACATGCACACCACACACACACACACAAATATCCTTATTTCAGATGCAAACTAGAAACACCAGTGCGTAACGCTGCTACCCTACGTGTAGCATCTGGGGCGCGCCAAACTTCTGCTGCAGTCAAATACCAGTATGCGAAACTAGCCTGGATGGCAAAAGATGTTTCAGCACCAGCCCTTACCAGAAACAAAATGTGTTTTATCTGAATGGTCTTTTTTGTTGTTTCTTTTTAGATAAAAAGGAGCCTGATGCTAAAATTGCCAAAACCGAGGAGGAGACTCCAGATAAGGAGGAAGAGGAGAAGTCTGCAAAACCTCCAGCTGGGAGTTCCAAGTCGGGGTGGAAGAACTGGAAGAAGACAAAAGAATCTGACTCCGGTGGGGAGGAAAGCAAGATAACATATTGTCACTGGCTTCTGAAATCAGAACCAGAGAGCAGGCTCGAGAAGGGAGTGGATGTGAAAGTAAGCACCGACACCCTTCCTTACTCAGCAAAGTGTAGAAGCAGTTTCACTGCTATCCAGAGCATTCGTGCCTGAACGCTGAGCGACAGCATCAGACAATTCAGATCGCTTGCAATATTAACGATATTGTGTCTTTACTTCTCAAAAGCCATTTGTCTTCCTGGAAACAGAAAGACATAATGTTGTTCTCTTCCAGGGTGACAACCTTGGAGTTTGATGCTTGTAATGCAAGAGGAAATCGGGTCTGCAGGATGCTTAGCTGTTGATAGCAGGGGCAGTGCCTGTTCCAGACTCTGCCTTTACACTGCTGCAGTGTTCCTCCTTTGTGAAGGCTTTTCTTCAGCCCCTGTGGGAACCAAAAGAATTGTGTCAAGTTTGTACTGTAATTGAAGGAGCTACTAGGAAGAAATGTTTAGGCACAGCATAGACAATGATGCGGTAAAGATCAGACTACCTCCTGAACCTAACCTGTATTTTCATTCCATTTGGCAGTTCAGCATCGATGACTTGAAAGCTCAGCCCAATCAGACGACCTTTTGGGATGGAGTAAGAAACTACCAGGTAAGGGGCACGTGTCAAAGATGGAGTCACTGAAGTAGCACTAGAAAAAAAAGATGGCTCTCCCCACAGATCACTTGTTCCCTTTGCTTGAAGGATTTCCTTTTGAGGCATTCTGCCTGTTTTTACATTTTGTCAGGAGTTAAAGCTCCTGCTTAATTGCCACTAGGTCAAAGGTGGATTCAGGCTGGGTAATATTCTGTCAAATCATCCAGTTTTATTTTAGCTTGGTCTTTAGCTTAGACCAGCCTTTACTTCCTTTTCACCTTTTAGGAAGTCTGTACTTACCCAAATACAATGCCTTGTTGGTGCACAGCTCTCTGTTCCAGACCTCTCTGCGAAAGAAATCCATGTGGGCTTCCCCTGGTGTATATGATCCCCCTACTACGTATGCTTCCCCACTATGTATGATCTGCTCTGCTGCTCGTTTGCTGACAGCTAACTAAAGTCTTCTGCTATCTCTGAACAAGGGTGGCTGAGCTGTTGAATTCCCACACACTTTCTAACCAACAGAAGCTTGCTCTTTAGCCTTGTTTTTACTTCATTCAATTCACAGAACATCTGTACAACTGTAGGAAACCTTATCTGAGTAGCTCTGAAGCACATATACCTCTCTTGTTAGTTCCTAGCTGCTTATAATGAACCCTGAGAGCTTGATACAAAGAGCTAAAAGTCTCCCGTTTACATCTGACAGGCAAGGAATTTTCTGAGAGCCATGAAACTTGGGCAGCAGGCCTTCTTCTACCACAGTAACTGTAAAGAGCCTGGCATCGTTGCCATTGTCAAGGTGAGTGCCTCTTTTCTCATTCCGTGTTTTGGGGTGGCGGGGGGAGACTAATAATCAGTGGGTTATCAAACAGCTCATCGGCCCTACTTCTGTCCCAGCACCAAAGGAGTGCAAAAGTTGTCCAGTCTGAGCGAGCCTAGGGCATCTAGGCTCAACGGTACGTACCACAGAAAGGCTGACTTTTCCCCCAAAAAATAGAACCAACAAAACTACTGTTATCCTACTGACATTTCGGAGTACTTCCAGCCAAGTCAAGTGTTGCTGATTAAAATCTGATTCACTAAAGTCTAGTCAGCTGAGCCTGCAAGTCAGTAGTATAAAACCCAGGGCACAGAAAAGCTTTTTCTTTAAGAGGAGAACTTGTCACAAAGACAAGTAGACATCATCTGCCCAGTTTTCCTCTGTTGCGTGTGCTCCTTCTGCATTGCTCTCGGAAGAGGGGATGATGCTTCACTGAGAGCCGTACTGTTCTGCACTGCTTCGACCCAAGAAGTTTAAAGGAAGGAAATATATCCCACCCTTAGAACAGAGTTCAGGGAAAGCAAGGCTGATTTTTGCAGCAGGATTATTCCTTATGTCCAGTCACAGCTTTCTCAAGGGCATTTCATACCCTTTGCTGGCAACAGTCTTTAACTGATGGGAACTTGTCTCACATCCTTCTCCCCTTCTGCTTCAGATCGTAAAGGAGGCATACCCTGATCACACACAGTTTGATCAGAAGGATCCTCATTATGATTCCTCCAGCAGAAAAGAGAACCCCAAATGGTCCATGGTAACGTAGTAAACTAAATACAGCCATTTCAACCTCTGTGTGCAAGCTGCGTGAAGTTAGAAGCCTCTTGCCATCATACTGCGTATCTTCTTAAGCTTCTGTCCTGGCCTAGCTCCCTTTTGCTCTCTCAAGAGAAAATCCAATCCCGATTGTTTCCCTCTACCTTTTCCCCTCTCTCTCCCAGAACACTGCCGAAACATATCTCCCTAAACTTTCAAATCTTACTTGGATGCAGAGCTGACCTCCATGCATGGCAGAATTCTGGGTTAGGAAAGAGAAGGAACATCTTTAAATACTGCTTTCGGTCTACAGCAAAACAAGCTGTAGTTCTGGGGCACGCTAAATTATAGGGGAGCGACTGTTCGCAGGCTGGCTACATCCCACATCTTAATTTTGTATTGTCTGTGATAACCTGAATGGGCATTGCTAGTGCTCAGTGCTAAGATTCATGTAAACAGGTGGCCTGCCAGAAGTATCTGATAGTCATTTTAGCCTTGAGGAAGGAAAAGCTTCCATCCATTATAAGATAGCATGCATCAGTCATTTGCTTCAGCTTAAAATCTTTATCCCCGCAAAGATCTCTTGTGACACCCGGAGGCTATCTCCTTCTCCAACCGTGCTCCTTTGCTGCCCACTGTTCCCAGGTGGATGTCCAGTTTGTGCGGATGACAAAACGTTTCATCCCCCTTTCCGAAATCAAGGCTCACCACCTGGCACATAAAGCAGATGGAGGCCCCCTAAAGAACATGATGCTCTTCACGAGACAACGCCTCTCCATCCAACCACTCACACAAGGTAAGAGCCATTCCCTCTGCGAGGCAGCCCTTGCTCGGAGAACTTGGAAGTTCCGCTGACGGCTTTTTCTTCCTTACCTTTTCAACGCAGAGGAGTTTGATTTTGTCTTGAGCCTGGAAGAGGAAAAGCCGCATTAAGAAACTGACAGCAGCACAGCTTCTACCCGGCCTGCTGATGCCTCCTCCTAAAGCAGTGTAATTCTCGAGTTCACTTGCTCAATCGCAGCAACAAGAACATGCCCGCACACGATTTGCAGCTACGTGTCCCTTATTCTGACACATTGTTATTTTTGCTTATTTTTAAATAAAGCCTTTTAGAATCAATTGCAGCTACTCAATTTTTAATAGTGGAAAAATCTGCAATTTATCTCTTAGGACGAAACGGGTACATCCTCCTTGAGGATGTTTACTACAGGATCCGGTGCAGTTCCATGTAGTGCAGGGGAACATTCTTCTGCAGAAAGGTATCACTAAGCTTCTGTCTACAACAAGAAAACTTAGATGTATATACCCATCCAAAACTTCCCATGTTATTTCAGTACTGACATCAGGGAAATAGAAGAAAATAAAGCTACCTTGCTAATTTTTAAGCTGCATGGGTGCTCCACCAGCACAGCTTCTAAGTAGTGACATAGCTTAAGGAAAGACCAAGAATTGATAAAGATAACGAAGGACAAACTCCTCGAGCATGTTTCGAGGGCTGCAGAGGATGGCACTAAAGAAGAATGTCTTAATACCATAAAAAAATAACCGCCAAACAAAACCAGACCCGGGCCAGGCAATATAAACCATATCAGACAAACTCATGCACAGCATTTGACAGCCAGGGCTGGCTCTTTTTAATTGGAGAGACAAAAAAAACCCAAGTTTTAAAATACAGCCATTGAAAAGACGACGAATTAAGAAACATGTAAACACAGCAGAGGCTTAATTACAGGTTGCACTGCTTGGTTTAGTACTTGCGCGCTCCCCCCTGCCCGACTCTGCCTGCGAGAGAGGGAACGACCCAAGTACCGATCAGAACCAGCCAGCTCAGGGGGACACGACTGCTCGAGCAGTGCCTGCCCCTTGCCATGCTAATGAAACGCTTTTCTGAAGTACCTTGTCCTGGAGCAACCTTACGCTCCAGCTTCTCTCTAAAGGTTCTCAGCACACCTGCTCCACCCCAGACAAATGGAGGGCCTAGAGGGTAACAGGTTGAATGGTCCATTTAGACTAAGTAAAAATGGGGATCGTTTCTAAATTCTGGTTCCACAAGTAGGGACACACGGGAGAGGGGCACAAAGTAGGGAAAAAACCCAACCCAATGTATAGACTCATGCACCTTTTCCAAGTAATCCCTCCAGAAGTGATGAACAAATGTTTAATAGAAATCTCCTTACGTGCACTGATTTGTCAGACGATTATCTTACATCCAGTACTGATGCTGTTCGGCCAGTAAACAAAACACTGCTGGAATGCAGAGACATCTTCATCCATGGGGCTTCTTTAGTACATGGCCTACAATCAAGAGGAATAGGCAAGGAAAAAAATTCTAGGCGGGATGGGAATTGAGGGAAAGCTAGAGGGGGGGGTCAGGGTGCTGCTGTGCTCAGCTTAGCCGTGGAGAGAGAGTCTGCTATCCCCAGAGGCTCCCCACGGGAGCTTCGCTTGTCTCTAAACGATCGTGTATTGCCACAGCACGGGTGGTTCCCCCTGCACAGAGCAGGGAGTAGAGCGAGCGTCAAAAGTAACATCCAGATTCCTTTGCCACGCGAGACCCGTGGCAGGTCGCCACCCCTCGCCCCGGCATAGCAAGGGAGTTGTCTAAAGTAAGCTTTTGCCTCAGTCTTAGGAAGACACGGCTCCAGCCCACGGCACAGACTTCTCACGTAACGAAAAGCAAGCCACGTCTTCACTATTACAGAGCAGAAACATGGTGTGACACGAGCATTCAGCAGAGATGAGATCATTAGTGTCCTCAACAACAGAGCGAGACTGTCCAGCTCTACTAAAAAACACAACCTTACACGTGGTGAGTAAAAGATAACTTACTTTGGCAAGCAGAAACGCACATTTATCACTGAAATACAGTAGCTGTCTTAGTACATAAAAAGCTTCCCCTTCCCACCCAGGCGCCATTCCCCCCACCAGCACTGTTCCACTAAACAAAGCAGAAGATACTTCCATTTCCCAGCTGCAAGACAACTGTTCTACATTCAGCTGTAGGACAGAGGCAGAGGAGATTCATTCCAGAGTCAAAAGGAAGCTGGACGAAACCCTAGCGAGCCACAAACTCACAGGGAGATCCAAACAAATCCCACTTGCTAGAGCTCATATCCCAGCACTCAGTGCAGGCTTGTCTCTCCGTCTGGTGGGAGGTCTAACCACCTGCTTCCTTGAGGGGCATCTAAATGGATGGATATTCTCCAGACTCGGTCAATCACATCTAAAAAGCCTCATCTAATTTTTAATGGAGGAATGATTCCCTTCTGGGAATGTTCTCGTGATTCTACTTAGCTGAAGACTAAAAGAAGCTTATTGTAGAAAAGAAAAAAACCCCATTCAGGTTCTCAGTTCATGGCATACCCTCAGACCTCACTGGTGATTTCAGCTCAGGCCTCAGAAACCCGTCTCTGGAATCAGAGCGCTCTACCATCCTTCCAGTTGCTCCCTGGCTTCATCTATCAGTACGCACAGGCCATAAGCTTCTTAAAACAATTGCATCCACTTTCTGTCCTCACTAATCCTCACCCCGCAGGCACAAGGGAGCAAACAAAACAATACACACATGTTTCTAAACTGCCGTCTGTCCCTCCTACAAAGCCTGCTCTGTCACAAGGACGCAGACGCGAGCAGGGCAGCGTGTGCAGCGTAAGCCCACTCCCAAGAGAGCCCCCATTTATTTCTCACGTTCCAAAACTATTCTCTAGACCTCTCAAGGCTGGTCTGCCCCTGCTCTGCAGCAGCAACTGGGACCTGTATGAGTGCAGCAACCAGAGAGACTGAATTTCAGGGGCGCTCGGGCAGCTGCCGGGACAAGACCAGGAAGTCACTGCTCTCAGCCAGGAGCCTTCCTGCCCCCGATTCTTGCCCACCCAGCAGCGCCGGGACCTTCACCCCTCTGCCCAGCCTGTGCCACCTCCTGCATTCGCTCGCCTTCCTCCTTACCAGCCACAGCTCCCCCTTGACACGACACGGCAGTCAGGAGCCCCGAGGCGAGGACACAGCAGCACGCTGCTGCCTGTGCTCCGCGTGGCTGCGTGGCAGTCCCAGGGCTGACTCAACTACATTTTATAACTGTTTGTGACAAGGAATCCAACAGCAGCATGGAGAGGAAGGGGAGGCAACGAGGCCAAGCAATTTCAAGTGGGCCGCACCTCAGTCTCTGACTCCTCCTCTACCTCCCAGCTAATCACCGCGTCATTTTCCCTCGTGAAGATTTCGGAAAGGCAAGAAAAATATCCGTCCTACACAGCCCCACAGCAACCTCCACACCGCTGGGAAGAAGCGGCAGATTTGGCCTTCACTTGCTCTCTCCCTCCCTACTGCCACGCTGAAAGGGTCTCAGGACAAAGAGGAGATCGAGCAGCTCCACAGCCTCCGGACACACACCTCAAAGCAGCCGACCCCAGAGGAATGTAGTTGACTGGGAAGCACCGAGGTACCTTCGACTCCGCACCACCAGCGCTCCAGCTTGCCTTGCCCTCCCGTCCCCTTCCCACCCTACGTGTCCTTTGAAGAAAGGAATTAAGTCAAAAACGGGTATTTATTTTCATGAAGTCTCTGAAGTGTTTTTTTTTCTTCCTCCTCGCTGCTGTCCCCACTGGCTCCACAGCAGCCTTCCTCTGCGCGGCCTCTCACTGCCGGCCGTTGTTCTCTGCAGGCTGGCTGGGGGTCTTGGCCTCGGTGTGTGAGGATGTCCCCTCAAACCGCTGGGAGGCGATGGCTGCTTGGTGGGACATGCTCTTCCTCACTATGTCTCCTTTCCGCCAAAGCACCACCTCCTGTAGTAACACAGCCAGCACGGCTTGTCAGGGCTTGTGAGACCTTCTCCTGGCCCCACCCAGACCCAAGGGCTGAACCAAGCTGCCGGGCGAGCAGCTTGCACCCAGTGAGAGCTCAGCCCATGCCGGCATGTTCCACTTGCAGTGGCAAGCAGAGGCCTCGCAATGCAGCCTTCCCAAAAATTTGGGTAGAGCGTTCCTCCCCAGGATTTGAGCACGCAGGGGCAACCCACTGGACGTCTCAGGCAGCTCTGCCCTATTGCCGTTGGCTACCACGTTGGAATTGAGACGGTGAAGCACGGAAGCTCCACCGCAGAGCACGAGAGGAAAAGAAGTCCCAGGTGGGCACCCTTTACATATGTCCCTACCACCATGCACATCTGACCTGCGTGGACCATTCCTTTTAGGCCCTCTTTCCACGCTCTAATCTGCTTGGTCCTTACAGATATCCCATCAAGAACATGATTCTCCCCCACGGGAATCCCAAATTCCCAGAAAGTCCTTATAACACAGTATCCCAAGCAACAGTCTACAGGTCCAAGAAGAACTAACAGCTCTGTTTCTCACCTGTTGTTTAAAGTAGCGTCTCTCCTCCTCATCGATCAGCACCAGATTGAGGTAATAACGCACCGAGAACTTCTTGTTGATGTCCCTCATTGTTGGAGTCAGCTCGTAGCCAGCCAGGAAGAGCCTGATGGGAATGGACTCCCCTACAGAGTGCACAGAGACATCAGCACAGACAGAACGCACAGATATAAACCAGGAGAGCACCAGCAAAACAAAACCTCACTAGGACACAAAATTTGTGACCATTTCCACAAGTTGAGTAAGATGAGCTAAAAGACCTCAACTCCCTTCAAAAATCAGCAGGCACCGTCCACAGCCAGATCCTGCCCTTGCTGACAGCTATTTCATCTCCGCTTATCAGCACAGGACTCATTTGTGACCTGCATCAAGACAGCACTGCAGGAAAAAATGAGTAAAGTGACATTTTCTCTGGCAGGTGACTCTGCTGGGCAATGGAACTGGGAAACAAGCGGCACAGGAGACTGGCACAGAGCTAGAACACCATCTTTCTGCTCCAAGTTGCAGCAATGCCAGCTGGTGGCCCGTGCCAACAGTGAATTTACATCTCTTCCTGGTTCTGCCGCTGCTTCATCAAAAGAATTAAGTCATTGCAACTCACTATGCCTCAGTTCTTCCTCATCGTACCAGAGAAGGAAGGAGATCATGTTTAATCACCTGTGTGAACTGCCATGAAGCCACCAGTGAAATAGGATGCACGGTACTACTGAGCACACAGATGCAGCTGAAGATACCGCAGGACTCTTATTCCCACCCCAAAGGGCCTCAGAAGAGGAATTCTGAAGGATTCATCTGCCTTCTCACCTCTCACAGGTGCCCCATCCATGATCTCGTATTTAGCTATTGTGTCATTCTCATGATATACATTGGGTCCGGTCCCTGTTGTTTCTCTCTTGATGATATCTATCTCCATGTGTTTGATCTTGATTCGCACCAGCAGGAAGTAGATCTTTCCGACAATCACGTCTTTTAAATGATACCTAGCACACAAAGGAAGAAAGCACCACAATCAAACACTGCGCAGCAGACCAGGACTCAGGCTGAAGAGCAGGAACTCGCTTGTCAGGCGCTCTGCTCTTATCCGTAACCCCAGCTGCAAATTTCAGATGGCACATCCACCACCTCCACTAGGCTGCTGTAAACAGCACTTCGTCTTGCATCCTCCGGTCTTTTGGAAACCGACAAGAACATTTATCATGATCAGAGAAATTAAAAACAGAATTTCAGGCTGAATATCTGCAAGAAACCCCTGCGACAGCAAAGCCTCCAAAACCAATTTTTTAGGTCAATTAAAACTAGCCCAAATGTTACACTGCAGGGAGATTTGCTAGCATCAGCTGGGAAAGATGCATTAAATGCAGTTTAAACGAGTTCTTTCCAACTTCTGTGCCTGAATTAAGGTCCCACTTCGGCTGTACTGTCTGGTAAAGAGCAGACATTATACTTTGAAGACACCTGGAAATACCGATCTTGCCGAGGATACAGGGAATGCAAAGTTACTGCCAAGAGCCTCACGCCAGGCTCCCAGCTTGGTAAGCCACGGCCATTGCTTCCTACTCCTTGGTCCAGAGAGCACACCTGTGGGCAAGGAGAGGAACCCAAAGACCCTCAGCCAGGATCTGAACCGTCTGCCAGACTCGCTGGAGTGCATGAAGAACCCCTTTGAGGATCAAATGCAAGACATGGGCTTCCAAACCAAGTCGTCTCCTGTAGCAGACAGTTCCCCACAGCCGCTGGCTGCTCTTGAGACACTTACTTGGACTTGTTATACTCGAACTCAATGTGCAGGCAATCCTCAATCCCCACCTCCATCTTAATGGAGGAGTTGAGCTCCGGGTAGGTGCTCAGAGTGTGCACAACTATGTCCATCTCCTTCACCACATCGTTCAGTCTGCGGCTGACAGTCGCTCGGAGGAAATACCTGCAAGGAGAGTCCCCCTCCTGTTAGGGTTGTACAGGTAGCAACAGAGCCAAAGCAGGGAGGGACATGGGCCTGAATGGATTGCACTGGGCTATCCAAGCAGTCTTACTGGTACCCTGGCTTCTGGAGCAGCCAAAACCCCATGTTGGAAAAGACAGAAGGGAATTTTCAAATGGAAAAGCAGACTCCTCTAAGACTTCTCTAAGCTTTCATGTGTTTGCAAGCCTGAGTTACCTAAGCACCACTTTGAGGATCTGAGTAACAGCTCGCACATGTTAAAACCACTGCCCTTTTGCAAAAGATTAGATCACAACGGTCTCCACAGACACACCTGCTTCTGCAGAGCTCAGAATTTTCCAACCCTCCCTTCAAAGCCAATGACTGGATTTCAAGTCAACTGGGGTGCCTAGATGCGAAATACAGCTTGCAACATACGAGCAAGATACAAGCCAGGCATCTGTTTGCATACAGAGCACAATTAAAGTCGATAAGACTGATTACAAGGCAGCAAAAATGTCCCCGTTGGAGACTAAAGCAAACAATTTCTTTTGGTTTTTGAATTAGCAAATAAATTAGAAAGTATTTGGTTGATTCAGAAGGGGCTGATCTCTCTTGTCATTTCAATGGGGTGAAACAAGTTCCATAAAGCCTGATGCATGCTTATAGAAGTAAAGCGCTCAAAGCCAGCCTTTTACAACTCAGCCCACCAAAATTCACTGGGAGTTACGTTATAAGCTTGCAAGGACATCTGGGAAGGGATGCTGCACTCCAGTATCATCATGGTAAATGTCAGTACTTGCCCACTGCACAGAACCCAGAACTGGGGTCAGCAAGGGGAGGAGACTCACCGTAACTTCACGTTCTGCCCCGTGTAGGACTCGTAAGGTTTTTCCACATGTGTGAATTCGAAGTCAAATGTCTGCGATTGAGTGAATTCACCGGGACGGGCCAGGTCTTTTACCAGAGACACAAACTCATGGTGGTTTCCTCGGTCATAGTAGAGTTCTAGGAAGACAGAAGTCCAGGTTAAGCCGTGATGCTTAATCGCCCGTGACACAGCGAGGAAAGGCAGATTTCACAGCTACAAGCAGCTCTCTCATCCAGATCACTGCTTCCTTCACCACTACTCAGAGAACATACAAGGGGAGCCTGTGGCTGCAAGGTACCACACTTGTTCACCGCTCTCCATCGGAGCCAAGTGCAGGCCACAAGTTTCCTCCTGGAAAAAGGAAGGAAGAGGTCCGCACAGCCTCACCTACTACCACGAATCAGAACTCGGCTTGCCTTATAGTGATGTGGGCCACCTATTATCAATATTAATTATGTTCAGACTGTTTGAGGGGACAGCAGCTCATGTGATCCCTTCCAATAATTTTCCACACGATATTCCAGGCCAAAGGCATTGCCACTATAAGGAGAGGAAAAAACACCACTGATTCTCCAGAACAGCAAACAGTGACAGAGCAAAAACGAAGGGCTAGGAGGCTTCCAGCTGTTCCTGCTTATCCTTTGACAACAAAGAGTTTGAGTGGTCTTGATCCACACCGGGGAATAAGCGACGGTGGAGATCCTCATCGGTTCTGCACAAAGCCAGCGTTCGGCGCATGACTGCCAAGCGTGGGGGGCGGCAGTCGAGCCAACTGTTCCACCTGGATAACACGTTAATGGCCACACGAACGCCGATGAGGGAAGAGCATTCACCTCTGGAAGCACTGTTCAAACCAGGTCAGGTAACCAACACGGTCACATTGCTTCAGTTTTCCCCATAACCTCCTTGCGTCAGCAGGAAACGACTACAGCTTTCCTCACTTAACGAAAGCAATCCTCTCTACACTTTCACAAAGTTTTCTCCCGTAAGTCAAAGCAACAGAAACTTAAAACTCTGCAATTTGCATTAACAGCTCTGTATTACACATAACCATCAATGAAATCTGCCCTGCCCAACCCTGCGCGTGAGCTGTGTGACTACAAGACGCCCACACAGTCCTTCCAAAAGGTAAAGCCTTCGCCAATCTGATACGTCTAGATGAGGAAACAAAACCCTAAGTCATCAGACAATCCCATACACACAAGTTCACTGTCAGCACTAAACTGTGCAGAGGAGGCTCCCGAGAGGTGTTGGCAGAGTTCAGCAACCGCAGTGAGGCGAGGCTCTCTGCTCCTTGAGATGCACAATGAGATTTCAGCTTTTAAGTAACGCCTGTTTCTTACACCCCTTTGCTCACCTTATCTCTATAATGGAAATACTGGCACCAGAACAGCCCTCACTTACGCAGAGCAGCGAGTGCCATCGAGCCCTTTAGGCTGGGCAGGCAGGTGACATAAATAAACCAACTCTCTCTGCCTTGAATACACGTCCATTGAGAGGAAAGCGCTTGTTGATGCGACAGGGAGAAGCCACGTGCCACATAAAAAGAGGAATATATCATCTTCCCACACGACGCAGAAAGCAACGATCGAATTTAAAGCAAGGGGAGGCAAATGTCAGCGTACTAAATTCTCTGCTACCCCAGAAGGGCACAGATTGGCACTTGGCAGCCTTAAGAAGAGGAAGGATCGATGTTTCCCACACTTTAGAAGACGTTCGCGCATCAAACAGGACTAAGCTGTAATTTCAGGTTTTCAGAGCTATAAGGTTTCCAGGTTAAAAAAAATAAAAATAACCTGCCGGTGTTCTGGTGACATGCTCAGGATGCAGTAACCGCAGGCGAAACGAAATCTGACGTGGGTTCTGTGCTGACAGGAGACCGTGCAGGATACAGTGTTCACAGCCTGGACGCTGGTACCCGGCCTGGAACAGCCATCTTCCCCGTGACACATCGCTCCTTTACGTCTCAGCCTCCCTACCTGTTAAATTGCCTCATAGAGCTACTGATCTCACGGCAGCGGGAAGTCAGAATATAAGGCAAGCTGTTCTGCGATTGAAAGCATGAAGGAAGTGCCTTCAGCAGTACAAACTTCAGCGCTTTCTTAAAGTGGCGTGATGGGCAAAGAGAAAAGAGTAATGTGCAGCCACAGCAGCTCCTAATGCACTCTGCTGGGGCAATAATGTGAATTCAAAGCAGTTATTCTAAATACATAGGGCTCAAAAGTCTTCCAAAATGGGGAATCAGAAGCAGGTGGGGCAGCACAGAGGAGACAGAGTGGAGCAGGAAGTGAAGTTCATGCTTAATTTCCACTGACGATCATAATCAAATAGCAGGAGGTCACAAGCTAGCTCCTGATGAATGGGCTCACTTACGCTCCACCATTTACGAGCTCTCTCTGCCTGTCCTCCCCTTTCTTTCCAAAGGCGGTGTTACGCGCAAGCAAGGCCAGCAAAAATATTAAACAGCCGCATCGGGGCTGGGTGGGAAAACCTCTGGTTCACTTTCCTACGCCACATGATTTGCAATGCAAAGGTCGCAGGCCTGCGGCTCGCGCAGTGATTTTTGAGGGTTAAACCCGAGTACGGGGGGGCCACGGGTGTGTAGGCATCACACACGCCGAGCACAGTCGCATCGCTGGGAGCATCTGGAACTGACTTCGGCTTGCGGGGCTCGGGCATGTCCATGAAACACGGACATCTCCACACCGATCGAAGAGTGGGTGTGGCAGCTACCCCTCCTCTAAGAAAGCAGGAAATAATTAAATCTAAATTGGTTACACGCACAGATAAGCACAAGTTTTGAACAGCTTGAAGTCACCCAGCTAACCGTGCAGGGATGCGTGGTCACCCACTCAAAGAACGAGACAGTAAAGGATGGAATCAGCCGAGCTGAGCCCGTAGGCCTCAAGAAAGCTGATCTACCCGGGTAAAACGCGTTGTGGGGTTGGGACTGGGACGGCGCCGTCGGTGGTTTGAGACGTACGGGCAAAACCCACCCGATTCACCGTCCTTGGCAGAGCCATTCCTCCCCTAACCAAATCAATAGGCACACAGGAAGAAATGCAAACAGACAGCTCACAGAGCTGTGAATAAAGGCAGCCCGGAGAATACCGCCCGGCAGCCGGCGTTGCTAGGATGTCCGGGCTCAGACCTGCATCTGCAGGACGGAAACCGCGTTCTACCCCGCTTCCAAGCGCGTGGGCTGTAAATCGGTGACCGAGCAGGAGCGAGGAAAATAGGACGTGAGAACAATGGCCTGGAAAGGGACCGGGGTTCCCTCCCTTCCAGCCGGGCTCGAGCCCAGAGAGCAGACCGGCTCGAACGGAGGGCGGAATCATTTCAGGCGGCCGCTGGAATGCTCCGTGCGGCGAGAGAGCGAGCGTAACCTACTTCCCACCGCCGGCGAGGGTTTCCGTGCCGTAGGGCGCGGCGGCGTTGCCGGGACCGACGCTCACCCGCCGGCGTGCGAACCACCGCGGCGAGGAAGGCCGGAGGAAGACGCCGGCCTCCTCGCGACGCGACCGAGGTGTCGGCGCCCCGCTCTCACCGATCTGCCCGATGAACTCCACTTTGATCCCTTGGTGCTCCAGCCGCTTGTTGGGGTGTTTGAGGGTGAGGACAACCCTCCCGGAGACGGTTTCCCCGTCGTAGAAAAGGAAGTATTTCTCCTTTTTGCCTTCCTCCGTTTTGTGCTCCACCCGCCGCCGGCTCTCGGCGTCGCTCAGCACCAGCTCCAGCTCCGCGCTCTGCCCGAACCCGAAGAAGCTCATGGCACCGGATGGTGTGAGGTGATGGGGGGCGGGGGGCGGCGTGTGGGGGTCCCGTGGGCCGCCGTAGGCACCACGGACAGAGCCCCTGAGGGGCCGGGCGGGCGGCCCGGCGCTGACAGCGGGGCAGGGCCGGGGAGGGTGCCCGCAATGCGGCGGGGGACACCGGGGGAGAGGGAGGGGGGACACCGGGGAGGGGGACGCGGGACCCTGCGGCCCCTGTGAGGGACCCCCGGGCGGCGCGCGCTGCCCCCCGCCTCACCGCGCGCTGCCGCCCTCCCGGCTCCGGGCCGCCCCACCGCGCATGCGCCGACCGGCCGGCGGGGAGGGCGGGGGCGCCTCCGAGCCCGCCCTCCCTCCGCGCAGGCGCGTCGGGAGAAGCGGGAGGTGCCCGCCCCCGCGCGCGCTTCCGGGATATCCGGCGGGAGCCGCGCGGTGATTGGCCGCCGCCCGCTGGGGAGGGGCGCGATTGGTCGGTTCGAAGGGGTTGGATGGCGGCGGGATGGCGGCTGAGCTGTCGCGCGCCCTGGCGGGGTGGCCGCTGCGTGATGTCGCGACAGGTGTGTGTGTGTCCGTCCCTCCGTCCTTCCGTCCGTGAGCACCCATGGGTACCCCCCGGCAAGGGGCGCGGAGCTCCCCTTCTCCCGGACACACCGGGGTGAGGGCGCCTCAGGGCCCGGCGCTTCGCCCTTCAATCGCCTCGTCCCGTCTTGACGTCAAAACATGCCTTGAAGTGACGTGTGCGCGCGGGAAGAACGTCACCTGGCGCTTAGAAACTCTTTTTTTTTTTTCTTTTTCTTTTCCCCTCCTCTCAGTCTGGGTGGACGCGGTGTGGGAGCTGGATTTCACAGAGACCGAGCCGCTGGACCCCAGGGCAGTGGAGGAGGTGACGGCGGGTGGGCTGGAGGCCTTCACCCGGCTCCACCAGTCCCTGTCACCATTTGCTGCGGAGGACCGTGAGAACAGAGAGGTGAGGCTGGCCCTGGGCCACTGTCTGCTTAACCACGATACAGGCCCTCTGCTCGGCCGGGGTCAGGCTCTGCAGGGGGATCTGGATAGGCTGGATCGACGGGCCGACGTCAACTGTATGAGGTTTAACAAGGCCAAGTGCCGGATCCTGCACGTGGGTCACAACAACCCCACGCAACGCTGCAGGCTTGGGGAAGAGTGGCTGGAAAGCTGCCCAGCGGAGAAGGCCCTGGGGGTGCTGGCTGACAGCCGGCTGGACACGAGCCAGCAGTGTGCCCAGGTGGCCAAGAAGGCCAACAGCATCCTGGCTTGTATCAGCAATAGTGTGGCCAGCAGGAGCAGGGCAGGGATGGTGCCCCTGTGCTCGGCACTGGTGAGGCCACCCCTCGAATGCTGTGTTCAGTTTTGGGCCCCTCGGGACAAGAAGGACATTGAGTGCTGGAGTGTGTCCAGAGAAGGGCAACAGAGCTGGGGAAGGGTCTGGAGAGCAGGTCTGATGAGGAGAGGTTAGTCTGGAGAAGAGGAGGCTGAGGGGAGACCTTGTTGCTCTCTACAACTACCTGAAAGGAGGTTGTAGTGGGGTAGGTGTCAGTCTCTTCTCCTAAGTAACTAGTGATAGGATGAGAGGAAGCAGCCTCAAGTTGTGTCGGGGAGGTTTAGATTGGATATTAGTTAGCATGTCTTTACTGAAAGAGTGGTCAGGCACTGGAACAGGCTGCCCAGAGCAGTGGTGGAGTCACCATCCCTGGGGGTGTTCAAAAACTGTGTAGACGTGGCACTCTGTGACATCGTTTGGGAGGCCTGGGGCTGTTGGGTTGGTGTTTGGACTTGATGATCTCAGAGGTCTTTTTCCACCCTTAGTGGTTCTATGATTCTCTTCTCTGAGTCCACCCTGCCTCAAAGTTGACAAAATAGCCTAAGACCGCACAAAACAATTGTTGTCACGTGTGCCAGAATGCTTCAGAGGGAAGCTACTCCCAACTTCAAAAAATACCTTTTCAGTTAATATGATACAGTATATAATATTATACACACCAACATACATTTTTATATGTATTATATATATATATAGGGATTTGGTTGCAGTGCCAACGGTTAAAATGTGAGTAGTGGAGAGCTATGTTATTATGGGATTTCTCACTATTACTCGCATATTTTGCCTCAGAATGTCTGGACCTTCTTTGCTGAAAACAACTTCTCTCCTAATGCTCTCGTGGCTGTGTTGCATCACTTTGTCCAAGCGGGCCAGCATAAAAGAGCTGATGCGCAGCAGAGGGTTTACGGTCTTCATGCGGCTGGGTTGTACTTCTTACTGCTAGAAATCCCAGGTGAGTGAAGGGATTTGCCTCTTTATTATGGGATAAAACATCGTTCAGGCAAAATCAGCTTTGTCTCATTTATAAGAATACTGGCTGGAACAAGTGATGGCTTTTGAAATGTTCGCTTGATCTCCCTGAAATCCTTGGGGATCAAGCTCAGCCGTGGTGCTGAGTGCTGAACAGCCATTACAGTCTGATAGCAGCTAGGTCTCCTGTCATAAAGTGGCTTGATGGTCTCAGTTCAGGTCTGCATTGCCATGCGCCACCTTCGTAGTTCTGTGACAAGGATGGCAGAGGACTCTGCATGGTACGGAGAGCTGGAACCACACGTATCCCTCTGGTTTGACAATAATACATGGTGAAGACAGAAGCTAATTCCTGTTCCTGCTCTGTAACTAGAGAGGGTTTCACTGTGCAGTGCTTTTGGACAGGTTCATTTGTGAAAACAAAAGGATTTGTTTAAAATAACCAGTAGCTGGAGTTTTCTAGCAGGTTGATTCGCAGCAGTATCCTTTGGTATTCAAGGCTAACACGTACTCTGCTTAAGTTTTGCTGATCTTTGTTGCGCAGCACGTTACCAGCTAGAAGGGGTCTATCAGTTGGTGGTCCTACTGGAGAATGTCATTGCGATGACATGTCATCCCGATGCAGTTTGGCTTTGTTCAAACAATTCTTCCTTCTTCTCCCGAGCTTTCTTAGGCTCCCAGGACAATGCCTGTGTCCGGGCCATCTATTTGGCTGTCAAACCAAATGGAGGGATGGCCAGATGATTTGATGCTCTCTCTGTATTTTGTCCGGAAGATGGCTGATGTTGTCTTTTTTGGGCAGGCAGCATATCTAACCAGCTGTTCCATCAAGTGATGTTTGATAAGTGTCTTTACACCCTGACAAAATGTTGGCCTCAAGAACCAGGTCTGATGAAGAAGAGAAAGAAGATGCATGCTCAAAGCTCTCCAACCAATGCAAGAAGAAGTAGAAAGAAAGGAAAACCATGCAGGAAAGGCAATGTAAGACGTTTGTGTAATCTCTTCAGATATAAATCTCTGTTAATAAGCACATTGTTGGCAAGCTATTTCACTTCTAGGTCAGTGTGATGCTCTTCCTCTTTTTCACCCATTTTTTAATTCTCAACCTTTTATTCAGTAGTTCAGCTCTGCTTTTGATCCTCTGCCTATTATTAGGAATTTCAGAGGTCCGATGATTCAACATTAGCTGCAGTTTCCTGGCTGCTGACTAATAGAGAAAGACACAGTATATTTGTCTGCGGCATGTTGTTAGAAAGCTCAGTCGCACACGGAGAAACTAATTTATATCAGCTTCTTCAAGAGGCCTTCAAGTTTCTGACCAGCTGGCAAATGACACTTGAGTTTCCTTGCCAACTTACTGATGGGAAGCTAAGGGCTAAATCACAGAATCACGGAATGGTTTGGCTTGGAAGGGACCTTTAAAGGTCACCTAGTCCAATCCCCCCGCAATGAGCAGGGACATCTTCCACTCAATCAGGTTGCTCAGAGCCCCGTCCAACCTGGCCCTGCTACTTTTCCAGCAGATGTCGGGGTGGCTGAAGTCCTCCAGCAGGACGAGAGCCTGCAGCGTGATGCCTCCTGTAGCTGGAGGAAGAAGGGTTTGTCGGTAGGCTCCCCTGGATCGGGCGGCCTGTAGTAGACACAAACCACAAGGTTGCCTTTGCTGCCTCCGTCTCTGATTCTAACCCATAAGCTTTCACCCTGCTCGTGGCTATTCTTCCGAGGCAGCTCTTCACACTCTATCCATTTCTCGATGTAGAGGGCCACGCCTCCAACCCTCCTTCCACGCTTGTCCTTCCTGAACAACCTGTAGCCATCGATAGCCACACTCCAAATGCTTTGGCTAGCTGTACTCAGCTGCTTGTTCCAACATTTATATGATTTTTTTTTTTTAACGTAGCCAAGGATTATGCATCAGAAATCCTGAGAGAACATTGGTGCCGCAGGGTCATGACAAGCAAGAGAAGGAGGGCATAGGCACAATGGGGGATTACTTGAGGTGAATCTCCAAGTGTCAGAATTCAGATAATTATCTTCACTTCTGATGGACTTTCTCCTTCAGAATGAGAATAGGCTGTGTTGGAGCTTTCTTTTTCTGTACCCAACTTTACTCTTTCTGTCTGCTGCTGTTTGGTTTTTTGCCACTGTTAAGTATGTTAATTAATCTGAAAGAAAAGATTTAGAATTTTGGGTGGGAAATCACGTAGGACCTAGCCTGAGAACTCTGTGAAGCACCGAAATGTGCAAGAGAGATCAACCAGTGCTGTGGGATGGGATGGTGCTCTTTCTCTTTTCTAGAATTCTTCAATTCTAGAATGAATTCTATATTCATCATATATCTATTCTATATTCATATATATCTATGAGATATATATATATATCCTCTATTCTGTATTCATCATATAGATTGAAGAAATATTGGAAGAGGAGCAAGAGGACTGTGAAGATGTTTACTTTTCAACAGACGATCTTCTTCAAGTTCGCAACTCAATCTTCCTTCTTTTGAAAAATTTCTTAAGACTTCTACCTAAGTTCTCCCTAAAAGAAAAACCTCAGTGTGTGCAGAACTGCCTGAAGGTAATAAGCTTCAACTCAAGGAATCTTATTCATGTTTTGTTCTGAGGTGCTTACCCCTCACCGAACCCGTGGGGAAGACGCGTGGTATTGAGCCTCTGGGCTTTGGGGTCTGCTTGTGTTCTGCTTCAAGGGAGGTACTGTGGTTCGAAAGTTAGGCTCAAGTTCTCTGTGGTCTGACATCCCAGCAGACCTGCGCATCTCCCCTTCGTGTGAATTAGCTAAGCTTGGCTGTGTTTCCTTGCAGATCTTTGTGGAAATGACAAACTTTGAGCCAGCAGTACACGAGTTTGAGTTTTCAGCAACAATGTGAGCAAATAATTCTTAATGTTTATATGGTACTTTGAACAAGTAAAGCAGGCAATGCTTGTGTTGTTATTATCCTGTTTATAGGAAAATGGAAGCAGTGATTTCTTTCGCTAAAGATAATTAGAATGTGTTCCACCTAGCTAACAGTAAACAACATTTAGCAAATATTGAATGTTTTCCAGTCAGTGGGCATGTTTAGTTGTAATAGTTGTAGTAAACGTTTCTCTGATGAGAGATGAAGGCATCTCTTTGCCTTCTTTTTAGGAATGTTAACAAAGCCAAGTACATTCCTGAGCTGGCCTATCATGGACTGCGATTGCTGTGTTCCCCTCTACATGGCACAGAAGATAAGGTAAAAGTTGGACAAAATCTTTAAAATTTTCACTGCTGCGCTGAAAAGGAGTAGCTGTTTCTTTCCTCTGCACATCATTTTTGCTTGCATGTGTTTTACTTATGACATTAGTTTTATTTTTTGTGTGCGTGCATGTCTTTGCTGGGTAAGACGCTTTCTTCCACTCCAGTCCTTATTTACTTTGATTTGTACAATGATGCATTTCGTGATCATTGAATTCTGTGCTCTAGTGACTCTTGTGGCAAAAGAATCGAAAACAGAGAGTAGCTACAGTGGCATTAGATCTCTGTATCTTACAAAAAAAAAAAAAAAAAAAGAATTCCAGGTTACTGCCTATGCCTGGAATTTTCTTGTTTCCTGCTAGGTGGAGCTCCAGCACTGCTCCGTCGCGTGCTGTGGCGCTGGGTTGTGCAGCAGTGAAGCATGATGGGGAAGTGTTATGCGCAGATGATGGTACGCAGGGCTGGTTCTCATTCAGAGACTATTCTGTCATCACGGAACATCCAGTTCTACCAGAAATGTGTCTGTAGCTTTACGTTTTTATTTTGTTAAATTGTCAAGCAGGCTGTGTCATCTCCCACTTATCTGTGTGCTGCTCCTATAGAGGGGGCTTTTGAACTTTGGGTGTGACTGTGCTGCTGTGTTTGCGAGTCTCTGTAAACTTATCTGAACTAGTTCTGAGCTAGCAAGCCCAGGGTATTAGCAGCTGTCTAGTCAGGAAAGCCTGGAGCTTAGTTCATGCTAACCTGACGTATACCTGAGTGTCTGCCCAGCTTTGGCAGCCTTAGACCTCTGTGTTTCAACCTCCTTTGTTGCTCAGTGCAGCACAGGCTTTTCAGAATTGTCGATGTTTTGTGGTATCAAGAGGATGTTGTAGCACCCCTTCTCAGACCCGCCTCATCTTCCCTGCCTTTCCTGTTTGGTTGCTCAGTGAATGTCAGGATAATGAGGCATGCTGTGATCCCAAAAGTGTGGCGAGGAGGAAGCTCCAAAAGTTGAAGTGCACGTGCCAATTGAAAGATATGTTTAGTTTAAGATATCTTCTGTGCAAAAACCAATGAATTTCCTCAAATTCCAAATGTCTGGTGAACTGAAATCCACTGCTTTGGAGGGGATCTGTTGACGTTGTCAGGAAGCCCTTCTTAGGCCTTATTGGACTTGTATGAGAGAATCACAGCTAGGAAAGATGTTGTGTGTATTAATGGGTCATCTTTGAACTATTCTGCTAGGAGTCATATTTTGACAGGTGCTATTACTTGGATCTAAGTTTGTTTGGCTCAGAATTGTTTCATAAACCCAGTCAGAATGCTTCTCCATTGGCTTCAGTTGCTACTGAAATGAACCTGAAAACAACCTTTTCTTTCCAGATTCTTCGTTGTGTCTTCCAGCGAATCCTCAATGTCATTCTCATGCTGGAAGGTGGTGTGGGTTCCAGACGCTCAGTCCTTGCAATCACATCAGCTGTGATCAGTGCCAGGAATCAGGCTATAAAATTCATCAGGTGAAGTACAGAGCTCTGGCACTACCCTTCCTGGGTATGTCTGCTCTTTCTTCTGGCATGCCTTCGCTTTACTGTTTAGTTGATAAAGGGACGAGACAAACTGGCACTGACTTTGAAGCTGTTTGTGCAAATGAGGTTTAATTAAAATGTCTGTAGTGGGAATTTACTGAACTTGCTGGTGGAGGGGAAAGAAGGTTCTGTTTGACAGGAAAGCGCCAGTGAGTGGAAGGGACCTACCTTCTATATTTTGCTTTGGGTCAGTTTTTTGGGTTTTGTAGTCTACTACAAAGTATTGTAAATCAGATAAAAGATTAATATGGAGCTCGCTTCTCCATAGTTCTTTGCTTTCTCCTGCTTAAAGATATGTTTTGCCTGTGTTTATTATTCCCCGGCTGTGGGGATCCACGTTGTTGGAACACATGGTCTGTGCAGAGATCCCCAGACAACATATACTAAGTAGAATGAGAATGAAGAAGCTTTTCATACTGTTCTTCTACTTGTAGAAAGGTATTGGAAGAAATGTTTCCTGCCTGCAAAGCCAGGTTAATGTCAAAAGTAAGTAGGTCTGCTCTCTGACTATATCCAGTTGCGTGAGTGCTAGCGATTGCAGAAGGCGTGCTTTTCTTGACTTTTGAAATGCATTCCTAAGGGAATGTCCTTGTCTTGGTTTTCGCTCTGTTATAAAACCAGCCTTATTAAAATCTACTTCTTTTTCTTCTGTGCAGTTCTATAGTAGATGAGCTGAAAGAAGTTGTTTTTCCTGTTCTTCGTATACTGCTGCAACATATCTGTACCAAGGTATGCTAAGCTTTGTTGCATCTTAAGCTGTGAAGAACTCATGTGTGGATACATTGCAGAATCTGTAGGAGTTAGGAAATCCATTTTCACAAGGAAGTTTTGTAAGGAATGAAGAGATTTTAATCATTTGCAAATTCCTTGACAGCCTGATTGTGTTTTGTGTTGATTTTTGTCGGAGTTTTCAGACATCTTTAAAAACAGTATCACGCTCTAGGAGAATACTGAGGGTGAATGCTTCCCCCCTCATTCACAATTGGTTGTACCCTACTTCTGACTTTTCCAAAATGTGCCGTTGCTTTTACCACTGTTTTGGTAGAGGAAAATGAGGATTATGAGAGCTCTTTGCCTACCTAACTATCTGAAGGCTGCCATGTAGAAATACTGCCTCGGGATTTAATCTAAGCTCCCCCTTTGCCTTGGGGAATTTGCTGTGTGACTGCGGGTGAGCGCTGAAGTAGAGACCAAGGAAGCTGTGATTGTCCTCCCAGTCATTGCTGAATGTCACCGTATTGCCTCGTTAAATAAAAAAATATTTATCTTAAGCCCTAAAATGCCATTCTGGCTTCTAGAGCAGAGCATTGAAATATCATACCATGCTATTGCCCTTGTTTTTCAGGTCCCAGATAAGGCTGAGTATCGCACATATGCTGCGCGGGCCTTGGTGAATTTGCTGAATAAACTCCCTTGTATAGAGTTCGCTGACTTTATCGCTTGGCTTTATAAATACTCACACAACCCTAAAGTAAGTACATCTCCTTGATGTTCCTGGGCTCAGATACAGCAGTATTTTGGAGATGAAGGGTCTAATATCAGTACCGAATAGCGTTGTTGTTATTGCTGGTAGCTAAAAGCGAGTAAAGTGGGTAGGCAATGCTTGTGTCTTTGCTGACATTAACAGAGCACCTGGTGTGCTTTTTCTTCCAAACAGGTTGCCTACAGAGTGTTTGCTCTTGATGTAGCGTTAGCTTTGTTGGATGTGCCAGAGAGGAACTTGGACAGCTCCTTGTCCCTGGATCATCAGAATTTTCTAAAGCACAAGTTTTTAGTACAGGTCATGGTGTTTGGCCGGTGTTCAGACAAAGCAGCTGCGGTCCGTAGCAAAGCTTTAAGCAGCTTTGCCCACTGTCTTGAAATGAAAGCTGCTACTACCTTGGAGAGTATACATGAGTTACTAAAAAGCTGTAAGTATTATGGATAAATTAGATAGTGAAAATATTTCTTGAATGTTCTGGGGAATAATTACGGGGACAGAGGAGAACCGGTTGTCAGGAACTTTAAAAATCTGCACATAGTGTCATTGTGTATTGTGTCATGATGAGAAGTAATGGATGAGTCTTGTTACTCGTGAAGCCTTATATTTGGAACAGATTTATTCTCGTATATTGGTCCTAAATAGATTCCTCCATTAGATACCTTTGAAGGATATTCACAGATGACTGAAATTGCTCATTAAAAAAAAAAAAAGTTCATTCTTGCCTGACAGTTGATTAAATCTTGAGTTGCCTTTTGCTTCTGCTAAGTTGTTTTGTTCGTGATTGGCATTCTGAACTCCCCCAGGTGTGGTAAAGGCCAGATGGCACAATTCAGAAGTGTGCACATAGCATCCTACGGCTGCAAGATTACTTGCCTGAAAAAATTTGGAATGACAGAATATCTGGAATTAAAACACTTCGTTTAATTTCTTTTTTTATTTCTTTTTGGCAGCCTTTGACCATACAGGCTTGGAAGCAAACACAAACACTGCAACTTTGATAGTCAGCACAGAAGGTATGGAGTCATTCTCTTATAGTAACTCTCAGGCTTTTCTTGGCGTGCTATTTTCCAAAAATATGCATATCTGTAAAACGTAGGGCATGCATGAGGCTCTCTGTTTAACAGTGAACCATCTTGCTGGGTGAACATATGCCTTTTTTATTCTTAAAGTTTTAACTTTTCTTTCAGCTATGTCCAACCATCCACAGAAGACCCTACCAACGTTCAAAACTATTGAGTTGACGGGCAGCAGCAGCAATACTGCTGTGCTTGATGGTATGTCAAAATTATACTAGCTTTTCAGATAACTTTCAAAGCCTTAATTGAAATTAGACTTCCTAAAGTGTATTCGTTGTCCATTTTTCAAAGAAAGTGGAGAGAGCTTTCTGTAGAGCTGTTAAAAAACACTTAAGGGTGATGAAGGGGGTGGAAGTGCCAGCCATAAAGAAATACTATTTCCACTCAAGTCTGAAAAATACTTTTAATCTTGAAATACTGATGTTCATTTGTACTAACGTGGTGGCAACACTTGTTGAAAAGCAGGTAATTTATTCTTTCCAAAAAGGATGGTAATTGATGTGGGATATAATACTTGTAACTCCATAAATTTAAGGGTAATTAAATCCCTGGCTCCAGTGCACAAAGAACTAATATATTTTTCCTACGTAAAACACAGCACCTTTGGCTAGCACTGTTATGTAGGGAAGAATTCACTTCTCTGCAGCATCAGATATTGGCTGGAGTTGAAAGCAAAGCGTGAGGTTAAATAGACTGATAATGCAGAACGGCAAGCAGCTAGGTCTAATTTGTTGACAGCATGAAATCAGCATCTAAGTTGGCTTTTGTGGCCATGATGTTCCTTCTTTGAATCTCTTCCTTTCTTTTCCTCTTCCATGTAAAAGCTTTTCTCCTTAAACTTTAGGCCTCTGCCGGTATCTTTGCTCTCAGTTCTTGCCGTTCACCTCTCTTGAACTGCTGACAATTTGATTCGCCGCTTAGTTCACCTCCTGCATTTGTGTCTTTGTTACACGTCCCATGCTGCTCTTCGCATGGGATCTCTCTCCCTATCTCCGTGAGCCAGGCTTCAATCTTCTGCATTGAAAGCTTCCTTTTAAAACATTTCGCTGATAAATTTTGTTAATCTGCTCTCTCAGATAGAAACGTCCTCCAGGCCACTTAAGGTATTGTGTATTCCCTGTTTAGTTGCAGACTCCTTGTGGCAGAGGATGCAGGGCTTTGTATGTGATACCCAGCTGAGCATACACTTGGCACTTGGCAAAACAAATTAAGAAAAGAATTGGATGAAAAAGGACTGTCTGGAGCTCAAGAGGATAGCTGAAATACAGGGCTCTCCAAGTCAGTCAAGGTGCATTAGTAAAGCTGCCTGGCACATGCTTGTGTTTGGCTTATGCCTGTGCTAATTTTGCACTTCTGTGAAGACCAAACAGCTCATATTTTAGAAGCAAAATAAATCTTAGCCGAGGATAGTCAGAACGCGCTAAATGCACAAGGGCGAAGATAAGAAGGGCAGGGATAATCTGCAGGGTGAAGTGTGCACTGCAGAATTACCACTGCCCAACAGTATACAAGCATTATGTTCCCTTGATACTTCTCAGCCCTTTAGAACTTGGGTTTTTTGTTTGGTTGGTGTTTTTTGTTGCTATGGGGGTTTTTTTTCCCCTTTTTTTCTATGTCACTGTGAGTAAAATCAATGTCATTTGGCAAAGTGATTATTTTAGCAGATTTGGTCACCTTCACAAGACCTGGACTATTTTAATGGCAAAATCTTGCAATAAAAAGATTCTGTGCTTTTTCTGTCAAGCTGTTCTCAGGAGGAAAATGCGATTGCAGTTAGTTGCCCATTAAGAAAGCGCAGATCAAAGTCCGTTTGCTTCCTTTCGTAAAAATTTATTTTCAATCTGCTTTTGATTAGTTCCCTGTGACTAATCCAGTTTCTTAATGGCAACAGAGTGGATCTCCACATGAATCTGTCTAAGTAACAGGTCTCTGACTTTGGTATATATTTGGGAAATCTTACTTAATGCTGTAAGAAATCTAACAAACAGCAATAAATAGAAACCTTAAAAGCAATGCTAAAATGCTTGAAAACAGTATTGCCAGCTTGTCAATAGTCCATTTGAATGATTCAAAAGGTGAGAAATAATTGATTGTGGCTCTGGGTATTCAGTTGTGCGTCATTTAACAAACTGTCATCCCGATTATGTATTTTTCCTGAGAACATGCAGAAGTAAGTATGAATATGGCTATGAAAAGTAAAATATGAGGCCTAATATGACATTCAGGGAGGGGAGATGTGTTCTGGTTTCCTTGTAGACTCTTGGGTTGTTCTTTGCAGCTGCCATTCTGCAGCCTCAAGGAATTCAGGCAGTTCATGTACGGAGTGATTTCTCCTCTGTAAAACACAGCAGTTCATCTATTAATACTTTGTCCTGTGTGGAGCTCTGAGGCATAACTCGCAAAAAGGTTGTAGGCATTTTAGGCTTTTGGCATACAGGTCTGTTAACCTATCTTGGGTCTGCGCTGGATCCGTTTGTCTGTGCTCTGCCCTCGACGTGCCTTTCCCACAGGTGGCAGGATTACCTGTGCTACAGACTTTTGTTAGAACTGTGCCTGACTCGTCTGATGAGCTTTCAAACTGCAAAGGTAGCCTAACATCTTTTACGTAGAAAAATAAATAGGTCAGAAATTACAGATATGATTTTTTTATTTTTTTTTCTGTGTGTATCAAATGATGTGGTATATCGCCTTCTTTTGTGATATGTCCTAAGATACACTTTCAAATGAAAGAACTTGGAAAAATGGTTGGTTTAGGGTTTTTTTTTCCCCTCTGCCTTATACCTCATTCTGAATTATTTTGGGTGTTTCGTTGTTGTGCTATGTTCAGTCCTTCTCTCTTGCCCTCCAAAAGTCCCAGGCAACAAATTGTTGCTCAGTTGAGCTCAGAGCTGTATTCCGCCTTGCTGCTGCAGAGTGTTCAGTGTGTTAGTGCTGCTAAACGGTGGTGTGGGTAATTTCTTTTTATCACGGCTTTGGGCAGGAAAAGAAGTCATGGCCATGCTGAGACTGAGAGCTGGGGATGAGAAAACCAATGTGAGGAAATCTGCTCTCCAGGTACGGTGTTTTCTGCATGCTTCCCTGTTCTCAGCCATTAACCAGGATGCCGTTAAAATTAATAATTACGCCATAGTGCTGTAGCGAGCTGTATGTAACTGCCCACCTGTAGCTTCTTGCTATTCCTGCAGAGTGCTTACAGGCCTTAAAAAGGTCTTGCTACTGATAAGTAAATAATGCAAGCATGATGATGGAAAATTTTTCTAGTACTCTTGCTGGCATTCTCTTGTTCCGTCATTTAGAAAGAGAGGCTCTTTTCAAATGTCAATAGGCATTTCAATTAAGCGACTTCCTTATAAACTGAAGCATATTAGCTGCTTAGTTTGTTTTGACCTTGTTAACAAAGAGATTAGGTTATATCCAGCTTCTTTTTGAGGTATGCATTGCTTTGCTCATTGCTCAATTTTTTAATGAAGGCATTAGCTTTTAAAGAGAGAGGCTTCAAAGAAAATTTAATTGTTTTAAAAAATACGCGTCTGCTGTTGACTGCCTTCCTCTCTTAGTCCTTTTCACCCCCACTCTTCTCCCTCAGTTCACACGCTGATTTGAGCTTCTCAAGTTAAGATTTTAAAGTTGTTTTGTTTTGATGCTTTTTGATTTAAAAAAACCAAACAAACAAACAAAAGAAACCCCCCAAATCCCCTCTTCCTTATTACCAGGTAAGAGATATGGTTCATACAAGAGACACATTATTTTCAAGGGGAAATTGTGACATTCACTTTATCCAAATGCTGTTACAAAATCAGAATGACTGAAAAGATGCTTTCTGTTTCATTCTACATCTCTGGTTGTGCCCAACACTCAAAAATTGTTAATGTGATGTTTCACTCTCGGTGAGATGAATTAATCTCTAGTTGAAGTTGGTAGGGGGTAGATTGTGGTTTTGATTTGCTACCCAATGCACATGGCCTGTATTCCCGACAAAGTTATGCTGGTATTTGACTTCCAGGTTTTTACGAACATCCTGAAGCACAAAATGATCCCTTGTACTGCAGAGGATTTGTCCACTCTTCAGGATCGCTGCCGGGACCCTGCAGTTTCTGTGCGGAAGCAGGCCTTGCAGTCTATAACAGAGCTCCTTGTGGTGAGAAAAAAATATCATGAATTCTTATGCAAACCGGAGGTGAGCGAGCGGTGGGTGAAAAGATGGAGGAAACGGACAAATCTGGTACATGTCAGTTGGTCATTCAGTGACTTTCATTTTATGACTATGTTTTAATTTTTTTTATTACCTTTTGACTCAAATGTCTTGACTCATTCTTATACATACTTGTGATTTATGTAGGATGCTTCCAACAGTTGGAAACATTTATTTTCCTGCCTGTTGATTTATGTGTCATGGAGAAAATGTTTATGTTGCTGGCCTTCTCAAGTTAAAAAAAAAAACCTGAATCACTTTACTAAGATGTAATGTGTAGATGATAGCACTGCAATATTTTTCCTTCTTTTCTGTTTATTCGCAAAGGGTTAGTAACTTAGGCTTGGAGCATAGGATTTATATTAAGCAAAGCTCTTTTTTTTTTTTTTAGTGTTAAATCATCTGCTGTACAGCTTTATTGTGATACTGTTACAATTATTTACAGGGTTTCAAAACAAAGTATTACAGTACTTTAGCAGAAGCACCAGGTAGCTTGATCATAGATATGATCAAATACTGTGTGGCATCAAGGAGATACGAGTTCCCTTGTCCCATATGCTGCAGTGCTAGCTGAGCAGTATGTTGGGGTTGGTTAATTTATTTTCAAAGTTAGTATCTGAATCTGGAGGATACTAGGCCCTTTGTTGATCTTACTCATGCATATAGAATCCTATAATGATTTAAAAACGTTTCTAATACAACTTGTGTTTCTCTCAGTCTCAGCACAACAATGTTCTAGTGCAGAAGGCCTGGTTAAATGGAGTGGTGCCTGTTGTGATGGACGCTGAAAGTTCTGTCCAAGAAAAGGCCTTGGATTGCCTTGATCAGCTTTTGTTGCAACATATAAAATATTGTAATAAATTCAGGAGTGATGATGAAAAGCAGGCTCTAGCGTGGGATCTCCTTACCCTCTTGACTTCAGAAAGCCAGGAGCTGAAGTAAGTGCATTTTTCCCTTCATTGTGGGCTCTGATGGCTTTTCCATAGCCGTCCTTTGTCCGATGTGTTGGATATTTTTATTGCCCTTACTATGGTAGCGTTCAGGGACAAAATCTAGAATTTTTTTTACTTTTAGTTCTGTTAGAATAGGCAACTCTTCCTTTACAGAAGGAAATTGCCTGTTGACTGGAGGACTGAGATAAGGGTATGAGTTTATACTCTCAGTGCTGTTGTTCACTGTGTGGCCACAGACCATTAGATATCATAGTTTACATATTGTTTAAATGCACGTGCTCTTTGTTGTGCAAGGACAAGAAACTACATTTATTGGTTGGGGGTTTTTTAAGCTATTTGAATTCCCTGCTTGAAACAGTCAGTATAAGTGCATATTACTGCTAGAGATGGAAAGTAGCATGTTGTGAGGAGCTTGTGTTGCTCTCCCAGTTCCTGGGACAGAGGAGCTGTAGAGCATGGACAAGCTGGCAGTTGGTGAGAAGAGTGCAGCTTTTCCTTTGTGTCAACTATTTTCACTTGCTGCTCCTGTTACCTGTGCTCTCTCCCCAAACTTGAGTGTTCGTATACAGGAGTGTTGCATGCTGTTCTTGATGTGTTGATAGCAATGTGAATATTTAAGTCAAATGGAGATGTTCTGGTGACAGAAATAAGAGAAGATATATAAAGAAAGGAGAACATCACCTTTTATTAATTCTGATGTACAATATGTTACTCGTCTTATGACAAATAGAATTATTCTGCCTTTTGCAGAATGCTGTGGGAAGCAGCAGAAGAAATGGGATGACACACAGTATGAGAAGGACACAACATTGATTAAAGACAGCTGTATGTTTATTAGTCAACAGGGCATAACAGCTCAGAAATAGAAAATGAGATACTGGTTGTGCTGCCTTGCCAATTTGTGAAACTGTCAATGTTCTGACTCGGACTATTTTAAAACACGGTTTGCAGATTCATGGTACCACCTTCTTCATGACCTTAGCATACCTTGCAGCTTGCTGAATCTCAAAGCTCTTTCAAGGTGAAGTAGGTAACGGGTTAAATAGAAAAATGAGAATTTTTTTTATGGTGCCTTAGCAGTACTGTAGCCCATCCCATTATGGGTATTAAATAACAACTACTAGAAATTCTTTGTTACAGATTGCTGAAATTATATTTTCTTGATTTGTCACAGTATCAGTTGTACCTTCTGTCTTACTGACACAGAGCACTACATCCATGCTTCATGCCAGGTCTGTAGCGCGTCAGGATTATGGACTGAAAGACTGAAAATATTGCTAGGAAAATACGTAGTAGAAATCCCTACGTATTCTGAGTAGTGGGAATGCCAAGCGACAGTAGCTTTGTTGTGTTCCCAGTGTGTCCTGGACAGGGATGTTGGATTTTACTGCCAGTGCCTCAGACCAACTGTTTTGTTTACTCCTCCTTTAATTTTTCTTTTCCTTTCTTTCTTCCTTGTAGCCGTTACTTGAACAAAGCTTTTCATATATGGTCCACACAGAAGAAGTTCACCTCCACTTTCGTCAATAATGTCATGTCTCATGTGGAAACGGAGCACGCTGTACCGGCTTGGATGTTGCTTGCTAAGGTGGCAGGTTCTTCACCCAAGCTGGATTTTTCCAAGATCATTGAATCCTGGGACAAAGTCAGCAGGTATACATGTCCATCCTCCATTCTACAGGGAAGAGATGGGGATGAAGAGGAGGAACAAAGCGAGCACTTTCTGTCCTTCCACAGGCAGATTGCTGTTCAACTGCTTAGGTCACAGTTCTTAATTCAGGCACTCACCTCTGCAGCTAGGAGGCAAGCAACGGCCTGCAGATTCGTGCAGTAACCAACTCTTAGCTTAAGCTTTTTGAGTTTTCATTTGGTTTGACAGGTCTGCCTTTATAATGCATATACCAGATGAAAGGATTTTTCTACTGTGATTTGGTGGTGTTCTTTAGCGTTTACGTTAATTTGTCGGCTCTACTGTTTTTCAGGCAGCCGAACGTGAGCGCTGATACTACAGGACACATATTGTGTGTCATGGGTCACGCTGCAAAGCACATCCCTAAAAGCACCTGTGAGAGGCTGATTGGTGAGAAACTGCAGAGGGGAAGGCAGTGTTCATGCCTCCCATCTGAACAGTTATTTCTTCTCTATAAGCAGTTGATAAGCTTAGAAAATGCTCAATTTTATGTGTGTGATCTCATTTTCAGATAATATCAAGTGCTGGCTGAGGGAACCTCAGTGTCCCTTGGAGGTGATTAGCCCAGCTGTAGAAACTCTGCAGAAGCTCTGCCATGCATGTGCAGATGTGCCGGATGAGGCACAGGTGTGACTTAAAATACATCTTTTAAAATAGCTTGTTTCACACTTAGGAGGGCTTTCTCTTGAAGGCAGCTTCTGTCTCCAGTCTGTCAGTTTATTAGCTCTCTAAACAAAGAGGATCCAACTCCAGCAACTTGAGTCCGTTCTGCTCAGCTCTCTTCCTTGCTTTACTGTGGTTGTGCTGGAGAGCATCCTACAGCTAAGGATGGACTTGTAAGAAGTCTTCTTTCTTCAGAATGATTTCCCCCCCCACCCCACCACCTGAAATACCTTGCGTTCACCTTCTGTCAAAGTTCATAGAATTGCTAAAGGAGACCTATTGCTGTGCCTTTATGCTATCAGCTATTTCTCAGCCTTGGTCCAGTTCGAAGCTGTAGGTTTATACTATAAGCTCTGATTATTCTACATCAGAGCTGCTGTAGATAGATACACATATTTTCTAGACCTCTTTCGTGGGACCAAAGAGGTAGTTAACAACACATCATTTGCACACTTCCCTTTTCTGTCCCCATTTGTTTTATTCCATAGCTTTGTTCCGTTCCTGTAGCGAGGAGGTAGGCTATCTTTTGCTGGTAAAATAGAGATCTCAGCCTGAGTACAGTCACAAAGAAGCTAAAACTGATGCGGGTCTCTCTTGCTAATGATTTCTCTTTGCGTATGTGTGTTATTTCTCTTTCAATATTGATGACAGCTATTTTGTAATAGACATCCCAGTGAAGTTTAGTAAAAAGTATGGAAATCTGCACACTCTGTGCTTCAGAAGCCAGGGTAGATTGACGGTTTCTGTTCTGTTTTTTTTTTTTTTTTTAAATTGACAGTGAGAAAATCCTCCCTTGCAGGCATCCCTGTAGCCATCAGGTATCCCTCCCTCATAGGCCCCCTGTAGCCATCACAGAATGTTGGCTTACAACCCAGTGCAGACGTTCCTGTACATTGGTCTCTTTAGCGGTTCTAACAGCTTAGCTGCCATACATAAGTGTATTTGGTTTCTTATGTTACCAGTTTTAGATGGTAGAAAAAGAGAAATTATGCTTTATTTTCATCACCTTCTGGTAGACAATTAGCTTGGTTTTGTTTCCCCTCCACCCCTTGGAATTCACATCATGTTTTCATTTGAATGGAACTGCATTTTCCAAACAACAGTTAAAAATTCACACAGACAACCTCAAATGTGTTGGATATACATGAAACAGTCACCTAAATCCCTTTTATTTAAATCCGTGTGATTTCTATAATGAAGTAAACTTAGGCCTGTGGATCATTAAAAGCCAGATTCTCCAAGGTGTTTTGACACTTGCACACATCCTTTGATGTGGAGGAAGAATTTTAAAGCTCTGAGGCACTGTCTGATTGATTTCAGTAGGACCTAGATTATTAAAAGCATGCAAGGACTTTCAGATTAGGGATTCGTGTGTGGACAGATATTACAGCTGCATTTTGTCTTATTAATAAGTGCCGAATTAATTTTGTTTAATTATGGAACAGGAGCTGCTCAACCGGGTGTGTGGAGGTTTAGTATCCGCCTGTGAAAGCTATATTTCGAATATAGTCCTCAAAGAGGGTGGAGCAGAGCAGCTGCAAGAAGATCTCTTGGTAAGTTTGGTTCCCCTTCACAGGTTGGTCAAAGGATGTAGGCGTAGTTGAAATTGGTGTTCCTTAGAGTTCACGCCCGTAACTGTGTTACATAGGAAAATACTAATGTGCACACTTTGCATGTAAGCTCGTCATGAAATCTGGTATTTATGGGCCTGGGAGTATACAGCAGTTTTATATATCAGCAATTGCATTGAGGATGTGATACCCCATGTATTTTTAATAAAAGACGTGGTTTTCTCTTTGCTTTTCCACTCATACTTCTTAGATGAGCTGTTTGGGAAATAAGTCTGCGAAACGCATAGAATGCTTAGAGGAGTATCTCAGTATTATTAGTAGATGTGTGGGGGTTATAGCATATTAAACACACACACACCCCATTTCTGTTTCAAAGCTTCACCTTCTGTTCTCTAGCTACTGTCTTCTTGAGAGGACTGAAGGAATTTTCAGTTGTTTTTGGAGAAGGACCATACAGACTCCTGCTGACTTAATTTGCAGCTCAGCCATTGCCTTTTGACTGCAGTGTTGCTTTATCTCTGTAGGTGAGACACCTCTTCATCTTGGGTGAGGCTGCACAGCTGTGTCCAGCCAAAGTGGAGAAACGCGTCTTTCTTTTGATTCAGTCCATTCTGGCTTCTGTCAACGAGGACCAATGTGAGGCACTCTCCTTACTGCCTTCAGTTTTGCACTTACAGAGAACACTGTTTACCAGAAAAGCATGTTTTCATTCCTGACCTGTTCTTTCCTAGTGTCTAATCCTCCAGATGGTGAGGAAATTCCAGCTTCTCAGCCACTGTCCCAGTTCAGAGGGTCAGCCATGCCTCCAGTGGTCAGAGCTCATGCATTCATTACTCTTGGTGAGTGCCATCCCGCAGTAGAAGCGTGCCCTCGTTTATCGAATTCTTAGCCTTTCTGGTTAAAGTTCTGCTCAAAAGCTATGTCAGTTGTAAGAGAGAGCCACAGTGCTCAACGTTTGAATTGCGTCAGCTCATAGCTTTTAGCAATGCAATTATCCATGGTAACAAGTTGCACAAACCATAAAAATACTGCCATCTATGTGACTGCCACTCAAGGTGGTTAATGTATTAATAGTGACTAATAATTAGCAACATCCTCCAGGATTGTACTGTCCTTGTACTTGAAGTTGGTTCCTGTCTGGCTGAAGGATTGTCTTATGTGTAGTGAGGTGCTCAACAGAGGATGAAGAAAACTTGGTGCTTTTGGTGCAGTTTAGAGGAGAATGACTGCACATATTACTTGTTCTCCTCAGCATGAACGATTTGGTTCTTTGTGATAGAAGCCCAGTCAAACTACGTCTCCAGTATTATGGAGAGTACTAAGTGAAAGTTCTGGTTTTGTAGTACCTCTGTGGTTAGGAACAAGTCTCTTCTCTTGCAGATAGATAGTCTTATTCTTTCCTTAACTGCTCTGGGAAGCTTAATACTTTTGTACAGAGCTTAGAAACAGTTAGGGAGAAGTAATGTTAGAATGCAGGCTATTTTATATTAAGTTGGTTTAGTGATGCTCTTAGAGGTGGGTGTCTCCCTGCTATGCCTAAGACAGCTGGGGCTGTTCTTTTTAGCTGCTTTGAATAATACCCTGTACACAGAAATAGTTCTCTGTGAGGGAGGGAATTTGGCAGAGAGACCCACACTATAGGTCTAAGAGGAGTTTGGAAGAACTCCTTGAAGTATCATTTCTTTGAGAGATCGTGCAGATTGCTCATCAAGTTTCAGCATGTGTTTCTTGTTTATTCCCCTGTTTACTTCCTGATTCCTTTCTTGGCTCATCATATTGGACTCAAAGGAGGCAGTAAGCTGGGTTGTGGTGCTTAGGAAGAAGAATATATTCACAGCACTAGCAGTCTCATCTCTGTTTCACAGGTAAATTGTGTTTACAGCATGAGGATCTGGCAAAGAAATGCATTGCAGCTCTAGCTCGAGAACTGGAGGTGTCACGTGATGTGGCTGTTCGCAATAACGTTGTCATTGTTATGTGTGATCTATGTATCCGCTACACATCCATGGTGGACAGATACATTCCCAACATTTCATTGTGTCTGAAGGACCCAAATCCCTTCATCCGTAAGCAGACGCTGATCCTGCTTACCAACCTTCTGCAGGTAAACAGAGGTCCTAGCATGTATCCAAGAACCCGCTTCAACTGGCAACCTGACCAGTGGGTGTATTGCTTGTACCTTGATTAATCTGCACTTAATCAAGAAGACTTTAAACTATGTATTTTGTTACTGTTTTTTTTTTGCTGGCTAGGCAGAAATCATATGTAGGACACAACACAGATGGATAATGACATTATTTTTAGTCAATGGTTACCTCTTTTCTTGTCTTCTCTTTGTTCCTTTGAATTCCCTTCAATGTCACTCCTATATGAATAAATATAACAAGCATCACAACACCTTTTTCTCCTACCGTCTCTGTTTATTGTTCTAAAGATGTAAATGTTGAGAGAAGCTTACCCTCAAGATGTTTACCCTCCCAATGTTCATATGAAGCCAATCAAGGCAGATTTGCAGTGCATTTGGCTCTGACAACGGTGTTTAAGAGCATGTGTGCCTTGAGATGGGAGAACAGATTTTTCAGGTTTCTACTTCTTTTTATTGATACCTGTGGTAAACCTAGATGCTTGCCGCTGTGGCATTTATGCTCTTTAAAGCACCCTCCAAAACATTGTCACCTTGGGGTTTATTTTGTGTACCTCCAGCTGAAATTGTATAGCTTGCTCGTTTGCCTGATGTACATTCTGCTAGGCTCCATCAGATATTGTCCTGACTACAGTCTGAAGGTTCATGCTAGGTTTTTCCTGATTCAGGTTGATTTGTTGTCTGACGATTTCTTACAGGAGGAGTTTGTGAAATGGAAAGACTGTCTCTTCTTCCGTTTCGTCAGTGTCTTGGTGGATCCAAATCCAGATATTGCCAGGTAAAATACCCATCTGTAAAATAATGAAGGAGTTGAAGATCAGAGATGTACTCAAAACCAGGATGCACCTTCAGCATGCGAAGAAAAATGTCAGTGAGAGAACAGATGGTCGTCCCATTAACCTCTTCACTTCTACAGTTGTTCATGCTTTAGGGTCTGCAGTGGTAGCAAAGGAGTGGTGAACCTCCTTCCAAGTCATTGGAAGGTCCCAAAGTGGCAAGCTGTGTGTTCTTGCATCAAAACATGCAGCTCTGCTCTATTTTTGGCTCTAAGTTATCCAGAAAAAAAGGAATTTTTGAAACAAGCCTTTATGAAGTCTTCCTCATGGTTTTCTAATAGGCTCTGTCTTAAGTGCTGGTTTCATTTTAGGAATAGGATTAAATATTCTCTTTTTTTTTCTGATAGGGCATGCCTCATCTTTTTAAGCCTTCTACCACATTTTGTAATACTTTGACATGTAAGGGGAGTTCTGCACACTGATTTTAAGTGCGTGTTTATGAAGTTTTTGTAGGTTTCAAAGTCTCTAGGTGCTCTGTTATGTGAGAAATGAGAGTGGAGCAGGTTTCTCTAAGGACGACAGATTGTGCAGGGATGCTGGGTGCAGGGGATGCTTGGACACCTTGCTACTTGTTTCTACCTAGAACCATCAGTCTGAAGATCGGTGTTTCCAAGGCCATCAACCTATTGTTGCTTACTAGTGCATATTCATGCTTTCTTTTCTCTTCAGTGAGTTTTTAATATAAAAATGTCTTTCCAGTAGATGGTGACATTGCAACATGACGTTCCTAAAGCTTTAGCTAAGGAACAAGGTGCTATTTGTTTTGGAGCCTTTTTCTTTGCATCTGCATTCAGTGAATGCATCCCGACAAAAACACGTTCTTCAAATCTGGGATTGACTTTCAGCTCTTGCCGGACTTTTGGTGATAACTTTTTGCAGAGTACTGTAAGTGTCTTAGCCACAGTGGAACTTAAGTTATTCAAATAATGGAAGTGGTGGATTCAAGTTCAAATATATTTCTGTCTCTATTTACAATGGCAAAAAAATGAAGTAGTATTGTGGATGCTGAAAATGTCTGTCTCTTTCTGGATGAAAAAAGACTTGAAGTTGATGAGGTGATAACCTTGTTCAAGCCCGGATGGAGCTGGGCAAGAATTAAATGTGGTATTGAGGGAGACTTGGCAGAGGAAAACCATCCTCCTGCTTTACGACTTGTGAAGCCTACACTGTGTTTCAGGAGTGGCTTTTAGAAGCTACCTGATAAGTTCTTTCTTTTCCTCCTTTCCAGGTTTGGAGAGTTCTGCCTGGTGCATCTCTTACTGAAGAGGAATCCAGTAATGTTTTCCCAACACTTCATTGAGTGCATCTTCCATTTCAATAGCTATGAGAAACATGAGAAGTACAACAGGTTCCCCCAGAGTGTGAGGTCAGTTGAGCACATTTGTATCTCCTTTTTGCTAAATGATGGGCTGTCTGGCACTCATGGCACTTTATAATTATAGTGTGCAATTGGGTGAAAACAGCTAGGGGAAATGGTGTTACATTAAGTGTGTCCTGCCTTCCCCTGATGCTTCTGGGCGGACTTCTGCATGTAATTTGTGGGAGTGTGTGGTATCCTAACAGGTTTATGGGTCTTGAAAGTGACATTTAAATATTCCTTGCTGATTTAAAGTCTTATTACTTCTGTCAGTTCACATAATGTGACTTGGCCCTTGTAAAATGTCTTGCTCTACCATAGGGCGAAGAATCTCTTCTCTCTGAAGGGAAAAGATAACAAAGAAAAAAGGATGCGTATATACAAGTTCTTGCTAGACCACTTTACAGACGAGCAGAGGTTCAACATTACAACAAAGATCAGCCACAGCATCCTAGGTAAGGGTCTGTCTTTAAAAAGTCTGGCAAACAAAGAACTGGTGTCTGTATAAAACCATTAGGCTCTCAATCCAGCCGTGTTATCTTCCTGTCTTTACTGGTACTGCTGTTTCCAGTAAAATACTTCTTATTTCTTCCCTGTGTGTTCCAGCATGCTTTGTGGATAAGGTCCTTCCATTGGACCTGGAAGCCAGTGAGCTGCTCTCGGATACGTTTGCAGTCCTTAGCTGCAAAGAAATCAAGCTATCGTCTATGAGGTCAAAACCCGAAGAAGACATTCAGTCTGATGAAGATGAAATGGCAATGGCCAATGCTGTCATGCAGGCAGCACAAAAAAAGCTCATCTCGCAGGTGAATGGTACTTGATCTGTTGTGGGAACAGGGCTGGCCACCATACTGGGAGGAATCTGACCTTTCTGCGACAGAGAAACTTGCACAAAAATGATCCAAGTAACGCAGCTATGCCAATGACGTGCTGTGCCAGTAGGCAGTTGCTCAGGCTCTGTCTGTAGGCCCACTCTGTTCTGAGGGCACCTGTGGAAGCACTGTGCGCTGTAAAAACAAAACATTAAGGCTAAAGTTGTGAAGGATGCTTGTACTTGAGGGGTCAGTTGGAGTCATGAGAAATGCATTTTCTCTGAAGTCAGTGAAGCTATGCTAGGCTCAATTTGTTCCACAGATCTCTTACTGGTAAAACATTTAAGCGTAACAATGGGGTTTTTTGGTGCACCTTTTGGCATTTTGCCTTCAGTGTGAGAACTGGCTGAATTAGTGATGTATCTTAAAAGACTCCACTTAGGCTAAAAGCTTGTGTATATGCGTGCGGCGTAAGAGGAGGCTTAATTGCGGTAATTCCCTTGCCGTGGAGTGATAACTCCTCTCACTTAGGCCATTCATCTAACCTCAGAGTGGCTTCTCCTTTATTGCATCGTGTAACTGTTCATGCCTTGTTCAAAAAAAGGTTCAAAAGAAGAACTTCATAGAAAATATCATCCCAATAATCACGTCACTGAAGTCTTTGATGGAGCAGAAGAGGATCCCAGCTCTTAGGGACCTTATGAACTACCTACGGGTAAGTGTTTTCTTGTTGGGTTTGGTTTTGGGTTTTTTTTTTTTCCTCTTTTGAGTTAATGTGTTAGATGTGCAACCAGTAATGGAACGAACAGCCTTCTTAGAAGGAAATTTAGAAGGCATATGATGTTGTGACACTGCCGCTGTGTTAAATAATGTGGGAGGTGGAGGGATTTTAGATAAGGATCTCAGTGTGTTACATGTGAGCCTCCTCAGTGGAACGTGGGCAGAAAGCTTGAATGCTGGAAAGCTTTTTCATGTTCTGAAGTACAAATTGGAATTGAAACTCTTAGTCTGTTAAAAACACCTCTGCTCTACCAACTGGTATTTCCTTTTGCACTTAAGCAGCTGTGATCTGAATGGAGACATGAATCAGTAGTCAGGAGAGATTTCTGAAAGAGTTTAAACATTCCTTATTGCTCCAGGAAATGATGCAAGATTACCGAAATGAAATCAAAGACTTCTTTGCTGTGGACAAGCAGCTGGCAGCCGAGCTGGAGTACGATATGAAGAAATATGAAGAGCAGCTGGCCAGGGAGAAGGAGTCAGACCAGGAGCAGGTCTCAGCAGCGCAGGCAGAGGTGGTTGGTGCCACTAACTCTGTACATGTACTGTCTCCTGTGCTAAAGTGTGTGTAGGCATAACACCCAGACTCTGTATGGCTGTAGACCTTGTTACAGCACTTTTAGCAGAATGGTTATGTAATGTTCTCATACTTCTTCGCATGTGCTGACAGAAGCTTTGGTTTCGGAGCCATTTAATATGCTTAGAACAACAACAAACAACACACATTAGGCAAAGAGGAGCAGCAAAGAATTAATGTAAAAAGAATTCAATTTCAAGGGAAAACCAAGTCTGATTTGCCACTGGCTGCTGTGTTTACATGTTGTATTGCTCTCCGTTCCCAGTGTGCTAAAGATGATAAGCAGGTCAGAAAGAAAAGGGTTCATTTTGTCTGACTTTAGGTGTATACAGAGTGGAAACTTAAATCTCTCCTGATCATGCAGATCCTCTTCTAAAGTCAATATAAAGAAATAGGTATGTGCTTGGGTCAACTGTCCCGAACTATTCTAGCTACCTACCTTAAGATGAGATGACTTCTACCCTGGGAGTACCTTTCTCTCTCTGCTGACCTTAAAAGAGCACCTATATATAGACCTCTAAACTGGGACATATGTATCCTATCAAAACTTCCTATTCGCTTCTCGTTAAAATTTTGGCCAATAACTTCTTTCTCCCTAGCACCCCTTTATGTCCATCACACAAAGGGCAGTTCTTAATCACACAGCATGTAGGTCTAAGCATCTTGTATCTAGGTTTTCTACACTTGTGTCCATTGTTAGACATATGATCTTTTCTCCTGTTTTCTATAGCAACCTCCATCTTTGGAGACAGCTGTACCTTCTGGTGGCTGGAATAATAACGCTCAGTCTCCTGTAAGTGGGAGACAGTGCTTGCCACCTCGATCAAGTCCTTCCTCTGTGTCTTCTGAGTTTACTACACCTCGTGCTGATATTCTGAAAGAGCCATTACTCAGTTGCAGGTATGGGTTTCTGTTTATATTACTGGTTAAGATATTCTGCAGGGCTATTGCTTTGCTTATCCACTCCTTCCTTAGTGGTGTGAAAGTCACCAGTGTTGCAGCATAATCTTCTGCATTACACTTAGTGTTTAAGATCAAAAGGAATTGGGAGGGGACAGTCCTCTCCTTACGTGTATCTCATTCGGGCTTGCAGAAGGAAATCACTTCACTGTTTCTGTTGCCTTTTGCGCCCTGTAGGCCAGCATCCTTGAGCACACTTGCCATCCTGAACTCTGCCAGGAAAGCAACGGAAGCCAGAAGCAAGCAACGCAGCAAGAGTGTTGGAGGCAGTTTATCGGCTGCATCGCTTCCATCAAGCACAACTGGCAGCAAGCAAGGTAGGAAGCTTGCTGCAAACTGATCTGGCATCAGACTAGGTTTACCTGACACAGCCTGACTGTTAGACCCTTGAGGTCTCTAAGTGAATACATTACTATTCTTAATTATTTCCTTGTTATTTCCAGTATCCTTTCAAAGCCTGAATCAACAGTCTGCCGGAGAAAATGTTCCTGTGGTGGGCCGTGCGATCAGCACACCAGAACGTAAGTATAACCCAAAGAAACCCTTTCTAAATTGGGCTGAGCACTCATTCTCTGAGAGAGGTAGCAATGCCTGGCTCCTGGAAAGAGCAGAGAAAATTGGTCATTGATAGCTATAGATTCTATATTTATCTAAATGGCTGTAGTAAATAAGAACCATTCTGAAATTGAAGGTCTCAGATGAATGATGTACATAGGAAAGGACAGTCCAGTATGGTCTCCATTTACATCCACAGGGTAGTATAGTACTGAGTCAGCGCAGGAGAGCTTTTATTTCGGGCTGCTGAAGTAACAGAGCTACTGCCCTTTTTTCCTTCATCAACTCTGGGGTGCCGAGGAGGCATGTTGTCGAGGTTCCTTAATAGTATGCATTGCCCGAAGTGCGCAACGTTCTGTTGCGTTGAGACATTTGCTCTCCTTAACTCTGGAAGCATAGCTGAGCACTTTTAGACTGAATTACAGAACCCTGCTGTGGAGGAAAATACTCAAGGTCCGGTCCTTTTTGGCCCTAAGATAGGGGGTTCCTGTTGTCCAAACAAAGGATCTCAGGTGAGCTACGACCTGCTTCTAGAGCAGGCAGTGACCTGTGACAATTGCAAGAGAACACAGAGATCTGCTCAAGTGGGATTAATAACCTGCACAGTCATTCCTGAGTGTGTGCGTGCGCGCACGTTCTACCCTAAGAAAGAACGGAACTGAGCATTGGAGAAGGAATTTTTGGGTTTTTTTTTTCTCTGCTGTGGAAATTAAAGTAAAAAAATACAGAGAGGAATCTCTAATACACAAATTGTGAGCGTCTGCTGTGCTTATGTCCACTGCAGCTGAATTGCCCTCTCGCAAAACCTGACCTTCAAAAGTTAGGTTTTATTGGAATGCTTTCTGACAGCCCCGCAGCATTCTGCAGTGTCGCTTTCTGCAAGCGCAAGAGGCAGTTATAGTAAAGCACAAAAGGAGCTGAGCTCCAGCAGTAGATTCCTTTCCTTTATGTCAATCTGCTGCTGAACTCCTTTAGGGCATCTCTGTTGTAGTGTGAATTGTGAGTGTGATGAACACCCTCATGAGAGAGCTCCAGTTAAGCTGGGAGTATAGGCGAGCGTCTGACAGGTCATCTCTCATTAGGCAGTTATGAATTGTTGCGGGGAGGGGTGGATGTTCCAGAAGCATAGGTGTTTGCACAGGTACAGGCAGAGACGCAGTCAGACACCTGACCTGCACGCACACAGGAGAGCAAACGACATGTAGCCAATAAGGCAATTGGCTGCGCGGCAGTCTGCAAATACCTGACATCCGTGAGCAGGCAGGAGCAAACCAGTGGCAGTGATGTGCATCCACTGGAAAATATGACCCTTCTCTTCCCTGTATGCTCTGCTGTTTGGTTAGATTTGTCTGTCTCCATGTTTCTCTTTGCTGCCTGAGCAACAAGCAGTGATCTTTTGTGCAAAAAAAAAAAAATTGGGGGCATGTTTTTAGAGAGCAGAAATCTTTAAGCGCCATATCCCTGTCTGGAAGCTTGCACGGCTGTTTCTCTTAAGCACCATATGGTGAAAAAGGAGGAAGAATGTTAATCTGCAGTGGTACTAGGGCTGTATTCCTACTTTGCTTCGAGGCAGCATGTGTCCTTCAGCGGGGAGACAAACTGTACAGAGCAGTAGCATCACTTCAGTTAGCGTGTGAGCCATCTGCATGGTGGCGCTGGGTCTTGCAGGCTGATAGACAATCAAAATAAAACACTTCTATTTCTCTGGTATATCATTGTAAAACTATTGGAGATGCAGTTCTTTGTAAACCATTTTGTACTTGAGAAGTTAAGAACAGCTGTCTCTTTTTTTTTTCTTTGCCTTATTCAACTGTTCTGGCTGTCACCCTCTCCGCTGCCGTCTTTGGGTCTCCTGCTCAACTCCTGCTCGTTACTTTGAGAATGACTCAGGGGGGCTGGGTGAGCGTAGGTTGCTTCACTGTGGTACATAAACACATGTTGTGAAGATACCACCTTTGATTCTATGGGAAGCCCTGCTTGATGACAGTTCTCTACCATTTCCTTCCTCCCTTCCTTCCTTTCACATAAACTTCTCCTTAACCAAGCTATCTTGTTAAGGCACGCACTGCACAAAGTCAGGACACCTGCAGGTCAGTCTTGAGAGGAGCAGAGGGCAACTAAGGCAGATAGATCAAGTTGGATTTCCACTATACAAGCTTCAGTGATTCCCTTCCAGGACATGGAAGTAGTTAAAGAGCAAACCCAGTTAGTCTGTAGAGAGAAGTACTTTTAGCAGAGTTTCCAACTGCCCTATAAAGCACTTTCTACCTTAATTCCTTGTGAAAGACTCTGGGAAACATCAGCATAAAACAGAGCGTTGAATAAAGTAAAATCTGAATCTTGTGACATCTCTCCTGAGATAAACGACAGGAAAGAGACAGCTGACAACTATGGCCTATTCAGGCAAGCTAAATTCTACCTAGCCTGCTTGTCAAGTGAGTCCTCTTTTCTGGCTGCAGGCAGTTCCTTACAGAAGGGCTGTTCAGGTTCTTCGTCAGTCTTCAGGGGCCCCGTGTTCTGCCTTGACTAGGCAAAGCAACTGGTCTGAATCTAACATGTTGTTGTGGAAGATGGCAAAGCTTCAATGGAAGGTGTGGCTCTCCCTAGGTAGGGACAAGGAGGTCCCATATTTAAATTAATTTCTGCCACATACAAGGAGGGCTGTAAGTCTGGAGTATGAAGCTGATGTGCGTAGATGGGCCGTCAGATTCAGCACATAGTTTTGAGGCTGGACGGGAGACACTGAAATCTGCTGGACTAGAAAAGAGAGATGTGTATGTGCTTGCAATTAACTGGATTTACTTAGTATGACACTTAAGTGTTCTACTACAGCGTGCCTTGCCCTCTGGCTATGTCACAAGCTGACTGCTAATATGTGCTTTTTCTTTCAGGGAGCATTAATGACTTGACTTTTGGTGCTGGGGTCAGTTACATCAGCTTGACGCACACACCCGGTTCAGCTCCAGGCAAGTTATTTTTGTGATTCTAACTTGAGGTGGGGGGGAAAACCCAGATGATCCAATCTGTGGCATTTTTTTAAAATATGAAAATATATGCATTATTTGCAGAGAAGAAAGAGGCTGAGGACGAGCGAAGAGATATTATCTGTTTGATGTCACCAGAGAAACTGTAAGTTCAATGCAGGTCTGAAACAGCAATCACAGTGAGAAAGACTGGTGAAGTGCTTTGAAATAAATGGTCTTTCTGCTTCCTTCTTCTAGCCTGTCCCTGCCACGGGAGTGGAAAATAGAATCCCCAGCAAGGAAAAAAAGCAGCCAACGTGTCCCTTTGAGACGGTCCCAGAGGAGAACTCCATTGAAACCAGACAACTGACCCTTTCATTGAACTTTTTGTACAGAATCATCATGTTGCCTGAAATCTGTCCCATTCCTCTCTAGTAGTAAATCATTGTGGGCACATGTCCTTCCTTCCTTATCCTTATTTGGTTTTTACATGAAACTCTCTAGAATATGGGCATACGAATCCTGCGTTAACGCCTGTATGTATCATAGGCTGCTGCTGTTGACAAAGCTCACTGGAGTGCTAGAAAGCTGCAGTAGAAAGAGAGGCTTGCTCTTCACTCACGGGATGTATAATTTGTCCATTTGGAAAAGTAGGAGCATAATGTTGCCACAAGCTTAGCAATAAATGCATTTATCACAGCTTGCAGGGAAGTGAGTGGCTCAGCTTATTCACTTGATTCCTCATTGTCCCTCTTGGTTATATACTACAGCTGCTTTAATTTGAACAAAGGTAAAACAGCTTGTCACTGCCACACCCCTAAATCTGGTAATTGCACGCTACATCACCTCTTATTTGTTGTGCGAATTCCTGTGTGTATGAACAGCCTTAATGTTCTTTTATAGAGAATATTTCCATTCTTGAACTATGTTATTTCCAACTATTAAAATTTTATGAAAATAAATGGTTACAGAATTAATTCCACCCACAGCTTCTCTCCTCTTCTTGATCTGACAGAGAAATTATTTTTTTCTATAGATTTCTACAGCCTCAAAGTCTCTTCTACGTCGCTGGTATCTTAGGCACTCAGTTCAATTAATGTTGGACCCAGCAGCTTTTAAATATAGACTGTTACTTGACTGCAAGCAGGATATGACTAACTCGCTAAAATCAAGGTTGGTAAGTCACGTGCATTTGTGCTCTGCGCAGATAACTTGTTTATCATAAATGCGCTGTGTAAATGCTGGAATCTGACCATTCCCGAGAGTCTCTGATGCTGTGTTAACCTAACTGAAGCTTCCCCATTGTTAACTTCTGTTACAGAGCTCTTGCCCTAGATTTCATTGAAACTTGGAAAATGGAATCTGTTTTATTCATGCTGGTTTGTCTTATTCAGGCATGAACAACAGAAACGGAGTAGGCTTTTCTGTACAAGTGGAAACAAAGAGGCTTTTGCCACAGCCCTTCCAGAGGCACTTACCTCCTGCACTGGAATCCCATAATTTGCCTCCACTTTCCCCATTCTGTTTTGAAGATCAGAGAAACCTTCAAGTGAGATTAAACTTTATTCTCAAAATCAAAGTCAAAACCTGTAACCAGGGGACGTATGGAATGGCTTTGGCTTAAGCGATGGTCAATTATGGCCACATCCATTTATTTTGTACTTCCTTTCCTGCCTTAAAATATTATTTAACCACTTGGAATAGTGAATTGGAACAGTTTATTTCCTAATCTGTGCTTTTCTAGTTTTTGTTCTGTCCTCAAGCAGCATTGAGATGAGCCCTGTGAGCATTAATCTGTCGTCTCTAGAGGAGAACCAGGGATAGACAAATGTCCAAGAATAAACAGATAAGCAGCAACACACCTTGGACTTCCTGTAACCTTCAGCCCAATACAAGTAAATGAGTGCTCTGATGGAAGAGACTTCCCCTTATTTCACTGAATTGAAAACAGAAGCCTCCAATAATATGGCTGTTTAAAAACAAAACCAAAACCAAACAAAATCCCTACAAGAATGCTTTATAGCTTGGTATTTATGTAAAACATTCTTGGCAAAGTTAAACATAATACATTAGTACAAACCTGAATATTATTCACAATGATACAATGAATTCCATCAATCAGATCTCACGAGCTGTATCAGGGGGATCACCTCCCCTTCTCTCGTTAGAGATGCCACTGTCACATTTTAGAACTGAAAAATAAGTCGTGATTCTTAGCTTGCTGGCTTTTCACATGAAGGCTGCCTTTGGCTCATGGTGAGACTGTAGATTGTGCTCCCATAGTGCCCAGAGCTACCCTGATTCAAACCTTTTCTTTCTCTCCCTTATTATAGGTACCCTAAAAGCAGCATAGAAAAGGAGTAGTGGATATACAGAAGGTGCAAAGGAATGTTACGCTCGCTACTGTCGTAATGATTAGAGGCAGCCTGCAGCAAGTGAACAGTACTGTGTGTCTTGGTTGAAGAGCATGTCTTAAGAAGGTAACCACAATCTAGTTGCAAGATAGCAGTGGTAATGTCCAAGTTACACAGAGAACGTATGGTTATTGCTGCCCCATCCTTATTTTTACTTTCATTAGCGAAAGGACAAGTGGTAACACTTTGTTTAGGCAAAACAAATGCAGCAATGGCATGTCCAGCGAGGCCCCTAGGAACCAAAGCAGATTAATGCAGAACACTAAAAAATAACACTGACAGTCCAAATCGTCAAGTATCCAAAATACTGTATACAGGAAAAGTTAAGACAATTCAATTCATATTGGAAATACAAGAACACTAAATTATGCTACATTTAAAAAAAAAAATAATCCTTAAACCACAGCACAGTTCTAGTGTTGCATCCACATCTTGCAGTCTTATATTACCCAACGCTGTTCAACGCGATCAACGTACATGTTTCTGGGAAACACGTGTTTCCAATTATTCTCTCTAAAGGCAAGAGAACTAGATTTGTTTTCTTTTTTCTTTTTTCTTTTTTGTTTTACCATCTACAGAAAAGTTGCAACTGACACTACAAAAGTGCTTTTGTATTGAGCTTTTGCTTTCCCAACTCCAGAAACAGTTGCCTTGGCTATGCAGTTTAAACCTGTAAAGTTGCCATAGCTGTTACGCTGCGTTAGTGCTTTAGGGAACTTTGCAGAGGGGTAGCAGACATTGAAGTCACTCTGTCACCTTGTTGGAACTGAATCCAAAAGCCATCCCTGGATATTTCTTGCAACAACAAAAACAAAATGTTGGTCACTGGCAAGAAAAGTACGTTTTATATATAAAAAAGTTGATAGCTCCTGCCATAAATTTACAAAAACTATCCCTGAGTGACTCTGTTCCGTGTCTGGTAAGACCTCTTGTGACAAGGAAATTGCTGAAGCTAGCTTAAGAGGAAAGGGATGCTGTTCCACCTGCAGTTTTTTATTATGCTTTGCAGTAATACTGATATGCTCTGACAGTGCTGTACTATAGCAACATTTGAGCTCCTCTCTGTAGCTTAAAAAGTAAAAAAATAGCTACGTTACTTAAACACTGCTGGCATCACGTATTTACACTTTAAATAGAAATGTTACCGTTTCTGAAGTAATCAAAATATATCTTTGCAAAAAATTTAGAATGTGGGATTTTACAAAATAAATGGAGAAGGTAAAAAAGCTTGAAGACATCTCAGTACCTTGTGTGGGAACCTTAGCCCCTGAAAGTATTTGGCTTTAATTTTCCTGAAAGGGATGTCTTAGCACTAGGTTCTCTGCCTCCACTATAAACCTCTTTTAAAACACCAAAAGATGCAAGAGGCAAGCCTGCTTTGTGCAGATTAGAACGAGGGGTTACCTGCATGCAATGGGTTTTCTATAAAGCAGTGAACAGAAGTAATCCTTCTGGCCGGATGCTGCCCGTGTTTCATGTTAAATGGAGTAAGGAGCATTCAGTAAGTTTACAAAAGGGCTGAGAACGTTAGTTGCATTTACTGTATCGGTATCTGTCACTGTAGGCTATTCAGATACCCCGTTCTGCACCTGAGCAGTCAGAGTCAAAAGCGCAAGACAATCACAAACGTGTAGAAGTCACCAGCCAGGCCTGGACAACAAGCTGCTGAGAGGAAGACTCCCCCTTGTATGGATAAATCTTATTCTTTGAAGTCCGTCTATTGCCGTATCAGCACCATTTTTGTCTCCTAGTAATTTCTACTAGTAATGTCTACTACACGTTTACCTAACGCTGTTCCCCTGGTTGGTCTGCACGTTGCGGCTGTGTCCGTGCAGCACAAATAGAAGGCAATTCCACAAACTTCCACAGCCCAGTCTCTTGGGAAGAATTAAAACGCTTCCTTCATCCAAGTACAGGTTTAGGTGATCCTGTTGGTATCTCCGGAGGCAGGGGAGACGCAAGTTGGGCAGTGAGGAGTTACTTTAAACTTTGGCAAAGAAAAAAAAGATACACAGATAGCTAGCTATCGAGTTCTTGTGTGTTCCAAGCTCTTCCAAGCGCACTTAATTCATCTTTTGCTCTCGCTTTGAGTTCCTGGAGGAGGTATTTTCACACTTGGTTTTGCTGGTTTGCAGTATTCTTTTGGTGTCTTATATGACAAATGAAGACTTGTGTCTGAAGTCACCCTGCAAGAAAACAGTTCTGGATGTAGGAAGAATGTAGTGGCTTTTCCAGGCACCTCTCTGTTCCTGCTGCCCCCGACTACAGCCTGCCCGTGAAAGGTAGATCTAATCTGTATAGCTTCTAGCATTTGGTCTAGGTAGCACCCTCTTCCAGCTGGTAAGGAGAAGAAGATGCCGGTCATACTGGCCAGGTGCTCCTTCTCCTACTGTCCTCCTCACCTACCAAGGCATGGCAGGGGACCTTCTCATTCCCTCTTCAGTGTCTCTGCTAATAGGGAGAGGCTTTTTCTGAGCTTAAGCTTCGTGATCTATTCAAATCCCAAAATGCAAATTCTCTTGCAAAACAATCGCGGCCTGCCCACTTAATCCAATGAAACTCATCCTAAGGGGGTCAAGCCATAAGATAACTGAGACGGAGCAGAGCTGCGTTTGATAGCTCTTGGCATCAGTCACTTAAGGCAACTTAAACTCTTCATCGTTTCTAAGGAAATGACTCAGCCTTCACCCTTCTGTTTTCTCTGTGTTCTACATCCTTGTTTCTGAGTGGTGCCCACTCTAACTAAGAAAGTCGATAGGCCCTAAAAAAGCTAGTAGTCCTCTGCCCACCCTCTTCCTCTCCTCAACAGGGAGATGTTAAATGCAAATCATTTCTTACCTCATCGTCTGTCCGGATATAGTTAACACCATCAGGTTTTGCTGGAGTCTTGTAGCTGAAATAAAGGAAAAGATCTCATTTCTGGGACAAGGAGACTGCAGGATTTTGGAGAGGAGGTGCTGAGAAAGACGAAAACAAGGAAGAGCAGCCGAATGAAAAGGAAGCAGAGAGAAACCCAGCTCATTGCTCAAATGATAGATCTGTGCTTATTCCATCATTCATCATGACTGGGATTTTTTTAAAACTGCCCTTCAGCACAGGGTAAAAAGATTGCTGTATGCTTCCACAAGACTAACTCTGCAAAGAGATTAACTGATTCTTTTCTGGGCTCTCCTGCTCTGGTCCCTGTGCACTACCTTTCTGCAGGCCTCCTGCATTGTTTCCTGTGGCAATCATAAAGTTCATTTTAAACCTTTGCTGCCAGATGCCTTCAGCATTTTCCTTAGTTATAAGGAAGCGCCACTTGTTTGCAATCCCATAGGAATTCAGAATTTATATACGACTGTCAAGTCCAGTGTATGCCAACCCTCAGCTGCATTTAAATAGGATATTTGGAGCTTTTTCTGAAAACCAAACCAAACCAAACAAAAAAAGACAGGACTTCTGCTGAAAAGCAACGTTTAACATGGAACAAATCAATCTGGTGAGAATCTTGGTTTTACATATATTATCTCTTCTACAGATTCTGTAAGGATATCAAGGCTTGTTTCTGATGCTAATGCTGTTGTTTTTAACATTTTAATGTGCTCTCTAAAATGATTGGTTTTAATCCCAAATTTAGGTTCTCACAATTAGTAAGATTTCCTGCAGAGAGCCTACTCTTCTGCATATATTTTCCATGCACGTCCTGATGCTTTAAGCTAATTGTGCAGTGAGCTCTGTTCATTAAATTGTAGATCTCATTATGCCAACAGCACATAACCTATTGGACAAACACCTGTAGGCACTTAATTGTGCTGGTCTCCCCTTCCCGTGCAAAGTATGAGGATATTGGAGCACAGCTCTTACTCCTCTGTCTGGGCTTGGTAGCAAGCTCAAGCGGAGCCACACCAAAATTCTCCCTTAGGCAAATAAACCTTTGGCATGGTGCAGGGTTTACAGCACAGGGAAGTGGGTACTTCAAAGAACTGTAGTCTTTGGTAGGGAACTAGGAAGAAATATGTCCAAGTCAGGCATTGAAATACATTTTAGCCACCAACTTCTGGCGCCCTTCAGGCTACTTCATGCTGGCTGTGGGCACAGGGACTTGTATAAGAACACTTTGAATCCCAGCTTACCTTTCCCCGCTCTCTTTGCTGTTTGCAAAGTAACCCCTTCTGTAGGCGCAGCAGATACCAAGAGTGATAAGCACCAAAACTGCTAGGACCACCAGGACTCCACCAATTATCCCACCAATATTGAGGTCATCTGGCAAAGAGAGAAGCCATCATCCAGTATTTCTTTAAGGCAGTAGCAATATTCTAGCTTTACATACACTAAAATGACATCTCTCAAATATTTTAAGCAAACCCCAAAACTTCATAGGGAGCTAGTGAGTCCCTGATTCCAAGGCTAAAACTGTTTATGAATCTGAACAGTGTTTTAGTGTTTCCCTGAATTTTTAGACTTTTTTTTTTTTTCTTCCTGTGTTTGGGACTATGAGAAAGCAGGAAAGACTTAATGCTCTAGGATGTCCCCCTTCTTTCCCTACGGTGATGATAATTTATTTATGGTGATATATTAATCAGCATTGATGAAAAGTACTTAGAGCCACTCACAGACTTCCATCTCCTGCTCCTCACACTTGGCAAAGCCGGCATCGTTTGTTGCTATGCAGGAATAACGGCCTGTGTCGCCTTTGTGCACCGCATGGAAAACCTGGTGAAGAGAAAATCAGGACGTGAGAGACAGAAGGCACTGTGAGGGTGTAAGCATGTATAAGCACCTCTCCGTTGCCCAGGCTTCACAGTGGGCTGTGAGACATCTTCCTTCCCTCTTTCTAAAAAGGCATGTGGTATTGGCAGTGACCAAAACCAAACAGCTAGGGTAATATCTTCTTCCATCATTAATATTCCCTTTCCCAAGTCACCCAGATCCTAGCTCACCTAATCTTCTTTGAATTATACCTTCCTTGAAAGTCATGCAATGACTTTTTTCTTTTACAAGTGACCTTAAAAATAACCTGTCCAGCGAAACAAGTCTTCATTAGGTCTGCAAGGGCATTACCAGAGTGCCTGTGGTGGGGTTCAAGGTGTAGGAGGAATTCTGGAATTTGGCATTTGATTTCGTGTCTGGTGATAAAGGTTCACTGTTGCGGTACCAGCTGTAGGTGGACTTTGGGTAACCTTCATTCTCGTGGCAGTGAAGAGAGGCTGTCTTGCCAACAGGTACGGCTTTAGGCACAGTGCATCTAGGAGTCATAGGTTTCACTGTGGGAAAGACACAAACCACGTGAATGGCACTGCTGAGTAGAACAAAATAATTTCTGACATACTTTCTAAGATGGCTGTGCTACAAAGGTGTCAAAACTTTCCACTATTTCCAGCTGGTTTTAAATGACAAATTCCAGTGTCTGTCAAGTGCCACTGTTTCAACTCTGGAGAGACTCACAGCCTCTTCTGTTAGCTGGCAGTGCTTGCACAGGTACCTGGGTTTAAAGTAATACCTTGGACTGTAAGCTGGATATTAATCTCATCTATGGTTTTAGTATCAGAAGGTGCTGCCACTTCGCAGCGGTATGTGGCAGTGTCCATCCGGGTAGTGTTTTTAATCACCAGCGATGTCCGGCTCAGAATTTCGGCACGAGTCGCAAAGTCGCCTTTGGAAAAAAGAGAGAAAAAATTCAGGGTAGTTATACAGACTAACTTTAGGCATCTGAATTAAGTGGTTGATCTTGGACTCTTTCTGGAGTCAAGAGAACCACCTGAAAGGAACTCGATTCTCTAAAGTGAAGAGCCTTCCTCTCACCAGTGACCACAAAGGAAACCAATGCCACCAACCACATAAGAGGATGAACTGGAAAGCACCACCCCAAATCTCAAAAACTGTGGCAAAATGTGGACTTCCAAGACAGCCTCAGGTCTTTTCTCCTTTGGAAGATTCATTTGGATGTGGCTGCTGGTCCCACCTAAAGTGTTGGAGCACTTCCAGATGGAGTCAAGCCCTACTGGCAGTCATGTGTTTGTTTCACTGTCAAGCCAAAGAGTCTGCTTCTAATCCCGTGCTCCCAGGATGCTGCAAAGCACTGCACTACCTCAGCAGTAAGCACTGACAGCTCAAGACAGAGCTCCCTTCTGAAGTGCAGGCGGAGCCCTCATTTCATATGGAAAGACAGGAGGGGTCAGTGTCTGGTCCCAAGAGCTCAGACACCCAGTTACCTCCACCAAGGACCAACAGGTGCTGGAGAAGGGAAGCTGTAGCATTTGCTTTCTTACCCAAGAAGCATCTCCTACATAGGATCTCACTCCAGCTCTTTGTGGCTCCCTACTGTGAACTGTCAATAATGAGGGCAGAGAGCAAAGAACATCCTGCTCTCTCTCCATCTTGCACTTTGACTGCTGAACTCTAGTTCCAGAAGAAAGCAGCAAGACAGCCAGAGGTCCTGCCTTTTACAGACTTGTTTGTTCTCAGTTGTATTGTTTCTGAGGCTGTTTTGGAAGTTTAAGAACAATGGATCTTCATACCCTGCATTTTATTGTCAAAAAATACGTAAGAGGTCTCGCCATCTCGGATTTTCTTCCACTCGATTCTGGGATCTGGTGTTACGGTGGATTTAATGATGCAGGACAGCTCAACACCTAGCAGGAGAAATAAAGGAAATACAGATTAATAGGAAGCAGCTGTATTTTTGCTCTGCTTTAAGCAGTCATGCACAGTGTTTTATTAGGAGATGCTGCCCACAAAGCAAAGCCTTCTCTTTCATCTGCCTCACAAACAGATACACTGCTGGGTTCCAGGAGCTATTGGGGAAGATGGATTTTGGCCAGCAAAAATAATAGCCGAGCAGATATCAACTATGGACAGAAATGAACACGCTGTTCTCTACAGGCTCTAACTTATGGCAAACAAGACCTTATGACAGGGTGAGTCCACAGCACTGTCTTGCTGCTAATCAGAGCCTACAGTGTGAGTCAGGGATGCAGAATCTCTCTGGGTGGTGTCTGGTAATGTACTGAGGGCTATGATACCTGGGGATAAATTCAGCAAACCCACTCCCCTTTGAAGTAGGCATTGTCATCTCCGTCTCCTCTACAGAAGAAGGCATCGCAGCAGGGTTGAGAGGTGGCTTACCCAGTATCGCCTTGCACGTCTGTAGTAGGGCCAAGATAAAACATAAATTTCCCGACCCTCTTCTCAGTATATTAATTGCGAGGCGACTGCCTTTCCTCCTTTTGGGATTCAGTTCAAAAAAGCACTTAGGCAGACACTTTGCAATGCCAATGGCTTGCAGGGGACTTCAATAAACCGTTTCAATCAAGTGCTTTGCTAACCAGGGAGAGATAGAGACATATTCTTAAGCGCTTTTCTGAATCTCTGCCTCCCCCAAGAAACCAGATATCATGAGCAACAAGCAACGTTTTTCTCAATTGTTTGGACTGATGCAAATCCCCAGGCAGAGGGCAGTGCAGCCATCGCGTCAGGCAGCCAGCAGGCCCCGGCAGCACTCACTCTGGAATTCCTGCACCACGGGCTTGGTGTTGCTGGATGTCAGTTCCACAGCCAAGAGTCTGCAGCCTGGAAAAACAAACAGAAGGTAATAAGAAATAGTACAGCTCGTAAGTCACCCAGCTAGAAACACGCTGCCTGCTGAGAAATCTTCTCAGCTGGCTAGAAGGACTAACTTCCCTAGATAAAACTTATTCTTGGCTACTAATGCCGGTCTGACTGGCCTAAGTTTATTTAGGAGTTGTGGTGTAAATACCGGAGAATATAATTGTTAGAAGTAGCAATTAAAGAGGAGGATTAACAGAATGGCACAAAACCAGTGCCAGCACAAGCCACTGCCTTGTGCCTTATGCTTATTTAGATGGTAAAAGAACTCTTACTCTGACAACGCGAGAATGAATGTATTATTTTGCAAATGAATTTGATGATCAGGAAAAGACAGGAAGCAGACCAACCTCGGGAGTTCCGGTCAGTTCCTAGAAGATGAAGTGTGCCAGGCCTCTAACATACGCTCTTAGTATTTATGAGTATTAGTATTTTAAGACTCAGCGTGGTATTGTAAAATGCAAGGTAGTAAACCATGAAAGGACTGCGATTCAGGAGAAAACAGGAGTTCAGCTCTTTGGGTAGAGTCCCAGCCAGACTGATGCTGGGACAAAAGCTCAATCATGCAATGCTGCAAGGCATCCTTATACCACAAGCTATTTCCCTTTACTGTACTTCTTGCTTTGAGCACCAAAATGTTTCCAGTTACTACAGTAATTTTCCATCTTTTGTGTATTATTTTCTTTTGAAAAATCTGCCTTCCATGTCTTTTCTTCTGTGCATTTCACCAGAGCAGGTACGAACAACGTTGACGTGCTATTGGATAGCCACGCTCAGAAACAGCTCTCCTGAGGGAGAAGGACACAAGCAGGCAGAGCTTCCAGCATGGCGCAGTAGGAAGAAAGCGAATCAGACAGCAGAGGCAAGCCATGCCTTCATCACAGAGGATATTTTGGAACCGAGCATTCTGGTTGTTGCAAAGCCCATCGTCTCTCGGTCAGACTATGGTGTTCTGCACAACACAGGCTGCTCCAAAGCCCTGTCTTACAGGAGCAGGATACATACTATAATCGGTGCTAGATAGTCAGCTACAGGGGCGTGCCGTGACCCCATATGCAGCTTTGCTGTTACAAATCCTATCAGAAGTTTGTTGAAATCTAGTGGAGGGTGCCCACTGACATCACTGGGCATTCAATCAAACAGCAAGTTAAAGGTGATGGAACCCAGTGCCTCAGTGACATGAGAAGAGATGTATCTAAAGGTTAAGACTGTTTTACTCGGAGTAAAAAGTCATAACAAACCTGAACAGAAATCAGAAAAGGCAGCTGAAGGGAGATGTGGAGAAAGAAAGGATCTTCAGCATCACGACAGACAGTTGGAAATTCCTGTGCGCTGGCTTTCAGGGTGGAAAGCTTTTGGACAGAGAGAATCTGATGATGCAGGGGCAAAATTCCTCTGGTGGAGTGGATCAGACAGCATAACAGAGCAAGGCAGCAGTCTGAGAAATACCCAAGAGCTGCAAAGGCCTTCCCACTGAAAGCTCAAGGGCCTTGAACACCTAAAATCCTTCCAGCATTTTTCAAATGTTCCCTGCTGATTCTTATCCCTCATTGTTCATTAAATGCTGATGCCTTCCTCGGTGCCTTGGCTCTCGGTGCTTATACTCCAAAGACGACTGGGGAGAGCTGGAGTTTGGCAAGGTTTAGAAGCTGCCTTTGTGTACAAAATAATTGTTACTCACACAAAAGCCACCGGCTGATGCAAACAAATAGTTGGCCCAGCCAAAACTGCTCTTAACAGGACCTTTCCACCCTTCCCCCTTCTACACTTGAGACGTTCCTGCAGCATTTGGGAGAAATCCAATATTGAACCAAGATGACAGACCTCTGGACTATAATGTAGCTATTTGGGAGAAGTCTCCTGTATGAGAGCTCAGATGAGTAACAGGGCAGTGCAGTGAGCACTTTGCTTTCAGTCTGCTTACACTTCACTTTGGAGAGCCAGGAGAATGCCATTTTCAGAGCTGGTTCTCAGCAGGTCGAAGCTAGTGCTCCAGTCTTGGTTTCTTTCAGTCAGGAGGTGGTCTCAGCAACCACAAGTAATTTGTTCAAGTCTGCTTGAAGCAGAGTCCATTTTCATCAGGCCTGGTGCTTCCAGACCTACCTCGTGAAAAAAGGTAATTACGCCACAAGACGCTGACATGTTCCTTTCCCTCTGTTCATCCTTTGATCCTCTCAGGTGTTCTGTCTGGGGTTGTGATCCTTGCTTTGCTCCCTCGTGAGCATAAACAGATTTCACTGATCCCAGCAAAACCCCAGAGCATTGGAAGTAGCTAGTCACCAGAAGACAAGAAACAATCTTGGGAAAATCCTTTTGAAATCTTTGGACACGTTTTCAACAGTGCTGTAGGGCACTTCATACAAAGAAGGCATTTGATTGCTTCTGCTGTGAGATTCCTGCTGCTGGAACCAAGAGAGCTTTTCTTGAGGGCCCAGGCCTAAGCACTCAGCTTAACTGTGGGGATCCTGGTTGGCTTCCCGCTTGGGACAAGTGGCTCTGATAATGCGTTTGCCTCAGTTTTCAAAAGGGGGCAAGTTGTAGGTTCTGCTTTCTTCAGAGACAGCACCCTCCTCCATCAGGGAACTGCGTTACAAAGACACTCCTACAAATGATAGCTTTCTTCCAAGACCTGAAGTAGCAGATGATCACAGAGAGTTGCACTGCACCTGCAGAGCTGGAGAATGCAGCTTGCACAGCATCTATCTGGTCTGTACTATCCTATAAATCTTCCTTTTGGAAACACTAGAGAAAGATGGGGAGGGAAAGGCACATGGCAAAGGTTCCTTGTTCCTTAAAGGACGCTTGATGCACCAGTTTGCTTTTTGTTCTATGTTCCTGTTTACAATTTTCAGAAAAACTGTGTCACATCAAAGAGATAGCATGGTAACAGTCCTACTGAAGTACATCTACTGTAGCTACAATATAAGTTCAGTTGAAGGTGGAGATAGTAATACCACAACTCTGGAGGAGTTATGACTCTAGAAACATTCACTCCAAGACAGTGGGACTCCATCAAACTCCCTTTCATTTCTCCGAAATTGTTCACAGCAGGCTTTTTCCCACCCACTAAACACAAGAGATTTAGGTTTATCCCTCAGGCACAAAACGGGATGACAACAAATTTTAGACAGAAGCTGAGTCCTTGGAGGCTGTGAGACGTTCTGACATTATTACATGTATTGACTGTGGGCAGAGGTCAATGTGGCTGCTTAAATCACTGCTAAGACAAATTTATTCTGTGCGTGGCAGAAGAATACTGCAAGTGGCATGTTCTAAATAACAAGAAGGCTACAGCTATGCAGGGAGCAAAACAAGACAAAAACCTCAAGAGACCACGCAGATTGCAAAGGAGGAGCAGAACACCATTACAGCTCTTCTTAGCATTACTTTGGGATATCCCTTGTTCACCAGTCTCCACGGGGCTGGAGGAATCTGCACCAGGCCAGTGCTTCCCAGCTGTTAGCACTCTCCTGTTGAAGGAGCCTGGGCATCTGTGCTATGTCACATTTCCCTGCTCTTGGCAAGTGCTGTCTCTTTGGTGACCGCACTTATGCGGGTTGCTTTGTTTTGCCTGTTAAATCATCATTAGTTTTGCCTGTTAAATCATCATTAGTGGCGACTGCCACCTTTTAAAAAGAGTATTCCAAAAATGTTCCTTTAGGCCTCTTTCAGCCCAGTGCAAATAAGCAGCAAAGGTTTTGTGTTATGTAAATCTCACTTCAAAGGCCTCAGCACCCAGGATATAGAGAACAGCTGGGCATAGACATGCATTCCTTCCCAGAGCAGCATGCATGCCACAACAGACGCACCTACCAGATCTGTATGTGCTACATCTCCGAATACCTACCAGATCTGTATGTGCCACAGACTCAGCCAGACATATGGTTGAATCCCAAATGCCATCAGTTCTCCAAAATAGAATCCAGGGCAAGGCAGTGAAGGCTATGGCATATTCTTATGGCACTTCTTTCAGCTAAAGAGATCCAGCCCATGCTTGTTACTGTGACTCATGTTATCTGAATCATTTTAAAATGCTACACCGAAACTATAGTTTCAGAAAAAAACCTAGCAGCTTTATAGACAACTAGACTGTGTTAAATCTCCTATCTCTGTATTGGGTTTAAGGTAAAGCCTGACCTTCCATCTCCTTCCATCCCAATCTCTTCTCTGTTTAAAAAATCTAGACAGAAGCATGAAAGGGAGGTGAAGTATTCCTAGAGTTTTATAGGCAAGGTAAAAAGGATGACTAGGAAACAGTTCAAATAAGTTGCTGCCAAAAGTCTATGCTGCAGTATCGTTCAATGCTTCTTTGCCGATATTGCAGTTATCTGATACGGTAATTTTAGTTAATGCACTGTCAGGCACAAGCAGTACAAAAACATGCAGCTGTATTTAAACACCTGCCCACTAAAGCAACAAAAGTATGCCTTGCTTGAGGTGTCCATCATCACTAAGCTGTTGCTTGATTTGCAATTCAGAATGCATGTAAGCCATGTGGGAATGCTGCTATAAACCACATGCCTTGTTAAGCATCTTCACTTTCTGGATGGTTAGTCCGTGTAGCAGGAGTGCTACCGAGTGAGAGTGAGTGATATATTGTAAGGTGTTAGGAACATGTTAGCTGAACCCTCTGCATGTCAGCGCATTTATGACTGCCAGTTTGGAGATGCACCCTAGGGCATCCATCCTCAATACTGTGAGCTGCAGTGAAAGAAACGGTGACAAGGACGATAGAGCAGAAGTGATCAGAGCAGCAGGCAGGAGACAAGCATTGTTGTGCAGGGCAGCCCAGCTGACCCCAGGACTGTCCCTGCCTTAGAAGTGGTGTGTGTATGCGGTAGGGAGGAAGCGAACTGTTAAATGTGTGAGAAACCTCAGGAGGAAGAGCAGAGGAAGCCACACAGTGCTGGACTGGATAAGACAAGGAAGAGGGAGGCCAGGTTTCTGCCCTCAGCTTATTTTGAGGAAATCATCATAAGCCCTAACTTTCAGAAACATCCGATCATCTGCACCTTGAAATATCCATCCTTTTGTATCTCAGCGCTTCAGGCTCTTTAGCCTTCCTCCTCTCTATCCCCAGTGCATCTCACTGTGACTCCACGATGCAACTTGTGCCAGTGTAGACAAGGTGGTGAAGGATAGGCAACACGGCATGGCACAGGAATGAGATACCAAAAAATGCCTAACCCACTCTGGCTCTGGTATGTTTTTGGGGATTTTTTTTTTTTTTCCCAACTGTCCCTTGGCAGGGTTTTGGGAATAGCTTAGGGGACTTAAATGCACTTGTGATATATAAAGACTGGATTTATATAGGGTGCATAAATGTGTGGGCAGGGAATGAATGGCCTACCTCATTCTTATTGAACTGCAGTGGGAATTAGGCATGCTACTGATCCTCATTTACATTTTTAGGTGTCTCACTACCTTTCTAAGTGACAGTTCATATAGGTCTGTTTGAAAAACCCAGCCTATGCCACTAGATGCACTCAGTAATGTTTTGCTTTGTAGTACTCAGTCTTAACTTTCACCCCTTGCCTCTAGTCCAAGAAGCTGGCTGTATGTTTGCTCTGCCACCCAAGTTGCAGGTTAAAAGCCCCTTCAAGCCGCTACAAGGGAGCAGGCGGGTGGACCATGCTGGCCAAGTGACCAGACATTGCTGCTGCCTTCTTTTATTCCAGTTTTCCATGGCGCCTGCCTGAGATCAGCAAGCCAAGCTTGACTCACGGGTGGGCTGCCCTGCTAGAGAACAATGTAGATGTGCAGCGAGAGATTAGCAAACAAAAGCTTAGGAGTGTCTCCGTTCAAATTAAGTAACAGATGGACCTGGTCTGTGTGGGAGCTGATAACGGTTATAAAAAGGCCATCACCAGACTGGGGCCAGCCCACCCTGGAAAAAACCCACTCAGTCGTAAATTCTCTGTGCTGTTATAGCTGCCTGTGCTAGTAAGGCTTTATTTTTACCAGCTATCATAAAACAGCATGACTTATTTTAGATGCATGGCTTGTACCGCTCAGTTAAAAGGGTGCCAACTCTCCAATAGGCACCTACAAACAGAGGAGATGTGCCCGCCTGGGCAGGGAACATGAAGCATAATTAACCTAGAGAAGGCAAATGCAACATTACAGAGCAGTGTTTGGTGTTCCACATGGTTCTGGCTTTTGCTTCTCTCCTCTTTTAGGTAGCTAGCTGATGGCACTCATTTCTTCTAAAATGCTGATAATAAGGAAGTCTCTGGTGGTCTCAACTGGACCAGGACCCCACAGGACAAAGTTGTGTGGAAGACCACTGAGTATTTGTATTCATCGGAAGATGTAAGAATTTCGGATTTTGCTCTTAATTCGCCCTCTTCCTGCTCACCACTAGAGAAGGCAAGGAGATGCCTGGCTGTGAATAGAGTACGTACAGTTCTGGAATGAAATCTTAACCTGTTTAAACCTCCTGATTTCAGCTGGGACCTTCAAGACCTGACTGTATTTGCTGCAGAGAAGGCGGCCCATTAGCATCCGGGCCATGCACACAATCTTTTTTCCTTCCCCCCCCACCCCCCTCATTTTGGACGGGAGGATTTACTGTTCTACCTCCTCATCAGACAGCAAAGCCATTGGTATACACACAGCTTATACACCCCCACACAGTAGTGAAACAGGTTGCTATTAAGGAGATACGGAGCCCTCTTAAGACAAAAACCTCCCTGCAAAGCAGTGTCCTTCTGCAACAAACGTTCCTCCTCTCTCCCATGCAGGGAGGGATGTGTAGGTGTTGCCTTGTGAAGACCGCACAGTGCTTTCTGATGGTTTCCCAAAGTCTGGTTTCGTCACGTTGGGATGCAGCTGCAGACATCCTGCCTCAAATATCCATCTGACAAGGGCTTCTGGAGGTAAGAATTTCACAATCTTTGGTTGCTGTTTTGCTTATGGCAGAGTCTGTTCAGAGATGAGATATTAAGGCATATCTGCACCTTCACAAAAATGAGACAGCCTATGCTTAAGATCAGATTTGCACACCACCCACTTTGCAGATCCTTAGGCCTGTGCTAGGAGGAGGCATCATGAGCCACGCTGCAAAGCCGTCTGAACAGGAAGAGTTCAAGCTTACTCACAGTCTTAGCGTAAGCCTGAGCTCTTGGCTGGACATGTTGAGTTTGGACCTAGTCCACCACTAGGTTCTCATGCTCCACTCTCCCTAAGGGAGCACAGATGCTTTAGGAGAGAGCCAGAGCTGAGCCGATAGCTGGCAACCTGGGGAGAAAGCTCCCAGGTTGAAGGGCCTAGCACACTTAGCCCATTTTATTGAAATAGATTTTCACCCGTCAGAACAGACATCTCGAGAGACCAAGAGCCAGCTCCGCAAAGGTATTTAAATGCCGTTGACATCAAGGGGAAGATGGGCATTTAATACTTTGCAGATGTGGCTGTACGTGCCTTGCCCAACATCTTAGTCTGTGCATGATCTGGTCCTAGCGCTCCTGTTTTCCCAAGCTCATACCCCAGTTTCTGGCTTTTCTCCCGGAAAGAACTGAACGTACGTGCAAGACAGGAAGGAAGCAATACTTGGGTGGATGACTAATACCTAATACTTAAAAGAGATTAACATGGAAGCAGCAAGGGGTAGAGATTTTCCAGCATGTCAGATTGCATCTCTTTCTGTTATATAATTTCAGGCCATCTTCAACTAGAAAGAAAAGATGGAAGGAGTTAGAATTTGCCCCTCAGATTCTGCGATGAAGGGTAACAGAGAGGGAATGGAAAGGAAACATGAATGGGAAAGCTGTGCATAGAAGAGGCTGTTATTACTAGCCCTTGCACTCCTGAATTGCTTCTCCCTTCAAAGGGAAGAAATGCAAGGCTGACCTGAAAGTCTCATTTTCCCTGAGTAAGCAACAGGGAATAGGGCACAAAGCTTTTGCGTTGCATTAGATACCACTAACCAGGGGATTAAGTGCTGCCCAGATCATTTCTTTTGCCTTGCTACTGGCCTCTGAGGTCAAGCCCCTTACGCAGATGCTTTGGGCTTGCAATGTCACGCTGACTCTCCAGGAGATAAAAACAGGGGCAGGTGGCCTTGCTGTGTGACTCTGAGGGAAGGCCATTAGGCAGGAGAGCTTCTCATTACGTCTGCATCAAGTCTTTGGCAAAAGCCAGAAAAGAAATAAGGCAACAAGGAAACAATTACAGATCACTTGGCTAGGAATGTATCAAAACAGTCACATTGTACTGAGTGCTGTTCTTGCCATTTTCATTAACAAATGGACAGCATAATTACATCTTCAAACTGGTCAGGCTCACAGCCAATACGGACCATGAAAATTAGTGCATTCACAGAAAATGAGACATGAGGGGATCTCAGGAGGTCAGCTGATCCCCACATCCACTTTAGGGCATGAAAGCCCGAGGAATGCAACTAGCCTTGCCCCTGGATGTCTGCTGAGGTTCTCACATGCAGTGTTTCCCAATGATCATTTTAATCTGTTAAAGTGCTGTACGTTTCTCAGTTAAGCCTCAGTCCCTTCAAAATCAGTGTCCCCTGCAATTCAGTGAGGATGTACAGTTCCAGTTCACTGGAGGAAAAAGTGAGGAATGGGAAGTCACAGGAAGAATAAGGCACGCACTATCTCAGCCGGCAGTGGATATACCGTTCTGTGATCTGTCTACTGGATGAGAGTGCCTTACAACAGCAAAAGCAAAGGCCAGGAACAAAAATGGTGAGCACTGAAGAGAAGTGGCAATATTTGCACAGGGTAGATTTGAAACCAACCCTTCCTGCCTATTCCCACTTGCCTTCCATTGTTTCCCTAGCCAGCCCCAAGAATTGCCATATAGGCACATCCTACATTATTTCTCACTTCAGCAAGTTCCTTTCCTCCCAAAAGTGGCAGATGCTGATACCAAATTAGTGCAAAGTGGGAGGGAACCAGCAGATAACTGTGATAAGAGCCAGGGGCAATGGTCTTCCTTCTGTCCTCGCCCTTCCTCCCAGCAGGGCTGTCATTGCAGCAGACAGATGCTAAGGGAAGTCTCCAAGGCAGAGTCAGGTCACTGAGACATGGCAGGGATCTACGGCCAGGATCAGGAGACAGAACGAACTGTAACGGGAAAAGGGGCAAGTTCCTTTATTTTTGTCTTGTGTGGGAATTTGACTCAAGGATTGCTGAGAATCTCATAAGCCAAAGTGACATTTTCCAGGCTGAGCGCCAGCCAACACACAGACTTGATCTCAGCAGGTATTTGACTTCGACAGGAGCTAGGATGCTCGGTACCTGCCTGACCCTGGCTTTTGATGAGGACACATATATCAAAAGCTGCCTGAAATGCAAAGACAGGAAATAAGCGGATATGCTATCAGCACCAGGCTTTGCAATACTCTTTAGTGTCTGGCTGTGTCCCAACCATCAATACAGAGACTCGCAGGGTTTTAGCCTATAATCCCCTATTCCTCTGTCTGTGACTCTAATCTCTTGATCCTCCATTCTCCTCCAGCCTATAGCTTGACCAACAAAACAGAGATCTGAAGTTCTGCTTATCAGAGACCAACCATGTCATCTTCCTGTGGAAAAAGGGAGTTGGGAAGAGAGTAGTAGTCATCAGAGCCAAGAGCTGAGAGTAGGCTAGAGAAGGGAACAGGAGAGGGCGTGAGCAAGCACACAGAGAAATCATTTATGACAAGGCTGAAAACAGCTCTCTTTTTAAGAACATTTTTTCCAATTTTACAGTATCATTTTTTTCTTTTTTGTGTGTGTAATTCTAGCCTCGGGTATAAAACGGAATTGTCTAGCTAATGCGTCGCACAAAACATGTACAAATGAACATTGCAAGGGACTGACTGCAGGCACCAAGGGAACATTCACATCTGCCCATGAGCGTGCGACCAAGAGCCTGTGAAACTACTGCTGTCATTCCACGCTGGAGAGGTGGGGCCATCTTCTGTAAGGCAGCTTTGAAGCTTTGCAGTGAATCTGTCAGAACAAAGGATGCAGATCTACAAGGGAAAAAGGCATTCAGTAGAAAGCTGCACGAGCCACGTGCAGGCCTGAAGACATGTGAGTTGGGGGAATATTGTTCTAGGGGCAGCCCTGAATCACGCAAACAGATCTGAAAAGACTTACCTTGTTAACATCAGCCTGAGCATAGGCTGCAAACCTGCAGAGGGAGTTGCGCTGCAGGGTTCAACAGAGATTATTTTCTTAGGAAGCACATCGGGAATTAAACAGAGCCCAAATGAAGTCACAGACAGATAAAGATGAAAAGCTCGACACAGAGCACTATTAGGAATATGCTGGCATAAATGAGCACGAGAAGAGAGAGGAAAGTAATGCCATGTCAGAGCAAAGAGTGAGGACGAAAGCCATTCTGGCTTGTCCCAACCTGGATTCCTGACCAGGGCAAGCTTATTTAATAGAGCAGAAACGAGCCTTGGCACGGAGGGGTTAAAAGATCACTTGTCCCAGGAGAGTTGAATTAGCCACATATCTGGGAACTAACTTCTCCCAGAGCCTGACTTGTTTTTCTCCTTAAACATCTCCTGCTGCTATTTTTAGCAGAGAATTTTCTCAGCCAAATGCTCCCAGTTGAGTCCTGGTCAGAGGCCCTTTTCCCAGGGAGACACAGGCCCAGCAGCAGGAGGGTTGCTGCTCTGCATGGAAGATCATTCCTGGCTATGTGCTGGTCCCTGGTTCAGCTTAGATCTGTTTCATTGTCCTGCCAGCTTTGGGGCGTACATGTCACACTGCCAGGCCTCTCCTGAGGCACGGGGGACAATCCCCCACCAGTCTGGTGCAGGCATATTAAACGCTCTCACAGACCCCGAAAGCCAGGAGAGGCTGCAATCTGGTCTACAATTTCAGAAGCAGCTAAAGAAGAGGATGGACTGGACTTGATAGCCGCCTGCAGGCTTTTAAGGAGTATGAATGGCAAAAAAGGTAGGAAGGAGATATAAAGAAATGATTAGGCTGACATTAATAACAGGATCTGCTTCTCAGCACTAAAATCTATTTGGATTCATTCCAGTTCCTCCAAGGGAAACCATGGACGCCTTTATTGTTCATAAAAGTTGCAACTAAAATTGGACTGGATAAAGCTTAAGGAAATACCTCTCAGGGGACAACCCTGCTTTGGCTGCTGGAAACAAATGAGGTAACTCCCTTCCTCTTTTCTGGTTCTCTTGGGGCACTTATTCCTCCTTATCCAAAATGCTAACCTGTCCATCAGTCCAGCACTCCCTTCCCCTGGCTCCTCACTGCTCAGCCTCCAGCCCAGAGCAAGCTATCTGCCTGCTCAGGCTGTCTGCCTATGTGCAATTAGCAATGTGTCAGTGAATGTCTGGGGCGGTTCACAGGGAAGCAACACTTCTAACTTCTTTTATCTACAGCTTGATTTAATACCTGCCTCCCGGAGATGGGCGTGTAAATCAAAAGGCCAGATCAGGGCACACAGATGGACAAATTGAGTAAAACAGGAATGAACCCCTGGCTTGTCTGTGCTAATGTGTAATTAAAGCTGGGGGACCCAGGAGGATCGAGCGCTCTGGATCCTGTGAATGAAGCATGGGGGAGGCTGCAGTCCAGTGCTGGAGAGCAGCAGCGGTCGGTTGGTTCCAGCAGAGCCACAGTCAAGAAGGTCCCTCTAACAATGGCCCCTTCTTGGTCAGTGTATCTGTTGCCTGTGTGTCTTGGAGTCACGTCAGCGAAGCAAACAGATTGGGAACATATTTGTACTCCCCACAGCAGTACAGAAGCCAACCCAGACAGAGGAGAGCAAGCTGGGCTCTTTTCTGCTCCTTGCCTCAGTGCCAAGTTTCCAGCTCTGCTTGAAACCTGTGGCCGAGCCCTGCTTTGGCAGGGGTGAAGGGAGAGGACAGGCAGGGGCAGGAAATACTCTGCTTTCAGCTCATGCTCGCACAAGTTGGCAGCTGGCTACAGAGAGGGGAGCCAGACTGAACTCAACTGCGCACCTCTGAAGGCCCCCACGAGAGATTAGATCTGGCACTGCGTGGCTTTGCCCTTCTCCCCAGCTACGCTTAAACAAACGGGGCCGAGAACAGCAGTCACCTGGACAACCCACAGATGCTGCACGAGGGTTTGTCCCAGTGGCAAGAGCTACGTTCAGAAAGCTTCCCCAAGCCCAGCAGGAATCCCAGGAGCCCAGGATTTCTCTCCTGACCTTCATGTACACATTCCAACACATGGGCACTTAACCTTTGAGGCTCCTTTGAAAATCCCAGAGACAGCGTTTTACGGATGAATATGTTTCCCCTAACATCTGCCCCCTGTATCAGATGCTGCCAGAGCCTGCCTCTCTTCTGGCTCTGCTCCCAGCTGAAGGACAGACAATAGGCATTTGAATGCAGTCTCCACTTCCCCTCCCAAACAGCCTGGGGTAGATGGCACATCAGAGCCAAGACAGCGTCGAGAGCAGAGCTTGCCAGCCAGCGACAAGTCTCTCTAGATCATGGCCTGCCTTTTCTTTCCCTCCCAGTGTAGCTGAACCACTGGCTACAGTTGTTACTGGGCATGCAGGCCAGCTCTGCTGGGCAAATCCTGGCAGCATGCAGCTAGCCAAACTGAGAAAGTCTTTTCTCAGCATACTACTGCTGGAGCCAGCCTGATCCCTCTCCGAACGCTGCCGAAATCAACTGACCTCCTGGATTCCCAGCCCTGCTGGCCAGAGCTCTGGTTAATGGACCTCTCCTGTACCTCTCTGCCATGCCAGCTCACCTGGAAACACACCGGCCACCTCTTGGACTTCCCCTCGCTCACCCTTAATAGTATCTAGCTGCAATTAACTGATCCAGGCAGAGTGTGGTGCACAGAAAGGAGCAGTTCCACCTGCAGGAGGTTTGACAAGGGTTCAGCGAGAGCTGGCTTGGATTCTCCTGAAGAACCATTGTTCCATCTTTCTAGAAATAGCTCTGCTTCTTGCAGCCTGGAGCTGTTCAGCCTGTTTGGCACTGTTTCTGCTGCTTCAGAGACAACAACAGAGAGTGAGAAAAACCTGTCTAGACACCATTTACCTTGCATCGACTCCCATTGCCACATCAAAGCACCACTTCAAACAAAACTGCAAACTGGCCAGGTAATAAACCTCAGCTCTCCTGTGCCTGCTCCAGGCAGAGGCAGTCAGACCCATCCCATCATGCTTCAGAGTTCATCTTTAATCCAGGCCCTTCTGACAAGAGGAAGAGAGGTAGAATGAAAAATCTCATTACAGGAACATCAACAGAAGTTACCTGGCCTCCGACTACTCAAGTGGGGGCTGTGTCCTTTCTGCTCAGCATCCACAAGAAGCAGAAATCTCACCTGTCACCTACTGGCAATCTGCAAACCCCAGCTCCTTTGTAAAGCAGCCATACACGGCAGTCCTCTCGGCAGTCCCACTTGTCCCATCTGCTCAGATGCTGGGTCCCTTACCTTTCCAAAGCCATGCACGTGAATGCTGAGCAAGCTTTGCCACAATCCAGAGATCAAAGAATATCCTCCTGTGGCGCCCAAGGAAATGGAGGTCACCGAGAGCTACAAGCAGTTTGTCCACCGTGAGGTAGCAAGTCACTATCAGGGCAGGACAAAGTCACAGGAGCTCAGGTAAATGCTTAAGATACCTTGAAACCAAGGGAGCTGGAGAGATTTTTAGGCACTTGAGCACAAGTTACTTGAAGTCACTGCTTTGGGGAAGCACCTGGCACTAGCATCAAGCACTGACCCTATGCAGCCACCACAAGAGCAACATCTAGCTCGTTATTTTAATAGGGGTCCTTTGAAATACCTTCTGTGTGAGAGACAGCTAAGAAATCCAGTCTGGCTTTATTCTGTCTCAGGCAGAAACAGCCTTTATTTAGCAAAATGCTGCTAACAGCTCTGTCTCATTAGTCAGTGTTTAGGAAACCAGGCTGCAATTGTTCTGAAGTCTGGAATTGCAGAAAGAGCCTTGATAATGAGGTCTACAGGAGATGATTCCTCCTGACAGGCTCACAATGACCTAGAAATCCTACTTAATTCCCTGTCAGTGAAAAGTGCTGAGTAACAGCGAGGTGCAGATGCACTGGGGGCTGATTTGAGAGGGAGGCTGCAGCCTCTGTTCACACTTTGGGCTGCGATGCAAGAGTTCTAGGGTGGAAAAACCAGCACCGCTCAGCTATACAGCAGCTCCCCAGATAAAGCAGAGGGGAGGCTTGCCAGGCAGGTAGGCAGGGGTTTGCTATGGGAAGGTTTGTAACCTCATCTGTAGAAGACTTGGCACCACACAGAGCACGCAGAGTGCTGGGAGCAGGAGTCTCGGTTTGACACAACAGCAGAGACAGGACTAGACACTTGGGAACAGCCTGGCGCTAGCCAGGGCTCCTTTGAAGCCCCCTCAACAGCAGCACCTGGATGCGGTCTTCTCAGTGCAGTAGGCATTGCCTCCTCTGGATCACGCTTGCTTGCAAACGGTGCCAAAACCCTGCTGAAGGCTTTAACTCCCTGACTCAAATAGCTCAACTTTTACCTATGTTCCTAGGCCTGGCGTGCCCAGCAGCTCACCAACCTCATCTGCACAGCTACCGTTGCTACAAACAGAGACTGCGGTACGTGCTACTGCGGAGGCAGCCTCTCCTGCCACGTCTCGGAGTCGCGCCGGTGCTGTCTCCCCTCGTGCGGATGTGGGACGAGCAGCGGCTCTCTGCTGCACCAGGCAGTGCGCGCTCCCGGCAGGCGTTGTTGAGCTTTTGACACGTTCTGCCCCAGCCACTTCTCCCCGTTTCCTTGGAGGAAAATGCAGCAGGCTGGCACAGGCTTGGGCCACAGACATGCTACTTTCAAGTGGTTTGTTCTTTGACAAGCACCGTGGGTGCCATGGTTAGGAACCTCTGGGCTGGATGGCCCAGAGCCAGCTAGGCCAGAAGATGAGGTAGAGGGACTCAGCTGGAATGTGGGCCGCATACAGCTGACCTTGAAGACCACCCCCAATAAAGACCCTTACAGGCATGTGCTTACCACCTGTTTCAGCCAGCAGACGAGGGACTAAACCAGGAATTCTGGAACTGAATGCACAGCCTGTTAAAGAGTGGTCTGAAGACTCCCACCCACGTGAAGCTGTCACTGATGAGTGCCCTCTTACAGAGATCCTTGCAGAGGAATGCATCTTTGCCCATCACGTGCAAGACTGCTACTCCCATACTGCAAATGCAGCCCTCTTTAAAGTACAGCTCAAATCCGCAAAGGACTGCTGTAAAAAAAAGAAATGTGGAAATGAAATCACCAGCCGAAACAGTGTCTAGAGACAACTCAAGCCAAGTCCCTCGAATGTCAGCACCAGAAGGAGGGCTCAGAAATGGAGAACCTAGCTCACTCTGCACCGGCTCTGCTGGCACAGACAGAGGATCTGCCTCAGAGACATGAGGAAAAGACATATGCTGAGAAAGGAAGGACCAGCTTTATTTTACCAGCCTGTGTTCCCACCAGAGATGTGCTTTAAAGACTGCCTTGCAAAGTAGGAATTAAATCCAAAGGTGCCTATGCATCTTCCCTGCTGTCATCCCCTTATCAGTTATCTCCAGCCTGCTCTGAGCCAGAAGATGAAAGGATCGTAACACCACTTATCTTCCCACTTAAGAACATGCTTAACAGCTTGCTGTTAAAGAGGAGGACACTCAAGCCTCAGGAAGCAGCTGTAAATTCTGCAAATGGGCTCCCTCGCATTTCTTTGAAGGAGCTACTGCTTCTCAATGAGGGGCACAGATACACAAAGGAAACCAGGGAGGGAGGAAAAGAAGGAAGCCTTTGCAGCAAAGAAAGACTTTGCCTCACATCCAGAACGTGAAGCTGAGTGACAGATGGGAGACGTATGACATGTGTGTCTCACAAGTGACCGAGGATGAGCCAGGAATTGAAGAGCTCTTAGAAAATATTTAAACAGGCAGAATTATGACATGTTTGTCACAACAGCACAAGAAGCTCCAAAAACACGCTCTCCTCGAGACTGTGCAGTGTTACAGCCAAGGTTAGGGATCCCTTTACATGCTGCAGGCAGAACTGCTGCATGCAACCCAGCTCCGGCTCTAACAGTTGAGGCCAGGTCACCGCACCTCCTCCGTGCTTCTCGCACAGAGCATGCTGCCTCCTCTCTGAATTTGACCCTCACCTCCCCTCTTTGCAGAGCTACTTGTTATCCCGGTGAACCTGAGTCCAGCTTGCCTTTGTCATTTAATAGCTGAGTCAAACTGTCAGAACGGCCAAAGAGGATCTGTTCCAAATATTTGCAGAAAGAGGAGGATCAAGAAGCCTGCAGCAGAACACCAGGAGCCTCCCCGGGCGAGGAGAACAATTGCTATTGTTGACCAACAGCGGGCTGCTGGCGGGCGACGAGCACGCCTCGGCGCAACGTTGGGAAAAAGCTCCCGAGTCCTCCTATGCTCACAGAGCACCGCAAATGAACTGGAATCTGGAGTCCCCTCCATCCCCTGGCGCAGCCCCAGTGATCCAGCACTGCGGACTTACCAGCCCTGATCGTAGCTCAGCTGTTGACCTGGAGAACTCAGGGCGCAGCTGGCAACTGGGAGAGGAGGGCACTGGATTGCCTTAGAAGCTGCTGCCAGCCCAAACGCAGACTTCAAAGGGCTTATCTTGCCCTGTTGTGTGGGTGAGCACGCAGTGCCTGTGGGTGAGGACAGCTGTGTGTTGGCCAGGCCCACTAGAGGATTTTTGATGGGAGAAGAAAGAAGTTAGTACCTGGTTTAACCTCCCCTCCAGCACGCACAAGGCAGCTTTGGCAGGCAGAGCACCGCACTGCACTGTTATTTATGGGATGCTGAAAACTGGCCAAAATTAAGGGAAAACACCAGATACGTAAGGATGCTTACCAACTCAAATAGCCGGTTCTGCTTGAGGGAGAACCCATGAGAGGAGGCGATTAGAAGGCACTCCGCCTTTCATCTCCAGATCGCCAGTTCAAAGGCAACTCCATCAGCGCCGACCAAGCTGTAGCCAACTAATAGCTATTTGCTCATGCACAAGAAATGAGATAAGCCATTGCCTCCTCGCTCCCTGAGAAATCAGACCGGCCCCATCGATGTACACTGTGTGCAATCTCAGCAGAGTAGCTAAGACCAAAGAGAGAAACAAACTGACACCTCCTCTGCTGTAGGAGCTCCTAGATCGACAAGGAGATCCATGCTGGTTGAAGCTAACCTGTTTCATGGCGTGTGTATCCAGTCCTGTCAGCAAAGCACGGGTCATTTACGCTAATAGGGGCTTGTGTATTACTCCTTCCACCTTGGTTGTTGGTAGCTAAACACCTCAATAAAAACAACCCGCTCTTCCAAGGATGGGCGACTCCCACCGGCCGGGGAAGTCAGGGCTGGTCCAGAGGTACAAGTCGCTGTTGTGCACAGAGCCAGGACTTCCCCTTCTAAGGTATGTTACTGATGCAGAGGACCTCGCTACTACGGAGCGGATGTTTTCCAGGCTCTAAAAATAACTAACTCCAAACAACGTGGTGGGTATAAAGAAATATTTATCTTTGGGCTTTCGCAGAGATCAATGCAGAAGAAAAAGATTAAAGCGAAGATTTAAGTGTGTATTAAAAATAGTTGTTGATAAGATCCTTTGAGGGGATAAAAGCTATATTTTTTACAGAAGTGGCAAGAACTGCAGGACTTTGCAACACCTTCCCTGCCGTTAACTGTGTAAGCTCCCGGAAATCATTCAAGAGAGTGTTAGCAGCCAGAGCGCCTCAGGAGGAAGTCCATTAGCAGGCAGTAATCTCCTTAATGGATCCTCGGGGTATGTGGTAGAGGCTGCCTTGCCTTTGGACACTTGGTTCTTTCCACTGCTGTGATTCAAGGGCTGCTCCTGCAGCCATTATCATCCAATACCTAAGGAATGCTCCTCATCTTTATGGCAGCCCAATAGCATGATGAATTAGTCTTTCAGGTAGCTTTCATTGAGTCAGGACACAAATGGGTATAGTGAGGTTTTTCTTACTCTTTTTTTTTTTTTTTTTGACAGCATCTAGCAAAGGCAGACACAGGTCCGTGAACAGAAGCCATACATGCTACTGTAATGCAGGTAAAAGCAGTAACATCTATCAAGGCCTTTGTTTTCCAAGGATAGCATCCTAGCAAAAGAAAAATATTGTCTCCTTGTCTGATCTTGGCCTAAAAGATCAAGCAGAGCCTTCTACATTTATGTGCAGACAAAATCATTAGGTCCTCAGCTGTGCAACCGACTCCACTCGAGCAGACCTGAGAGAGCACGCAGCCACCCTGGAGAGATGTGAAGTGGCAAGGACCTTTCGGCTCGGAATGAAAAGCAGGACTGCTGTGCAGAGCACTGCTGGCCCTGCTGAAAGCTAAGCTTGGGTTCTCAAAACAGCTCTCTTTCACGGCATTGTTTGCCAGTCTTATTCCTCATTGCTAATGAAACAAAAATTCTGACTTGCTTTCAATATGTAGAATATTATGAGTTCCTTCAGCAACCATTGAAGGCCTTCATGGTTATACATCTTGAGACATACTGGACAAGACTGTCAAAAATGGCAGGTGAATTAGGTTGTCTCAGGTGGGGGAGTAAGCAGGGAAGTCGGACGCTTTCAATGGACCTGAATTTTTAGAAGTATTATACTTCCACCCTCCAAAACAGAGTCTAAGACAAAGTGCCCCAATTTACATCCTACCTGTAAAATGCTGGCCACTTTTATAAGGAATTGCCCCAAAGTTTATTAAGGCGGGGATTTTCAGAAGAGGCCATGGGCGTTAGAAACACAGCCTAGTAATGGGAACAAATCCCCTTAGATTTCAGTGGATTTCTCCAGCTCAGCAGAAAATCTTACCTAGGCTACAGAAATATATTTCTAATAGTGTGATTAAAAATCTTGACATACTGCTGAACATTGTCAACTGCAACCTTTTCGCCGCATGCCAAAGATATAGTAAGTCCCTGGCACACCGCAGTTTTAAAGCTCAGAGTCTTCAAATGAGCGAGCTGCGCCCAAATGAATTAAGAGGACTCTTAAAAACCTGCTGATCTTACATTTCTGTTGTAATAATCAGGGACATTGACGGCAGTTGGTTAGAGTGTGTTCTGGCTTTAACTCTGAAATCCCTGGGATTTATGACTTTAAAAAAAAAAAAAAGGAAAACCTTGAGCATTATCTGAACACAATTTAATTTCATCTACTTCATCTATTGCTGCTCTGAGACCTTCATTTCCCCTTGTAACTGTCTCTGTGTTAAGCCCTGTGCTCCATCCCACGCGGGGCACTACATAACCCAATACATTATATTATTTATACTGACAAGTGATTCTTGCATGACAGAACAATTCCCATTAATTTTTTGAGCTTATCTCAGGTACCTGTGGGCTGTCAGGTTACAGCATGTATGTGGCTGGTTTTCTTTTTAATTAGTTAATGCCAGCCCAGTGTTGACTGGACTCCCATTTGACTGCTCTCGGCAGTCTGCAGGTGAGCTCATGGGAATCCTACCCAACTGTGCTCTCAGGAGCAGGGGAAATTGCAGAGGTGATTTTTTTTTTTTTTTATTTTGCCACTCCCATTTATAAATTTTGCTTCTGCATCTGCTGCTCTTCTCTCTTTTGTCTGGTTTGGAACATGCACCAAAAGCAATTTCCTTCAATACCCAACGCAGCAGAGAAGGAGCTTTGACAAGACGGTTAAGAACTGCAGAGAAACACCCTCTCTAGGCCTTGCTTTTTGCATATTAGTGTTTTTCCTAAGAAATTTGAAGGCCTGCCTTAGGATGCCGCTCTAGTAAGAACGGGGCACCAGCTCAATCATGCAGCTGTCTCGGTTCTGCGCTCCCAAGCTGTGTTAGACAGCTGAACTTCTGCACGGGAGTCACACAAAGCTTTCTTACAGTATGAAACGCAGCAAGGCAATCGAAGTTAGCGACTGCTGAGGAAGAAGTGATAACACAACCTTGGCTGGCCATTCTTGTGCAGGAAACATCTTTAATATACGCCTCCCCCAACATCTATCCCCAGAGGAAGCCTGCTTGACCTCTGCTTATCTAAAATGAGAAGCAGTAGTTTGTGAGGAGTTGGTTATCCTCAAGGCCAATGTTCTGGTGAAGTCCATGGAGTGCCTTGCTGTCCTGCTCCCCACAGAGGTACTCTTTTGCTGCTAAGTCTCTAGAAACTAAAGAATTAAACTCTCTAAACAACACCCCTAATCTCAAGTTAATACTGAGGGTGTTAGCGCTCTGAAGCGTCATAAGCAAACAGAGACCTGAGCTTTCCAGCCAAAAAAAAGGTCCAGTTTTTATGTCATTGTTTATTTTTCTGAAACTTGAAAACTCTCATTTCCAGCATGGGACTATGAGCACTGCAACCCAGCAGGTATTTCCTCTGCCCCAAGCGCAGCTATTGACAGAGCTGTACCCAAACGGCAATCCAGCCCCTTTGGGTGAAAATTAAGACTGTGTCCAGAACATTCATTAGTGCAATTAAAGCCATTAACTGGTTCTTAGGCCGTGTCCTGACTCAACGAAGGAACGGGTTCTGTTGCGTGGTACACACCCTTACTCCTCCACTACGTGGAACTGACGGTTAGTGGTTGAATTTGGTTTTGATCCTGTGTCTCATAAAAACATGATACTCCCTAAGGGTTCAGAGGGAAGGCACACAGCCCTTATCAATTGCAAAAAGATGGTGCCGTTCATATGATAGAGAAGCCAGATTGAGAATGTAATTATCCTAATTAATTTTATATCTTGAATTCATCTCTTTTTATATAAACAGCAGTTTCAAAGCAGGCCACCAGCTTTTACGCATAGAGCAGTTGTTTTATCTTGTCGAGGGGCATGTTAGCAACACACGCTCTTGTTTTGCAGAAGAAGGACTCTTGAGGACTCAGGATCCTGTTGGTCTCTGGAAATCCGTCCCCTTGCTAACTCCCTCCCACCACTCCAGGCCTGCTCTGTAAGGAGTTCACGAACCTTCTCTGGATCATCAGGGCTTGATGCAATTAACTGTGAAGCATTAGCTCTAAATATACAACGGGGAGGCCGGTTCTGCTTCAGCACACAAACACTCATCGCAAAGGATGATAAAGCAGTGAATACAATTTGCAAGAGAAACTTCAATAATAATCCAAGTAAGCTGCAAGGAAAGCAGGCGCAAGTTGGGGCTAACCAATGTTTTACCCTTTGGAGGTGGCTGAAGTTAGACGCAAACTGGCAGGAGGCTCAGAAACCAGGCCCACCCACAGCTGTTATGTAGAGCAGCTTTTGCCCTCGTTTGTGAGGCTAAATGCAGAAGCTCATTCCGCTTTATTTACTTGTTTAGGTGATTTTTGGCAACTCAGCGTGTGTCCCTGGTGCAAATCCTCAGTGTGTGGACAAATAATTGAACAACAGCGGCAGTGGGCCAAGAGACCCAGAATTCAACTTGTACAAGGAAAATAAACAGGTCAGTAAAAGAACCAAAGTTCACGATCAGAGCAACATCTCAGTCCCCAGCTCTTTCTTCTCACTACAAACCCCACATTTTACTCTTTGAATCTACTCGTGCTTCAGTAACCAAGTAATTTTCAGAAGTATTCAGAGCAAGAGGGAATGCGCTGGTGTCACGTTCTTTGTCAACAGCTGTAAAGTAGATGTGCATCCAACTACTCTGTGGTGGTGACGCCAGATATTGCTTACCCAAATAGGAACACCAAGCCCTTCCTAAGAATTTTTTTGAAGATGTTATTAAGTGTCTGATTTTGGCATGTCTCTCCAAGCTGTTTGTCCCGATTTTTTACTGCCTGTTGAAAAGAAAGCAATACTGCATATACTTCCCGTCAGAAAATACCAACAAGCAACTTATAATTGCAGTAGAGCTAACAACATTCCCACTGAGTGGTTTTTGGCACTGACAGCTGACTCGGAACAGTTGTTGGTGGCTGGGACAGATGGACTTCATACGTTTAAAAAAAAAAAAAAAAGAAAAAAGGGAAATGAGAACTTCTACTCTGTAGATTTTGAAAAGCCCTTTGCAAAATCCAACATACTACCAAAACCTTGGAATTAAATCAAAGGGAGATTCGAATACGTTGAGCTTTAAAACTGAAACGTGCCAGGGACTTGCCGGATCTCCCCATCAAGGACTATAAGGTATCAACACGTTTTATTTTCAACAGGAAATACTTGAGAGTTTTGGGAAGGGCTCCACAGCTCTGCCCTCAGTCCAGCACGTGAAATCCTCAAAATCCAAATGTTTGTTTCCATGGGGAAGTTTGCAACAGAGGCCCGAAGGTAGGACATAACACTGATGTCACTTGTAAGCCCCACTTTCCATCACCGATGCCAATAACTTCCGCTAGTATAATTATGACCATGGCATTTCCCTGATGTGCAGAATCTTTAGATGCTTTTAGTGCCTAGAGCTGGGTACGCACTGAATACTGCATGCTTCGCTGGCTCCTGTTTCGTGGCAACGTTCTAAGGCCGTGCTCAAGAGTAGGGTCTGTTCTGGCAGTCGCACCGCAGGAGGAGGCAGTCCCTGCTCCGTGGCGCGTACAGTCTAAGCAGCACCTTACAGTCTAAAGCACGCTTGTAGTCTAAAGCTTGCAAGTCAGAGTTTCGCAGCTTGGCATCTCAGCACCTTGTTAGCTTTGTCAGCTTCCTTTTTTGCCTCCCCCCCCCCCCCCCCCCCAAGTAGTCAGTTGGCATCAAACGCATCCTCGTGGTCTCACTCCTATCCCATTATCCAGCACCAACCCTGCAGGCTTCAGTACATGTTTGATTTTATGTACTGCTGACAGCTTAACCTTAACGTAGCGGGATGCCCCTCAGTACGTAAAGTCAAGTGTAGAGGAACAAACTTTTTCATTCTCAACCTCACTTCTGCCCACTCTTCTGGGCTTATGACCCCACATTTGAAAACAGCTGGAAATCAGTACAGGATGAGGCGCTTCGACTGGCCAGAACCCATCGCATTTAAGCGGAGAGCAACCCCTGTTACCACTTGATTTACTCGCCAGATAAATATTCTCAGGCAGAGGTGTGAAACTAGTGGTGTTTGGCTGGTTTTAGTAACTTTTGTCTAAAGAAATGCCTATGTCTATGTCAATGTCTAAAGAAGTTCACTTCCAGTCTAGTCTTGCTACCTTTTAGGCCAGATTCAACGGGACACTTGGGCACTGCTCACGTACAGAGGAAGGAAATGGGGTACCTTTCTATCCTGCAGCCCAACTGTAAGGAAAAGTTGTGTTAAGTATGTCATTTTTCTCATTCAAAGGCAGCACCCGAATCCAGAGTTAGCACCTGGAAGACTACGCCGTGCTCCAGGATTAGGCACTCCCAATTTCTCCTGCCAAAACTGTTCCTGCTACAAACCACAGTAAAGCAAGTGAACAACAGACCCTGGAGCGCGTGACAACCGTCTCCTCATCGCAGAAGTGTGTCAGAGTCATCTTCTCACCCCTCCGCTCACTTTTTTGCTAAATAGTGCCCACATCTCACTTTATTTGAGGCCCAAGAGGCTCTGCAAGTTACGTGGAGTCACTGGAGAATTGTTTTGTCCTTAGATAAACTGTTTGAAATATTTCAATACACGTCAGCCTCGAGTTGACCCAAAACAGTTATTTGTGTGTCTGCACACATGTGCGTGTGTGCACAGCCCCCGGTATTTCAGTAATCAGTTGCTGGTCGTCACCCTAACCCCACTCCATCCCATTTTCTCCTTCTGCCGTCTGGGCAGATTGGGGGAGGGCGATGCAAGCCCACCGGCTGCTGTCCCCCTCCTCATCCCCCCCACTATTAATAGCCAGACAACAAATGAGCCCAAATTCATTCCTGAGCGGAATTAGCAAATGTTTTTGCAATTAAAACTGCAAACATTCATGCGGGGCCCCCCGAACAATAGGCGCCTGTGCCTGGTCTTGAATAGGCACTAGTGTCCGCCCTGCCTGCCTGCCGAGGCTGCACATTCCTGGCACCCTCATCCCTGGACCCGCTCCTCGCTGAGCCGGGGTTTTGGGCTGGTTTCTCCCCTTCTCGTGTGTGTGTGTGTGTGTGTGTGTGCGCGCGTGTGGTTCCGCTCCCTGCAGCACCCTGCTCCCGGCGGGGGAGTCCTTACTGCGGCCGGCGGGGCTGGTCCCAGGACATCCCTCCCCGAGACCAGGGATGGGGGAAGCGCATCCCTCCCCAGGACCAAGGGTCCGGGAAGCGCATCCCTCCCCTCCCCGGGACCAGGGATGGGGGAGGCGCATCCCTCCCCGGGACCAAGGGTCCGGGAAGTGCCTCCCTCCCCTCCCCGGGACCAAGGGTCGGGGCAGCGCATCCCTCCCCTCCCCGGGACCAAGGGTCCGGGAAGTGCCTCCCTCCCCTCCGCGGGACCAGGATCGGGGAAGCGCATCCCTCCCCAGGACCAAGGGTCCGGGAAGTGCCTCCCTCCCCTCCCCGGGACCAGGATCGGGGAAGCGCATCCCTCCCCGGGACCAAGGGTCGGGGCAGCGCATCCCTCCCCTCCCCGGGACCAGGGATGGGAGCAGCGCATCCCTCCCCAGGACCAAGGGTCCGGGAAGTACCTCCCTCCCCTCCCCGGGACCAGGATCGGGGAAGCGCATCCCTCCCCGGGACCAAGGGTCGGGGAAGTGCATCCCTCCCCTCCCCGGGACCAAGGGTCGGGGAAGTGCATCCCTCCCCTCCCCGGGACCAGGATCGGGGAAGCGCATCCCTCCCCTCCCCGAGACCAGGGATGGGGGCAGCGCATCCCTCCCCAGGAGCAAGGCTCGGGGAAGTGCCTCCCTTCCCGGGACACGAGGGTCGGGGCAGCGCATCCCTCCCCTCCCCGGGACCGGGGCTCAGCCCGGCGGGGAGCCGGGGCAGCGCATCCCCCCGCCGCCGCGGGCGGCCGTTCCGGTGGCCGGGACTCACCGAGCAGAGGCAGGAGCAGGGGCAGGAGGAGCAGGAGAAGCGCCGGTCTCCGCAGCGCCATGATGGGGTGTGCGGAGCCGAGCCGAGCCTGCGCACTGCCCGGGCGGCGGCGGGGGCGGCCGGGGGCGGGGGGAACCGGGCGGGGAGGCGCGGATCCCGGCGCCTGGCACGGCGGGGGGCGGCGGAGCCCGGCAGCGGGAGGTGCCGGAGGCGGGGGGTCGGCTCCGGCCCCGGGCGGGGAGGGCCGGCGCGGGGAGAGGGGGTGCCCCCCACCCCCAAACCGGGCGCATCCCGCCGGCCCTGCGGCTGCTTCCCGTGGAAATTTCACCCTGCGGGTGGGAAGAGGCGCTCACCGAAAAGCGCCGTCCGCGGCAGCCTTCGTTACGTGCCGCGGAGGGGAAGGCACGGCGGGTGAGGAGCTGGGAAGACTTTACATGGTTTTGAGCCAGCAAAAGCTGGAAATTAGCTCGAAGGCAACGTTTTGGTGATCAAACCCCATCCGAGTTTTGCTCTAGCGTGAGTGTTTCCCCCTGTATTTAATAAGAACCCCTAAAAGGAGGAGTTTCTTCGCGAAAATTTTCCCTAAAAAGCTGCCTCGCATCAAACTCTGCATTTCCCTAGAAACTTTTAACCAACTTAAAGGAAGCAAGAAACACAAACACCCAGCTGGGGAGGGAGCGTGTCTCTCGAGGAGCTCTCCCCAGTCCTCACGCTGTGCCAAATCCTTTCCGACACAGCCACCGGCCTCATGCAGCCATTCCACCCTGAAAAGTGGCTTTGCACGGAGAGCATCCCGAGCTGCTGCGTGGTCCTCAAAAGTCTCCCAGAACCCTTTTTTCTTTGATTAACATGAAACTTATCAGCGCTGGACACTCGCCCCCAGTGCAGCGAGTCAGCCAGGGTTAATGCTGGTTCATGCGTGACTAACTGTCAGTAGCGTGTGATGGGGATGTAATTAAGATGCTGTTGAAGATCAAGCAGCTGGAATGAAAGCCGAGCTCTCCTCTGTTCTGTAAACCAGCTCGGCGGAGCTGGTGGAGATGAAGGGATGTAAAAATGTATTTAACTTGATAATGTAGCAGATCTAACTGAGGATGCTAATGAGTAGATTTAAAGGGCTGGTCTGAGCCCGGTGACATTAGAACAGAGATTCTCATCAACTCTAGTGGCCAGATGGGACATTTCACTGAGGATGAAGGGAAAGGAATCGCCTAATAAGACCACGTGGCTTAAAACTTGGCTCTGGCAATCTTTGGGTTGGGTCGCTGTTGAGCGAGGAGTCGTTCTAACACAGTCTGTTTGGACTGAAATGACAGGAGATGTAAAATATGACGCCTTCGAGTATAATCTATGAAAAAGTGTCATCACTCAGGTGTCGGGTTCCTCTTTAACTTCCCGCAGCAGCTTGGTCAGGGAAGAGTGGAGCTGAGGAAGAGGAAACAAGAAAGGATGGGAGGGTTTCCTATGCACTTCTTCGGGCCTTTTAAGTCGTGTTTATGCGGCCAGGTGAAACGTGGCCCTGCAAACTGTCCACAGCACCGCGGCGCTGTGGGCTTTCCACCTACTGCTGGCCACAGACCCTGCTGGAAAGCAGGCTCAGCCTGTCCAAGCCGGACTGGGGAGGAGCCGTGCCGGGAGAGCAGCAGGTGGCCGGTGCTGCGGTGTGCTGGCTTCCCCGGCCATCTGGGCCACTCGAAGGGGAGCTGGATCGGCGCTGAGGGGCTCTTCTAAGCCTTGACTCCCCTCTCCAGGCTGCTGGAGCTAAGCCTGGGCGGGCATTGAGAGTATGTTTGTGAATAATCAATGCAGACAGAGGCCGGGTTCGGAGTCAACTGGCAAAGCAGATGTGACCTTAGCGGATAACACCAGGGCATGAAACCTTGAGCGTCATCTTGCCTGTACATCCTTGTGCAGGACACACGTGCCCGTTGCCTATCTCGGGCAGATGGCACTAGTGCCAGCTCTTCTCTTTACGCCGCCTCCATGGGTTTATTACACCAAGGTTCTGCCTTTTAATCTGCCGTCGCCACTGAGGAGCCATTTGAAATGTGAAACTCAACAAGCAAAAGGAGTCACAATAAATATTTTACAAGAACCGTAGTGCCCGTCAAACCGGGATGGCAAAGCGCTGCAGTGTAAAACATTGATTTTCACACACAAATGGAGCTCCCATTTCATTATTTAATGTTGAAACAAGTAACTAGAATAAAATATGCGCTAAGAGCAGCCCTGTGTAGCGCAAGGATGTATTCAGGCATGACAAGGGGCAGCATAAACCTGCCTCTTCCTATGATTTCTTTGTTCTCTGACGAGCTTCCCAGCCGTGCTTAAGACAAGAAGTGGAATCTGCAGGATGAGAGGGAGGGAGCACGTGTCCTGCCGAGGAGCCCCCCCGAGCTCCAGCGAAGGCCTGCGGTGGGGAGCGATGGAGAAGGAAGTGCTGCATGATCCAGCCCGAGCACAAGCAGTGGTGGTGGCGGTGGAGAAATGCAGGATAAGGCAGCGGGGCCTCGCTCCTGGCACTCGTAAGGACAGGGGGAAGACGACCAAGGACTAAACTGCAAAACCAAACCACCTTAGGGGTTTCTAAAGGTTGTACGGAGCGTGTTGTACACAAAGTGTTTGGGATCTGAAAGCAGCTGAAGGCAGCTCAGAGAAAATGGATATCCTTTTGGTGCTTGTAGTGCCTGCAGGCCCAAACTGAGGTTCAAGCCCTGCTGGGAAGAAGCTGCTCAAACCTGTAATAACAGGCTGTGCCTGTCACGATGAGTTTTCAATAGCAATACACATGGCAGACAGCAATCTTATTATCCGAGGCACCGAGGCTCCAAGGACTCTGCCAATGAGCTGTGACATACCTTGCACGCGGAGGAGCAGCCTGTCTGAGTCCCCAGGGCTGTCCATCTGGACCTGTCCCGGCCATTAGGTTTGCTCCAGACCTCTTTAACTTCGAAGCCGTGATTATGGCAGGCTGCTCCGCTGTCCTGCGGAGGAGGAGGTCCTGGCAGACACGGCAGCCAGGGCAAGGGTTTGGCTGCTCTCGGAGGTGGGAGCTGAGTGTGCTGCCCCGGCGGGAGGATGGCAGCCCTGGAGGTAACCCGCTTCGTTCAGTGTGAAGGAGAAACTTCTTTACACGTAAGAGGAGGGCTGTGGGCCACCGTGTCTGCTCGGGGGGGCAAATGCCAGCAGACAGCGTTTTGTTAGGTGATCTGAAGTGTCTCTAGAGCCACCTCTGCGTGTGACAGGGGGAAGGTCATAGGTGACGTAGGTAATAGGTGGCAGAATCAGCCATCAGAAAGTCTCTCCAGAGCTGCGCTCGGGTGAGCAGGAGGCCACGGCATTCGTGTGGATCCTGAACGAGGCTGTTTCCCCTTTGCAGGGGCTGGACAGGACCTCTCGGTCTAACTGCGTAGGATATTTGGAAGCAAAGTCCTGCCTCGTCTCGAAGAGTTCCTAGAGTGACTTTAGGCTCTGCAGATAAAAAGATACTCTCTTATTTATACACATCACTTTTGATTTGAGGATCTCAAAGCACTTTGCAGATATGCCATTTACCCGAGATCATTCTCAGCAGCTCTGGGAACAGACGCAGGTATCTGGCCTGCGTCCCTCCCTCTTCCGCGCTGCTTCTGCTGCAAGGGCAGCTTTCTATGGAGGATGCATGCTGCAGTGCCTCTCACTCCTAGCTTAAGACACCATCTCTATTTTTTGTCTGCTGTAGTCTAGACAAGTTGTTGATTCCCTGGTGTCACAGACCATGACCCCACTCCTACACCAGTCCCATCATTTTTCCCTAGTTCATCGCTCAGGCATATGCTCGTCTATTTTGAATCATTTGTATGTGTGAGGCTGAGTCGCTCCTAATCTTGTCTCCCTCCCGGGGCGTCAGTCACACTGGCATTTGCCTTTTCCCTGTCTGCCTCCCTCTGTTTATGGACTATGGGTATTTTTAACTCCACCCTCTAATTAGAGGTAGTTTTCTCTGGGTATTTTGCGCACAAGGGCTCTCACGTCTGTGGTCAGCAGGGCAGGCAGTAAGCGCCAGGGACTGGCCGTGCATAGAAAACTTCCTGCTAAATAAATACGCTGCCCTTCACCTCCCAGCAGCGCGTGTCCAGAGGGAGCGGGATGGGGGGAAGGCTTGCATTCCTCGGGGGTCTGTCCGCAGCAGCGCGGTGGGATATCAGCTATGAAGAGGAGCCAGCCGACACCCCCGAGGGATGGACACAGCTGCCTTCTCGTCCTGCAGCCCACTGCCGATGGCTGCTCAGAGCTCCGTGCAGCTGTCCCCAAGCTGTACAAGTTACACAGCCTGGAGCAGCCTGTGTCCCTGGGGATCCCTGAGTCGAGCTCGCTTACCCTGTGCTGGTCCAGGGCTGGGGAATAGAGCGCTAGTAATTACAGATGGTTTTGAACCAGGTTCCCCAACTAGGGACCTGGTCTCCCTGGCTTCCCAGCACCGCGCTGCCCAAGCGTCGCTGCCTACCTGGCTCTCAGCATCCTCGTAAGCCGCAGCCAGGCAGGAGGCCGTGGTCCCACCAGCAGCCCCAGTGCAGCACAGAGGCGTGAGGGAGCCATCGCGTGTGGTTGGTGCGTGCGGTCCTTTTCTCTCCTTGACGAACAAACAGCATCTGGCTGACCCATTAGGCAGCGAGCACCCCTCGGGCTGCCTGCATCGTGCTGCAGATTTCCTTTAGCTCTGTTCACAGCCAAGTCCTCTCTCTCCTGCCTCATCCCCCAGCAAACTGGAGCTGTAGATTACAAGGCCAGCTGGTGATTATCACGTTACACTGCTCTCTTCCCTTGCCAAGGCGAGCCCGGGAGATGGCACCAATTCGCAGAGCGGCAGGTTGGGCGCTCGGGCTGGTGACCCAGCTCAGGTCTTAACGCTACCGGACGCGTCGCTGGCAATAGCAAGCGCCGCTTCCCCCAGGCCGGGGCTCTGTGCAGGAGATCGATAGTACTCCCTTTTCCTCTGCCTGGGGTGTGGAAGCAAGGTTTGACTGTCAGGGGGAAGGGGATGCTTCCTCTCTCTCTCCTGATCCCACCTAGATGCTGGCTCACAGGCTAATAACTGCTAGAGCTGACGCTCTGTTGAATTTATCTCTGTTCTTGAAAGAAGCCAAGGGATAAAGAGGGAAAGACACTTGCTTAAGGAGAGTGAGGATGTCCTGCAACACTTGGGGCTCCCGCAGTCGGGATCTTACACTTGGGCTGCCGATACCCTGGGGCTGAAGGAGCTGCTCTGGTTCCTCAGCAGCATGGCAAGGGGGCAGTCAGGTCTTCAAATCCATACTGTGCAGGTAAGAACAGCCTGCTTTTGCAGTGCCTCTCACTGCCTCCCAGCAGGCCTATGCCCCTGTAATCACCTTTGCTCATCCTCTTCCTGAGTCGCTGTTTACTCTGGCTCCGAGGGCTCATGCTGATCTGGTGGAGCAGTCTTGTCTGCGAGCTGAATTTTCCAAACTCTCCAAGATTGTTTTCACATGCTTGACTAGCAGTCGACATGTCAGCCAAGGGTCTCCCACCACCCAAGCAGCACCTTGCTCACCAAACAACACACGCCCTGGGGCGAGCAGTTAGCCGTGCAAACACCCCCCCTGCATGCACCCGCCTCTTGCACTGCTTTATTTTTTAATAAGTGCCTTGGGTTTCGCCATCCTGGCTCTGTCTCCAGCAGACAGTGTTAGGCTCCCCAGCTAAAGCTGGTTTTAGTGACTCTTGATGACTCCCATGGAAATCAGTACGGCGTCAGGCTCTGGATTGGCAACAGTGCTCAAGTGCAGTAGGTTGCTTGGAAAGGAGCCAGGAATTTGGTTCCTGATCTCTCAGGTACCTGTTAGTGCTATTTCTTTATCCCCATCTACCTGACGAGTTAAGCAGGTGATGGGCGTCCCATGCCTGGAGATGTGAAGCAGTCAGCGAGGAGGGCTTGCCTCATGATGTGAGCTGCCCAGGCCGCCTTGGCAGCTTGTAGGAACGGGGATTTCTTGGTCTGAGGCCTGGCTGCATTAGGGCTTTGTGTTTCTGGAGGCCTGTGAGGACAGGGGGACTTGCTTCGTGTAGCTGAGTGCCATCCTTCGTACCCTCCCTCCCTGCTGTCCGTGAGCAGCCGGGTGCAAAGCACTCTCCTCCTGCCTTGCAGTGAAGTGCGGTGCTTGGTTCGGAGGAGGAGCAGGGCCTTAATCTCCACCAGTTGAGTTGCGCTTGCAAAGACGATTAGACATATGCCAGCTAATTCATAGTAAACAGGATGGAGGGAGAATTTGCCACTTATAAATGGCAGACGAACAAGCCCATCGTTCCTGTCATTCTCGGGTAATACATGCTGACATAAGCCCAGTTTAGCTGCGAGTTTATCATTGCTAACCCTGCTGGCCCATGCCTCTGTTCTCCATCCTCCTTACGTCTTTCTTCCCCTTTCCCTGCTCTGCCTTTCTCTCCCTTGCTCCCAGTACTAGCACCTCTGGCCTTTTGGGGCAGACAAATTCCCCAGCATCCCCTATCCTTCTCCCAAGACATTGGTGTTAGTTTGTCTTTCAAGGAATGTTTTTCCTTCTCCTGAAAGTGTCCCTGTGCAGATTAAAGCCACAGGGAAATCTTGTCATTCCAGGATTTTGGATGGACAACTTCCCAACCCCGTTGTAGCTCTCGTTACCTCTATTTGCCTGTCTTCCCCCCTTGGTGCTTCTGCTCCCTGTGATGAAGCATTGCCCGGGTCCCTTCCGGGTGTGCTCGGTGCCCTGTCACCGATGTGTCGGGGCACCAAGGTGTAGGGTTGGGGAGCTCAGAGAGCAGCCCACAAGCGGGGGACCCCGCAGGTGCCGGGCTGCTGGCCCACGCTCTGGCCGGCTGTGCTCAGCGCTGGAACCTGCCCAGCCTGGAGTTTATTCGATACTTTTACCTAAACAGACACTCCCATGGGTTTCTTGCTAACAGCACCACGGGGAGATTTAGCCTGGAGCTGGCCCGTTGTTTGGAGAGCCACGAAGCCAATCTAAACACCGTGCTCTTCTGCTGGGGGGGTTGGAACCTTCAGGGAGGTGGAGGGGAAGGTACACATCCATGCGTGAGAGCAATGGCCACGAAGCTTGACCTGGCTTCCAAGAGCTGTTGGGGATAGAAAGCTGAATGGCAGGACTGGAGACGGGTGCTCAGCTCCGGTGGCTCTTCTCTCCCCACACCAAAGGACCCCGGGCTCCCTCCTGAGTGCTGCGAGCCCTGCCGGGATGCAAAGCCTGCCCTGGGTATGCTGGTGTGGGTGCTATAGGATGGCAACCGGGGCCAGGCCGGCTACATTTTTCCTGGAAATCCTGTTGGCTTTCCTTCACCGGGATGATACGAGTGTCCCAGCTGTCCTTGCCTGACTGATCCACCCACACAGAATATGTGGCTTTTTCTTGTGGTATGATCAGATGCCTACGAAACCTTGCCCTGCTACACTCCCTCATTCGGTGTCCTGCCTGACCCTTGTCCCTCGGATCAGATCAGCTGGGGAAAGGAGATCAGAGACAAGAATCCCATGAACCAAAAGCCGGGTCAGGGCATGTATCCATGGGGCCACACCATCCCTGGGGCAGGGTGAGTTGTGGAGTGATGGGAGGTGCTTGCAGGTAGTTTGGGGCAAGAGAAGGGGTCCGAGGCTCCTTGCTAGCGAGCGGAGCGAGCGGAGAGCATCCTTTCCCGGCCAAAAAAACCCTCTCTGGAAACAGGGGCTGGGGGTGCAAAGCCGTGAAGCAGCTCCAGGACGAATTTCTCCAGCCCAGGGGTTCCCCCTTGTGGCAAGACGCTCCTGGCTCGGCTGCCCTGCTCGCAGCCGGGCGCGGAACCGCTCCCCGAGCCCCACCGAGCAGGGTGGGGGTCCCGGGGAAGCCCGGCCGGGGGCTGGGGGCCGGCTGAGCCCCCCCACTCCCCGTGGGCGCTGGGAGGGTCGGGAGCAGCTGCAGGTCAGTGCTTTGCAAGCTTCCTACGTGCCGCCGGCTAAAGAGCATCGCCCCTGGCTGTTGGGGCGGGGGTCCAGGGTGTCTTCAGCACAAATGCATCAGGTATGGGTGCGCAGTTATCTGCTGGCTGGGCTCAGCATCTGGCTCAGCCTATCTGGCTGGGCTCAGCATCTCCCCCAGCTTGCCTCCTGCCTCGCATCGGGTGATGAACCAGCTTCGGATGCCCGGCACCAGGTACCTCTGTGCCCCATCGCTGCGGGCAGGCTCCATCCGAACGCCCCCACGTCCCCCATCTTTGCGTCTGCGGGGGTGCCGTGGCACAGACCTGCCCTGCAGCACAGCTGGGCTATGGAGAGCCCGTTTATGGTAGGTAACCCCGGCATTCACAGCCGGGATGGGGGGGCTGCAGCAGGGCTGCGTAGCGCAGCCAGGGCCTGAGAGCGGGACAGCCCTGAACACCCTGGCATCTCCGTACCCACCTCTGGGCGGATGAGCTGGGGGACGGACTGGGCTTCCCTCTTACGTGGGAAACTAGATGCTTTGCAGCTGCCTAATGATGTTTGCGGCTGCCGCAGCAGCCAGGCACGAAGAGGAGGCCTCCACGGGCTCCCCTGCGCCAGGCTGTAGGTCTGCGCAGCCTCTCTGAGCCCCGATCCCGCTTGGCTGGTGGAGGGAGAGGCTGGAGCAGAGGGGAGCTGGTTCCCTGCGAGCAGTGATGAGTCAGCACCTCGCTGCAATGCTGAGCAGGGCTCTGCACGGCGCGGAGGCGAGCGGCACCCGGGCGGCATCAATGTTTATTAATGACTGTATTGGGGATGCTGTTTAGTCACCGCTCCCACGGAGCCTGAGAGGCAGCCTCCCCTCCTGCCGTGGGGTGGGAGGCTCCTCCGCTGTCCTCAGGAGACGTCTGAGGCACCCAGGCTCCCGCACCGCTCAGCACGCTTACAACCAGGTCCCGCGAGAGGCCTCGGCGATGCCACCTCCGCGTCCTCCCGATGCTGCCACCGCTTCGCTCGCTGCCTCCCCTCCCAGCACAGCAACAGGGCGACTCCTGCTCGAGAGAGGGGGCAAACCGAGGCATGGTGGGTGCGTGGTGAGGGGTGACAGCAGGACACGGCCCAGCCACGCTGATCTCCTGGTGGCCTGCGATGCAGCGGGCTGCGCTTGCTGCCTGCATCTGGCGCATCGGGGGGGATTTATTAGTACGAGAGTGCTGCAGATTTAACTAGGAAGAATGTGAGCAAAGCGATTAGAGGATGGGAGTGGGCGGGCAGTGGGGCCACCGGCCGGCCGGCACAGCCCTCCCCAGAAAGGAACCTGTTTAAGAGCCAGATGCTGTTATTAAACTCTCCGATGGGCGTTTTCCCGCTCCGCCATCTGCAGTGCCATGAAACTTGCATGAGATTTGAGATGAAAAGTCTATTTCTTTGAATGAAGTTTTAATAAGATCAAATCGGAAAAAGAAAATAGTGACTCATCTCCCTCCCCACCTCCCCCCCCCCCCCCCCCCCCCCCCCCCAATTCCTATCAGGTTTTGTCTTCTGGAGGCAAAAATCGTTGCAAACTGGCCAGCCTCCTGGCTGGTGCTGAGCGGGGGCCCGGGCTGGGTGCTGGGTGCGTCCGGGGGGTCTCTGCAGGGGATGGAGGCGAACTCGAGGGCTACAAAAGCAGTGCGGTCTGCAGCTTTGCGGCGGTCACAGTGTTGCAATGGAGGGGGCTGTCCTCACGCCGGGGGTGATGGGGGCTTCACAGCCCAAAGCAGGGGTGCACACTGACACGGGGGCACAGTGAACGGGGGGCCGCGTCCTTCATCCTTGGTGCATCGGGTCCCTTAGGATGCTGGGAAGTGCCTAGGTGCAAAAGCCTTAATTAAGCCTGTCTTTGAAATATGATTTCAGTGTGTTTAAACTCAGTCTCTGCTGGATGGAGACGGGGCTGGGGGGGGGGAGGGATGCTGCTGGCCTGCACCCCACCGGCGCTCTGGAGCTTTGGGCAGCGTGGAGGAGGCATTCCAATGGGGACCCGCTCCCGGGCGGAGGGCAGAGCACCGGGCTGTCCCTGCCTGGAGCTGCTGGGCTGCCGTGAAGGTTCTCGGCTGTGGGCTCCGGCTGAGCCCTCGGCGTCCTCAGCATGATGTGAGAGTCCTGCCCTGCCCCAGACACCCCCCACCACCACCCCTGAGTGCCTGGGACCCCACGTCAGCCCAGGAACACAGCTGGTCCAGCAGCCTGGAGGGGTGCAATGGAGAGCCCCGTGTAGGTGGGAAGGGCTGAGCTTCGGCCATGGAGAAGCCCAAAAGCCCGAGGGGAGATGCGTGGCCTGGTTTGTTCTCTGATAAGCACAAAGCCCAGCTGGCATCTCCTAATTGCCTGGGTAATGGCTGTGCAGCACATGGCTGCGCCCCACGTGCTGGCAGCGAGCAGCAGCGTGGCGTCATTTTGCTCTCGATGCACAGCCTGGCTGAACGCCGGGCCAGGGCGCAACGCCCTCGTGGGGGGCTGCGAGCTGGAGCCAAGACCCGCAGGAGCCGGCCCTTCGCCACCTCTGCAATGGTCGGGTCCCAGGATTTGCAGGTGGGTCAGGCTCGGCAGGTCCTGCTGCTGCGCTGGCGCCAGGTCACAGGGCAATGGCAATGCCTGACAGCAAGGGGAAACTGAGGCACACCCCGGCGCATGTCCTGGGTATGCATAGGGAAGAAGAGCAGGTTGCACCCCAGCACGGCTTGCCTGTAGGTGCCAGCCTGAGGAGCAGGACTTTCAGGCAACTGGGGCCAGGTCTGCTGTTAGCCGTGAGTCGGTCCCAGTGTCAGGGCAGCCACGTAGGACGAGAGTCCGTGGTGTTTTGCAGCAGCCCCCGGCCACAAAAGCACCTTTTCCCAGCAGGTCCTCTTGGCCATATCTGCTGGGAGCCAGCTTCTCCCTCCGGCGTGCAGGCTGCCTGTCTCTCGCTGGCCTTCCTCGCCACTGCCAACTTCTGTTTCAATGCCAGAGCGCTAGTGCTGCCCCAGCTGGGAAGGGAGCGGAGAGGTACCTCCAGCATCACCTCTTCCATGAGCTGATAAGGCCGAGAGAGAGGCGAGAAGCTGCCTGGAGCTCTGGGAGTCTGTTAGCAGGAGCGGCAGCCCTGAGAAAGCAGGCACAGATTCAATTTACTCGGCAGCGTGGGCTGGATCCTGCTGCTGGATCCTCCAGCGTGGATCCCGAGCACCTGCAGTGTCCGTGGAGGTGGTGTTGCAGGGGCTGCACTGCACCCAGCCTGCCTATTTTGGGCAGGCACCAGCACCCCACTCCTCATCCCCCTCCACTCCACGCACCCAGGCTGCTCGGTGGCATCTTCCCTAACCGGTGGGTGGCGGGGGACGGGCGCAGTCCCCTGGAACAGGCTGAGGGTGTGATGCAGAGGGCTGAAAAGCTGCGAGAGATTAGGGGGTGTCCCCGAGACCCTGGGCTCGGGCTCGGCGGAGCAGCCCAGGGGCAGAGCAGGGCGAACGGCCGGCCGGTGGTGTGTGCACCCGTGTCTGAGCACCGTGGGCACGGCTGGCCCTGCCTTTCCCTGCCCGCGGGGGTGGCCCCGGTGGGTTCCCCTTCTCCATATGTCTGTGGATGTCTGTGGATGCATTTTAAACCCTTGGATGGGTAATAAATAGAATCAGGCCTGCTGCCTTTTGTTTTGATTGATTCCATTTGTTCTGCATAAGCAGCTTCTTCCCTTTGCCAAGGCTCAGCTCCCGGGGAAGTAAGATGCTGTGAGCCGGAGGGGCCCGACTGTGCCATGCTGGGGAGGGCCCCTGCTGCTCCCGGCACTGCCGGGGGCGAGGTGGCCCAAAGCTCGACTCTGACGTGGGGGAAACTGAGGCACCCGACGGTGCCAGTTCTGCCTCTGCGGCGGGTGGGTGCCCTTGGACAAGAAGGGAAACTGAGGCTGGGAAGCGTGATGTGCCATGCCTGGGGACACACGGTGAGGCGGAGGCGGCTCTCAGATGCAGAAGCTGCCTTCTTCTGGTGCTGGGTGCGGGGTGAAGCCACCAACGGGGCTGGGTCAGCAAAGGGTGATCCGGCAATATCAGCCACCCCGTGGGTGACTGGCACTGCTCTGCTATGGGCACGCAGGGGAAAATGACTTTATAAATGAACTTGGGATGAAGATGAACATGGGAACCAGGACTCTTGGCTTCCCTCGCCAGCTCTGTCGCAAACAGCAGCTTCGGGCAAGCCTGGTGTCTCCCTGCCTCAGTTTCCCCAGGCAGGAGAGGCTGTTTACCTGTTGGGAGCTGGGACACCGGCAGGTTTGGCAGCAGGAGGAGCCCTGCGGATGGAAGGCACCGCTCAAAGCCAGGGCGGCCGGTCCGTGGGCTCCCTGTGGGGTGGCACAGCAGCGAGAGCCCAAGCGGTGGGCGATGGGTGGGGGCTGGATGGACCCCAAAGGCATCATCCCGATGGTGCCCCAAATGCAGCCCCGCTTCCTGGGGCTTCGCCTCCCGGCCAGGGAGCCCCTGACATCCCTATCCCCGGCAGGAGGAGGGATGGATGTACCCGGGGGGGGACTAAAATTATCCCCCACCCCAGCGCTGCTGTACCCCCCGGGTGAGTCAGAGCGGCCGGGGGCGCGTGTGCCTGCACCCCAGCTGCATTTCTGCGTAAGGGGGGAGTGAGTGTAGGCCTGAAGGACGCAGCTGCCTCCCCGCCACGTCCGCTCACTGCTCCTCTCCTCCTTCTGATCTGCCTCATTATCTCCTGAGTCATCGCTCCCACCTCCGCCGCAGCCACAGCCGCCCCTCCGCAGCCGCACAACGTAGGGGCTGGTACCCTGCCCGGCTGGGGCTGGGGGCTGCCAAAAAGGCGAGGGAAGCCAGTGGGCTCCTGTGTGTGACCTCTTGGTCTCCAAAGGTGGCCTGGTGATCCGGGGCGGGGGGCAGCATGGGCGGGCAGCGCTGCGGAGCATCTTCCCGACACGTGCCGCTGGACGCCCAGACGGACATGTGGGATTGCGGCTGCTCCTGCCCGGCAGGGAGAGATCCCTGAGCATGGGAAGCTGCAGTGCTTGCCTTGCAGTGATGCTCCTGGGCTGGGAATCAGGCTTCAGTGTGCCAGGCAAAGCTGCAAGCTGCTTTCCAAGCACTGCACGGGGCAGGAGCTGGGAATAGAGCTGGTCTGCTTGCTGCGAATGAGCTGCTCCCCGAATAGGTCAGGATCTGGCTGCTAGCATCGCTAAACACACATTGGCGCGGTGCAGATCCTGGGTTTGGCATCTGCGGGCTGTGGCAGGTCTGGGGCACGGCTGCCCCTCCCTGGGGAGTCCAGGGGATGCTGCAGAGCCTTCCCTTCTGAAGGTGCTGGGATAAACCAGGGCCAGGGCTGGCTCCCATTTTGCTGCTGGGACAGGAGGTGCGGCTCTGAGCTGAGCAGAAACCCAGGGAGGTGCCTCTCTCTCCCCGTGCCCCTTGGCAGCCTCTTCCCAGCACTAATCCCTCTTGCCACTAACAATTTGTGCCTTATTAATTCTAATTTGAGCTTGCCTGGTTTTCTCTCCCAGCCGTTGCTCCTTGCGCTGCCTTTCCCCGGCAAACCAAAGTGCCCGCAGCGGGCAGCATTGCTCCCGGGGGTATTGCAGCCCCCGCATCTCCGCTCGGCTGTGTGGGTGCAGCAGTTTAAGTCTCTTGTCAGAAGGTGTTTTCTCCCGGCTCTTGAAATGTCGCCGTGGCTCTTTGCCAGCTCGGTGTGACCGACGGCAGGACGAGCTGTGGCGGCTCAGAGCCAGGGTCTGCCTCACGGACCGTTTCCGAAGTTCCCTGGCCCTGGGTTAACTTGTCCATCACCTGTTTATTTCTGCATCTCTGGGCCTGGGCTCTTCCCCGCCTCTATCTCTGCTTTGTGCTTTACCTCTCGGGCTAATAACTAGGTCAGGAGTCCTGGAGACCAGAGAGCAGCAGCCCGGCAGGCGGTCATCTCCCATCTGCTTTCACTCCCTTTTCTCCTTTTCCTCCTGCCTTTTTGGCTGGCAGAGCAGGGACACCCTCCGGCCCCCTCCTCTTCCTCTGGGACGCGGAGGGGCAGGAGCCGCCGTGTCCACGGGACGGTCAGGATGTGCTTTCTGCACAGGGAGGTATTTTCAAGCAGTAAACGGATTATGGCCCCACCAGCCGGGGCCATCAGTGTAGGGAGGCTGTAGCCACGGTGTGCGGTTGAGCCAGCGGCTGTGGGGAACCTGTCCTGGCATGAGCATCCCTTGGGTGCAGCCCTCCTCGGCGGAGCTTCCCCGACCCCAGCACCGATGTGGTACTGGGGGGACCTGGTGGGACACCACTGGGCATGCAAAGACGCTGCTGGCAGTGGCCTGCGAAGGACATCGCAAGCGGGAGGATGCTGCAAACAAAGTGCCGGAGCCATGTGGGAGATGCTGAATCGGCGTGAAGGTAGCGAGTGGCTGAGTGACAGCTACAAGAGTGCCGGAGGGCCAGCCGCACGCTGCTGGAGGGCCTGGAAACCAAAAGCTTGGAGAATGCTTACGTCTGCAGGCTTGGAGGAGAAACGCTGCTCTTGGGAGGAAGGTCTCGGATGGAGATGCAAAGGCCACCTGCTTGCAATATCCCGTGCCAGCACATTGAAAAAGCTCCCGGAGAAGCAGCCGTGTCCCTTGAAGCACTTGGCCCCCCCGATGCCTCAGTTTCCCCCCCAAGGGGATAGCTCTGGCTCTGAAAGGTGCAGCCCCTGGGCAGCGAGAGGCACGGAGCGGCGCTGGGCCCCGGGGGTCCCGCAGCAGCATCCGGTGGTGCTGGCAGCGGCCGGGAAGGCGTTCGCATCCCGCCGGGGAGCGCGGGTGCCTCCGAACAGGCTTCCCCTTGTGCGGCGAGGCCGGCCGGCAGCGCTGACCCTCCGCCGGGGAGCGGGGAACAAGGGCGGCTGTGTGCGCCCATCGCGCTCGCTGGCCCGCCGCCCCGACACGCATTCCTGCAACGGGCAGGGCTTTCCGGGCTGGGATGCAAGGGGGGATGTGCTGGCTATTGTGGGGGGCTTGTTGTGGGTTTTTTTTTTTTTTTTGGTTTTTGTTTTTGTTTCTTCTTTTATTAGCAGCCTTTGGATGCCTTTTTAGGCAATTAATCTGGGTCATGACATTCGCCAAGCAGATCGGAGAGCCCGGGGCTCATTAGCACCCGGCCGAACGTCGCTGGATAGATGCTCTCGGCAGCTCCGCGCCTCTGCCTGCTTGTTATTCCGGGCGAGTCGGGGGCTGCGGCAGCAGGAGAGCCCCCTCAGCAGAGGCCCCCGCTGCACTGCCGTGGGCAGTGGGGGCAACATGGGGCAACCGAGATGCCCCTCCTGCCGCGGCAGCGTGGTTGGAGCGGCCAGCGATGCTGTCTTGGCAGTGGGGTACCCGGTAATCAGCAGGCAGCGCTGTGCTGCAGGGCTCAAGGACTTTTGAGGGTCTCAGCCTCCCTGCTTCGGCTTCCGCTTGACTTTATTCCCTTTCTCATCAGCTGCTCGAGTCCTCAGCAGTGACCTGCAGCTGCTGCTGCGCCGGCACCGGGAACGGTGTTTGGTCCGTGCGGCTGGGCCTCTGCCAGCCGTTTGCACGAGCTGATGCTGCTCCGCTCCCCTGACCAGCTGGGGAAACTGAGGCAGGAGACCTCGCCTGGCCCCACTCCAGCCACCTGCCCTGCCCTGCCCCTGCCAGCAAGGGGGGAACCCTCTCTCCCTGGTCAAAGCCACCCCAGCTGCTGTAGGGAATTGGTCCGTGATTCCCCAGCCAGGAGTCGTGTCCATCACACGGACGTCTATTCTGTGGGTTTGGCTGGCTTTTGCTTTTGGCTTCCACAATGCCCTGTGGACATGAGCTTCACCTGAGCTTCTTGTCCCAGCCGCTCTGGGTTGCACTCCCGTTTCTCTGCTGCAAGCCCTGGCTTCAAAACCCCCTGGGTTTTTGCTCCAAGCCTTGAGCCTTCACCCTCCTCCCGCTGCCGACCTCCCCGCGTGGCTTGGGCCCCTCCGCAGGGACGGGGACCGGAGACGGCGAGGAACCTCCCTGTGCCTGGCTGGCTGCGGCACAGCATATGTGCTGGGATCTGCTCCCTGCCTGCTGTTTATCCGCTTCCTTCGAGTTAACTTATGTTTCTATCGCTACCCATCTGTCTCCTTCTCTTTCTCTCTTCCCTCCCCTCCTTGTGCGCTGGTAGGCGCCGGCAGAGCATGGGGTCCCCGTCCCCGGTGGCTCCCGGTGACCCTCGGGCAGTGGCAGGCACTTTGCCTCCCTCTGCCGCTCCCGCATGGCTGCATGCTTGCCGGGGTGCTTTTTGCAGGGTTCCTGGTTTGGATGCACCCAAGGCTGAGATGCGTTGAGCTCCAGCAGTTCCCTCCATCCACCTTTAACTCCAGCAGCAAGTTTTAGCCAGAGGATCCCCCATCTCCCATTAAACCTGAAGCCGCTGGGGCTGCGTTTGTGCTGGCAGGCCCCTTCGCAGCCTTCGATTCCCCTTCATTCCTTCCTCTTCCTCAGCTGCCTCCGCTCCCGGGGCCTGGTGACGCTCCCATCCATTCTGCGCAGTATTTGCTCTTCAGATGTCTGTGCCTTCCCGGCAGCGCGGGAGGGAAGCCCAGCCCTGCTCCCCGTCGGCGCAGAGCTCCCACCCGGAGCCCGGCTATTAGGGATACCCGGGCTTCTTCGGGAAACACAAAGGCATCGAGTGCCGGAGCCAACGTGCACCTGCTTTTCTTGCTGCTTCAGAAAGCCCTTGTGGCTGCTGCCTCCCACTTCTCCAGCTTTTATTTATAGTCTGTCTTGCTCGCGCTGGGTTTTTTTCTTTCTTTCTCTTTCCCCGGCACAGCTGAGCTGCTGAACTTGTAACGCCGCGGAGAGGCTTCTCCCTGGCTCGGCTGAGCGCGGCCATGGCAAAGGGAGCAGAAGAGAAATCGGATCCCCGCAGGAGTGGCCCAGAGCCTTGTCACCACGCTCTTCGTTAGCGCTGATCACCCTCGGCGGGCGGCTGCGGGGTTGTGCATCAGGTCGCTGCTCGCGGCCGTGACCCACACTCAGGACCTCGCTGTCGGCGCCAGGGGCATCGTTCCTCGCTGCGGCGCTGGGGTCTCGGGGACCCCGCGAAGGACAGATCGGGCCCTGAGGAGGGATGTCCCTCTGGCTGGCCGTGCTGCTTGTCACATCTGATTGGTGGCACCAGTCGCTTGCCTGCTGGGAACCTGAGACCCAGCAAACTCATGCCACTGGTGGCCCTTCAGGAAGGTGCCGGGCAGGGATGGGGCAGGCGTCTGTCCCTTTACCAGTGCTCCTGAGATCTGTCCCCTCACCGGGGCACTGCAGGATGTCCCCAAGCCCAGGGCCACTGTCTGATGTGCAGAGGAGGAGCGTGTAGACCTCAGCTGGGGGGCACCGGCATCACCCACCCCAGCCGGCAGTGGTGTTGGTGCCGTGGGAAGCTCTGGGGCTGGCCAGACCCCAGTGCACCCACATGGGACACTGCCATCCCACAATGTCCCACAGGGAAGCCACCAAGGGCTGCAGGGAAGCACCAAAATCTCCGCTCTCTTGTGCAAAAACCTGGTGCTCACCACGGCCGCCCTCTCCTCTCCTCCCAGGAGGAGGTGGCGAGGGGACACGGCAGGGGGAAGGGAGGGAGAGGGGGCCGCGGACTGAAATAACAGCCAAAAATAATGGAAAAAAAATCAAATCACAAGGCAAGAGGCTTGCCATCTGCCAGCCCCACACTGCCACTGCAGCCTGGGTACCTCCGGTGCCAAGTGACTCAGCACTGGGGAGGGAGGGATGCTCTGGGATCCCTCAGTGCTTTTGCCCCACGTGCCGTGAGACATGCCCTGGGAGGGACACCCAGGGGAGAAACCCCCCTCCGGGGACAGCTGCAGGCAGGAGCTGTGGGCAACCCGTCGTGGCTGGGGACAAACCCCTGACACCTCTGGTCTTTTCTTGGGAAGGAGAAAAAACCAGGTAGAAGAGGAGACTTTTTTTTTTTCACAGGAGCTGTGTTTCCATGGCACCGAGCGGGGAAATGTTTCTCCACGGACCTACCGCTTCGTGGGGTCCAGCAGCGTGGCGAGGGGAGCCCGGGGTGCCCCTCCACCCTGGGCACACCGACCCGGGGCACCCGCAGCCGGAGGGAGCCTGGATGGAGGATGCCGCCCAGATGTCACCCAGATGTCCCCAGATGGGGATGGCTTGCCGCGACGCCATGGGCAGAGGTGGCACTGCGTGGCGTGAAACCGCCGCGTGTCACCCAAGAGGTGTCACCTCCAGGACGCCGCCCCGGGTCCCGTGCGGGGCAGGGGCTGAGGCGGCTGCGAGGCCGCACCGGGAGCACCGTGTCCCCAGCTAACACCGTGCCGACGAAGGAGACAAAAGCGCGATTACTCACTGCCGGGGAGGAGCGGCTCAGCGCATTACTCAGCCCCGCCAGCAAATGGGTCTATTCTTTGCGCATCAACCTGGGGGACTGGGGAGGAGGAGGAGGGCAGGGGGACGGGGGGAGGCTCTCTTTTCCCATCGAGTGGTGACAGCCCATCGCCCCTCTCCGGCCCCCTCCTCCTCCCCACTGTGTCACTGCCACCCTGGGGGGACACTGGCTGGGGGGATGCTGGAGCAGGGGGCTGTGCCAGCGCTGCGGGGGACGCTAGTGCCTCCGATTCTCCCCATGCCGCTTCGCCGGGGCTAACTGGAAGATTAATGCAAGGAGGAGACGCAGCAGGTCCAGGTTGTGGTGGGGGGGCTCACGTGGCCATGGGTCGTTGCCCCAGCTTTCATCCTTGCCCGCTCTCAGGGCTGCTGGTGTGCCTTTTCCCAGCAAGCCCGAGCCTGCAGGGAGGGATTTCAGCGATGCTGATGAGCTTTGCCGAGTCCCTGGGAAGATGGTCTGCGGGGCAAGCGGCTGGACACTGCTGCCCGGGGCTGGGTGTGCAGCCTCCTGCACGCCTCTCCCCTGCCCCAGGTATCTCCAGGCGGCTCTCCAAAGGATGTCCCCAAGCCCCCCTCCCCGCGATGTGCCCCAGACTGCGTGGCAGCGGTTAGAGCACAACTGAGGCTGTGGGTTTTTTGGAGTCCAGCAGACACGGGCATGCCTCCGTGCAGGCTCTGGCATCACGCTGGTGTGGGATTTCCTGGTGGGCTGGGTGCACTTATCTCCCCGAGGTTTGCTCCTGGCTTAGAGGTCTTTTAAGGAGCTCTTGGAGGGGGTGATGCTGCGATGGATGGAGGCGCTAATGGAAGGGCACTGGAGAGGGGAGGCAGGGGTGAGGGATGAGCTGCCGGCAGATTTGCTACCACAGATGCTGCTTCTTAATGGAGCAAAATAATCAATGTGGGTTTGAAGTGGGGGAGCACGTCACTGCCCCAATTCAGGAGCACAGGGTCTCCCATGGATGAGGGGGACAGCATTCCCGGGAGGATGCCCACCAGCAGGAGGCAGGGGAAGGATGGAGGAGCAACAACAGCCTTGATAGGGAGCACCTGGAGCCTCCCAAACCCCTGGGGGCCGCAGCTGCAGAGCATGAAGCTTTAAATAGGGGAGAGGAGCACCTCCTAGCTTCTTTCTTGCTCTGCCCTGTGTCCTGCCTGGCTTGGTGACCCCGTGGCTCCCCTGGTCAGGTACCGGTGGCGTGGCCGGGCTGCGCGATGGGGGTGCGCTCGCTGTGTTTGCAGGGTGCTGGGGGTGCTGACTGCAATGGGGTTGTCACCTCCCCTGAGAAACAGGCCTCGGTGCGTGCTTTGGGGTAGGGAGAGTTGCTGGAGCGGGTCCTTCCCCCAGCAGCACCCGGCTTTCCAAAGTGTCTGAGATGGTGTGAAGTGGTTTGGGTGGGGAGTCTGCCTTGAGCTCCAGATGGGGCTCAGGGGGCTCTGGGCACGGGGTGGCTGCTCAGGTCTCTTCAGGGGAATCTTGTCTGTTTGTGGCATTCGCTATGGGCAGAAAAACGTGCTTGTGTTGCTCAGTACGCAACATGAAGGGTAATTTTGGGCTGGCCCAGACCTCCTCTGGCTGATTTGACATTACAGCTCCTGCTGGTGCCTCTCCGCAGGGTGCGTGCGGTGCCCTTGCAGCCGTGCCTCTCCACGTGGCTTTGCAGGCGCTAATGATCATACTGGTGCTGTGCTCGCCCCTCCTGGGGAGGAAAACCTCATTATCCAGAGAGATGCAGTGGCGAGTTCCCAGGTGCCCCGTGGCAGAGCCAGGCGCTAGGTCCCGCTGCCTGGCTGCGGTGCCCTGGGCTACAGCGGTCGCTGGGGAGATGATTTTGCTGAGAGTAAGCAGTGAATTTGGGTGACCTGGGTCCCAGCACCCTGCCGCAGCGCTGCGGGGGCGGGGGGTCCTTACTCGCCACCCTTGGCGCATCCCTAATGTCACTCCTGTTAATGCACCTGCAGCCCCTACAAAGCAATTAAAACTGTAGCTACCCATGAAAATTCAGCGTGCCGTGCAATGCTGCTCTCTTGCTGATGAGCTTGTCCCCGCCTGGCCTGGGCAGGGGGGGGACCCTGTCCGTTTTGGAGCCCATCCAAGGGGAGGGCTGGGTACCTCTGCAGCCGGTTGCCCCAGCAACTGTCACTCTTGCACAGCATCCATCACACCAAACATTTCAGAGCTATTATCATGCCTTCAGTACAGCAAGGCTGCGGTGATGGAGCGCTGCTAGGGGATAAGCGTCACCCGCGTCACCTTGCTATTTATCTCGCAGCAGTCATAAATATCCTCTGGCATCTGCATGTCCCACTGCTCTAATCCCCTCGTGGTGCTGCTTGTGCGAAGAGTTACCCGAGCAGAGACCTGTGTCCATAGGAGATTCGGCAGAAAACCAATTAGGATTTTTCGAAGCGAAGTGCTGTTAATTGGCTCTATCCTTGCAAATTAATAAAGCATTGATGCTATTGTTTAACTCTGTGTGTGTGTGCGTGGCTTCAGGTGGAGCCTAAGAATATTTGAGAGGGCCTGAGCAATGAGCAGGGGGTTGGGAAGGGTTGTTGGGGTGATGGGGAGGGGGACAGGGGATGGGGAGGGGGCTGTGCCGCCCCAACATGAAATGGGGGCCATGGAGCAAAGAGCACGGGCTGTCCCCAGAGCTGATCTGCATGCATGGGGTGTCTACAGGGTGCAGAGGAGGCTTCCCTGAGGGGTTTCTGGTGGATCACAGCTGTGCCTCACAGCAGGCTGCAGCCCCCCTGCTCCTCCTGTGCTTGGCTGCAGCAAGCTTTGGAGGGTTTGAATTATTTTCTTCTTTGAGCTCTGCCAAATGGCGTTGAAATTATGCATGCTCTGCCTCGGCTCCTTGCTCCCGCTCCCACCCGGCAGCCTTGAGGTGCGATTGCCATCGCCCAGGAAGAAGACCTGGAGCGCCGTGCCATGAGCTGTGCCAAGGCTCCGGCTGCTCTTTCCGAGGGCGGCTGTGCTGAGAGCGCGGCCCTATGTGCTTATGAAGCAAGGTGCAGGCACATGTTAATAGCCAATAACAGCTATTAAATATAAAAGTGGCTCGGTGTCTCTGTCCCAGCCTCGAGGGCTTTCCTGGCAGGGTATGATGCCAGCGGAGGTCCCCATCTCCCTGGCCCTGCCCAGAGGACAGGCACCATGGGGAGGTGGTTTTCCCAGACCTGGCTGTGGTCGGAGGCAGGATGAGGTGCTGGTTGCCCTGGTTTGGTCTGTCCTGCCCTGCCAGTCCCTTGGGGCATCCCCTTCTGTCTGCATTCCCCTCTCTCATTTTGGTGTCCTCCATGTGAATGTACTGTCCCCAAGGATGGCTCATGGGTGCCCAGCTGCTCTTCCCACTGCTTGCCCAGCATCCCTGTTAAAGCAGAAAGCGGGCTAAAAACTGTCCTGACTTTTTCTCCTCTTCAGGAATTTTTTTTTGCTGCCTTTCCCTGTCCCCTAGCATCTAACCTGGCTTGTGTTGGGGAATTCCTGCTCCTTTTCTGAGTCTGCACCACTCCTGATCCAGCGCTTTGCATCTGTTAAGGACTTAAAATTAAGTGCAAAAATACACTGTTAAAATAGACTTGACTTTTTTGGTGCTGCCTAAAAATAAGCAGGCTCTGAGGGTTGCAGCAGCAGGTGTCTGGGGCTGGGCTGACTTATCACAGGGGGGCTCGCTCCTCCTTAATTAAGTAGTAGTAAGGCCTCCTCTTGTGTTTTTACAAAAAAAAAAAAAAACCACAGTTTTGGCTCACAGCATCCCTCCCGAAGGGAAGCCCAGCGTGGCGCGCTGTGGAAGACACCCGCTTAGCTTTGAGTTTTGTCCTCATCCAAGGTTTTGCAGGGGATGCCTGGAAAAAGCGTGAATCAGCCATTCTCTGAGCACAAAGTGGAGCGAGCTCCCGGAGTCTCCACCACCGTGGGTTGGCTGGAATGGCTCCCTGCCTGCTGCAGGCAGCTTTCCTGCTGTCTGCGGGGTTATTATATCTTAAATTAACCTGGGGGCTAGTTTCTTAGCAGCCCCTCAGGCAACCAGCCGGGAGTCTTTGGTCCTTCTGTTGCGATGCCTGTGCGGGTAATTTGGGAGCAGCACCCTATGCTCTGCCTCACTGCTCAGGTGCTAAATTGTAGGTAACACATGGACTTCTTAGAGGAGGAAAGGCGTGTAGGGCAGTGCTGCCGCAGGGAGGGGATTGCTCCGCTTTCCCCTGTTCCCAAAGGATGCTCAGTTCTGGGGAGGTTTCCCAGCTGACCAAGGATACGGGGGTTATTTCACTGCCATGGCTAGCTCTCTGGTGGGACTGGCCTTGGGGATCCCCACGGATGCTTTCCTGCAGCCCAGCCTGCCTTGGCTTTATGTTGCAGGGCTGCTCCGGCCGTGCCTGGTGCTGCATCGCCCTGGTGCACCGACGGGGAGGCGTTTGTATATTCAAATGCCTTTGCACCTCTGCAAGGGTTCAAGGAGCTGGGGCTGTACATTTGTTTCCATTACAAAAATAAAGAGAGAATAATCTGCTGTGCTTCTTTCCTCCCTTTTTGCTGATGAGGAGTCGGGCCCAGGTGGCGGGAGGCAAATGCAAATGCTGGTGGAGGGATGAGCACATGGGGATGGGGAGATCAGCCGAGGGTTTCTCTCCTCCGAACCGTGGCACGGGCAGCAGCCGGCTGCCGTGGCGAGGCTGTGGCACATTGAGCTTGGTGCAGTCGGCAGAGCAAGAGCAGGCAGGACTGGGGGACCGAGCGATGCCCCTGCAGAGGCTGTGCTGCCTGCACAAAGCCTTGTGCAAGGCCACCGTGTCCTTGTCAGCCGGGGGTGACGCAGGTACGTGCGGCTGCTGCTCCCCGGCTGTTTTCCCTGTGGCTCGGAGCTCCTGCTCGCCTTTCCCACTGCCCTGCAGCGGTGCTGGGAGCTGCGGCCGCTGTGCAAGCTACGGCGTGGTGACCAGAGTGCCGGCAGAGCTGCAGCACAGCAGGGAAACAGCATTTATTTGCTGCGACAGCTTTGCAACAGATTCTTTGGCGGAGCTGACTGCAAACTGCAATCCTAAACTGTCGGACAGCTCCTTTTTCCAGTCTGGGAGTGTGAGAAACAAATTTGTTTGGGTTATAAAAACATATTAAAAAGCAACACATTTTGTTTTGCAATATACATAGTTCTTCATGCCAATTTTTTTAAAATGAGTGCCATTCTAATCCCTTCCAGACAAAGATGTTTCTTAATAACTTTTTGTGGAGGTAATTGCTGGGGAGACGTTTCAAAGCGCTAGGTAGGGAGCTGTCAGTCACACAGCCGCCGGTGACGGCTGTGCATCACTCAGGTACGGGGGGAGGAAGGATGAAAAGCCCTTGGGTGTCTCTAGTCCCAAAAAAGGATTCAGCCTGGGAGACCTGGTGCCTGGAGAGGTGATGCCCGACACCAGCAGTGTGGGAACCGGGATGTCTGGAACAACGCAGGAAAGGGGCTTTTTGCTCATCAGATGTGCCCAGGTGGTTGGCATCTTGATACACATGTCTTGATGTCTGTAGTTCTCTAGTATTTTACCAACTGCTGCTTAGCTCTGCCCCAGGTCCTGGGCTATGAGTGTCTGGCTTTGAGGAGCATCTTCTGGGTACCGTCACCTTCCTTCACCCCTGGACAGGGGGATGGTGATCTCCTGCTGACCTGCATTGAGTCCAGGGGACAGTCAGGGCCTCCAGCGATGGGTTTCCCTGGTAGGAATGATGGGTGAGGGACCCCCAGCGAGCTGCAGGGGGATTTTTGACCCCAAACTTCCCGGTCTCCGTCAGCTCCTCTAAGCATCCACCCGACAAGAGGGGCTGACAGGGGAATGAAGCAGCTCTTCACCCAACATTCTGGGAATTACCATATTCGACCTGCCCTATTTCAATGCTGGCACAGACAGTATCACTGCTTGATGGAAAGCCATCCCACCAGGCTAACCAGGCACCGCCATAAAGTATCCATCTATTTTCCAAGTGATGCATCTCAGTACCGTAGGTTAAGAGGGGAGGCTGGCATCACTTCTGCCCTTCAGCTCTTCGTTTTCTTTATGGAGCTGGTTTTCCGCATCAGCTCTCCATGCCGATGCGTGCCCGTCTCTTCCGGTTCCTGCTGTGCTTGTGGCCTGTCCTGGGGTCTCTCTAAATCTGCTTTGGTGCCATTGCGAACAAGTGGGTCCAAACCTGTTTTTCCAAGTGGGTGTCGGCTGCTCTTCAAATCAAGGAAAATGCCTGTGGGTTATTTTTTTTTATAAATGTCACTAACTTTGATTTGTAATTAAAACACTCCATTTAATTAGGCAGATACCACAGAACCTTTAGAAACATGACTATTTTTATATATTTACTTCCCTTCCTTGTGTTTTCCTTGGTGACTGGAGTTCCAATTAAAACAACCTCCTTATTAAACTGTTGGCTCTTAAATAAAACCTGGAGCTAAAAATACAGCAAGGCCACCGAGCTCCCCTCCCCATCCCCACACCTCTCCCTTGGACTGCCAGCTCTGCTTCTGTTTTCTCCCCATGAGGATCTGGAGGCACGTGATGGAGCCAGTGCAATCCTGACACTTGACCCTTTGGCTCTGCTCCATCAAGATTTCTCCTACCTCGTGCAATAAACTTGCCAGCTTTGGGCTCCAATGTGCCCAGAACAGCTCGATGGGGATGGAGGGATGGGTTTACTATGGGGCTAAGCTGAATGCTGCAGCTGATTTTCTCCCACCCCGTAATCTGGGGAGGCTTTGGAGGTGGCTTCACCCTGAAAAGCCCATCCTGATGTGCCTCAAGCTGTAAGATGGTGCTTGCCATTGCTGTAGCAGGACTGGGGAGAACAGTTTGCTTTCGCTCAAAACATTTCGGTGTGATACATGCATTTGCAATATAGGAACAATAGCCGTCCTGCCAAGCTAAACATGAGCTGTTCCCGAAGTTGTTGGCATTTCACTTTTGGCCGAGGGTCTAGAGAGAAGGTGGGTAAACAGCCATTAACTCTGAGCTGCAGCAAAGAGGTGGCTTTTTCCCGTGTTGCAGGAGCAAGTGGGTTAGGAGGAGGGAGCTTGGGGCTGGAGGAAATCCCCCCTCTGCGAGTCCAGGTTGCAGCAACATCAGCAGCCGTTGCTGCTGCGTTTGCCCTTGGAACCAAGAGGACTTTGTGCTTGGGGAAACTGAGGCACAGAGCCTCAGTTCCCATGCACAAATGTGTGCGTTGGGCACGCGGAGGAGCACCCTCCTGCCCTGATTTGCCCCAGCAAGGCCAAATCCTGCCTGGTGGCGGCTTTGCCCCGGGGAGCTGGGCTGCTGAGCTCACCCCCCAGGCACTGCGCTTGCTACGAGCTCTGTTTAACGGGGAGGTAATTTCCCAGAGGTGCAAGAAGTTGCCTTAATGCGAGCTGTCAAAATGATGTACAATTGCGCCGGGCTCCCTCGCTCCTCCTGCCTCTCCTGTGACAATTTTGTCAAAGCTCGTTTTTAAGAAGCTGTTTTGACGGGGTGCTAATGGCTCCTTCCTCATCAGGCAATTGTGAGCACGGATGTCCCCAAACGTGCCAAGCGGAAGCTGCTTCTTTCTGTGATAATTAAGAAAAATTATAATAACGGGTTTAAAGGAGAGCAACTGGGGATCAGCGCCGCTGGGTACGTCGGGAGCTTGCGTGCCCCTGGTGATGCTCATGGCCTGCAAAGGCCGGAGGTAGCATCCTCTCCGTGGGCTGGTGTCAACCAGCTTTTTGGGAGCATTTGGTGTCACCAGGGCACCGTGTGTCACACCTCCGAGGGTTTGCTTGGTGTGCAGGGCTGAGGCTGCCCCCACAAGCAGGGAGCTGCCTCGGCTCATCTTAATAAAATGACAGGTTAAAAATAAAAATCAATAAATGTCAGATTATCGAGATGGGATTAATATCAATTTTAAATGCTTCCCCCCGCAACATAAATAATGACCCAGCGTAGTCCAGCTAATGAGATTGGGAGTCTCAGCAATCAAGGAAGAGGATTAGAGATGATCAGAATAAATCCCAAATGATGAGGGACGTTGTCAAAGCCTATCCTTGGAAGACCCCACCGGCACGGACCTGGCCGTGGGGGACGCTCGGGGCTTGCTCTGCCCTGCCGCGAGGCTGTGTGCTCTGACCTGGCTGTGGTTTAGGCACGGGCCGCAGCGCTCGGTGCCTGCTTGGGTGTCAAAGCTCCAAACCCCATGGCACCTCGCTTTTGCTCGCCATGGTCAAATCCCACCAGTCCTGCAGCATCTCGTGGGTTCCCACCTCCAGCCCAGCACCTCGGGCTCCAAGGCTGGATCAGGGCACTGGGGACACTTAGGTGTTGCCTAAAGCCTGTTTACCCACAGCCCTTGGGTAGCCCCAAGCATCTTCTTCCATGGCCACCCATGGTCTCCAGCTGTGCTCTCCCTTCCCAGTTCCCAGCTTAATCCCCATGTGTGTTTTTAATGCCTCTGCATGTCTCTAAGCTCTTCTGTACCCAGAAGCCAAAAGCTCCTTGTAGGATTCAGATGTCTCCCCTGTGGATTAGATGGGATGGCTGCAAATTCCTTGTAATGTCTTCACGCGGGGTCTATTATCTGCTCCTGGGAGGCGCAGGAGGAGGGGGCTGCAGGGGCAGCCCTCCCTCCGTTTCCCATCTGTGTAACGCTGGGCCAGGGGGAGGTTTAGCAAGCGATCCCTTGTCAGGGCTCTGATTCAATTATTCCCCTCTGCAGCCTTGCCTGCGGCTACTGGGGAGCACGGCCCTGGGCTGGGGTTTGGCTCCTCGCATGGCGTGGTGGAGAAGGACAGCTCATCCCCATGCCGGGGAGGGCAAGACCACAGCCTCCGTGTCCCATGCAGGGTGGACTGCTGCCCGGGTGAGCTCTCCCCCTTCCCAGGTTAGCTGGTCCATCAGCTGCCCGTGCTATTAAATATCATTGCTGCTTAATTCAGGTGGCTGGGATGCAGTCCTGATTACAGGCTGGATTTGCTGATTCAGCAGGTTAAGAGAAAATACTTTCCCTTATGGGTGGGAGCTGGAGCTGGGCGGGGGGGAGGAGGTTTTGGAGGGAAGTCCTCCGGTGCTGGGGATTTTTTGCTGGTCGGGGCTGTGTGGTCCAGGAGCTTGGTCCCTGCTGCCGGTCGTCTTGTATCCAGCGATCAGAGAACAAGTGAGCCGGTGCTTTCAGGTCCTCGAGAGCGTTTGCCCTATCCATATGGCTCCAGAGATGGAGAGCATCAGACGAAGGCAGCCCTGTGCATCCTGCGTCTTACCACACGTGGTGGCATCCTCCCCCTCACCGAGGCTGCCGCCACCTTCCCAGGGCAGGGAGCCCGGATTTGTCTTTCTGATGCCTCAGCCAGTGGCATCGATTGGGCTGGAGCGAAGAATCGATCGTAATTTGGTTGGAAGGCCTGGCGCTGGGTGCGAGAAGAATAATTAGAGCGGCAGAGGCGGCGTGGGTCTGGCTGCCGCGAGGTCAGGGTGGTGGGGCAGCCGCCAGAGCCCATCGCCTGGGGAGGGAGGGACAGATGGCAGGGAGGGTGAGGGGCCAGCTCCCACTTCCCTGGCAGCCGGGATGCCCTTTGGCACCCAAAGCCCCTCAGGCTGGCAGGAGCAAGGGGGTTTACACTGCTAAGGCTTGGCTCCCTGAAGCTTGGCAAGGAAAGGCATTTTCCTAGCATGCTTTCCCTCTGCCTCCCCGCTGGAGCAGCATCTCCTGCACCAGGAGATGATTTTCCCCAAATCAGGCAGATGCAGGCTGTTGGAAGGTGCCTGCAAGGCCGGGGACCTCAGAGACCCCCCTGCACTTCCCAAGGAGCAAGTGATGGGGGATCTGGGAGGGAGTCAGGTCTTGCTGCTGGCAGGGGAAAATGGGAAAAATTTCCCCTCAGCCCAAGGAAACGGCACCAAAAAGCCCTGAGTTGGGCTGCAATGCTCATGTGCCGAAGCTTTCCCGGCTCTCCCTTGCCCTTGCAGCCTGCCTGCAACTCGCTGGCAAATCCCACCCACACAGAGCAAGCCTGCTGCTTTCCCCAGCTTTGCCTTCACGAGGGGCCACGGTGAAATGGCCTTTCTGCTCTTCCCCAGCAAGAATTACGGGGCCATCTGGATTTCAAAGGGCAGCCGGGCAGCGGGTTTAATTGGAAGCTGTTCCTTGCAAAAGGAAGGAGGGGGCTCATGCCCGACAGACACCCCCAGCTTTGTCCTCCCGTGCTGTCCATGGGGATGCTGGAGAACTGCGTCCCGGCTGGGCTTCGGGGGGTGTCTGCACGCAGCCGGGCTTGGGAGAAAGCCGGGGGTGGTTTTTGGCACTGGGTGGGTGGAAGAGAAGGGAAAGGAGGATGTAAACTTGGGGAAAAGGTCAGGCATGCTATAAATAAGTGGCATCCGGGGAAAGAAATGTCAGTGTGCGGCAGTAGTGACACACCAGAGCCCGGGATGGGGAGGGAAAGGGTGCGGGTGGTTGTTATCTGGGGGATAAAATCCATGGGAATTGGGGCCAGGGTGGCAGCGGAGGGGGGTCTCCCTGAATCTGGTGGGTCAAAGCGTGGCTGTCGCGCTGCCTGGGTTGTTATCCGGGATGCTATTGCAGCTGAGCGGGATTTGGGCACACGTCGGTCACAAGCTGCCCAGTGGTCCAGGCTCTTGGGGCTCCAAAACCTATCCTGCTGCTGTCCAATGGGGGGAAAACAGGCTGGAGCTGAGAATTTCCAGCTGTTCTGCTCCCAGGATCATCCTCAGCGCTTTCAGCAGCGAAGATGGGTAAAATGGGGGTGTCTTTTCATGGTCCTCCTGCCCGAGCTGGGAGCTCGTGGGTCAGGAGGATGATGCAGGATTGGGTGAGCATCCCTGGGGGCGTTTGCTTTTGGGGATGAAGGAGAGCCAGCAAAGCTGCCCACACTCACACCCTGCTTTGGGGCATCCCCTGGGGCTGTGCCGCCCCTCCGGGGGAGCGAGGCGTGCTCCCCGAGGCTGATTGCACATTTGTCCCCAAAGCGGTCTGACTCGCTGCCTAATCATCTTCCCCAGCAGCCCTCTGAATGCAGGGCTGATTGCTGCCTGGCAGGGAGGGGAAGCCGACTCGGGGCCAAGCCCAGCTGCAGGGAAGCGATGCCGGCAGCCGCTGTGCTGCTTCCCAGCCGGGCTGGCTCACTGGGGTGGTTTCAGCAGCGAGCTGAGGACTAGCCCACTCGTCTCTCTAGTTTGTGCCAGTCTTGGTTGAAGGGACAGTCTTGGGAGCTGTGTGTCCTGGCAGTGCAGGACCCCTGCATCCCCAGCAGAGCCCTGGGGGGCTGCCACCTCTCCCCATGGTGGCTGACAGCTTCATGTCCCTTGGGAGTGCCCTGGCAGAGCTGTAATGGGGTGACCTGGGGGGTCTCTGGACCTGCAGGCTGGTGTTACTGCCTTCATGATTTCTGGCTGAGGATTTCCCCCACCCCGGCCGTGGCACCTTTGTCCCCTGAGCCCTTGGGTCTCTCCTGACCAGGGGAAGGTTTTGGGCTGTTGTTGCAATGCTCAGCGACTGGGGGCACAAGGTGCTGAGCCAGGACCCTCCAGCGGGACTAAGCCACCATTCCTGGGCTGCACGCCGCTGGGGCAGTGTGGGAAATGGGCACGTTGTGTTTCCTTGAGCCCATCATTGTGGCATCTGGGCTGCAGCTGGAGGGGACCCATGGAAGGGCTATGGCCTCTTTTCACTCTCTCTGGGCTCACGTGCATATGCAGGAGCAGACAGCTTGGAGGGCTGTGGCCTCCAGTAATCCCGTTACAGGTAGCTCTTTGCTCATCAGACAATTGTGGGAGGTGAGGATCTGCCCACCCACCGTGGGGCAGGGAGCAGCAGGGGGTCCTCGGGGGCTGGAGCGGTACGGCTGGTCCCCCCCGCAGGTTGGGCTCTGCCTGCTTCCCCCCTCCATGCAGCCCCCCCGGTTTGCTCCCCACAGCGTGGTTTCTGGGGGCTACTTGGCATGGCCATGGGGAAAGCGATCGTGCAGGGGAAGGTCTCCAGCTGTTCGGTCCTCGGGGGCTGCCCAGAGACCCCACTGAGCCCCCACCAGGGATGCTCGGTTTGAGGGAGGATGAGTGTGAGCAGGGAGGTGCGTGGCTCCAGCCCCCCGCAGCCACAGTCTGCTCCCCTCCGAACAAAGGCGGCTCTGAGCCTCCTCTGCCTCTTGGCACATTACAAGAGAGCCCTTCTCTCTGGCTGCAAAAGCCCTTTCCAAGCCTGGCCCCCCTCTCCCTGGGCGGGCTGCAACCCCCTTCGCTGCCCTCTGCCAGCCTGGAGCCCAGCCTGCTCCTCCCCTTCCCGGGGTCCTGTGGGATCCAGATGTGGAGGGGACCCCAGCAGGCTTGTCCCCTCTTGCAGCTGGGCCAGCACGTGCCCTCGCGGCTGGGATTTTGGGGGGGGGGCAATGCTTGCAAGGCAGAGGGTCCTACAGCCTGGTGCTCCCCGCCTGGCACTGGCGAGGGTTCTGGTGGAGCAGGGCTTGCGGAAGGTGCGCAGGGTGTCTTGGCTCGGTGTGCTAGCCAGCCCCCCCAGTTAGGGGTGCCTGCTGCTCCCCGGCAAGCCTCGATGGCCCCTGGTTCAGGGCGCGCTGAGGAGCGGTGCCGACTGGCTGCACCTTGCATGCCGGAGCACGGGGGATGCAGCAGGAGCTGCCCTGGCAGCAGCCACGCAGGGCTGGGTGGGCTCTAGCCAGGGGGACTGGAGAGCCCAGCAAGCCCAGCTGCAGCAGGGAACAGGGAAGGGGGACGAGCTCCTGCCGCCGGTAATTACCGGCAAGGTTGATGCCACATGATTCAGGGACGTCAGCAGAGTGTGTCACAGCTGATGACATGCCGCATGTGCAGGGGCTGGAAAGGATGCCAGGGCGAGAGGTTGGAGCACCGAGACAGCAGCGTCTGCCTCGCAGCGCTGAGCCAGCCTCACCGCCCGACCTTCAGTGAGTCACCTCTCCTCCCCAGCCTGCCGTAGCACGTTTGAAGTGGCCCAGCTCTCTCTGGGAGCTCAGCTCTCCGGCAGGGGCACGGCATGCTGCCGAAGTCCCGTGCCTCAGTTTCCCCTTGGTGCAGGGGAGGTGGTAGCTGAGCAGCTGCTGTGGGGTTGTACCCCTCCCCCCCCGAGATATGCACGATCCCGGCTTTTTGGGGACGTGCTAGGGGAAGCCAAGACAAAGTGTCGTTACTCATGGCGATGACAGCGCCGATGACAAGTCCCCCAGCCCCCAGGAGCACGTGCTGTGCCCATGCTCCCCACACGGGGGGGTGTGTTCCCAGTGCCAGAGAGGCCCAGTGAGTAATGGGGTGGGTGGCAGTGCTGGGGTGCTGCGGGGGGGTGGGAGCGGCAGCACGGTGCTGCTGGGCTGGAGGGGGCTGCAGTTAGTGGCACTGAGCAGAGCACGCTCCAGCACCCTTGTTTTGGGGTGGGATGACTGCTGTCAGCCCCGGGAGTGCTGGGGGGGGACATGCCCCACCATGGGGCAGTAGGTTGGGGGGTTATGGCACGAGCAAGGGGACAGTCCGCCTTGTGCCAGGGGTGAGACGGGTCCCCAGGGAGGTCGGCGGTGCCTTGCTGCCCCTTGCTTGGGGGAGCAAACCCCTGCCCGCGGTGCCTGGAGGTTGCTGCCATGGGTCCAGGGTCTCCCACGCTGCCTGGGCTGTATCTGCCCCAGCCAAGGTCCCGCGGAGCAGAGCCACGAGGCTGAGCCCGACGGTGTTGCCTTCCCCTGGCCAGTGCTGGGACAGGGATGCCCTGCACTATGGTGAGATATAGTTTAGCTGGAGAAGTAGGTGACGAGATGAGGATGGGGTATCGCATTACCAGAGTCGGATCCTTCTTTGAGGTTAGTAAGACAAGACAGACAATGGCTGCTGCTTGATCCAGGGAGTGCTGTGTGAGTGAGTCTATTAGTGGGCTGATGAGTAATCATTTACATTGGAGACCTGCTAACAGGAGGAAAAAGTTGTTAATGTGACTCAACTGACCCCTCTCCGCAGAAGTTAGTATGTCTTTTCTGAAATACCACAGGTGGATTATTCCACGACTTGGACGTGGAGCCAGGAAGGCATGGCAGGATATTCCTCCTTGCTTGCCAGCTGGAGTCACGCGCTGGTGATGAGCCACCGGCGATGGGAGAGAGGACAGGGAGGGAACGAGCTTAACCCCAGCTCGGCGTGAGCTGAGCCCATCTGCCTGCTCATCCTTCAGTGGCTCTGTCGAGGGGCTTTTTTGGTCTTTCCCGTGGCAGGCTCGCTGTGCATGCAGCGACGCTGCAGGCTGGCTCAGCATTTCCATGCTCAGCTCCCGAGTTTTCAGGGTTCCTGTGTGCCCCTGCCCTGAAGCCTTCTTCGCCACGGTGGCAGGGATGGGGTGGGCTCCCTTCTCCCGGTCCCCGTGCAGAGCAGGGAGGAGGTGACAGCTGGGTGATGTGGGATGCTGTGAGACACCGAGTCCCACTTCCCGAATGTGGGCCGTTGCCTCCCGAAGTGCAGGAGGCAGCTCTCCCGGGAGATCAGGTGTTGTGAGACTCGTGACTCCACCATGCAAATGCTGGAGGCTGTGAATAATCATGTACTTGTGCAGGGAGACTCAGCCCCGTGTGGGATGGAGCATCCCGCGGCCAGGCAGGAGGCAGCTGAGCCCAGATCTCCTGCTCTCCCGGCTGGATCGCCGGCAGCTCTGGGTCTGGCTGCTGCTGGGGCACGGCAAGGGGCCAGGTGGAGAGCAGCAGCAACCCGCACCCCTGGGAAGCCCCGTTTTCAGGTCAGCCCCTCTCCAGCGGTCAGGTTCATCAGGGCCATGGCTTGCCAAGGCTTGCATAAAGCAAGCCCATGCCTCTTCTCCTGAGGTCTGTGCCCTAACCATCCCGCAGAGCCAGGGTTGGCTTTTTTGGGTATTTTTGCTGCCCCATGTGAAGACTGAATTAGCGCCTCGCTGCTCCAAGGGCTGGAAATCTCTGAATTTCCAGCCTGGACTTGTAGCTCATTCCTGCTTTTCTTGTGCCGATACCCAAACACAAACCTAAACCTCTGTCCCTGATGCTGAGAGCCAAGTCCCGGCGCGCTGGCAGCAGGTCGCAACCGGGGCTGCATCTCTCCCAGATGATCCTGCGTGCAATGGGGAGAGCTGCATCCCCCAAGTCTCTTGCCCTCATGCTAATCTGAGGACTCCTGCCTCATCTGTCAGAGCTTTCCGAAAAAACCCAGAAAGCAACGACATTTTTATCCCTCTTGTTAGGCAAAGTGGTAAATTTATCGCCGGGCAGTTGTCAATGACTCAGCTGTGCGTGGTAGGCTGTGCTCTCCATGGCTGTGCGGTGGGGCGGAGGGCAAGGGCAGTCTTACTGAGTCCAGGTCTGGTCTACAATTAATTTTTCCCCCTTTCTGTTGCTTTTTGAGCCGGGGAGGCCATGGGGATCCCCAGGTCGGTAGCACAAAAGACAGATACGGCTCAGGCCAGTGAAATGCTGCGGCCAGAGCTGCTTCCCCTTGGAAAGAGAAGGGATTCACCTGCGGGATGGCTCCAGGGCCACCTGCATGCCATGGGGGCTGCACGGCTGTGCCCTGCGGGGACAGGTTCAGGGCGTGCGTGGATCTGGGGCATGCGTGGCTCGTTCGGCTCCGGCTCATTCCCTGGCAGCTCCCGTCTCGGCAGGGAGGGCTGCCCACCCGCCTCCCACGTGGCCGGCAGGAGGTAGCCGTGGCCGAGGACCTGGATGGTTCTTGCCTCGCCTTGCTGCCTGCTGCCTTCGCCTGCTCCCGGCTCTGCCACCGCAGACTGACGTGAAAGTACACAGAGTGCCCTGTTCATGTAAATAAACCCAGCTATAAATAGAGAGGGAGAGAAGTGTGAAAACAGTGGGGAATGGATTTCATAAAACCAGCAAATTAGTCTGGAGAAACAAGGGTGTGAACCAGCAGCCGTGCTCCAACCCAAGCCCATATTTCCAGTTTCTTGAGGGGTGCTGGTGGGGCCAAGCTGTGCTCAGCTCGGAGAGGTACGGCGCCAGGAGCGGGGCTGGGTCCCCCCCATCTACCACGGGCTCCTGATGCCTCCCAGGTTGGGCTGTGTTAGCGTAGGTGTCATCAATGCCCTTAGTTATTTTTTCTCTTTGAAACTGTGGCAAAACACAGCTAAAGACATGAAGATGATCTGGCTGGTAGCATGGACTCCAGCTGAACCAGAATATATTGACTCTCTCTGGCTGGGCGAGGGTGGACGGAGCTCTGCCGGCCTCGGGCTTGCTCCCTCGCAGACAGAGGATGATGGCTGGGATTGTTGGGGTGCTTTGAAGCCAGCAGGACTGGAGCAGGGAGGGTGCTGGCCAAGGGGCTTTGCCCTCCTGTGGCTGCAAACCTGACTTTCAGGAAACAGGCTGCACCGACCTGGCTCGGCGTGCGATCTGGAGAGCAGCATGAAGAGCAAAACTGCCCCAATGCAATGGTCACCCTTGGCTCTGCCAACCCCGCCAACCCACCTTGCAGATTTGCAAGCTTTCAGTTCAGACCTCAGGACTAAGAGCTGAGTCAGATTTTTATGAGGTCTTGGATTTTGCTGGGGAAGCAAACTGCCCGGGAGCTCGGACTGGGCTGGGAGGATGCTCTCTGCCGGGCCTCGTGCTGCCCGCAGGCTCTCTCGCCTCCTGCCCAGGGCCGTGCCGATGCCTGACCCTCCATGAGCGTAATCACGGGCAGAAGATGTGGGATGCTCCTTGGGCTCCTCAAATGCCCGCATCCTCTACAGAGGTTGAATTTTTTTGCCTCTTTCCAGGACACGCATGGGAAGAAGAGGTAGGAAGATCAGCAGCTGCCCAAACCTCTCCCCAGATACTCTCCCAACGGTGTGGGCAACGGGAAGATGGTGAGTGCTGGGGATAAAATGGTGTGCCCCCCTCTCTATGTGAGCCTGTTCCCTCCCAGGCTGCCTGTCATCTTGGGGAAGGTTCAGTGGGCCGTTTCTCTGGCTGGCACGCTCCTTGGGGAGTGAGCCCGGCTGTTTGCCCATCTGGCATCACCAGAGGTCTTTGCAGGGACGAGAGGTGGGCTGGGACGGGAGAGCACAGGGGGACTTTCTGCTTTCTACCTATTTGCCATTGGAGTGGACCCCAGATCTCTTTTCAAATGGAGGGGTGTGTTCAGCAGGGCACAAAGCTGTGCCAGGGACATGGCAGGGTGGACAGGGTGACACGGAGCTGTCTCAGGGTGCAGGAGGTTAGGGATGGGAGCAAGCGGCGTAGGGCAGGAGCGGGGGAGGTGACGCAGGTGGTGCAGGGTGGCAGGAGGAGGTGGGACAGCTGGTGCAAGGGGTGGCAGTGGCACCGAGCCCTGGTGCTGGGCATGGGGTGGCAGGTGAATGTGACACCAAGTTGTGGCATGTGGCGAGGAGGTGGCTGAGCGGTGCAGGATCCTGGCAGAGGTGACAGCGAGCTGGTGCAGGGGGCAGGTGGCACGGCTGATGCTGGGTGATGATGACACTGAACCTCTGCCGTGGGCACAGATGGTGGCAGGTACGTTACCATGAGCTGATGCGGGGGACCAGGTTGCGGTGTCACCAAGCAGGTGGCAGGGACGTGACCCCAAGCCGGTGCGGGGTGGCAGGGACAGACGGCACAGCTGATGTTGGTCGGGCTGGTGCAGGGACAGGTGGCTCAGCCTGTGGTGGGGAGGTGACCCCGTGGGGGTGCAAGGTGGCACTGGGGTGTCAGAGAGGTGGTGTATGGCAGCAGGTGGCAAAGCTGGGGACAGGGAGGTGATGCTGTGCCAGGGCAGGGGGGCACATCGGGACATGGTTTGGGAGGCATGGTGGTGTTGGGTTGATGGTCGGACTTGATGACCTTACAGATCTTTTCCGACCTTAATGATTCTATGATTCTGTGATCTGGGGGCAGGAAGGTGATGTTGAGCTGGTGCAGGGGGCACACCTGGGCACAGGGAGGTGATGCTGCACCAGGGCAGGGGGCACATCTGGAGACAGGGAGGTGACACTGAGTTGATGCAGGGGGCACATCTGGAGAGAGGGAGGTGACACTGAGCCGGTGCGGGGGGCACATCTGGAGACAGGGAGGTGACACTGAGCCAGTGCAGGGGATACATCTGGAGAGAGGGAGGTGGTGCTGCACCGAGGCAGGGGACACATCTGGGAGCAGGACAGTGATGCTGACTTGGTGCAGGGGGCACATCTGGAGACAGGTGATGCTGCGCTAGTGCAGGGGGCACATCTGGAGACAGGGAGGTGACACTGAGCCGGTGCGGGGGGCACATCTGGAGACAGGGAGGTGACACTGAGCCAGTGCAGGGGATACATCTGGAGAGAGGGAGGTGGTGCTGCACCGAGGCAGGGGACACATCTGGGAGCAGGACAGTGATGCTGAGTTGGTGCAGGGGGCACATCTGGAGGCAGGTGATGCTGCGCTAGTGCAGGGGGCACATCTGGAGACAGGGAGGTGACGCTGAGCCGGTGCAAGGGACACATCTGGGGACCCGGAGGAGACGCTGCTCCGGGGCGGGTGGCAGAGCCGGTGGGGAGGTGACCGGCCGGCGGAGGTGACCCCGTGCCGAGCCGTGCTGAGCCGAGCCGAGCCGGGCCGAGCCGCCGCACCGCCCGCCGCTCCCGGCAGTGCGCATGATACTGCGGCGCAGGGACCCCGTACGCGCCAACCCACCTTGAAACGGGCCCGGGCCGCGCCGCCGGCCAATCACCGCCCACTCCGCCGGGGCGCGGCCAATCGGCGGCGGGCGGGGGCGGCACCGAGCCGCTAAAGGGCGCAGGCTAGGCTGCGCCCCGCGCCGTGCGGCGGAGGGCAGGTGCAGCGCGGCGGCGGCATGGGCGCGGGCATGGGCGCAACGGCGGCGGCCGGCGGCCGGCCCTGAGCCGCCCCTCCGGCCCGGCCAGCCCCGCGGCGGCCCGGGGAGCCTCGCCCCGGCCCGGGGAGCCCTGCCCCGCCCCGGCCGGGCCGCCCGGCGGGCGGAAGATGCTGCGCACCGGGGGCCGGTAGTACTATGATTTGGTATGTGGCCGCTTTGGTAGCAAGTGTGCTCGGCGCCCGCGGGTTGCCCGTCCAAGGTGAGTGGGGCCGCGGGCCGTCCTCCTCCGGGATGCTCCAGGAGAGGTCCGCCGCGCTCTGCGGGGCGGCGGCGGGGTCGCCTCTGCATGCCCCCCCCCCCCCCCCCCCCGTGTACCGGCTGGGGCGGGGAGGGGGGAATATGCATGCACCGGGCTGGGATGCATGCACCGGGCTGGGATGCATGCACCGGGCAGCTCGCACCGGGCTGGGATGCATGCACCGGGAAGCTCGCACCGGGGGGACAGCACGTCCCGGAGCTTGCTGCGGGGAAGCACGCCCCGGGGGTGCGGTGCGCTGCGGTTCCGGAGGGGGTTTGCATCCTCTCCGGTGCCTGTGCAGGGGGGCTGAGCGCTGCCCGTGTCCCCGGGCGCTGCTGCTGCTGCAGCGAGGAGCTGGTTATTTCTTTATTCCCCGCTGCTGGGGGGGCGCTGGGAGCGCCCGGCGCATCTTCCCCAGGCGCTCAGCGGTTTTTGCAGTGACCTCCCAGAGGGCAGCGGTTGCAACTCGGGCAAGTTTAGGACGGAGGAGCTGGTAGCAAAGCCCGGGCGGGCCCCTGGTGCTGGTGTGCGGCAGGTCCTGCCTCTCTGCTTGGGTCTCCGCGCGGGGGCTTGGAAATTCCCTTTGGGAAAAAGCGATGGGTGCGAGTCCTTGCGAGGGACACACCTGGCTGGGTGCGGGGGAGAGACGGGCAGCGTGGCCCCCGGCCGGGACCGGAGCGCAGGCAGGGGATGGGCAAGCATTTCTCGCTCCCCCATTTTTCTCCCAGCCTGGGGGAAGCAGCAGGCAGCAGCTCCGAGGGGCGCAGGCAGCGTTTGCCCTTCCCTGCAGGGCAAGGAGAAACGCAAAAGGATTTGGTGCCTTCCCCTGCAGCACCCTGGCCGTGCCCGTGTGCTCCTGGCTGCGGGTTTGGGGGTGACTTTGCTCCCTGCTGCCCGGGGGAGGCTGCCCTCCTTCCTGCTCCACTGCAGGCTGGCTGCTGCGCCGGGGTAAACTGAGGCACAGGGTTGTCCAAGGTCAGGAGGGAGACAGCGGCAGGGAATAACCCCGATTTTCCTGCTCTGGCTTCTTTTTGTTCAGCTGCCAGCCCCCTACCTCCCCGCCAGCCATCCCTGCAGGTCGAAGGGGGGCTGCCTGCCACTGGTGCAGCACCATCTCCCACCTCCGCCGCTGGTACCTCACCGGGCACGGGGTGTTCGCTGCACCCCGGTGGTCCCTACCCAGGAGGGCACCCGGGAGCGGCGCCCTGGGTGTCGCCAAGCCCTGCCCATGGGGATGCGGTGGCCGCCGGCGGCAAGCAATGCCTGGCTGGCAGCCATCGCCGCTCCCCTCCCCGCGGCGTGGGGGAGCAAAGCCTCGGCGGGCGCGGGTAGGCTGGGAGGGGGCACCCGGGACGCCGTAGCCCCCGCCGCATCGCCTCTCGAGCGCGTGGGGTTACATCTGCACCTCGTCACGGTCCCTTGGCATCCCTGCCTGGCAGCCGGCTGCTTGGAGGTGGTGGTGGTGGGGGTGTCAGGATGGGGCTGCCTTTCTGGGGGGACGGGGCCCCTCTTGCTGCTGAGATGAGCTGCGGCCGGCTGCTGCCTGCCTGAAATGCATCCTGCGGCGTGGCGAGGAGGTGGTTTGCAGCAGCGGTTTGTAGAGGGATTCTCGGCCTGGGAGAGGAGCAGAGCAGCAAGGTCAGCGCCTGGGAACTTTGCGATACCCTGGAGCAACTGGGATGGGGCTCCCGAACCGGTGCCCGGGTGGGTGGGTGCCGGGGACCCCGGGCGCGGGGGTGCCGCGCGTACGGAGCGGTGTGTACGTGATGAATGAGCGCGCCGTGAGTAATGCGTGGGTAGGCACCGGGCGTAGCGGGCGAGGGGGCGCTGCGGGCTGGCGTGGCCCCCACGGGAGGGCTGCGTGGGGACGGGAGCCCACGGGACTTGCCCCGGCCGCTGCAGCCCCTTGGCCCCAGCGCTGTCCCCTCTTCACGAGGGGCTGTCACCCCGCATCGCCTGGGGACAGGGCTTCGGAGCAGGGCTGGGGCTCGCTATGCACCGGTGCCCTCACCGAGGCTTTTCCCCCGGCTGTGGCCTTCCTCCCCATGCTGCAGCCTCCTCCTGGCAGAGCCAGGCTGAGACGCAGCAGTGCTGGCCCCAGGCAGCCCTCTTGCCTAGCCCGGCTCTCCGAGGGCTTTCCAGGCGTTAATCGGCTCAGAGAGGGAAGGAGGGTGTGTTATCCCCTCTTACGGCGTGGGGGAGGAGAGCCAGGACGTGACCGCGCCGGGAGTGGGTGTTGGAGGAGGGATCTGGCCTCCTGGCGTTCCCGGCAGCACCGTGACGCCGAGGGGCTTTTCTTCCCTCTCCCACGAGCGTGACGCGGTGCCTCACGGCGAGCGGGGATGCTCATGGATCCGGCAGGTGCGGTTTGCGAAGGGAGGATTTGGCTTCGCCAGCCCCGGGCGAGGGCTCCCGTCAAAGAGGTCCCCCCTGGACACTGCAGCAGGTGACGCTCGCGGCGCTGACCTTGGCCGGTCGGAGCGGCTCACCGTGGTGGTGCCGGCGTTGCGTCCCTTACTCGCTCCTGGCACAGGGCTGGTGCACGCGAAGGCTGGTGCCTCTTCGGCCATGGAGGGGCTTGGACCGGCAGCCACCGGCTTTGGCGCACGCGGCTTTGGCCCCACTCTCCGCTGGCAAGGGGATGGTTTGGCACCAGGACTGGCCAAGGGGCTTGGCCCATCTCCCGTTTTCATCCTTCCCCGGAGGATTTCTGCTCCTCTGGACCTGTTGGACAGGAGCATGCTGGGCAGGGAGGGACGTGCGCATCTCGGTTGTTGACTTGGCTTGCTGGAGGATTTTTGCAGTGATGCTTTCCTGGTTCGGTTGCCTTTTGATTTGGAAGATGCAGCTTCGCCGGTGATGAGTGGACTCTGAAGCTGTGGCAGGACGGGTTAGCTCCCATTCACCTCCAGTCCTCCGTCTTGGAGGTCGTGGCTTCAGGCTGGAAGAGAAGCCCTGGAGATGGGTGAGGAGCGGGTCCAGCCCCGTGCCATGCCGATGGAGGAGTCCTTCCCTCTCCCTTCCGCTGCAGTAGGCATCTCCCGAGCTGGGAGCTCTGAGCGACCAGCTGGCCTTTGGAAAAACAACTCGCTTCTTCCCGCTTCGCGGTGGAGAGGCTGGTGTTGGTGGGAGGGCTGCCTGAGCCAGGAACAGCGTGATTCAGGAGCTGCTGGCGGGCAGCGCGGAGCGCTGCCTGCATCCCAGCTCCCAGTCAGAGGACTGTGATGGCATCGGGGTGGTACGCGCTGCTCCGTGGGGAGGGCGATGCGGGCAGCCTGCCTGCGGGTACCGGTGTGATGTGGGTCTGGATGTGCGCTGGCTTGGGTTGGGGGGCACGGCACCCCAGCAGCGCTCTCTGGGTGCAGGAGGTGTCCTCTGGGAGCGTTTTCGGCTCCAGCCTCCCACCGCAGCTGCTCACTTGGCCCTGCAGTGCATGGAGGGAGCTTGCGGAGAGTGTGCAGGTAGCTGCTGGTCGTTGCTGGGAGATGATGGCTCCCGTGAGGCAGCTGCCGTGCCGCATGTGCGGATGCTCTACTCTGGGCCAGTGGCATTTAGAGGGAGGGGATGCTGGGGACCCCCAGGGAGCAATGGGGACACCGGGATGACCACGGGAAAGTAATTTTCTTGCATGATCCATCTCTGCGCCCCTCTGAGCACCGACCTGCGCTAGCACGTGTGCTCGCTGACCTGCCACCCAGCTGGGCACAGTCCCACCTCTGTCACCCCAGGGAGTGGGGACCCACCGTGGCGGGTGGGGGGCTGCTGTGGGGCAGCACCTTGGGCATGCACGCTCCCCTGCGGGTGCCAGGGCAGCTGCCTGCCTGCGTGGGGATGGTGTTGGCGGTCCCGCAGGACACCCCTTGTCCCCGGGGATGGGGTTTGAAGCCACCAGCTCGTCGTGAATGGGGGCACTGAGCCACCCCGCACAGCTAATCCTGCTCCTCCGCCGGCCCCGCGTGACCCTGAGGCATGTCACTTGACCTGTGCATCGCCCTCCATCCATCTGGAAAATCGGGTTTAAAACGCAGGAATCGCACAGAAAGCCCAGATGCTGCTTTCCAGCTGGGGGAGGGGGCAAGGGCTGTGCTCCTGGCCCCCAGGGCTGCCCCCTGCTCGGGGATGCTCTCGGGGCAGGGGGAGCTTCGGGTACCCCTGGGCAAGCAGGGGGAGACCAAGCTTGCAGTGGGGGTTGCAGCCCCCACCAAGCTGTTGTGGGGGATAGATAGGGAGGTGAGGGGCAGACGGCTCTCCCCCCATCCCATGCACCGCCTCGGCAGCCCGGGTCCCTGCAGCGGGTGGTCCCCGTCCCCCCACCTCAGGCTGCGGTTGCTGCCCTGCTTGTTTCGAGGTGCTGGCTGCCAGCTCTCCTTCCCTGCTGGCCTCCATATGCCATGCCGGTGGCCTTGTCCTCAGAGATCCCCGCCATAACCCGCCTCCACTGATGTGAGCGGGATATGTCAGAGCAGATCTCGTCTCCGCTCGGCAGGGAGGAGAGGTCCACAAGTTCGGGGCTGTGCGCCTGCTCCCTTGGCCGTCCCCACGGGGGGACAGGGACGGGGACGAGCGCCTGGCGTGGGGGTCAGGATGGGATCACTTCTCTGACCCCGGGGCTTGGGTGTCCGCTAGGCAGGGCAGCCTTCCTGGGCTCTTCGCCATCATCCCTTGGGCATGGGGTTGGTGTTTATCCCCGCTGTGGCCCGAGGTGCAGGGCTATTTCTTTTGGAAACCTGCTCTGCCATGGCCACGTCCTTCTCATGGAGGAGGGTTCCTGCTTCAGTGAGTGCACCTGAGATGCTGGATACCCCCAGGTTCACCGAGTCCCGTGTCACCTTATGTCTTTGCTCTCAGGATGGGAGGAACTGGATGCCCAGACCCAGGCGAGGGTCTTCCCAGCCTCAGCATCGCCATCCTGGGGAGCCCCGTGGTGGCACCGTGTCTACTCAGCAGCAGCCTTCCCTCCTCTCCCTTTGGGATGCTGTTCAATTCCACCTCCGCATCTTGTATTCTTGCCTCCTGGCACGCGGCATGCTTTTATTTTTCCTGGATCTGCTTGGATGACGAAGCCTGTTGATTACTTGTTTTTCTTTACGAGGCATCCTCCAGCTTCGCGCGAGCTCCCGCACCGAGGGGGGATTTGGGGTTCGTGTCCCTGCTGCAGCTTCCCGATGTTGACCCTATTTCCAAACCGCAGGTTAAGCCTTGAAACCCCTCTGAACTTAGCTGGGAAAAGCAAGTGGGTTTAAAAATACCCCGTCTGTTTGCGCTCTGTTTCTTCTGGCATCTGTGGGTTGTTTTCAAGCGTTTCCCCACAAATGTAGGGGTGAGAAACACTTCTTTGCATTGCGAGCTGTAGTTTCCATCACTCACGTGCCTTCAGCGGCTGGGACTTGGAAGGAAAACCTGGTCAGGGCTGGGAGCACAGGGTTAGCGGGTTGGGAAGCTGGGGAGACTCAAGGGGGGGTTCTGTAAAACATCTCCCTGCTGCTCTCCCGCTGTCTCTGGAAGCGGGGACAGGAGGGCACGAGGGCCGGTGGCGGGGCGGGTGGCAGCTGGGGAGAGCCGAGGGCTGGTTAGCCGCCGTGGCTGCCAGTCGGCTGCGCGCGTGGGGAGGTGATGCTCAGCCGTGCGTGCAATTCCCCACTGGCCTTGCGATCAGACACTGGGGCTGACCTATTTTCCTGTGCCTGGGCGGCCCTGGCCAGGCGTGGGTCCAGCGGAGCGGCTGGCTCATCCCCTCCCTGGGGATGTCGCCCACTGGTTTGCTGGGGAGCCGGTCAGGGGATTCCACCGTAAGGCTGCAAGCGTGCCCAGTGCCCATCCCCTGGGCATCTGGGTGGCCTCTTGGGTGGCGTGCTTCTCCAGCTGGGCAAGCATCAGTATCCCAGGCTCCATTTGGTGTTGAGCTGAAAACCAAGATCCCACCTCGGTACCCAAGGAGCTGGTGGGCTGGGGGAGGTGGGGGGCATGGGGAGGCGCTGGGGCGCTGCCCCTTCCATCCTCGGCTGCTGGTGGAAAGCAGGACTGCCCCTTTGAAGGTGGCGAGGCGCTGGGGACTCGCTCGCTCAGGCAAGGCGAGCGGGGAAGTGCGCGTCCTTGGATGCTCTTGAGCAGCACGTGACAGCCGCTGTCCCCGAGCAGCGCAGGGGGGCCGTGGGCAGGGAGGGGGGTTCTCAGCCCCGCAGCAGAGCCCCCCGGATGGGCACAGCAGGGTCGGGATGGGTCCTCACAGCATTTTGCAAGGGTGGCAGAGGAGGGCTGACGCTGGCCCCGCTGACAGGGTGCGAACGCCTGAGCTCATCGGCAATGCAGTGATAGCGAGGCACGGAGAGGTGCAAGAGTGTCATCAGGGCAGTGCAAAGTGGGGAGCAGGAGTGTGGGGTGCATGCATGTGCGTGCACATTGCACGTGTGCACGGCATTCCCCCAGCCCAGGTGGGGTCCAGGCAGGTACGTGGCCGTACGGGACTCCTGTAGCAGGGCTGGGTGCCTGCAGCGGGTGTGCAATGCAGCGTCTGCTCCTTGCGGATGGTTCACATCTTTGCACCCTGGCATCACCCCCCCTGCTGCCACCAGCCAGCCCTCCCAATTAAACAGCCGCCATCTAGCCCCAGCACCCGGCTTGCCGGTGCTGCGGGGACCGGGGATGCCTGCTTGGCCGTAGGGCTCTGCCTCTCTGCGGTGTTGCACCTTGCAGTGGGGAGGGGGTTTCGGCTGTGGCGGGGGCTGCTGGCAGAGCTGTCTCTGCCCGGTCCCCTTCTCGTGGGGGCACTTGGCCGGTGAGCCCGTGGGGTGGCACGGCACGGGCCTCTCGCCGGTACGTGCTTGTGCCGGAGCCAAAAATAGCTGGTGATGCTCAGCTCCCGCGGTGGGGAAGCAGTGATGTCACTCGCCGCCAATCACCGGCGGCCCCGAGGAGCAGCGCGGAGGAGTGGGAACGTGCTTCCCCGAGCATCCCTCCCCGAGCATCCCCCTTGGAGCAGGCGGTGGCTGCGTGTGCCAGGAAAATGGGGGGGGGGGGGGCTTTCCTTGGTGGGAAGGGAGATGTGGGGCTGAACCCTGCGCCTGCGGTTTTGGGGACCCCCCCTTGGCTCCCCCCAGCCCTGGGTTTTCCCTCTCCCTTTCTGAAAGCCGTGCTGAGGATGCAGCTTTGCTGCTGATGGTGAGAGCAGGATGACGACAGGCTGCAGCTGAGTGGGGAGGCACAGCCGGGGTGGAGCAGTGCCTTCCTCTGAGGCTGAGACCAAAGCCCTGTTTAATTACCCCAGCTGGAGGCCGGGCAGGAGGAGCAGGGTGCCAGACTCGATGTGCAGGTCGCAGCCGGGTTTCAGGCCTGGGGCTCTCGGGGATGCCTGAGGACGGGCAGGCTTGGCTGGAGCATTGCTGCTCCGGGGGCTTGGCCCGCCCTGGGACGGCTTCTGTGGGAAAGCCGGATCCCCAGGCTGGCACAGCAGAGCTGCAGGTCAGTGGTCCCTGTACGCTTGGTCCCGCTTGCTGGAGGATACAGGGACACAAGTGGGACTGCAAAAGCAGCCTTTTCCCCGCCACAGGGATGCTAGTGGGGAGCAGCACTGGATGTGCTCTCCGCACCCCTGCTGCTGAGAGCAGGGGTCCCAAAAACCCCCACGGGGTCACTGGGCACCACCCTTGCCCTGGCGCAGAGGGTGGGAAGCCATCCTGGAGCAGCGGGTGCTGATGGCCACTGTCCCGAGTCCTGTGGTGGCTGGGGGTGGCCCTGGATCTGGGTGGAGGGGCTTGGGGAACCCCCCTTGGTTTTGGGGTAGGGGAGACCCAGGGGCTGCCCTTGGTGGAACCAGGCGGCTAGGGACGGGCATCGTCTCCGCTGTGGCTCTCCCGGGGGTCCCAGTCCTCTGGCTAAGGCTGATGCCAGGGTCCGGCGGCGGGATCAGCCACAGTTTCTTCCTTCACCCCCTCGCAGGTGCCCTTGGCTCGAGGGAGGAGCCCGAGTTTGTGACCGCTCGCGCTGGCGAGAGCGTGATCCTGGGATGCGACGTGATACACCCTCTCACGGGACAGCCCCCTCCCTATGTCGTGGAGTGGTTCAAGTTCGGCGTCCCCATCCCCATCTTCATCAAGTTTGGGTTTTACCCTCCCCATGTCGACCCGGAATATGCCGGTGAGTTTGGGGGGCACGGGTGTACGAGGGGGATGTGCCAGGTCCCGACTGCGGCGCAGCCGGGGATGTACGGCTCCTCTCCATCCGCTCCTCCGTCGGAAACCGCGCGGGCTCTGCCTCTCATTGCTTGCTTTCCACCCAGTTGGTTTTAATTAAGCAGCAATGCTAGGAAGCCAGCTGGGCTGCGTGGGACGGGAGCAAGCGAGGCAGAGAAACCCAGGGTGATGTGTGGCGGTGGCGGTGGTTGCTGCTGCTGTGCCCCAGAGCAGCTGTGAGCCTGGGGGGAGGATGCTGGGGGGATGCTGAGGATGGAGCCGTGGCCACGTGCTGGGTGGAGGTGGCAGGTTGGAGCTGCAGAGCCCATGTTGGCCGCTCGCCAATGTGCCACCAGCCCTGTGTGGCTGGTGGCCTCTGGTGGGGTCTGTGAGCTGGGGACCAGCGCTGGGGGGGTTGGCGTGGTGGGGCAGACCCATTTTAATATGCCATTCCCTGGGGACCACCTGCTTCCAGGCTTTGTGAGACTTCCTCTGCCCAGATTGCTCCCCTGGGAAATGCTGCGGCAGGGAGAATGCCAGCACCTGAGCCTGGGCTGAGCCCTGCCAAACTCAGCTCATGCTTGAGCAATGCCAGAGCCCAGTAGCTGCTGTGCCAGGGTGGAGGTCTGGGCTGTTTTGCTGCTCCTCTGGTTTCCTGAGCTTGCACACAGGGTCAGCCTGGGGCCACCCTGCTTTTTGGGAGGCTCCCAGACTGGGGAAAGGCTTTGGGGCGCGCCTGCTTGCCGGCTGTTCCGCCGCCAGCACCCGGCTGGGAGCAGAAGGCCGGCGTCGCTGCGGGCAGACGCCGCTCGAGGCACCGTGCCAGATGGGCGAGAGCGTTGCTGGCCGGCTGCAACCGGCAGCACCGTGCCGTGAGGCTCGACCAGCCCCAAGACTGGGGATGGAGGGGCTCTGCCTGGCCCCGGAGCTGCTGCAGCTGCTCGGTGCCTGCACCAGGCCGGGGTGTCCCCTGCAGCAATGCTCCTTGGGGGGGCCGGTCCAGTGCTGGGGCTCCATCACGCAGAGCTGACCGCTGTGTTCTCTCTGCAGGCCGGGCCAGCCTGCACGACAAAGCCTCCCTGCGCATTGAGCAGGTCCGCTCCGAGGACCAGGGCTGGTACGAGTGCAAAGTGCTCATGCTGGACCAGCAGTACGACACCTTCCACAACGGCAGCTGGGTCCATCTCACGGTCAACGGTGAGCCGGGCACGGCGGGAGCAGCGCTGGCAGGGCGGGCGGGGGGCTGCGGCATCGCCGAGGGGCTGCGTGCAGTGCCGAGACGGGTTTCCCTTTGATTTCTGATGGACGCTGGACCTTGATGGTATCTGCGCCTTGCAGGCGAGTGAGCCTGAAGCTATCCAGGCTGACTGCTCCAGCCAGGGCGTGACTTAAAAAGGGACAAACTTTTATTAGGGATTCTGCAGTTTAATTATGTGGAGCTTGTTTAAAGGAGAGACATCAAGAAACGGGGCTGGGACCGAATCTCCTCTGAACACACAGATCAGAAAATCAAATCTTTTTCTTGAAATTCAGATTTACTCAAATTACTTTTTCATTTTATTAAGGCTGCATATTAAACTAATTAGCAAGTTGTCGTTCTCCACATCAGCAGAGGTCTTTATTTTTAGCCCAGCATCAGGGCTGTGCCTCTCCTGCTGCAGTAGGGTGGCTGGAGAGGAGATGTGGGCACTGGCAGCTCCTCTTGCCTGACCTTGAGCAATTAATTTAACCTTTTGGGGGACGGCTGGGCTCTGGCATGGAGAAGAGCCACCTAATTGAGCCCAATTAGTGAGCAGGAGCTTTGCAAGTGGGGCCAAGCAGCACACCAGCCCTGTCCCCCTGCCTTGCTGCTGCCTTCTTTCCCCCTGCGTGCATAAAGGGGGTGAGATGCTGCCGCACGTCCTGGCGAGGCTGCCCTCCTCCTGCCTGCTCGCGAGCTCAGAGGGCTTGGGAAGGAAGGAGCGAGGGAAGCAAGAGGAGGAGGAGGAGGGTGGTGCCTGCTTCACCTGCACCATGTGCACGGATTCTGGGAACTGCCGGCTGAGGGGCTGGAAGTGGCCATCGGTGCCCCAGGTGCCCTGTCCCTCCCTGGGCTCGGCTCCCTTTGCAAAATGGGGCACTTCTGGGGTTTTATGCAGCACGGGGTACGCAGGGGTTTTAGTAACAAAATAATAACCGTAATCCTCACAGCCCGAGGAATTGCTTCCAGGGGGAAGGCTGTAGCTTCCCCCTAGTGCATTAACAATGCTTAATTTTCTTAGGAGAAAATAAAAATCATTTGGGCAGAAACAAAATATAATTCTTTTTTTTCCCGAGCAGATTAAATTGCCAACCTGTCTTCCTCAAAAGTGGGCTTTAACAACCGCTGGTAATTAGGGGCGGGCTGTAATCCTGCCAGCCTCTTTAATCAGGAAGGAGCCTTTCGATCTGCACTGCGGTGTTTTCCCATGTTTTGATAATAGCAAGTTAATGTGCAACGGGGGGCCGTGCCCCGGAGCTGGCGGGGAGGAGAGGGGACGGGGCTGGGGTGCTGTGCAGCGGGGAGGGGATGCCTTCGGCGGGTGTCCCTGGGGACAGCCCCTGTGACAGCCGCTGTTGTCCCCATCCCTGCAGCCCCGTTCACCTTTGGGGTGATCCCAGCCCTGCCGCGGGGATGTGCGGTGTTTCCCCTGTTTGCCGGTAGCAGCCTCCCCTCTGTCCCGGTGCCTCCCCCGCAACCCACAGTGGCCACGGGTGAAACGGGGGGTCACAGCGGTCTCCCCTGCCCTGCAGCTCCCCCCACCTTCACGGAGACGCCGCCGCAGTACGTAGAGGCAAAGGAAGGCAGCAGCGTCACCTTGACCTGCATGGCGTTCGGGAACCCCAAGCCCATCGTCACCTGGCTAAGAGAGGGAGACCTTTTGGGTGCCAACGGCAAGTACCAGGTAGGTGGGTGGCAGGGGGCTGCTGCGGGGGCTCCCGAGCACCCAGCCGGCGGGGACGGTATCGACAGGACCCACAGCGGTGGCAGCTCTGCCGTGCCTGGAGCCGGCCGTGCTTTCTCAGCACTTCTTGCCGAGATGCTCATTTCTCCCCCCCCATCTCCGCTGAGCAGCAGCCTCTAACGCTGCCTGCCCTTGGGTGCAGGCTAGAGACCCCCTGGGCGTTTAAGGCAGCCCAATTCCCTGCTGTTCCCTGGGGACCCTCGTCCTGGGGGCCGGTTGCTGTGCCAGGCCCTGGGGATGGGGTGGGGGCTGCAGCCTGGGGATGCAGTGTCCCGGGGCAGGGATGGATGCAGCGGGGCTGGGGCGGCGGGGAGGTTGGGCGGGGGAGGGCTTTGCTCTTCTCCCAGGACCCTTTTTGCATCCTGGAGACTCCTGGGCAGAGATTCCCCCCTGAGCTGTAATTGGTAAATCAGGCATTGGAATCAGTGCAGGCACTAATGAGAGTAATTAGGAATCATTTGTTACTAATTGAAATAGAAGGATGAGGCAGAATAAGGCGAGAGGGGCGGGGAGCCTGGCTGGGAGCAGGGCTCCCTGTGCATGGGGGAGCTGCTACCCCGGGGGTGATGGTCCCTCGCCTGTCCTTCCTCTGCTGTGTCCCTGGGGAGGGATTCGGCCGCTCCTCGTGCAGCTGCGAGGTGGCCCCGCAGGGAGAACGGTGGCCAAGCTGGGGTCTCGCCCTCATACCTTCCCCCAGCAGTGGAGCTGGTCCCTCGGGAGCAGGGGATGCTCCGGCAAGGCATCCTGCTCCTTGTGAAATGCCGATGGTGCTGGGGCACTTGGCAGGAGCGGTTTGGAGTCTGCCACCTGCCAGTCACTTCTGCGGGAGATGAATGCATTGCAAGGGTGTTTTTTTTTGTTTTGTTTTTTTCCCTTCCCCTTGGCGTTGAGCAGAAACGCGTGTGTTGGTTTATTAATATCCGACGTCTTGCAGAGCGGGGAAACCCATTTCTCATCCGGCCCTAAAAGCGCCAGCAGCTCTCTGCTGGGGGAAGCGGGGAAGCGGGGAGGGTGCTGAGCCGGGGCTAGGGCGCATCCTCTCCGGGGGTCCCTGCCCACGCTCCAGGGTCTTCCCTTGTTGTCCCCAGGTGAGCGACGGGAGCCTTACGGTGCTCTCCATCAGCCGGGAGGACAGGGGTGCCTACACCTGCCGGGCGTACAGCATCCAGGGGGAGGCTGTGCACACCACGCGCCTGCTTGTTCAAGGTGAGATCTCCCACCCGAGCCCCTCCAGCTTGTCCCTGGCTGCTGGTGTCCCCGGGGGGGCTGGGAGGAGGCTCCGTGGATGGAAACCCGGGGGCCGCAGGGCCAGGGTGCTGCCCTGAAGCGACCTGCCTGCCTTGCAGGCTCGGCGTCGTGCCGGCTGCCCCGTGGCTCCGCATCCCATTTGTACGATGGAGGAATCACCGAACTGGGGCACCACAGTGGCTGTGCCGATGAGCAGCCAGGCCCCGGTGGCGGCTCTGTTTTGTTTGGGAAGCGGGGAAAAGATTGAGGCTGTCACGAAGCGCCTCGTCGGATAGCGGTGATGCATGGCAGGCCTCCTGCTCCTCACTCCCTCTTTTATTTAATAAGTCTTTAATTAGGTCAGCAGCTACCAGTGGAGAGAGGAGCGCGGGGTGTCGTCTGCTCTGCTTTTGCCACCTTGGCGAGCTGCGGACGCTCACTGCTGGCTCCTGGCAGTTTGCTGTTTTCCCCCTGGATTTTTCCTGCGGGTGATGCAATCCTGGAAACGTGCTTGGGTTGAAGGGAGGCGTGAGCTTGTGTGCCCTGGGAGAAGCAGAGCCATGCGCCGTAGGCGCAGGGTCCCCTCCCAAAAGCTGCAGAGGTTAGGGAAAAGGATTGGGAATAACAGGGCCACCATGCTCCTTGAGGTCAGCCCCTGCGCCCTGTGATTCCGGAGGATCACGGCCAGCTCTGCCCCGGAGCCCTCCAGCAGCTCCCAGCCAACGATGCTGTGATGGAGCTGAGCCTGAGCAACCTTCGTGGGGACGCCTGTACTGGTGGGGGTGACGCTTTTCTCTCCCCACTCCAGGACCTCCCTTCATTGTTTCCCCTCCGGAGAACATCACGGTCAACATCTCCCAGGATGCGCTCTTCACCTGCCAGGCCGAGGCGTACCCCGGGAACCTCACCTACCTGTGGTACTGGGAGGAGGAGAACGTCTACTTCAAGAAGTGAGTTTGCAGCCAGCGGGGCGATATGTCCTCCTCCTCCTGCTCCCAAATCGTGCTGGGGTCACCAACGGGGTGGGCATTGCCCCCAGGTCTCCCTGCGATCCTCCTCCCCTCTTCTCTCGTAGCGACCTGAAGTTGAGGGTGCGGATCCTGATCGACGGGACGCTGATCATTTTCCGCGTCAAGCCAGAGGATGCTGGAAAATACACCTGTATCCCCAGCAACAGCCTGGGCCGCTCGCCGTCAGCCTCTGCCTACCTGACAGTGCAGTGTGAGTGCGGGCAGCGGGGCCCGATGCTGAGGGATGGGGCTGGGATTGATAATACCCGGCTCTGAGGCAGCCCCAGAGGCTGTGTCGTCCCGGTGTGGTACTAAGAGGCTCGGGTCGATGTGACAGCAGTCTTTGGAGGAGCATGCAATCATCCTCAGCAAAAGGCTGAGAGCATCCCGCGTGCGTTTGTAGGGTGTGGGCAACAAGAAAGCAAATAGCCTGAGCCTCCTGGGTAGCACTGCTCAGCTGGGACCGGTGTCCACCTTTGAATTAAGTGGTTTTTGACTAGGTGGGCATCTTCCCACCGCTGCTGCCAGCACGCTGTCCTCGTCGGCTACATCGCGTTGGGCAGGGAAACACCGGATCGGGGCTCTGTCTCAACTACCTGCTTGCGTTTTTCAGTATTTATTATAGGGGCTTGTTCCCATGGCGTGGTTTTTCTGTGAGCTCGGTAGCTCTGCATGTCATGTTTTTCAGGCGGTAACTGATCTAAACAAGCGGAGGAGAAGGGGCTGTAGCAGGAGCGTTGCTTCCCACGCTTGTTCTCTCGGGCTCCCCGGGCGGTAATGGGTAGTGTGCCACCAGCGTCCTGTGGCATTTGACAGTAATGGCCTCAGCTGCTGCCACCTGCAATTGCAATATTGCTCTGCTGTAAAAGACTGCAGCGGTTTTATTTTATAATGAAAGGCTTGAGCAAAGTGGGCTCGCGACTTGGGTTTTGAAGGCTGCCTTAGAGCTGCTGCCTGTAGGACCCGATGCTGGTTAGTGGGAAGCCCTGTGCCAGCGGGGAGCCGCTCTGAGAAGGGCTTGTAGGTCTGATCGTTTCCCTATGGGGAGGGATGAAGGTGCAGGGGGACGGTGTGACTGGTGCCGTGCCCAGGCAGAGGCGTGATTCGGAGCTTGGATGTGTCCAGCTGGGCGGCTCTTGGGAAAGTGTGCGGCCTCAGGCCATTAAATCTGCCCTGTCGCTAATCCAGGACCACTCGTCAAGGCTGAAAGCTGTTAAAAATAGCTCTAATGGCAGGAGAAACGGTGTTTGGACAATCCGCTGTGCAGACGGCCCTGCGAGGCTTCTGCGCAAGGAGGTGTGCTTGGGTTTTTGTGCTGCAAACCCCTTTTCTCCGGAGCAAACCTTATCTGTACCAGGGCTGGTGCCTCGGGAGGGAGGCTTGCCACCCACCGAAGCAGCTGTCGGATGAGGACACGGCTCTGGGTCATTAGTGAGCCAGGCTGGCCCCCGGCCAGTGACCTAGTAGTGAAAGGCTTGATCCCATTACCCTCTCCCACGCCGCCAGAGCCCTTGATTACATTTCCTAAGAGGTGGAGTCAAGCGGAGGCGGGGGTAAAGCCCCGCTCCATATGCAGAGCTTGGCAATCTGGGTTACGGTGCCGTTGCTGGGGGCGTGCGGCTTCGGGGAGCGGCTGGGGTTACGTGTTTCAGCAGGGAGGGAGCAGAGCTCCCAAACTTGGTAGCTTTTGTTGTGCTCCCTCCCTTCCTCCTGGACACCTTACCTGTACCCCCAGCTTTGCGTTTTTGCATCGGCAGCGCAGGGATGCTGCACCCCAAAAAAATGCGTTCATCCCTTAATGCAGCGTAAGCCCTGTCAGGATTTTCCCGTAACCTCACGCTGCCGGTGTCTAGACGAGATTGTAGAAATACTCGCTCTTCTTATTAAAAGTAACTTTTTTTAAAAAAAGCTTCTTATTAAAGAAAGTCTAGATTCTCTCCAACCCACTCGCACTTAATTAAAAAGCTCTTAGAAGCACTGTTAATGACACATTCTAGACTGGAGGATTGTGAGACGCCTCGCTGCGTGGGTGGTGCAGCGCAGGGGGGTTAGGTACGTATTTTAAGCTTTTGCATCCTCTTGGAAAGGGTGGAGGTGGCTGATGCTCAGTGTGACCCAGCCTCAGTGAGGCACGGGCTGCGAGTACAAACAGACAGGAGGTAAAGGGGTCACGGCAGCCCGGCCGGCCATGGGTCCCTTCTCCCATCTTAGTTGCTGCAGTTAGTATGTTTTAAGGCTCAGGAGTTGAAATAGTTTTCATTGCTGGTGTGCAGAACCAGGCTGCAGGGCAGGTGGGTGGCTTGCTGGGTGTGCACCGCACCGTGCACGTGTCCCGCAAGGCTGAGCGTGACGGAGCAGCTTGGGCTTCAGCAGGACGCAAGTCGGTGCGGATGTGAGAGCAGGCATATTTAATGTTTCTTCTTAACTGCAGCTTTTAATGAGCCCCAGGTAAGAACACCCTGGGCCTGAGTAAAGCCTCCCAGAAATGCCAGGTATTACAGTGGATTTGTGTGTAGCAAGCCTGGAGGTAGCCTGTGGGAGCCAAGGTGGTGTTTGGGTTTGGAATTCGTTATAAAAGCGATGTAGATCGTCTGAAGCCAGCTGGTGGGGGAGAGATGGGCTCCTTCCCCGGGCTAACGTGGTGGTGCTGCTCTCCCAGATCCTGCCCGCGTGGTGAACATGCCCCCCGTCATCTACGTTCCCATCGGGATACACGGATACATCCGCTGCCCGGTCGAGGCAGAGCCCCCGGTCACTCTGGTCAAGTGGAACAAAGACGGACGTCCCCTGCGAATCGAGAAGGTAATGAAGCCCCCAGGGAGGGATGCGTGGGGGCACGGCGAGGTTCGGACCCCTGCGTCCTCTGCAAACACCGGTGAGCAGCACTGGGCACCCTGCGGGCCCAGCCCGCCGTCAGGAGAGAAGCAGCTCCGTGGGTGGGATGACACGGCTTTTCCTTATCAGCTGCCCACAGCTGATAAGGAATCAGGGTAATTTGGGTTCTTGCGTGGAGCCCAGGGTGTCTGTAGACACGCTGTCTGCTTCTCCCAGACCTAATACCTGCAACCCTCTAAAGTCACCTCCTGATGGCCCTGCTTTATTTTCCCAATGGCAGCTGATGGTTAAAAGACCCTTTTAACAAGTCTCTGTCTTCCTATAATCACAGTTTGATAGTCTGAGCAAGGATATTGGCCATTAAATATTTAAAGAAAATGCTCAGTATTTTGAATTTTTTGCTTAAATATTAATAACCCAAAGTTTTAATTCCATTTAAACTTGTTGCTGCTGTGGGTTTCTGGCCCTTGGTGCCCTCAGCCCCTCGGGTGGAGTTGTCTCCTTGGTGCCACCAGGATGAGTTTTACTTAGGGGGTGATAGATTCTGATGTTAAATCTTTTGGGCTACTTGAAGAAGCCTGGCTGTGTGTGCGGAGGAGAGCAGTCGCAAGATAAACCTGCGTGTCGCTGGGTGTGTACAGAGCAGGGCAACCCTCCCCAGGAGGGCTGCGTTTGGACGGGCTGATCTTGCCTCTTCCTGCAGTTGAGGAGCTGGCTTGGATGCTGGGAATTGAACTGGGCATCTCCTGGGGACGTGGCAGCTGCCTTGGGCTTAGGTGCAGGGCTTGGCTTGAAGGGAAAATAATCAGCTGTGGTGGGTGTAGGATAAGTCAGTTCCCTCTTTCTCACCGCTGCAGTATTCTGGCTGGAACCTGCTGGAAGACGGGTCGATCCGGATAGAGGAGGCAACCGAAGACGCTCTCGGCACTTACACCTGTGTGCCTTATAACGCCCTGGGTACGATGGGCCAGTCTCCCCCTGCCCGACTGGTACTGAAGGTAACTTGCCTGCTAAAATCCTTGCTCTGCAACCGGCAGGTTGTGTCCTCCCGTGGGCTGGTCCCGTGCTGAGAAGAGCTCCTGGGGTTGTGCGGGGTGCTGGAGTCCCAGGCCAGGTGGTGCAAATGTGTGGGAGCTTTGTTGGAGGCATCTTACGCTGTAGTTAGGCTTTTTTAATATGGATTTTACAATGTGCATGTCACTCGTTCTGCCCAGGGCTGCAGGGGACGATGAGGTGGTCTTTTTTCCCACGCTGCTTATTGGGTGGTTAATTCTGTGCAGAAATTGAGGTTTTACCTTGCTTTTCTGAGTGCTTCTTTATTAAGTGACCCAAAGAAAGGCTCTGTGCCCCCAAACTTGTCCGCTTTTCCACCTACATGACTTGGCTTAGCAAAATCCGCTTGTGTCTTGCTCTGAGCCTTGTCTCTTACCTGTGCTGAGAAAGGCAAACACGGGCCCTTGCAAGCATCCTGGAAGGGGAGCAGCAGGGGCTCGAGCATGAAGGTGCCTCTGCGCTGGGGTCGGAGGTGTGCTTCCCACCAGGAGAGGCAAACCCCGAGGGCACCCTGCCTGGCGCAGCTGGGAATACCCCACCAGAGTGGCAGCATGGGTTCCAGCACAGGCTGGGCCACAGCCAGTGTATGATGAGTATGAGGCTTTGATAGCGCTGGACCAGGGTAGTTTGAGGAAACACGTCCCTGGGATGGCCTTTTTGCCAACAAAACACTTAGCCCTGCTGACCTGGGCTTGGGTTCACAGAGTATTTTAGTAAGTGGATGATTTGAGCTCTAGAGATGCTCTGCGTGCTCTTGCTGCGTGCAGAGCCTGAGGCGCGCTGGGCTCCCGGTGCGGTTCCCGTTGTGGCTGGGCTGGGAGCTGCTGCCTCTTCCTTCCCCGAACAAAAAGTCCTGCGCTTGTGAGCGGCGGTGATTCATGGGGTCTCGCTGAGGTTCACGTGATAACGCTTTGTGTATCAGACATACGCATCTGCTAAGACGGCTGCATAGGTGATGAAATCTGGTTGATGTCTGATGCGAAGTGGGTAGTTTTTTTTTCCTGTTTACCTCCCGAAGTCTTAAACAAGATGCCCTAGTGCAGCGGCTCTTTGGAGAAAACTTCCCTCCGGGCGTATAATTTGGTGTACTGTAGAGCCTCCTTAGCGCACGTTCTCCACCACAGCTTTCCTTGCAATGTCTCGACCTAGCCCAAACCGGTGATTCATTTGTTTTGGAAAAGGGCTGGTTTTGGTTGTGGGGAGCCGCTCGCGCGCAGCGGGGGTTGGCACGGGTTGACACTCCTTGCCTTTTCCCTTGGCTGCAGGACCCCCCCTATTTCACGGTGCTACCAGGCTGGGAATACAGACAGGAGGCAGGGAGGGAGCTGTTGATTCCTTGCGCTGCTGCCGGAGACCCTTTTCCCATCATCGCCTGGAGAAAGGTACCCGGCCTGCCAGACAAATCTGCAGTGCCTTTGGCTTTTGGTGAATATTGCAGACAGAGAAGCCACACTCTGTCCCGGTAAGAACAAACTGCAGGTACAGTTGCTTCGCTTTGGGCTGAGCCACTGCCGTCCTGTCCCGCAGGTGGGTGGGGGAAGCCCGGCTTGTGGCCACTGAATACCTTAATCCCATGAAACTGTCACGGCAGCATCGCAAAGCTGAGCGCTGCCCGCACCCTGGCCCCTCTCCTCTTCCTCGCCGGCGCTGCCCTCGGGACACCCTCCTCCTTGCCTTCCTGCAAGGTGGTCACCGGCAGGATGCGGCAGCCCCGGTGATGCTGTTCTTGAGGCACGGACCTCCCGTGGCGGGAGGGGATGGGCCACCGGAGCGTGTCCGGGTGTCTCTCGGCTGCATTTTGGCGAGGGGCTGGACCAGTCAGCAGCTGCTTTGCTGCCTCGTGACTTTGAAGACCCTGGGAAGAAGCTGTTTTAATGATGCTGGACTAGACAAAATGGTTTCAGGATGTCCCTTTCTGTAGAGCGGGGTAGGATTTGGCGTGGTGGCACAGCCTGGGAGCAACCAGGGCTTTCCAGTCCTCCTCCAGCCTTCCCTTCGCTTCCCACCTTCACTGCTCCCGTAGGAAAGCCACCGTGCATGGGACCTCCTGGGCTATTTGTCCCCTTGTCAGGATCTTCTCTCCAAGCCTCCTGTCCCCTTCTTAGGACTCCTGAGAGTGAGCGGGGTCCCTGCGTTGCCCGGTGGGCACTGTCCTCAGTCCTTGTGGTGTGAGATGCTGGATCTCTTTGAGTTCCCTTTACCAGCACGAGGAGGACCATGACTTGCGCAGATTCCAAGTGACCTACCTAAAACTTGTTGGCCATTTAGTCTTTTTCTTATTTTTCTTTTCCCCGCCTCACCATTCTTATTCAGGTTTCTTTTCAACTCCTCTTGTGCCTTCTGGCGGTTCTCCTCATGTCATGACTCTGGGCTTATCCCCACCCCGAATCCAGTCGGGGCTGGCTTGGGCTGGGCTCAGTTTCCCTGCGGCAGAAGCAAGCTCCCTCGCTCCCCGTCAGTCCACCAGCACTGACCAGTCTCTTGAGGGACTCCTGAAGACTTGGGCTTGGCACTGGTAACCCCACATGCCTGTCTGCTCCTCTGCTCATCCTGCATGGCATCGAACCGTGGGTCCTGGTGTTGATCAGCAGAGGCCCCTGCATGAAGAACAACTGAAGAGGACTCAGGACAACGTGGGATTTGCACAACTTTGGCTGATGGGCGTAGACATGAGTTGTTACAAGATTCATCTTTCCTCTCGGCTTAAGAGCTCCTGGGCACCTCTACGCACGCCATCCTCCTGCATCCCTGTGGGGCCCTTGCTGCCCAAACCTCTGATGTGAAGGGTCCTGCCTCTCCTCTGCCGCTGGCTGAGGGGCAGTTTGGGCACCTCGTGGGGCAGGAGGTACCTTGCCCTGGCCTGGGCGGGTGTTTGCCGGGGGTGGCCGGTGCACCTTCCTCACAGCGGTTTCAGCTTCAGGTGCTGGAGGTTGAGCCCTGGCTCAGGGCTCGGTGTCCGTGCGAGCATCATGGGGTTTTCCGCTTGTGTGTGAGTGCTGAGCATCAGCCTCCCTGACGCATGCCTCTCGCGTTGCCCCGCCAGGTCCTCTCGAAAACGGGGGAACCGGCTGCCTTGCCGCGACCGGACAGACCAGATCCCTTGCCGGTGGCCGGCGGTGTCCCCTGGGCCGCGCAGGTAGCTTAGTGACCCCGCTGCCGCCTCTGCCTGCCCTGCAACCCCCTTCTGAGTCGTGTTTTTTTCTCTCTTTGCCCGGCTCACCCCCGCTCCTTGCCCAAGGTAGGGAAGCCCAGCAGGAGCAAGCACAACACGCTGCCCGGCGGCACCCTGCAGATCCGCTCCCTCGGCAAGGACGACCACGGCGAGTGGGAGTGCATCGCCACCAACGTCGTCGCAAGCATTACTGCCAGCACCCACCTTACCGTCGTAGGTATGGGCAGGGCAGGGGGACAGGTCCTCGGGGACGGCCGGCGGCGGGTCCCTGGGTAGGGTCCCCCAGGCAGCGTGTCGGCTAGGCAGGAGATGGGGATGCTTCCCGTGAAAAGCAGTGTTTCCTTTAAATCTTATTTACCAGTGGTGCTGCCTTTTTCTGTGCTGGTATTTTGGCCACCTGTGGACACAGCTGTCCTGCTGCTATTTCTGGCAGAAATTTCAGGTGGCCTTTGCTTGGTGCAAGAGGAGACCCCTCGAGTCACGGCTGGGAGCAGACCCCTTCCAGCCCGCTTGCCTTTGCTGGCCAGCGCGTGGCCTTCCTCCCCTTCAACCCCTTCCTCTCTCTCCGCAGGCACAAGCCCTCACGCCCCGACCAGCGTGCACGTTGTGGTCGCCATGACCTCAGCCAATGTCTCCTGGGAGCCCGGCTATGACGGTGGATACGAGCAGACTTTCTCAGTTTGGTACGGCCCTCTGTGAGTCATCCCGGCATGCTTTGCTCTCTGCTTCTTTTCCTTCCTAGCTGACCTGAGCTTCGAGCAGCTGAGGGGGGGAGGAGGGTGGGGAGGGCAGCGTGCCTGGCTCGGTGCCCTTGGAAAAGATGGGTGGTGTTGGGATCATGTAGTTCCCCTGTTTCCTCTCCCTTCTGTGCTAGCCAGTACCTCCGTCTGCCCCAGCAGGTTTTCTTCTGCTTATGGTGCAAGGGAGACGCTTTGCATTCATGTAACTTTGCCTCTGGCATCTAATTTCAAGATAAACTGTTTATGAAGCTTAACAGCCAGGGAGAGGATGGAAAATGAGACCTTTATAGAGTGCGTCCTGGAAGAGCTGTGACTAAGCAGAAATTATCTCTCCTTGCTCTGTGGCTCCCTGGAGGTGGTTAAATCCCGGCTGAGTTCACGACCAGCCACTGTGAGATGCTGGCTGGGTCTGAGCTTCGTGGGGCTCTGCTCCCATCGCTCCTGTGCCAGCCTGTGCTACCCCAGTACCCAAAGGCAGTGGGTGCATCCCGCCTTCCTACAGTGGGGCCGGGCTCGGCCCTGCCGGCTTTCCCCTGGGGCAAGGGAGGGCGGAACGTAGCTGCAGCGAGGTTGGGATTTTTTTTCGGGCTCTGCACTTGCTCTTGTCTTCCTCTTCCGAAGAGCCGACCTTGCAAGCATGGAGGGGATGGTGCCTTCCCTTCCCAGTTCTGGGGCTGGCGGCATTCTCGCTCTCCCTTTCCTTCCTTGTCTTAATTTGCCGTGATGGAGACTGCTGATAGAGTGGAGATAGGGTAGACGCTGCCTGTAATGATTTCTGCTCTGCTCCAGCCTGAGGCTGGACACTCACGAGGGTGGGGCTGGCCAGTCTGTCAGGAGACGGGAAGAAGGAATGGAGCGAGCAGAGCGGTGCAGACCTTGCTCTGATGAAAACGTCCTTGGGAAGGAGTGGTTAAACCTCTCTGCTCTGGAGATGTGGCTCACCGTTGGAGGGAGGTGGCAGCTGCTGCAGCTCTTGCTTCGCAACCTGCTGCCGGGTTCCTGCCTCCTCGTGGCTCTTCCAGACGCCACACCAGGGAGAGCAGCCAGCAGCAGAGAAAGGCGTTTGCACCAAACTTGCCTTAGGGAATTTACAGGATGCTGTGAGGACCTAGGACAGGGAGGCAGAGACCCGTCTCGCCCTGACTGTAGGGTTTGAGCCCCGGGGGCTGTGCTGCTCCCTGGAACCAGTGATCTGGGATGGTGCTGGGTCATCTAGTGCCACCCGGAGAGCTGGCCATCCGTGTGTTTTCCTCCCTCCTGCAGCTATGGGTTGCTCAAGCAAAACATGGTTTCACCTCCTGTGGAGTTCATGCTCTCCTCCCGCTTCTGCGGTTGTTGATGCTGAAATGCAAACCCCGCTCCCCAGGGGCGGCCAGGGCCACCGCAGCATCCCGCCTGCATACGTGCTCTCCCTCGGCAAGGGTGGTCTCCCGTCCCCGGGGGCGATTAGCGCTGCGTTTACCCTCCGCTCTCCCCACCCTCAGCCCTTCGCCGTTGCGTGCCTGCCCGCAGCAGCACTGGGGAGAAGGGATGTGAAGGTGGTGGGGTTAAATCCCGCAGGGAAACCCGCTCGGGGTGGCGGGCTGCTCCGCTGCCCTCCATGCCTCCGCTGCGGTGGCGGGGGATCCTGGGATCTGTAGTCCCAGCTGGAGCTGTGGTGATACAGAGGCTTTCCTGCCCGCAGCCGCTCGGTTTGGCGGAGGCACGCTGCACATGCATGGCTCTCCACCGACTTGCTTGTTTCCATAGCTTGCTGCTGCTTCTCCTGCCTCACCTTTTGCTCCTTTTACAGCGGCATTATTTGTCTTTGCTCCATCTTTTACTTCCTACTCGGTGGATTTATCTGGCTGTATGCTAGTGGCTACAGATATGCCCACTTACCTATGCAGAATAGACTGTCTGCAATAATCCTTCCCAAATCCTCTGCGGACACCACCGAAACCTGCAGCCAAGGGCAGGAAATCCCTAGAGCATCTCTCTAACATGAGCGCCCATACTTGCAATATCGTTGCAGCACGGTGACACTGCTGCGGGACATGGGGCTCTTTCACTGTGGTGTTTCCCGGGGGGCTTATGGCTTGTGGAGGTGGCTGCACGCTCATGTGTGCTGGGGTCGAACTGGGATGGCTCTGGGAGCTTTTTTTGCCCTGGGTTTGTGGGTTAGACCCCAGCAGTGTCTTACGCTTCCCGCAAGCGCCTCTGGTGCACTGCCAAACCCTGAGTTATGCCCTGGGCTGTGCTGGCAGCCCCCGACTTGTGCAAATATGGTAAAAATGGTGATTTAGTTAAATGTCTCTTGTGGGATTGCATGTACAGGGCTACAGCTGAGGGAAGACTTGGCTCTGGCTCAGGAGCTGTTGAGGTAGAAATGGCAACAAGGCACATCTTCTGCTCCAGCCATCCCTTTTGCAGCACTTGCTAGAGTAAAAATGTGCCAGCTTCCACTTTGCCTATGGGAATCTGATGGAGTTAACCTCAGAGCGGGGCTGTCGGCACTGCTTTTGTGTCTGACCCTGCTCAGAGGGTGCAGGTGGTGCATGGCAGAGGGGAAGGCTGGTGGCAGTGTCCGTATGAGCCGGGGGATGCTGGTGTGGCACAACGGGACAGTGCCCCGTGCCTGGCAGTCCTCGTGTGCTCCGTCCCCGAGCCAGATCTTGGGTGGCGAGTGGCTGCCCCATGTCCATACACATCGCTGCTGTCAAACCAAACCATCGCTCGGGAAAGCTCCATTTTCGCTCGAGAAGTTAATGCTGCCTCTTTGTCCTCCCTGTCGAAGGCACCTCCCCTGAGGATGCTCCCTTCTCTCTTGGCAGGATGAAGAGAGCCCAGTTTGGCCCCCATGACTGGCTATCTCTCCCTGTGCCAGCTGGTTCCAGTTGGCTACTGGTGGATACCTTGGAACCGGAGACTGCGTACCAGTTCAGTGTCTTGGCTCAAAACAAGCTGGGTACCAGCTCTTTCAGTGAGGTGGTCACTGTGAACACTCTAGGTAGGTTCTCCGTGGGTACAAGGAGGTGGGGGGGAAGGAATTCAGAAGGTCTGTGGGGAGAAGTGGCCCTTTGCCTTGGTCCGTGTGTCCCGTCTGTTGGGGATGGGAAAATGGTGATCAGCAGCAATAGTCTCCAGCCGTGTAGAAAATAGTTCGTGGAGGGTCCTGGATGAAGCTTGTAGACTTTGCTGGATGCACGAGGCTCCTGAAAGCTTGTCCTAAGAGACAGTGTGGGAGAGCTGTACTGCACCAGTCGCCTTTCAGATCTTCCTTAAGTTCAGCTGGGGTTAGGAGGTATTAATAGAGCACAAAATCACTTGTGTGCAGCTCGGAGTGAGAGCTAACAGAAAGGGCCTCGTGCTGGTACCTGCCTTGGGGCTGTCTCAGGCAGAGGTGGGAGGAAGCAGGAGGTTTTCTAACGCTGTGCCCCTTTTCTTGGAGTCACTGCATCATTAATCCCTTGCTTTTTGGAAAGGCAGTTTTGCGTCTCTGAGATAAGAGAGCACGTGCCTGAGACGTGCCCTAAACTCCCAGAAGGTTGGAACCGCCGCTGCGGTCCGTCAGCCGCCAATGGGGCATGCGTGGGAGAGTATCCTCTGCGCTTCCCATCTCAAAGGTGTCCCATCTGCTCTGTCTCCAGCATTCCCTGTAACAACTCCAGAGCCTCTGGTGTTGGTTACCCCACCGAGGTGCCTAACAGCCAACCGGACACAGCAAGGCGTCCTCTTGTCGTGGCTTCCTCCCGCTAACCACAGCTTCCCCATTGACCGCTACATCATGGAGTTCCGCGTCGCGGAGAGGTGGGAGATCTTGGACGACGGCATCCTGGGGACCGAGAATGAGTTTTTTGCCAAGGACTTGTCCCAGGTAAGCCGGGGCTGCCCACACCATACCTCTGGCATTGCACTGTCTGCTGCAGCTCTGGGGAAGCTTTTGGGGTGGCTCGGTCCCTGCGCTGGGGTCTTCAAGGAGCTGGGCAAGGTTGGAGGCTGTGGCGGGAGACCTGACGGATGTACTTGGTGTTTCAGGACACCTGGTACGAGTTCCGGGTCCTGGCGGTCATGCAGGATCTCATCAGCGAACCCAGCAACGTTGCTGGCGTGTCCAGTACAGGTAAGGGGTGGCTCCTTCTTCTACCCCCAGCTGTGGGAGCATCTCTGCTTCTGCAGATACCTGAGCTAGGGCTCAGGTCATGCATTACTACTTGCTTACAACAGCAATGGCTGGTTTTGTGCTTTTGCCCGAGACGTTCGGGCTGTGAGCTGGTCTGATGGGCACACGGTTATGATCAGCCTCCTGGGCGTGTTGCTGGCCCCGTGCCATCTCCAGATGCAAATGGACCAGCGGCACTGGGAGTGGGCAAGGACAAACCGCCCCATTTAGTCCTTCCCGTTGGAGCGCAGTGTTGTCGGGCATCTGCCGGTGCAGAGTGGCAGCACATCTTGGCTCTGCGGGGTGCCTGGAGAACAAAGCTCCGACCGGGCACTGCGCAGCCTGGAAATGGGAGCGAAAGGTGTAGGAAGGGAAACGTAGCACTGCAGTGCAGAGTCCAAGGGGAAAAAAGCTTTGCAACAGGAGACTGCAACATGCTGCATCTTGTGCGTGTTCCCTGCACCCTGGTCCAGCTCGGAGGATGCTCCTTGAGCAAGGGACAGGTGAGGGTACTTGATTGAGATGGGGAAGGCAAGGGCTGCGGGAGCAGATGGGGATGCGGTGAACCTTGATTTTATGGCTCTCCTGGAAAAGCCGAGAGCCACCCAGCTCTGCTGTGCACGCAGGAATGCAGTGGTCTCTCTCTGCCCCCAAGTGGTGCCGGCGCGGTGCAGAGATGCTGCCTGCTGCAGGCTGCCTGTTGTCTGCCCTTGCACAATTTTTCTGATGGGGTTTGGTGACGCCCGCGGGGTGTGCGTGCGCCCCGGCCCCAGGCAGCTGCCCTCCCAGGCTTAAAGCCGGTGCTCTCGGCAGGGAAATGCACGCTGACCCTGCATGTGAGCGCCCGGCAGGAGCGCTGGAGTGTGCAGGGTTTGCATCTGCAAATGGCCGCAGCTGAGGTCTGCTGGTGGTGTGGATGCGCTTGTGCTTAGTGAAGGGGCATGATCAGGGTTCGGAGCCCACTTTTCACTGAAGAGCTGAAGTATGTTGCACTGATGCACAGGGGAGAATGCTTCATGCTGCTACAGCTTGAGCTGCAGTGGGTTACTGGGCCGGGAGATAACTGCAGGTTTGGTGCAGTTGTGTGCGCTTGTCCATAAACGTGTATTTGTGTGGTGTGGAGGCTTCTTCCCTGGGGGTCCATCAGCTAAGACAAAAAGGTTTACCTGGTGCGACGTCGCTAAATCCCTTGGCAGTGGCCTGCAGCAGTGCTGACTGCTGTCCCCAGGTGGGCCGGGTTGGAAGCAGGGTCTTTACTTAGAGATTATCGTTCCTGGTACCAGTTGCCTTCACGCTGTGGTAGGTTCCCGAGGGAAGGCAACAGGCAGGGCTGCGTACGTAACACCTGATTGTTGTTTTTTCCCCCAGACGTATTCCCTCAGCCTGACCTGACGGACGAGGGTCTAGCCCGCCCAGTGCTGGCTGGCATCGTTGCCACCATCTGCTTCCTGGCTGCTGCCATCCTCTTCAGCACACTCGCCGCCTGCTTCGTCAACAAGCAACGCAAACGCAAGCTCAAGCGCAAGAAAGGTGAGCCCGTCCCCGGTGTGCTTCCTTCCTCCCTCCCGCCTCCTCCTCATTTCTCCTCCCTGGTTGTGTTGTGGTGGTAACCTTCTTCCCTGTCTGTCTCTTCTTCCGTCCGTGCGCGTCCTCAGGTGAAGCCCTGACTTCATCCCTCGGCTGTGCCTGAAAGCGCCCGTGGTCGGGAGCGGGAGAGGCAGGGTGGGTGAAGAGGCGACAGAGAAACTAGCCTGGGATTCCCGAGGGAGCGCTCTCGCGTGGTGATAACTCCTAGAGCCGGGGGTTTAGGGCTGGGGTGTCCTCTGGGCCAGAGATGGGGGGGACCGCTCACCTCCTCGAGGTCCCCCCGGAGCTGGGCTCTCCAGCTGCTTCCTGCCCAGCTCTGCCCAACCCGGAGCAGGCAGTTGCCCGATGGCCGCACTAGGCTAGAGAAGACCCCTGCAAAGGAGACCCTGCCGCTCTGCTTCCCGAAAGCTGGGACTGCAGCCGCCGTGCAGGAATGGCCGGTAGGGAAAAGGGCGGCTGGGGAGCCGGAGAGGGCAGGGGAATCGGCGGCTCCTCCTCTAGCCTGCGAGGCTGCGGCAGCAGGATGGGCAGGACCCTGTGACGGGAGCTGTTTGTTGTCAGCAACCATTAAAGCACTGGAGCAATGAAACCTTGGCCTCTTGTTGAGTGTCTTTTGTTGTCTTGACGTTGAATTTGTCTTGTCTCTGTCGTGTTGCGCCTCCTTAGCGTTCTCTCTTCTTTCCCCTTTTTATTCTCTTCCAGACCCTCCTCTCTCGATAACCCACTGCAGGAAGAGTTTGGAGTCCCCGTAAGTATCTGTCTTAGATGCGGCACCAGGCTGTGCGGTCTTCAAGGTGCCTCCTTCCTACAGTTGTTACAGGGCTCAAATGGAAATGTCTGACCTTGTGTGGTTGCTTCTGACGAGTTGTTTTGGGTGTTCCCTGAACTTGTGGGAATGCAATGGTTCACAAGAGACAAACGGGCTTTGGAGCAGAAAGCAGCAGGGACAAATGCAGCAAACTTTAAGCTAAGAGATGACCCCGTTGGATCTGTGGACATTGACCAAAGCTGGAGTTGACTGGTGGAACTCAGTTACACACCTAGCTTGAAGGGGCTCCTTGGGAGAAGGGCTAGCCTGCTGCATATGGAGTCCTTCGTTCAAGCTTGGTGTAGTTTTTGAGTCATTCTCTGTTGGCTCTGGTTTTTCTTGGGGAATTCAGAGAATCTTACACCTCTGTCTTTTCCCATGAAGAGTGCCTCACTGAAGCCTCTTTCCACATGTGCCCAAAGGCGGTGGATTGTGGTGCTGCGCCAGCCACAGCTCCTTGCAGAGCCCTTCAAAAGCGTGTATAGCCGCTAATCAGCGGGAGCATCTTCCCGATGGGAGCACAGGAGTCTGAGATGTGGATGCCTCATGCTTTGGCTCCTGGACTGTTGCAAAATGTCCTGGTGCTGGTGGACCTTATTCTTGCTTTTTTTTTGGTTCATCCACTGCACCGAAATAACCATGCCTGCACCGTCTCTGTTAGATCTGCTACCTTTTGCCCTGCAATCCTGTTTGTCTGTGGCTTTCTGGATAGGGACGAGCGAACTATTCTGATGCTCTCTGCCTTTTGAGGTGCTCAGCCTTGAATTTGAGTGTTGAGAGCAGGGGAAAAGTTGGTTTGGAATGATCCGTCAGCATCTCCAAGTGAGATTGCCTGACGTCCCTCCTCTCGGGGGCCTTCCCGGGTATGGATAGCTCAGGTGAACGTAGGAAACTTTTGACGGGAGTTGGAAGTGAGCCTGTGGATCTTGTTGTTTGTCCGCTGGGGCTGTGGAGCTTGTTGCAAGGCTCCAAGGCGTTGGCCTGGGCTGCCTGTCCTGGGGGGGATGCTGAGCGTTCTGAGCTCCGCTCTTCACGGTTACCCCCCTGCCAGATTTCTCCCAGCGGTTCCTCTTTTGAGAGCTGGTAGCGCTTTGTTTTCCAGATACGGTCGGCGGTGGTTCTGGGCAAGAAGACCTTGTTTCCTCTCTGGGTGACTGTCCCCTCTCGGTTTTTCTCCCCTGTGGTCCAGGTTGTCTTCCGGCAAGGTGAGTCCCGAGAGCATCCGCACGCTCCGTCCCCCCTCGGAGTCCTCTGACGACCAGGGCCCGCAGGCCAAGCGGATGCTGAGCCCCACCAAGGAGAAAGAGCTCTCTCTTTACAAGAAGACCAAGCGAGCCATCAGCAGCAAGAAGTACAGCGTCTCCAAGGCGGAGGCTGAAGCCGAGGCCACCACCCCCATCGAGCTCATCAGCCGCGGGCCGGACGGACGCTTCGTCATGGACCCGGCGGAGATGGAGCCCTCCCTGAAGACACGGCGGATCGAGGGCTTCCCCTTCGTGGAGGAGACGGACATGTACCCCGAATTCAGGCAGTCGGACGAGGAGAACGACGACCCCGTCGTCCCCGCCTCCGTCACCGCCCTGAAAGCCCAGCTCACCCCTCTCTCCTCCAGCCAGGAGTCCTACCTTCAGCCACCAGCATACAGCCCCCGGTTCCACCGGGCGCTGGAGGGTCCCGGCGCCCTGCAGGCCACCGGCCAGGCCCGTCCGCCGGCCCCCCGGGCTTTCCACCACCAGTTTTACGGTTACCTCAGCAGCAGCAGCCCCGGGGAGGTGGACCCGCCACCCTTCTACATGCCAGAAGTCAGCCCGCTGAGCTCGGTCATGTCCTCCCCGCCGCTGCCCCCCGAGGGGCCCTTCGGACACCCCACCATCCCCGAGGAGAATGGGGAGAATGCCTCCAACAGCACGCTGCCCCTGGCCCAGACCCCCACGGGGGGCCGGTCCCCCGAGCCCTGGGGCAGGGCTGAGTTTCCCTTCGGCAGCCTGGAGCCGGCCCCCGCGCCGTTCCCCCACCAGCTCCAGCCCTGCGAGGCGGCCGAGGGCACCCAGCCCACCGGCTGCCTTCCTCGGGGGCCACCCCCCTCCTCCCTCCAGGTGGTCCCCGCGTCCTACCCGGGCATCCTGCCCCTGGAGGCACCAAAGAGCTGGACCGGCAAGTCACCTGGCAGGGGTCAACCCTCTGTGCCCACCACCACCAAGTGGCAGGACAAACCTATGCAACCCATGGGATGTCAAGGGCAGCTAAGACATACCAGCCAAGGTATGGGCATACCCGTGTTGCCTTACCACGAACCGTCCGAGCCCGTCGGCCCCAGCGGCACAAGCACATTCAGCCTGGACACCAGGTGGTACGAGCCCCAACCCCGACCTCGGCCCAGCCCTCGGCAGGTCAGGAGGGCTGAGCCCAGTTTACATCAGGTGGTGCTACAACCTTCAAGGCTTTCTCCTCTGACCCAAAGCCCCCTCAGCTCCCGCAACAGCTCCCCGGAGCTGACTGCCCGCGCCCGGCCCCGGCCGGGGCTCATCCAGCAGGCGGAGGTGTCGGAGATCACCCTGCAGCCCCCCGCGGCGGTCAGCTTCTCCCGCAAGTCCACGCCGTCGACAGGATCCCCCGCGCCGAGCAGCCGGGGAGGCAGCCCTAGCTACCGACCTACCGCCGCCTTCGCCTCCCTGGCCACCGGCTACTCCGGCTCCCAGGGCTCCTCCTTGCCTGCGGACACCATGGATGTTTTCGGAGACATCCCTTCTCCGAGGAGGGCCGGCGAGGAGATTCTCCAACCGGAGCCGACATCCACCACGGTAGCCACCACGGGGTAAGTGCGTGAGCCCCATGGTGCCCCCCCGGCCCCCTCCTGGCTTCCCCCACCCTGCCTCACCCGCTCCCTCCGACTCCCTCCCCGCCATCGCCATCCCAACTCGTAGGGTCTCTCTGGGCGCACTGCAGCATCCCTTTTGGAGACGGCATCCCGCGGGCTTTCTAGGAAGAGGCTGGTGCCGCAGGTTGCATGGCCGCTGCCCGAGAGAGCTGGGTTTTAGGCAGGCGACTTTCCCGGTGCTGCCGGAGCGCTTGCCTCCTCCCCGGCCGCTCCCTTGGGAACCTGGGAGCGCTGTGACTCGGGCTACGGGCCATCTACCAGGCGTGCAAAGACCTGGCTTGCTAGGTAAGTGTCCTGGTGTCACTGGCAGTTGTTTCCTCTTCTAGCTGCTGGCTCTTGGCTTTCTTCGAACATTAGGGCCGCCACTGCCGCGCCTCTGTCTTCCTCCTCTTCCTTCCCGCGGAGTCTAGAGAGCTTTAATGCATGACAGAAACAGCTATCATGGTCACCGCCCCACCTGCAAAAGGGATGCTGCAGCCCCAGGACGCGGGCAGGGAGAGATCAAGGACTTAGCCACACCAGCAGCATGTCAGGAGAGGAGGAAAAATAAAAATAAACTAACCCCAGCGGAGATCGGGAGGCTGCCGGCACGCTCAGATCCTGCCCTAAAGAGGGATGTGGCTGCACTAGACAGTAGCGGCTGGTTTTCCAGGTACCAGGGTTGCTCCAGGCAAAAAGCGTCTCTCTCTCTCTTTCTCTCTCTCTTTTTCTTTCTCTCTCTGTATTTCTCCTCTTTCCCTCCGTCTTTCACAGCACCTTAGACCCTGTAGCCGTGCTTCCGTCCCATCCTTTGGTCTTGCTTCATTTTTGGCTTGTTGTCTGGTGGGGTCGAGCCACCCCCGCTCCGGCTTGCAGCAGAGAGGAGCCGGGGGGGCCGGGGCGCCCAGCCTCGCGGAGCCGGCGCGGTCGGAGGCGTACGGAGAAGAGGCGTGTGTTTCGGGGAGGGGGGAGGCAGCGTTTCACCCCGCAGCGCCCTCCGCATTTCACTCCCGCCCTCTGGTACCTGGAAGCGTTATGGCCCTAGAAAACCCCTCCGGCATGGCACGGCTGGGGTGCGCAGGGGGAAGGAAGGAGGGCTCAGGGGAGAGGATGGGGAGGGAGAGGAGCTGAACGAGCCTGAAATGACTTCTGTGTGCCTCTGGAAAACACAGCTATGGATTGGTGCAATTAAGCATGTAGATGTAGGTCCATGTCTCCTAGCCAGGGCACCCCGAGGAGACCCAGCTCCAGGAGAGATCCGTGTTAGAGCAGCACTGTTGTCCGTGCTTTTACGCAGTGTACACATTTGCTTTGTTGATTATTGTTTTCTTTTCTTTTCCTTTCTTTTCTGTTTCTTTCCCCCTTTCTTCTCCAGCCTCGTTTTGTTTGTGTTTCAGTTTGGTTTCTTTCCCTCCTTTTCCTTTGGAGTTGTTGACGTGCTGATGTGTTGCGGAGCTCGGCTCCTTGCGGGTGTTGATAACTGCTTTGTTTTTGATTAATCTCAGCTATCTGGGCAGTGTTGTCGAGACAAGCTTCTCCTCAGCTCAATAGGTAAGGGTGATCCATGTCCGAAAGGATGGTGTGGGCGCTTGGAGGGTGGCCGGGAGCGGGGCATGAGAGGGGACATGGAAGGGGCTTTTCCAATACCATCTCTTCCTTTAAAGGGGAATAAGGAATCCGAAAACAGTAGGAAACACCTCTGGACGCACAGTCTCTGTGGCTTTTGGGTTTCCCCTCCCAGCAGCATGCTGCTGCTCCCCTGCCTTCGGGGAGGCGGCGGGGCTGGAGAGCCCGGTGGCGGCAGCCGTGTCTTCATGTTGGGGTCTGGGATGAGCCAAGCTGCCGTCTCCCCATGGCCGCCCTTCTTTTCTTGGGGCACGGTGACACGTGGCACCCTCGGCCCCGGCAGGGCTTGCATGGCGCGAGGGCTGTGCGGTGTTAGGGAGGTGTGTGTTGAGGTGGGGTTGTCGCAGCCGATCTAAACCGGGAGGAGCTCATGGCCACCCCTTGGAGCCTGTTAAAACAGCCACCTCCAGAGCAACGAGCTGCAGACAGCACTCTTGGATGGAGGGGTCCAAAGATCAGTCTCCAGCTGTGGTCCAGGAATGGAGAATTTTGTTCCCATCGGTACCTGGATCTGTCTTCTTCCCAAGTCTTCTTGGTCTTGGAAGATGGGAGAAGTTTGTCTTTCAAGACGGACTGTACGGTTGGCAGCAGCGTAATTATAGCTTCAGACTGCCGGTGAGGTGTTTTATCATTCCCATCACGAGTGTAGTCATAGTAAAAGCCCTCCCTCTTTGAAATACTCCTTGGAGAAATCTTTAAGACTTTTTCTGGCCCAGCTGTAATTAAACAGCCCTAAGCAGATCTTGAAAGACTCTCCCAAGAAAATACCTCTTCGGCTGCCTACATGGGCCTGGATTCCTAGACGGCCATGGGCATCCCTGCAGCTGGGACGGAGTCATTGGGAGATGGTTTTCAGACTTTACAAGCAGAGAATGTCACTAAAACCACTAAAGCCAGATGGGATAATAGTCATTCCTGACCCCAAGGGGTGGTCATGCTGACCCATTCGGTGGTCAGTCAGGTTGGTTATGGAAGGAGAAGAGGGTTTGCAGATGGGACCATTTCTAGGTCCTGGCCATGCCCAAGCTTCCCTGGGACAGGTCTTACAAAAACTTAAGCTTTGCTGCCTTGGATGGGAAGAGTCAAGGTCCTGGCCAATGCTCTCCTAACAGCCCAAGGAGCCTTGTTGGACTGGAAAAGAGCCTCGCAAGAAAGAGACAAGATGCCTAGAGAAATCAGGTAGATGTTTCCAGAAGAGGGGAATTCTTCCAGCTGATGTGGAGGGTTTTCCTGAGGTGGGGAGAGCTGGAAAGGGGAGGTAGGAGTATCAGGTCATGACAGTGGGAGCAGGTATGGGATGGAGGAACCGTTCTCTTGGCATGGCAAAACCCTTCCAGTTTGAGCCTTGTAGCCTCCAAAGCTCCTGAGCGCTTGGCCACCTTCTTCTGTTTTCCCCTGCTGGTCCCAAAGCAGGGTGTCCCATGACGAGCAAAGCTAGCACCAAGCCTTGGTGAGATCCGGGCTGTGCCAGACTTCTCAAGAAATGGGGAAGCCCTCAACGAGGACATGGCTGTTTTCTCTGTTCTTTTTCCGTGGTGCTTCCCTGCTCTGGGATCGTTAGGGACACGGGTGAACATGGCTTTAGTGCAGCACAGGTGAGTCTAGGCTCGTGTCTGAGTTTAGTGTGGCTCTTGCACAGACCCTGGCTGGCTCCTGTCTCCGGTGCTGGGTACGCGGGCTGATGGGCTTTCAGGAGCAGGGTCACATTGCCCAGCAGAATGTTTGCTGAGGAGCAGCCGTGCATTCTACTCTGAGATGCTACTGGGGGTTGGAGTCGCAGGAGCGACTCCAGAGTCATTATCCCCAAAAAGGGGAAGCCAGAAGAATAAATCTCACTTTAATAAGCGAGAAATCCTGTAAAGAGCCCAGCCAAGTAATTTCTTGATGATCTGGGGTCATAAAATTGTCAGTGCATGTGGAGCACAGGGATTTTATACCAGACCAGCCAGATTTCTGTACTGCAGTAATAAAAGCTGAGAGGAGGAGAGGGAGAGGCTGTTTTCGGGCTCGGTGGCAGCTGCAGCATGGTGGCTTTCGCTGGGTGAAGGTCAGATAGTTTTTACCGGTGGGCAGGGATAAATAATGCCGTTACTGAGTCGGCATGAGCAGTTTTCCCATCTTCTTCTCTTTGGGCGCAACGCGCGTCTCCTAATGGGGAAGAGGGGGCTGTCGTCTCCCTGCAGAGGGAAACCCAAAAACCACAGACAAGGCACCAAGCCCCTGCACCCCTCGGCACCGCAGCCTGCCCCGGGCGGCCGTCCTGGCCCCCCCTTGCCGGACAGCGCTGCCAATGCCGGGAGCTTGAGGGCTTGGCCGCGGCGTAGCGTTGAGTGACGAAGGGATGTCGGTGCCAGGCGTGCGGGAGGAGGAGCACCCCTCGCTCCCCGCTTGAAAGAAAACAGGTTCCCCTTTAAAGACTGTCCATGTGCTGATCCTCTGCATGTGTTTCATGCCTCCTCCCGCTTGGAGAAGTTGAGTCCGCTTGTCTGAGTGCGTTTTTCTTTTCTTTCTTAATTATTATTATTTTTTTCTTTTCAGTCTCTTTAATTTACTTATATATTTTCTTACTCCTGTTTTTCATTTATCTTCCTCTCTCCCCGCCCTTCCCTGTGACTGTATCCCCCTCTTCCTCTCTGGTCCGTCCCCTTTTCCCTCGCCCTCTCTCCTCCCCGCTCCTCTCCCGTCAGCATGGTGAAGTGGTGAAGTCCGTTGTGTAGATGAGTTGTGGTGTCTGCAGACCTGTAGAAGGGACTGCCTTCTCCGGTGTGCTCCCTGCTGTGACCAGCCCCTTCCTCCCTCCTTGCGGTGCCTTGGCAGCAGCAGCAGCTCTGGGACAAGGGGCTGTCACCGCTGTGTTTCTCTAGCACCTCTCGCGCTGAAGGATCTCAAGTGATGCACGATGGCATCCCGGGATGGAGGCAGCAGCCAGCACTGCCTCAGAGCAGAGGGGGAATTCCAACTTGCAGGACATCTCACGGGATTGCGCAGGACTTGAGCTTGAAACGGAGCCCCCTGTAGGCAAATGGAGCTCTCCATCTGAATGGGATGAAGTGTTGAAGGACACTGTGGCTGAGACACGGTGGGCTCCGGTCCAAGTGGATGCTCTGACGTGTCCAAGCTATTCCTGGATGTCACTGTCTTGACTCAAGGAGACAGGGAACGTCTGCTGTGAGACCTCTATGAGGTCGAATACATGTATTGTGCCCTTGAATCTCCCAGTCCTTTCCTTTACGTGGGTTCCGCCTTTTGGGTGGAAAAAGGTTAGTGATGCTTTCAATGGGCCTTTGCCCTTACATCTTCGCTTCATTTGTGGAAAGATATTTGAAGAAGAGCAGCTGAGATGTGTGTTGGGTTGGATAGCTTTTCTCCCCTAGCTACCTCCTGCTGTCCTGGGGCTCTCTGAGGTCCCTCTGTAGGTTTGTGGCCTCTCCAGTACCTCTCTGCCTGTGCAGTTCAGACCCTTGCTCGCTCAGAAGGGTTGTCCTTTGAAGACTCGAGGAAAACTGCTGCGCCGGGTGTTTGTGGCGTCTCGCAGAAGGCTTGCGTCAGGAATTCACCTGCGCTTCTTGAAGCTCCTTTGCTTGGCTCTACACTGAAGTCTCTAGAAGAAGTTTGCCTGCCTCCCTGAACGTCTTGCCTGTTGGTGTTCAAGATAGCTCTCGTGCATGGGCAGCTGCCCAAAATGCTAACTCTGGGGGCAGGAAGAGGCTTTTGGCTGAGCTTAAAATGAAAATTAATTTGAAAGAATCGGAGTCCTTTGAAGAAATAAAGGGTGGGTAGAGCAGATAAAATTTGGCTGGTGAGTAGCATCATTTCGTCCTCCACTGTATCTCTTCCTTGCCAGAGGTCAGACAGTATTTATGGTGACACGTGGGTTCAGTGCGCTCGCTGTTTATATTTGTGTGTATAAATACAAGTCCAATTACGGAGAAGTAGTGGAAATGAGCTTCAGGCAATTTCCTCGTAATCCCTTGTGTAAATCTGTCTAATTTTGTCAACATGGCACAGTAGCATCATCTTAGAAGGAAAAAAGAATGGAAAGAGCAAAAGCCTTTTACAAGTTGAGCTTTACTAATATTAGCAACGTTCTCTGGGCAGTGGGAACAGGCGGTGGAAGACAGATGCTGATGGGCAGGATGGTGACAGGATTGCCAAGCTTGCTGGCATTCAGGGCTTGGCACATGTGAGCTCCGTGGAAGATGGACTGGCACTGGCGTAGTCAAGGTTGCAATTAGCCAAGTACCTACATGAATGTAACTATTGTGCAAATGCTTGTGTTTGGTGGATATAAAATGGAAAATGGACCGTTCACGCAGGAATTACTGCAGGGAAGTCCTGTGCTGTTGGCCCTTTGGGTCACTGTGGTCTTACTCTGAGCCGGCGGCTGTCGGCGTTGGTGCAGCTCAGCAGGTAGTGCCCCAACAGAGCTCGGAGCCGCTGCTTGCAGCATCTCTCACGAGAGGCTGGTTACACTTGGGAAGAAGGCGTTTAAGCACAGCAAGCGTACAGGCTTGTAAACCTCGTCTTTCCTACGAGGGAAGGCTCTCACTTGGATCCAGCCAGTAGGACTACTAGCTTGTCTAATGAGGTGCTTCATCTTTGGCTGACGTGATGCTCTGCTGGGAGCTGGAACAGAAGCTCTCCAGGAGCATCCGCGCCTTGATGTCTCTGTTGCGATGGGAAACGTGAAAAGGGACTTTTCTATACCCCAGCCTTTGGGTTTCCATTGCATCTGCTGTGCCCCAGCTGCTTCATCAATTCACACTGCGCTTTTCTTGGTGCTCTCCAGTGCTGCTAGCAGAACCGAGAAGCTCTGCAGTCGTGCGCATCTTCAAAAACAACCCCTTCTGCTCCCCATGGGGAAAAATCCCTTGGGAGCTCTTTGCCTGTGCCACTCCAGCTGAAGTATCACAGCTCCGGCAGCCGCTCGGGATCTCAGACGTAAAGCGTTGCTACCACACCGTGCCCTCTGCAGCGGTGGCATGCGTGGGGACTCGCAGAGGAAAGCCTGCGGGGTGTCTTTGGTGCCGGCAAGACTCCACCTGAAATCCAAGGGAGGTGAGAAGCTCCAAACTCACCGTAGGCAGATGTGCTCTTGTACCGCAGCCCGGGTGTGCTGGGGCTCTGTGCTCGAGCCCATGTGCTTGCATGTTCCCTGCTGCTCCTGCCAGCACCGGAGCGTTTTTTGCGAAGCTGGATGGATTGTACCTTACTGACAGACCAGGAACAACGGGGTGGATGAGTTCAGCCACAGCTTTTTGGTGACAAAGCAGGAGTCTGAATGCACCACTGCTGCGTCCTTGAAGGTGGCCGAGGTGGCTCCTCCATCCTGCCCATCCTGCTGCCTTGGGAAGAGCCTGTGGCTTGCGGGGTTTGCTCAACCCTGCCCCAGTCACAGCTGCCTGAAGATGCAGGACTTGCCGTCAGTGCTGTTCTGAAAAAGTTTGGTCGCTGACCTCCGGTGACGGAGTTGTGAGAGCAGAAGAGTGTCATCTCCTTTAAAGGGTAGGACAGGCTTGTAAGAGGCACACTGGTTTAAATCTCCAGGCTTTTCTCTCCGGAGCCCGGCTTTGAGCCTTGGCTTTATTGCAATGAAAGGCACTCTGTGGATGCTTCCTCTATCGCCTCTGGGCACCTTGTGTGCAGGTTGCTCTGCGATGACGCAAATTGATCCCAGGTCGTTACCTGTGGCCTTTGCTTGCCTTGACTCAGACTTCTTTCCTTCTGCAGCGGTAGGTGTTGGTGTGACTTGGAGGGACATGAAAGTAAAATGGAGAGGGGGAAGGAAATGGGAAAGCAGCAAGAGGGGGGGATGCTGTGATGTGTTATAGATGAGAGCTGGACTGATGCTCTCCTAAGGAAAAGGTTTTCCTCTACTGCTCTGCTCTCCACAGCACTCATACTGTCCAGTCCTTGGACAGGAAAAACAGGTACAATGAAGAAAATAGAGCAAAAAAAACAAACTCCTTTGCAAAGGGGAGACCACTTAACCTTGAGCTGGTGCCTATAGAAGAGTTACTCGGAGGCTAAAGCTGGAAAACTGTCACAACATCTGGCTCTCCTGCAGGAAACACCCTTTTGCAAATCCCCTCCTTGTCCCTCGCAATAAAACCTCGTCAGTGTTTCCATTTCAATGTCCTGTCCTACAGGGCAAGAAAACCCAGCTCCTAGCCTCTCGATGTTAAGGAGTAGATGCTCCTGTGCTGTTGTGTTTCTGTTGTCGCTTACAGCAGGGACCTAGGAACGAGGTACCGCTCCCGGCTGTGTCGGCGTGTGCCCTTCGTGTCCCTGTCTGTCGTGTGGCCCCCGTTTTTTTTGGCTGTGGGAGCAGGGCCGGGCAGGATCCTGCCTCCCTGCTGTTTGTGGCGCCGGTGTTGTCCACCCCAGGTGGCTCATGGTGCCCGTCTCGGTGCTGCTGTGCCGCTTCTGCCTGTCTCTTCCTCTCTCTCCATCCCAAGGGGTTTCCCACCACTTCCCAGAAATGCCTTATCGGACATAGGATCTGCCCCGTCCTTTTTTTGTTTAGCGATGCTGGCATGGCAGGCAGGTGAGCTGGGGTGCTGGCGGCTCTCTTGCGGGGCCGGCGTTGGACGTTGCCGGTGGGTCCGGCCGGGCTCGCGGCACTGCTCGGCAAGGCGGAGGAGACGTAGGGGGACGGCGGGGACCCCGTGGAGCGGTACTCGGCAGGCGCCTCGCTTGCTCCCGCCCCACGCTCCGGCACGCCTGGCTGGCCCCGCTCCCTCGGCCCCGGGTTTCTCACCTTTTCCTTTTCCACGGCAGAGCTGGCTGGGGTCGACCGATCCCCCGCCGGGGACGTCCGGAGGCCCGAGCGTGGCTGAGAGTCGCTGATGGCACCTGTCTGCTTTTCCTTCCTAGAAAACGTCCATCTCCGTCCGGGGACGCTGCTGCACCTGAGAGGCTCGAAGCTCTGAAATACCAGCGGATAAAGAAGCCCAAAAAGTCATCCAAGGGCTCCTCGAAATCCAGAAAACAATCCAGTGAGTTCGAGGACCCCGCGGTCCCCAACAGCATCCCCTCTGTCCCACCACAGGCAGCGCTCGGGCAGGTCCCTGCTGGCTCCAGCGCCGGGGGGTCTCCGAGCCCATGCCCAGGTGCTGCCCTCACCCCCTGCCCCCGAAGGGATGGCTTCTCGGGCTGCTCACCCATGGGCTGTCCCTCCCCTGCTCCTCCCCTGCCTCCAAACCGAGTTGCCTTTCCATGCATCTCCCATCTTTAGTGATTTCTTTTGGATTTTATTTTTGAGCGTTAATTTGTTTGTCCTGATGCTCCCTCCTCACCAAGCAGCCGGGTTTGGGGCCAGGCTTGCTGTAACCTCCCTCTTCCAGCACGCAAAGCGCTCTGCCTGCTGCCGGCACTGCTAATAGCTGCCGGCTCCGCTCCCATCTGCCTTCTCTCCCCCCACAGATGGCTCTGCCTCCCAGGTTCAGCACCTTCCCAGCTCTCAGGTACTGTGGCCTGACGAAGCTGTCTGCCTCCGCAAGAAGAAGAGACACCCTCGTCAGGACCCGTTCGCCCGCCTCTCGGCGCTGAAGGACGACCTCTGCCACCGGCAGCTCCCCGAAGACCAGACAGCCATTCTCAACAGCGTGGACCACGATGACACCGGCGGGCACGCCACGTTGCTTTAGCCTAGCGCCGGCCCGAGAAGGTTAAATAGGAGGGGGTGGAGGGAGCCGACATCGCGCCGCAGGGGGACGGAGGCAGTGGGAGGCGGGGGGACACCCCGATGCCGCTGCCTCTGCCGGGGGGTTCGGCAGCTCGTGGTGGGGGCGAGCTGGGGGGACCCTGGGGCGGATGGGGGGCGGAAAGGGGAGGATGCCTGGGGCTTGGGCGCTCCTCGGATCCGCTTCTCCCCCCACCCCGGACGGTTTCGGTGGGGTGGAAAGTGGGGGGCGTTGCACCTCGGTTTTGGAAAAGATCTCTAGGCTTGAAAGGCATAGACGAAGCTTTTGACATCTGCTTCTGCAGCGCGCGTTTAGGGAGAGAGTGTGGAATTGAGCAGCTGGCCCTCAATCGCCAGAAGAAATTAAATGACACAGGGTGTAATTAATTGACAAGAAACTAAGAACCCAGACGGGAACTGGTAATCCCATGAGTCTGATTATGATAAAAACATGACCAAATAATCCCAGGAAAGCCGTAATTGTGAAAATCTCCCTGCCTCCCCCTTCCCAGCCTCCTTTTATGTGAAGATAACAGCAACAAAACCATCCATGACATCTTCCCTTACCTATCTCTGAAAGAGAAAACCAGAAAGACCCCAAGCCTTCGAATTGGTCTGAGATATGAGAAATCACCATTTATCTGTGCAAATGCATTTGAACCTTGTTAACATGTACTCAACACTGTGTGAGCACGCAGGTATGGGACTGTTTTCATCCAAGGGTGTTTTCCCCCAAAACGTGGTGCGTGTCAGCTTGGATGAGGGTGGTTTGGATTAACTCTTCCCGACACTCCGTATATCGCTGGCAAATGTTCCTCAGTGCTGTGTAGTAATGTGATTTCTTACTGCAGTAACGTTTGTAATCTTTATTCATAACTGCAAAACGGGGAGACGCCGCCGCAGGCGTGCAAGCGAAGGGGGTTTGGCTGCGTGGTCCCAAAAGCCTCCGTCGGCAGATGCTGAGCCCAGGCGAGAGCGGCTGGAAAATCCCCAGCTCTGCGGATGGAGACGGATGGCTCCTCGGAGCGACTGCGCAAAAGCTAAGCCCGGCTTTTCACGTCAGCTTAAAATGCGTTGCTGCTGGTTTCACTGTTTTCCCCCTTCTTTCTTCTGCTCCAGCCCGGCTGCGTAGGCTGTGACACCCGTCGGGATTGCGTCCCTCCCTTTGCCCCATCTGAGGAGACCCGCTGTTCCCCTCTCGGTAATGCTGTTCTAACTCTTCACCGGAATGTATTTCCTTTTCAAAATACTTAGGGTAGGTTTGGTGGCTGATGGTTTTCTGGATTGCATAGGCCTTCTTTTCAGCAGGAAAGGTGTAGCCTGCTCCGAGAACAGCCGGGCTCGCTTTCCTGCTCTGCCTCCACTCTCTGACTGCGTGGCCTTGGGCAAGTCACTCAACCTCTCTGTGCCTCAGTTCTCCCATCTGTAAAATGGGGATAAGTCATATTTGAGCACTTTGGACAAGCACTTGGTCGCCTACAGACTGCAAGTGCTACGTAAATGCTGAGTGCTAATACCAAGTGATCCCTACCTTTAAAATATTTAGAGATTTTTTTTTTTTCCAAGTGGTAAAATCAACCGCTGCATCCAGGTTTGCACACTTCTTCCCCTGTGGTAAAGTGCTAAACCCTCCAGCCTGCCTGGGAATAAAATACCGAGTGTTTCATGTGGATATTCTTGCTTTGAGTGGATTTAGGCTGTAGAAGAAGCGTCAGGAGAATCGAAGAGCCTGTAGGCATGCTTTTTGCCCCAGGCTCTCCATTTGCATACAAAACTTTTGTTTATTCCCAGGTAGAATTGCCAAGAGATTCTCCGCAATCTCGCCTTTAATTCTGCTTTGCCTTGGTTATTGCTCTTGCTGCTGGTTGAACCTTGAAGGGCTTAGATGTTTGGAGAAAGACGTGAGCTCTCAGCCGGCGGTCAGGATACAGCACTCCGACCACGGGCCACACTCCCCGGGAGCTGTTAGGTCGGAGCCTGTTTATCGCCCTGCCCAGAAATACCTGGTTTTAGAGGTTGTGCTTCCTCTTGCAGCAGGACGCTCGGAAACCTGCAACCACGAAAAGCAGAGCACCGCGTCTTTTCCGATCTCGAAGCCCTGACTTAGGTTTGAACCACTTGACCATGAATCCTCTAAATCGATAACGAGATTTTTCCGAGCTTTAACAACTTTGTGTAGGTGGTCTTCAAACCGTGAGCAGGTTTGTCTCAGGAAGGAGGGAGGGTCTCGTAGAAATGCCCCTCTCTTTCCAGCCTGCACCAGGGCTTTTTATTGAGTACGTGACGAGTGACCTGACGTAAGACCCTCAACTATCAGAGTGAGAATTCAAACTTCGCTAACAGTATGACTGCGAATTTCTTTTATTTGAGTGTGTTTTAGGGATTTCCCTAGAATCCGCTCCGATCTGAATTGATTTAATGCCATTCGCCCGCTCGGCAGCGGGGAAAACTCTGCCTGGCTAACTTCAGCTCGCCGGTAACTTCAGCGGTGCGGCGTGCCGGCAGCAGCGGCTCTCGCCGTGCGGAGGCGAGCCGGGCTGCTCCCGACGGACAGGTGACGACTGGGGCCGGGGGATGCCCCGCTTTGGGGGGGGAGGCGCAGAGGCTTCGCGCTGGCCGTGCCACGGCCGACTTGCTCTTCCTCTCGCTCTTGTTGCCTCGACCTCTCTTAACAGAAGGTTGTTTTTTTTTCATTTGAGTGCTTTCCAAACTATTTATGATGCCCGTTTGTACGGGCAAGGCAGTGTCTTCAGGCTCTTGAGGTCGCTACCTCGGGACCATGCCCCCGTCCCGTCTTAAGGAGCTCTAGAGGACTTGGAGTGCAGGGAAGGTTGACGGAGCGCGCCGGCTTGCTGGGGTCAGTCTTTTGAGAGTTGTTTTCCTTTTGCAGGTGTTTTGAGCCGCTGGGCCCCCTGCTTTTCATGGTCTTCGACCTTTAGAGGCTGGAGCTGCAGCCCTCTCTCTTTCAGCCGTGTACCTGCCACGCTGCTGGAGTGGGAAATCCCGCCCGGGCGCCTCGTGGAAGCGGCTCTTCCCTAAAACCATCCTTAACTCCTTTCCCCGCTAGACCGAGTTACCTTCTGATAGACTCGGGCCGTGCTTTGGCAGACGGGCTCGCCTCTTGCTTTGGCAACCTCCTCGCTTCTCCCAGCCCTCTGGTTTCCATGCCCTTCAGGGTGTCGCTCCTCTCTCCTCCCGCGGACCTGGGACATCGAAGCTGTGTCAGACGATGCCATTTCATCCCTGTTTGAACTCCGTTTCGCTTTGGTGGTTTGCAAACACAGCTGCTGCTGCTTCATTTTTTTTTTTTTCCTTTCATGCTGCAAAATATATCTTGATTTTTTTATCTTCCTGGGCCAAACTCTCTTATTTTGTAAGCTTGTCTGAGGTAGAAGGCTCTTGCTTTACCCGTAAGCGTACGATTCCTCCTTTTACGGTGCAAATGTGATGTGTTTCATTAGGTCCCTTGGAAAATCCTGGGCCACGGTGCAAAAATGCCTCTGAACCACAAGAATATTTGTCCCTGGGCTCTGCCGAGGCATCAGTGCCGTGGGCACCGGCCCACCTTTGGGTGGCCCTTGCTGGTGGCTGCGGTGGGGATGCTCCAGCGCCGTTTACGCGCCACCGCGGGGGTTGCAGGATTCAGCCGCCCCGAGCTGGGGGAGGTAATGCGGAGAGGTAGGTACGGGGACATGGCTGAGATCCCTCGGAAAGAGGAGTATGGTCGTGGGGTGCCATCCCTTGCACCCTCCCCATCAAACCCGTGCCGTCTGGTTGCAGGCAGGCGGTGGGGCAGGGAAAACGCTTTGCCTGCTTTTCCAGCAGGAGCTGCTGGGCAATCGGATGCATATTTTTACGGTGACTTTGCTGCGCAAACCCGCTCATGTTTTGGTTTTGCAATGTTGACGTGAAGGAAAACGCAAGTTAGTGTTAAAGTGGGGAGAGAGAGAGCATTTAGAGCTTGCTTGTGGGGCCCTGTTTCTGTGCCTGCCATTAACTGCATCTACAGGCAATTGGAGCGATGGGTTTGTAGGATGGGGGGATCTGGGAGGGTCCCAGGGTCTTCCCAGCTCTGCCACAGACCTGTAGCACGAACCTGGGCTGGAGCCCTCGGTGGGAGGCACCGGCATGGTTTGCAGTCTTGCCGGGTGCATGCGTAGATGTCCCCTGAGCAGGGTGGTCCCCGTGAGCTCCCAGGGCGGTGGGCAGCGTCTGTGCGAGCAGGCGATGGTTTTCCGAAGGTAGGATTGCTCGCTGCTGCTGCTGTGCGTCGGTCACTCGTGGCTTGGAGGCTGGTTTTGGTCGGTAGTGGGTTGCAGGTTGTTGATCTGGTGTTCGTCTCCTTGTTAGCTGGTTCAGTGCTTTGGGGGAAGGCTGGAGGTGATGGTGTTTGGATATATCAGTATAAAGGGAATATAAAGGGAATAACAGCTCTGCTGTACCTACCTCCAGGGGTGTTGAGGGCTCAGGGTTTGTGCTCAGCAGCCCAGGCACAGTCATGTCTTGAGGAATCCGGGCACGATATGTACATTTTAGACGTTGCTGCTCATATCTTGCAGTTTGCATTAGGACAAAATCCACCTGGCGTTTTGGTTTCTCCTCCTGCTTCAGGCAGTGATGTAGATTTGGGAGGTCTCCGAGTTTTGGGTTGGTTTCAGCTGTAGTTCTTGGCTGGGGGTGTTTTTCAGCGAGGCTGGACTGGCTGCCGGCTGCCTTCGGGGATTTCCACAAGTCCTGCGTGGGCTAGCTGCAGCCCCGGGCTGGCAGAGTCAATGCTTTTTGTGGAAGGGAGGAAATCTTTTCAAGGAACTGGAGTAAAACGCAATGTATATATGAGATATAAATACATAGAGAAGTGTAGGACAAAGATAGGTATGCAGAAGTCCAGTAGATTTGCATGTCGGGGGTACGTTTGTCTCTAGGAGAGAGTGTTTAGAGCCGTGGTGGAGGGGGGGGATTGGGATGGGCAAAGCTGGGCAGGGGCTGGGAGCAGCCGGAGCCTTGGGGGATTTGGGAACGGGTAGGCACAGCTGCCCCACGGCAGGCGTGACCTGCACTGCATCCCCGCTCCACACAACCACATCACTATTCCTTTTTTTTTTATTATTCCCCCCCATTTTGTTTTTGCTTTGTTCATTGTACATGACTCACCGCTGGGGCCATGATACTGAGAAGCAGGAGTGACACAGGTCCTTTCCTCTGCGTGTCCGACGCACGTGGGGCATGACATGGGAAACGGACGTCACGTTGCCTCATCGCTGGTGCAATCGTTTAAAGAAAAAGCATCACCACGCAGAAACCCTTCTCTGAAGTCCCTCTAGATGCTGCTCTCCGGTTACTCCTGTGAAAGCATTTTGCTTTGCGTCTGTTCTCCCCAGAAAAGCATGAGTCAGAAGGGATGAGAGGGATATGGCTAAATTTGTCCTTGGGCTGAGGAATGCAGCACCGGCTGTGCCAGCCGGTCCCAGCAGTGGCTCCTCAGCAGAACAAGACGTTCTTCACAGTGTCTTTTTTCTTTTTTTAAACCTCATTAGGAGGACTTTTAGGGTCTGAAGCATAGAGGGGATTCGTTCACCTGTGATGCTGGGGCCTGTACTGGCAAAGTGTCCGATGACTCGTGACATGGGGGTGGCCAAATTCAGGCTGGATGCCTGCTGCTCTCTGGGAGCCCATCCCTGTGTTGCCTGGGCACGAGGTAACCCTTAAAGAAAACAGGATGTTTACTCCCATTTCCCCACTTCAGCTTAGGTTTTTGTGTCCCCCCCCGCCCCTTTTGCTAAATATCTTTGCTCCTCTCTGCCTGTGTTCGCAGAGGAGAGGCTGGGAAGCGCAATTTGTTCCTATTAGAGGTGACTGCTGAAATCTGTTGGCAAAGCACACGAGCCAGGTACTGGAGGCTGAGGAAGCAGCAATGGCACCTCTGACTTGGCAGTGCCTGTGCCAGCAAAAGAAAAAACTTAGGGTTGAACTGAATTTCCATCAGTCTGTGCATCCATGTGCATCCTCACCTCATGCATGGTGAGGACTGGTGCGGAGGTGCTGGTTTCTGGGAAGAGGCTGAAGATGGGAGCCTGTTCCCCTCTCCGGGAGCCGTGTTTCCCCATTTTCCCTATTTATATGTGTTTTGGCCCGGCAGGTTTGTGCCGTCTAAGCTGTCTGTTCCTCGTCATTTGTGTGGCAATAGGCGTCTTGCCCAGCGATGCTGGGTGACCTCAGGATGTGTGCCGATGAGCATCCCCAATCCCCAGGGCTCTGGCTGTCTTTTGATATGTGCATGGATGGACGAAGGACCCTGTCTGGGGAGGGGGTGGGCAAGAGAAAGGGGGGGCAGACGGGCTGGTCCAGGCTGAGGGGGCTCGGATGTCCGAAGCATGCGCTGTAGTGGTAGCTAAGGATTTTTATACTGGTTGCAGTGGGGCGGGACACGTGGTATGGAGGGGCTGGCATCCCCCAGGGAGGAGAGTTTGCCCAGATTTTTGCTTTACCATCGAAATGACAATTTCTCTCCCAGAGGGGCTTCTTATGCTCATTGTCCTGAGGTTACAGGGGACCAAGAGGGCTGCAGAGGGGGGTGCCCGTCTTCCTGGGGCGAGGCAGTCCTGTGGTCTGAAAGCTCCTCTGATTTCCACCCACTCCCCCCTCCAGCACTTATATTAAAAAAAAAAAAGACTTGAGAAATGAGCCCCAGTATCTCTATCTAAAGAAATGATATTGGTGTATTGAAACTGCATTGTATATAAAATTAAACAAATATATATTTACTTTCTATTTTAGAAGGGGGGGGAGAATAAATATTTAAAATAATTCCTTAGTGATAGGTGTCAGAAACTTCTGTGCAGCATGAGAGGCTGTCAGAGGTGGGGAGAGTCTGAACAGCGGGAGCAGAGCGAGTATTTTTACATTATATTGCGCTTCGGCTTCGCTGCTTCTCCATCCACCTATAAATAGACAAAAATATATATACAAATATATATATATAAAAAAAATTATATATATCTAAGTCACATAGCTGTTTTATTTTTGTATCCATGCCTAGTGCTGTTTGAGCAATATGGTGGCGAGGGAGAGAGGAAGGCTGGGCAAGGCTGGGGGGCTCGCGGCGATCCGAGGGGGATCCGCTGGCTCTGGCTGCTGTCCTGCCGCTGGCTCGGCGTTGCTGCTGTTTGCTGTTTTGTTGCTGTTTCACTAGGGAAAAAAATGGAAAAGGGAAAAAGCCTGGGGACGGGGGGAGCCCAGGCGCCCCATTTGCTGCAAGCTTGCCCGGTGCTGCAGCGAGGCGGTGGTATTTCCACCGAGGGCTGTGTCTTGCTTGGGTTTTTTTCAGAGAAACAAGAGGAATTTCAGCTCCAAGGGTGCTATTTTCAGCGGGAAGGATGAGGCTGGTTGCAGCCCGGTGGTGGTGGCACAGAATGGGGGGACACTGAGGGGACAAGCTCCCCACGCCGCTACCTCTCTGGGTGCTGTCAGCCACCCGTCCTCACCACCTTCATAAATCCTGAGGGTTTGTGAAACCCTCATATGGTTTATGGAGCCCCGCAGAGCCGCCTGGGTGGCCGCGGTGGGGTCCCCCCGGGTCCCCGCACCCGGCTGGAGCAGGGCACCCTCTCCGTAGGCACATCAATACCTCTACAACAAACAAAAGATCTCCGACCATCAGGGTTTTACTGGTGTCGTGGAGGCTGCCCCAGGTCCCTGGCTGGGCACTGGGGTGCGATTCGGGGCTCTCCTTGTCCTGGTGGGTGAAACGGCGTCAAGCCCCAGCTCGGTGGGCAGCAGGCGTGGTGGGGAAGGTGCCAGGGATGCTCGGGGCTTTTCCTGCAAAGCAATACGGACCCGCCATGCTCCCCCGCCCCCTTTCCCCACATGCACGCAGGCGGCGAGGGGGAGAAGAGCCAGTTTCGGGGCTGAGTGATGCCTAGGAGTGGCAAGCCACCCCCTCTGCCTTCCCTGGGGCAGGATTTGGGGATTGCCTTTGGGCAGTGGTGTGCCAGGGGAGGCTGCTGCTCCCCTCGGGCTGCGTCCCGTGGCCCTTGAGGGACCTGGATGCTGGTTTTTGGGCTCAGGTGCCCCTGCAGCGAGGCAGGGGATGGTGGTGCAGACCCCGGGTGCTTGCATCCCTCCGGGGCTGGGCAGGTTGTCACACCGTGTCCCCGACCGGCTGAGGCACGAATGTAATGCCCGGGAGCTGGCCCCCTCGCAGCGGCACCATGTCCTCCGTAGGTGTCACCTGTATTTTCCGTGATATTTCTGTCTTCTTCGTCGGGGGCGGGTGGGTGGGTTGGGGGGGATGTTTCTAATATCAAGCCAAGATTTGTTCAGCACCAATTCTTGATATCGAAGCAAAGCATGTTTGATGGGACTAACTTGCATTTATTAGCGGTAAATACATAAGTGAGTATTTTATATGTTTAAAAAAAAGAAAAAAAGAAAAAAAAAAAGAAGAAGGACCTGAGGAGAAAGAGAAGGGATGAGATTTCTCACCGGTTGGTGTCTGGGCTGGGGGGCTGCGTTGCCCCCCACCCCCGCCGGTGGGGCTTTGGGGTATTGCTGGGGGTGGGCTGGGGGGCGGGCAGCTTTCTCCTTTCCCCATCTCCCCTGGAATCACTTACAGAAAAAAACAGGAAAAAAAAAATATGTTTACAAAGCACACTTTCCACAGTACCGTTAACCCTCTGGATGCCAAACAGACACATAAAGAGCCGCTCCTCCCCAGGCACGTGGGATGAAGGAGCGGCCGCGCCAACAGCATCGTCCTGCTTCCCTTGGTTTTATTTATGTTTTTTAGTAGACGCAACCCCGCTTCCTCCATCGCTGCAGCCACGTGCATCTGGCGGGAGCTTGCTTTTCGAGGGGGTATTTGCTTCCTGCCGCCTCCCAGGCTCTTCCTGCTTGGCTGTTGAGAGCGGTGGGAAGAGCCCGTCTCCGCTCGGGGAGGTTTCGGCTCCGTGGGAGATGTCGGCACCCGCTCCCTGCCCTCCCACACGCACTTTAAGGCAAAACTTCTCTTTATTTTTTTTTTTCCCCCCGTGGGGCTGGCAGAGAGCAGGCAAGGGATGCACCCGCGGCCCTGGGTGGATGCAGGACCTTCCGTATGGCTGTGCGGGCTCTGGCCCCTTTGCGTTTCCCTTGTGGGAGAGCCCTATAGAAATCCTCCTGGAAACACCTACGTTGCCGTAGGTTTCTTGAGCCACCCTTTGGGCGTTCGGAGATCGCACCTGCACACCAGCTCCCGGGGTCGCATCCCTGGATCCCCAAAGGGAGCATCCCTGGCTCTCCTGGGGAGCCCAGACTTTTTAATCCCCTTTGATAGGTTTGTAGAGTCTCTGAACCCTCGTAGACCTCCACAGGTAGCTCTTGATTTAATTCCCTCCTAACTCCGTAGTGTTTTCCCCTAAGGCAGGATTTTCTTCCGGACCCAAAAGGTCTCTGGTTGCGTGGGACAACTTTTTCCTCTTTTTTAAGAAGAATTTCTTGCCTATGGATATAAAGACTAGACCATTCAACCTCGTTTCCATTTCTTGAATGTCGAGTATTACGATGTATAACACACGTTAGGTGCTCTTTGGTGCTGTTTCAATGGTAACCAGTGGAACTGACTTTTTTTAATAACAATAACAATAAAGGAAACTTTAGTACCGCTGGTTCCATAATGTTTGTCATCGTGACTTTTTTTTTCCTCTTTTTGTTGTTTGTTCGTTTTGTTTATTTTTTTTTAAATTTTTACTAAAACGTGAGTAGCTGCCGAATCTCTGTGGTGTTGATTTTACTGACTTGTGCACTGCAAACCGTTGGGCGCTGCCTGGCTGGGCAGCGTGGGCGGCTGCTGCGAGCCGGGCGGGCTGTGTAACAGGTTAGTGGTAGTTGGGTTCGAGTCGCTTCGTTTTTAAATTGCACACAGCAAAAATAGCATTTGATGGGAGCCCAGACGGCAACTAGAGGGTTAATTTTTGAACTTCAGGTATGTTCCTCAAAAGAAGAAAATAAAAATAAAAAAAAAAAAGAAGAGAAACAAACCACTATTTTTTCAGTAAGCTTTTTTTTTCTGTAAACGATTTACAAATAAATCTGACATGATGGTGCTGTACCAAAGCCTTATACGAAACTTATTCCGCGCTCTATATAATCTCTCTGTATCTGTATTGTTGCTCTCGGCCTCTGTGCTCCGAAGGCCGGGTAAAATGCCAGCAGGAGGGACCGGTGGCAGCGTGCTCGGCATTGGCGTCCCCGGGAACGGCCGGGCTCCTGCCCGGAGCTGCTCCGGGACCGCGGGGAGGGGAAGCCAAATTTCAGCATCGCTCCCCAGGTGTGCGATGAGGGGCACAAGTGGGGGTCCCTCACCCCAAACTCTCCTTCCGACTGGGTGCTAGCCTGCCCTCAGCAGGTAACCGAGACCTCTCCGGGAGTGCTGCCTGCTCCTCCTGGCCCCCCACTGCAGGCAGCGGCCGGGCTAACTCAGAGCTCACCTCTAAGGGGATAAAGACCTGCTGATTCCCCTCAGCCGGGGGGGTTTTACATCTTCCAGCTCAGCCCGACCTACGCAGTGCTTGGCCAAGGCAGACCCCTCCTGGCTCTTGCCCTGCGAGCCCTGTCCCTGTCCTTCCGCGTCCTCCCTGGGGACGGCTGGGAGCTGGGTCTGCTTTGATAGCTCTAAGCAATAATCCCACTCGTACAAGACAGTTGGGTCCCTTTGGCTCTTGGACTGTTGTCAGTTAATGAGTTAAATGCTAATAAGCTGACAAAAATTGGAAGAAATGAGAGTTTGAAGCCCTGCCTTACTGGGAGTAGCTGGTCCCTCGGTCTCTCCCTGTTGGGATTTTAAGGCCTGCTGAGTACTTAACAATTTATTGCCGGTAACATTGCATGTTCATAGATTGACTTTTTTGGTTGGTTTTTTTTATGTTAATGTACCCACTATAAGAAATTCTGGCAGTGTTGCAATGTTACATACAACTAGCCATGCTGTAGGAGAATGATGGGTTTTGGAATCGATTAACTTGCTCCTCATGTAACATTACCCTGCTTCAGAAATGTTTTGTATTTTGATATAAATAAACATTTGCTAAAAAAAAAAAAAAAAGATGACTTGTCAGTGTCATTGATTTGGGTTGGGGGGCTGCAGGGAGGAGGTGGGCTGCTCTGGGGATGTTTGCAGAAAGGATGCTTCTCCCTTGGGATGTGGGAAGATGCTGGGCTTTTCTTTGCCTTGAGCATCCCATGCGGTGCAATGGGATGTAAGGGGGACCCCCCTGTCCCTTGGGGTGCCCCAAGGCATGTCTTCCTGCTGGGTCTCTGTGAGGTATGCAGCCACACAGGGCTTCTTGCTGGGTCTCTCCAACCTTCAGCGACATTTCTTGCCCTTTGCTATCCCGTTCAGCCACGCTTCTAGGAGGGCTTGTGAAAAAGCCTGTGCAAGCTGCACCCCGCATCCACCTGCCCCATAGCCAGGCACCGAGGTCTTGGCACCTGTGGGTGCCCTGAATCAGGATTTGCTCCCTTGGGATTTGCTTTCTGTAGCTCCCTTGTCCCCGTTGCTCTGGGAACCCTGTGCTGGAACGTGGGTGCCGCAGCGCGTGTTCCAGCTCTGACCCAATAATGAGCCGGGCTTGGGGCATTGGTGGTGCCACCAACGGGCACCCAGGATGATCATTTCCACGTGGCTGGCGTACATCATGGCACAGAAAGGCATCGGTGCTCCCTTCCCCTCCGCTGGCGCCGTAGTAAGCGCTGGGGTGGGGAAGGGGCTTTGCTGGCGCCGCTGGGGGCTTTGCGGAAGGTTTGCCGGCTGGGGCAAGGGGCTCAGTGACTGCCTCTCTTCCAGGGTATCCCTGCGGCAGAGATGGGAACGGTCTCGCTGATGGAGCGGTGGCTGCATGAGGTGAGGCTGAGGAGTGCAAATGCCGATGCCAAACCAGGGGAGCCTGGGGTTTAAATCCAGGGAGGTTTTCCCAGGATTTCATGCCAAGGCAGGGTTGGGGATCAGGATGCAACCCATGGTCCTCCCACCAGGGTACCTGCGGTTGATGGTGGATTTGCTGCCTTCGCAGGTCGAAGACAGGACCTCCATGTTCTTCAGATGGACCATGGCTGGCATGGAGGCGCAGCGGGCAGAGTCCGCGTCGGCTCCTCCGGCATGCCTGGCAGCGAGCGGGCCGGACCCACAGGTTGGGATCCGTGGGCTGAGCGTGGCCGTGCCCCATGGCAGTGCCTGGGAGCTTGGCAAAGTGCAGCTGGGAGGTGCTGGGGGCTCCTTTGGGATTAAACACACCCTCAGATGAGAAACCTTCCCATTTGTACCCATGGAGGGACCCAGCTTCAGCCACGCCGTGACCGTGCCATGAACAGGGTCTGTCCACCCCGTGGCTCCTCGTGCCAAGGCGCTGATCACCTCGTCTCCCTCTGCTTTTGGCAGGATGATGTGGCTTTCGTTGCACGCCCACTAGGTCGGTCACTCAGCCACTCCTTCCTGGAGGACAGGACCACGATCCAGCTCTTGAGGCGGAGGTAAAGCCCCATGGCACCCACTGGGACCGGCTGGGGATGGGGTGGGACATGCCACCATGCCGGGCTCGGGAGCTCAGCAGTGGTGGCTGCAGTGCCTGAGGGGACCGGCATGGTTCTTGCAGCCAAACCCATGTCTGCTGTGTGCTGAGCATGTCAGGGGACGAGGCGGCACAGGAAGAGCTGGAGCAAATGGAAAACCGGTGAGTTCCCCCCGGCACAGCCTTTGGGGGACTGCCACACTCCCCAGGGCTCCCGTCGCCTAGACACCCCTTGTGCTCTGGCAGGTTGAAGCCCAGGCTCCCGTTCATCCTGCTCCTGGGAATTAAACCCCACGGGCTTCAAATCCCCATCCCCTGCAAGGAGAAAGGGCTGGCTGATCCTGGCAGGAAGCCCTTTCCCCGCCTGCCTGGAGCAGGGGTTCCCACACCCGCCCCTAACCTTGGCTTGCTGCAGCATGTCCCAGCTGGTGCTCCAAGCCAAGCCGGACACAGAGCCGGACACTGAGATGGACACCGATGCCCAAGTCCTGCTGTCGAGTGAGGACTAGGAAGTAAGGGAGCCCCAATCCCATCCGACAGCATGAGGCTGGGCAGCAAGCCGGGTCCCTTGCTGTCTCCTTTGAGGCCAAGGATCCCACCCCATCCGCTGCCTCAGCTTCCCTTTCTCACCCCTGCCTCTTTTATCCAGGCTGACCCACTCTCCGCTCCCCTTTACCGGTTGCCTTTGAAGGTTTTTTGCCACCTTTTCAACGCTGATTTTTTTTCCAGAGGTGGCTCCCCTTCTAATAAAATCTGTGCACACCGTCGGAGCGCGTGCCTCGTCCGGGACTGCGCGATGCGCGGTGCGTGGTGTGCGATGCGCGGTGCGCGGTGAGCAGTGCGTGATGCGCGATGAGTGGTGAGCAGTGAGCGGTGAGCGATGCGCGGTGCGCGGTGAGCGATGAGCGGTGCGTGGTGAGCGATGCGCGGTGCGTGGTGAGCAGTGCGTGATGCGCGGTGCGCGATGCGCGGTGAGCGGTGCGCGGTGAGTGGTGCGCGTTGCGCGGTGCGTGGTGAGCAGTGCGCGGTGCGCAATGCGCGGTGCGCGGTGCACGGTGCCCGGTTAGCGATGCGCTGTGAGCGGTGCGCGGTGCGCGGTGCCCGGTTAGCGGTGCGCGGTGCGCGGTGAGCGGTGCGTGATGCGCGATGAGTGGTGAGTGGTGCGCGATGCACGGTGCGCGGTGAGCGATGAGCGGTGAGCAGTGAGCGATGTGCGGTGCGTGGTGAGCAGTGCATGATGCGCGGTGAGCGATGCGCGGTGAGCGATGAGCGGTGCGCAGTGAGCGGTGCGCGGTGAGCGGTGAGCGGTGCGCGGTGCCCGGTTAGCGGTGCGCGGTGAGCGATGAGCGGTGCGCGGTGAGCGGTGCGCGGTGAGCGGTGCCCGGTGAGCGGTGCGCGGTGAGCGGTGCGCGGTGCGCGGTGCCCGGTTAGTGATGCGCGGTGCGCGGTGAGCGGTGCGCGGTGCCCGATTAGCGGTGCCCGGTTAGCGGTGCGCGGTGAGCGGTGCGCGGTGCCCGGTTAGCGGTGCGCGGTGCGCGGTGCCCGGTTAGCGGTGCGCGGTGCCCGGTTAGCGATGCGCGGTGTCGCACCGTCGCCGGCTTTGCCGGTGGCCGTGCCACGAGGTGGCGGTGCCGGCTCGGCAGCTCCCGGCGCTGGCGGAGGCGAGGTGGCGAGGAGGGAGGGAGGAGAGGCCTCCTCGACCACCTCCAGCATCTCTGGATGGGCCGGGACAGAGGGGCTGCTTTTGTCAGTCTGTCTGTCCGCCCCCTTTCCCTTGAGTCATCCCTGCTGCCCCCCCAGTGCTGGCATCCCCATCGAGTCCCCCTTAGCCTCCCAGTTCTCCATGCAGTGCTGCCCAAAACTGGGTATCGAGAGCAGCCCTTTCCTTTCCCAGCTTGCCCTGGGTATTCCCACGCAGACCCTGCACATCTCCTACGCCACCGGTGCAGGGGCTGGGGACCCTCCTACCATGGGTGCTGCAACACCCTGCACGCCAGCAAGGGTGGGCAGAGCCCGGCTGCTGCCCCTCGCCAGCCTGCCCAGCCCGGGGCTGCTCAGGAGTCATTAAGGTGCTCCAATCCAGCTTTGCTCCATGCTTGATAAAACCCTGCGGGAAGGAGGAGGGGTAAGGTGGGGGACCAGCCCCCCCCCCCCCCGCCGCTGGATCCTCTGTTATGGGGGAACTGTTTCATGCTGCATTAGAGGGAAATGAGTGGGCAAATATGAGGTTGTTGGGCTGTGACCGAGGCATTTGTGTAGCTAAATGATGCTGTAGGAGCTCATCAAGGGGTGAGCGGGTCATGGGCTGGAGGGACAGGGTGTTGCGGGGCTGAGGGATGCTCCCTGGGGTGGGGGAGAAGAGTGCTGGCATGCACGGCAGCTGTGAGCCTCCAGTACCCCTGGCGTGGGTGTGCTCAGCTCTGCTGGTGGGGCTGGGGTCACACAGGTGTCCCTTGGCAGGGCTTTTAAGCCCTTCAGGGAGAGCTGAACCTTTCTGGGGGTGGTTTGGCCTCTCTCCAAGAGCGCAGGAGCTGAGAGGAAGAGCTGGGCTGCAATCACCAACAAGCCAAGGCATTTTCAGCGTTTTGAACGTCCCCAGGCAATAGATTTATTTCACCTCCCATTCCCTAGAACCAGGCAGCATCCTCCTCCTGTGGGGCTCTGGGACTGGCCCCTGGCTCTTTCCCAGCCCTGGTGGGGACCACAGCTCTGCTGGCAGGGAGAAAGGAGGTCGCAGCAAGGTGAGGGGATGTACCTCCCACCCGGGGGGAAGCACCGTGCCTGCCATGGGTAGGTCTGGCTGGAGGCGCAGTTACTGCCTGTCAGTGAATTATTGATCGGAGTTACCACTATGGCTCTGACAACACCATTACTGGCCTTGACTTCATGTTTAAATCATCACTCCAATAGCTCTGAAAGATGAGATCTTTTATTTAAAATGCACTCAGTGGCTCTTTCTGATCCCCTGGCTCAGATGTGCTGCTGGGGAGGTGTAGCTCGAAGCAGTGCAGCACTGGAGGGGAGGGAGTGGTGGCTGCATGGCTGTGGGAACTTGGTCCCTGCAAGAGGGGCTTCAGGGATGCTCAAGGGCACTTGTGGCCAATGTCCCTTCCCTGGGAGCTGTGCAAACAGGCAGGGCTGGGTGCTGGGGAGCCCCCCGGCAGGTTCTGAGGGGCCCTGCCCAGCTCCCACCCCAGCTTTCCCTGTCCAAGCTAGCAGGGCAGATGGGGCTTGGTGGACTGCATCAGGGACCGGGGCTGCCTCCCTGTGCCTTGCTTCTCCTCGCTGTGAAATGGGTGTTGCGTGGTGCCCAGGACAGCACGGTGCAAGGCTGGGTAGTGGGTGAGGGAGGTCCCTTGCAGCGTGGAGAGGCAGCTTTGTGCTGCATTTCTGCATCAGGTGCTAGCTGTGCCTTCGCTGCTAGCTCCCTTGCTCCAAGAGAGGTTGTGCAAGATGTCAGCTAGGATCGCCATTCCTGCTGCAAGAGCCACGGGCCGCTTTCTCTCTTCCATGTCCCTCTGGCCCCACCAGGATGCAGGAGCCTCTCCTTCACTGAGGGTGGGAGAAAACAAGCTTTCATCTTTCATGCTTGAGATCAGGTGAAGGACTGCAGGCAACTGGGGAAGACAAAGAGCTGTGGAGGCTGTGCTGTCCCTTCCATACTGCTCCTGTCCTCCACTCCACCTTCAGCTCCAGCCCTGCATCCCTGCAGCTGATGGAGCAAGCAATGAGCATCTCCAGTGCTGTGTGCCCCCAGCTTATCCTGCTTTGGTCTCCTACGCAGGCCCTGGCTGTTGCTGTCCCTGGTCACCATCCCCTGTGCATCCCTAGCTCATTGCCCAGAAGGTGCCAGGTGCTGCCCCTGCCCCGTGTCTTGATGGCTCCTCTCTACTGTGACCTGGCTCTGGGACATGCAGGGCAGCCACTGCTGCTCTGGGGCTGCAGGTTTGGGGGCATAGCAAAGGGGGTAGCAGCCTGTCAGGCTGAAGTTCACCCCATGCCAAGCTGTGGGGCTCTTTGGGACGCCCCGTGCCATCCCCTGCCCGGGAAGCAGGCGGGTGGCTGCAGTGCTCGCCCTGGCAGGACAGCAAGGCTATCTGCAGCCTGCTGGCGAGGCGGTCCCCGTTGCGTTTTTATCAGCATTACCATCCAATATTCCCTGGCTGCTTTGTCTTTGCTTTACATTTATCAATATTACCAGCTGATCCTCCGGTCCCCCTCCGTGGGTTTATTAATATTGCCCTCTGATCTGCGGGAAGCTGTCACGCTTTATATTCCAGCCCCATCCCCAGCTCCTCCAAGCCCAACGCCATGTTTAATTAGATTTTCTCCTTGGCTCAGGCAAACACAAATTGAGCTCCTGGTATCTCTCTCCTGCGCTGAGGCTGGTACCTGGCCGAGGCGGACGGCATCCTCCATCACATTAATATGCCGGTGCTGTCCGGGGCCGGGGCGCATCTTGGGGCGGTGCAGTCTGCGGGGGCTTGCCGTGGGAAGTTATTATTTTTAATCCCCCCCCCCCGGCCCCCATTTCATGTGGTTGGTGTTTAACCTGGCAGGGAAATATATTTGCCCATGGGGTTCGGGCTGGCCGAGTTGAGGACTGTTGCTTAGGAAGCATCCCAGGGTTGCAGGACCAGAAATCAGAAGCCGAGCTTGGGGCAGATGTTGCTGAACCCTCTTTCATTGCATTACCCTCTTCCTGCTGCTTTTGGGCCATTAATGTCGTTTCTCGAGTGATTCTTCTGGGTTTGGCTTTCTCCAAGTCAGCAGCTGGGCAGGGCACCGGGGACCGGCGCTGGCCTCTCTGGCTGCTCCGTGGCAGCCTTTCCAGATCAGAGGGAAGAAAAATTGTTTATGCAAAGTTTGTCGGTTCCTCCAGGCATGAAGGGAAGCACTGATTGTTCTCCAGCTATCACAAATCTTTTGCCAATTTCCAAAATTAAAAATTTTCCCTGCGTCTTGCAGACATATTTGGTGTTTGCGCTTTGATTTCCAGCCTCGCTGTCCAGCAGATGCTTGATTATTTATTATTATTATTATTATTATTATTATTACTATTATTATTTCCCCCACCCTGGATTTGTCCTCCTGCCATGGTCTGACCCTCTGTGTGTTTCTCCCAGGGAACGCAGGATGGAATTTGCTCGAGGGATGCTTGCAGGGATGCTCACGCGGGGACCAGAAACCCCTCCTAGGGCTGTATCTGCCCTTCTCGGCAGATTCCACGGGGCAAGATGGGGCAAAGACCTTTTTAGCCCCCCCGAGTCTGGCAGCTTGAAGCCCTTCCCACTGCGCAGTGTGCTGCTGGGATGCAGGATCTGCTCCCTGGGGTTTTATTGCCTCTCCTCTCCCAGCCGCTGCCTGAGGAGTGTGTTTGCCTGAGTCAATAGAAAGCTAATTAAGCTATTTATCTGGGAAAAGCAGCCACTCCTGGTAAGCACTGCTGTCAGGATGAAGGAGGAACGGACACAGCGGCAAACTGGGGAAGGCAGGGGCGAGGGAAGGCTGTCAGCAGCCTCTGGGAGGGGGGAAAATCTCAGCTGGGAGCAGCCCTGGGGCTAAGCAACGTGGGTACCACCCCATCGGGGCCGCTGCCGACCCCCAGGGCAGCTCTTTGGCTCCCATGTGCCACCTGAAACAAGTCCTTGATGATGCTAAGATGACTAATAAAGTACTTTTTCCATCTGAGAAGTTGGTGTCATTTTATATTAACACCCATCACTCCCGGCCATAAGAAAGGATGGCATTTGCTCCTGGGTGAGCAGAGCTGGACCACGGCTTGGTGCTACCCTGTGCAGGTGACCCAGACCGCCTTTTTCCCCCCTCAAACTCTCCTCTCCAGGCAGGCCAGGCTTGCTGTTTGCAGAGCATGGCTCTCTACTGAAGCAGGCTGCACTCTAACTTTAAATTGACTTTTCTTAGCAAAGCTCTGGGAGGTTTTTCTGAGGAGCACAGTCTATTCTTTGAGGATTTCATAAGCCTTTAGTAGCTTAAGATGCAACTAAGTTTGTCCCAATCTCTCATAAAAGCGTGTAGATTTTCTTGACCTTCTGCTGCATCAAGGTCTTAGCCCGGCGCTTTCCTTCACTCTTGTGTTTGCCTGAAAGATGGGAAGGAAATGCCTCTCAAACCCTCCTTTTTAAAAACCCAGATCCTCGGATCAAACCCATCAGTGGTGGTTGCAGGGAGGAGATGGCCTCCCTGGGATGGGTGTGATGTCTAATGGGGGATGTCGTCTTATCCCTGATGTGGTGGCACAAATTCCCCTGGTTTCATGAGCATGCAATACCTGCAGAGATCTTTTGCTGGATCATCCCCGCAGCCTCCATTCATCCGGAGTGAAGGAGACAGTTTAAAAATCTGGGAAAAATTTATTTCTCCAGAAAAGTAGCAGTGACCCTGCAGAGAGGAGGGCTGGGGGGCTGTGCAGCTCACTTCTGCCCGCCTCTGCTTGGTGCCCAGCACTGTGCTATGGGTGAGTTGGCGGATGGACTGCGTAGCATTAGACACGTGCATAGGGGGTTTTTTATCAATTGATTTGTAAGAGCTTCTCAAATTCTGGCTGGGGTTTATTCTCAGAGACATCAATGGAAATGGCTTATTGTGGGGTGGAGATAAAGCATTGCCTTGAAGATCTGGAAATGGGTGGTGGCTGAGCAGGAGAGGTCTGTGCTCGGCCAGGGGGCTGACAGGCTTCTACTCCCCAGAGAGCAATTTTCATGGGCACTTGTGGGCTGAGCCGTGTCTCCAGCCTCTTCCAGACCTCGGGCTGCTCCCGGGTCACTCTCCAGTGGGGTCCTGAGGTCTGTGAGTGCTTCAGAACCCCAAAAGAAGGATTTCTGCAGCCAGGGCAGCCTGCGTGGGAACAAGCACCATGCTGGATGTGCCCTCACCGGTGTGTCAGGGTGTGGAGCTATTTGTGAGCCAGACCCAAACCCCCAGGGCCTTGCGGGGTGACACCGGGGACCGGAGCAGGGGCAGGCTGAATGCAAACAGGGGGAGGGAATGTTTTCTCCCCCCACACCCCCAAAACGATGTGAGTTGCAGCTCAGCAGGAAGCAATGGATCGCAGCCACCGGAGCTGAACCTGCAAACCAGCCCGTTGCTCAAGCGCCATCTCTGCACCACAGCACCGCACGTGAGGGGGGCTCGGTGCCGCTCACCGCTTCGGCACAGCCACGTTTGCCGCCTCCTGTGCCCGACGTGGCCCGTCTGGGCCAGCCTGGCGGGACCTGCACCATTTGCATATCACCGGCGAGTTTATGAATTATGCAGGCACCACGGCATGTCCAGCGGAATCGGCTGCAACATGCAAGTGCTGAAAAGCATATTTATCTTCATGTCTTATTGATTTATTTTCCTCTCCCGTTTTTCAAGCTCGGGCAGCTGCAGTGAGGAAGGGAAAACAGCCCAGGCGGCTGGGAGGCTGCTGCAATCGGACTGTGTGCCCCCCCGCCGCAGCCAAGCGGTCCCTTTGGGTTTCTCCACTTGCGGGATGAAACCACAGACTGAGCGCTGCTTTGTAGAGACCAACATTTTCTGAGTACCCTGACACTTGTTTTGGTGGAGCAAGAGCCTGAGAATATTTCAAAGAGAGGGGGTAATAATTTTTGGTGACAGCAAGGATGCTCGTGAAGGGTGTCCTGGACCATAAGGGGAGTGAGTGGGATGATGACTGCGGGCTGCTGGGTCTTCACGTGCACGAGAGTATCACATCCCCAGGACTCAGGAGAGGGATCTGCAGCTGGTTTGGGGAGCTGGCATCTGTCCTGCTTTGCCAGCCTCAGGCAGGCTCATCACTCCACTGCTTTTGGAGTGAGGGGAGATGCCGGGCACGGCTGTGCTGCCACAGAGGAACCTCTGCTCGGCTGGAGGGGGTCCCACTCCCCACTTTCCCGGTAGCTTGCCGTGAGAGCTGCTCCTCCGTGGGTAGCATTGCTGGCTCCTAAACAGGAGCCAGGCTGTGAGGAGACATCAGAACGTTCGTCCTCATCCGGGTAGAAGTGCAACCATCCATTATCGCATTTTCTCCGTTGTCTCTTTGTCCATCCATCTACCCTTTCCATTCATTAACTCCACCATCTGCTACTTCATTTATCTACTGTCCCCATCAGTATATCGTCCCCTGCCTGTGCCTTCCACCTCCCTCCACGCATGGGAGAAGTACCCCTGGGTCTCCTCCTCAGCCCAGACCCCCCAGGGCCACGACCCCACCTTGAGCTTGAAATTCAGGGCTCCATCCAGGAGGGAAGTTCTCAAGTCCCTTGGGGCTTTTTTTTACCTCTTTCAATGGCTCCAAAATGCTCAGGGACCTGGGAAGGGGATGGGACCTGCTCCATCCCTGGGTGGCAAGCTGTGGGTCCCACTCACACTCACACTCTGCCTGCCTCCTCCTGCATCTGTTGAACTGTCCCCGGCTCGCAGCCCCCCCAGCTCTGCCCATCTCCCCTGGCAGTAAAGGTTAGCTGAGATCACACAGCCAGCCGGCTGCCCAGATTCCTGCTCCCTGGGGCTAATTATGGAACAACATTAGATAAAAGTCAACATATGTTGTAAAAGGCACTATGTATCACTGCCTGACAGTTCCTAACAATGTGCTCATGTAACAGCTGTCAGACTGCAATGCTTGAAAATGAGTAATATGTTGATTTATGGATATCAGATCTGCCCTTACGTTCGCCAACAGCAACACGCGAAGCCCGTGCAGCAGCGCCCGTTTCGCAGAGGTAGCGAGGACGGGCTGTTTCTTAACGCCGCAGCGCGAGACGGGCTTGGCTCGGCCTCCCGCTTTCTCCAGTGATGCTTAATTTCCAGATGTGCCTGCGTATGCGTGGCTGCTCGTACGCAGAGCTGTCACTTCTTCTGCACGGTGCTACCGGCAGCAAGAGGAACCGGCCCCCCCTCCCTGGGCTCAGATAGGACTGAAGTTAATTTCCACATTAATTGTAATATTTTGTTTCAAATGCAATCAATAAATATGTGCCAGCCCCATTAGGCCCTCTTCCCCTCCCAGTTTCAGGGCTCTGGATGCTTAGACCTCTTTGCTTTAAGCCAAGCACCAGACTCTTTCGAAGCCCTGGAGTCAGGAAAGCTTTCGGCACCAGCTCGCAGCCCCAAATCCCCCCTGGCAGACACGGTGCCATCCCGGCACCTGGCGGGATGCGCCCGGGCTCCGACCGTGCTCCCTGTGGGGCTGGCGGCCCTGTCCAAATGCTTGGACAAAAGACCAGAGGCTGCACTGGGATTGCTTATGGCTGGTGGCACTCGTGTGTGTTCATCTCCCATTCTCTGTCCCCTTATGAAACCCTTGAACCACGAGCCCAGTGCTGCGGTGATGCCCCAGACCACGTCCCTTTAGTCTCTGTGGCCCCAAAGGCTCTCTTTTGGGGTAAAATAGAGTGGGATTAGGGCTTGGGCAAACTTTGCAGCATGGGAGGTGCTCCATGGGATGGAACAAATCTCCCCAAATCCTGCACCCTGCTGCTCTCCCCCAGTTTTTGGGATGAGGCTCTGCTTTTTCGCTGTCCTCTCTCCAACTAGGATTTGGGGGGGGGAGAGGAGGGGCTGAATCAGCGACGTTCCCATTGCAGCAAAAGGCAGACACCCAATCCAGCTGCTGGCAGAGGCTCGTTAGTGTTTCACACTAATCAGCTTTGATGGGGAACAGGGAGGGAAATTCCTCCTTGCCTTTATTAGGCACGCTCGGAGCAATGCCCTTAGGTGTAGCTGTGTGTGTGTTCTGTTTCTTACTGCTGTGGTGCTTTGGCTCATATCTGGTAAGGAAAGAGCTTTTGGGAAGCATTTCTTTGCTGGGTAGAGCTTGGCTCAGGTGGGGCTGCTGGGGAGGCAGGAGGGATGTGGTGTGTCCCGTGCTGGGGATGCTGCTGCTCTGCTGGTTCCTGCTCTGCATGATAAAATAGGCCAAAACTCATGTAATTTAAAATATGTGTATGTATTTGTTTTTCCTTCTTGTTCTTAGCAAGCCTTAAGGCTTGCTTGAGTTGTGTGCTGGAGATACTTCTTCCTGGGAATGGGGTGGGACTAGGTGTCTTTGGGGAAAGTTGAATCTCGCTGCCCTGTGGGTGGCTGTGGGAGGGGGGTGTCAGGGCAGCTCTGGGGCTGCAGTGGGCAATGCTGCTGGGGATGCAGCGTGACTTGGGGGTGCGGGCTTGAAACAGCCCTCCCTGTTGGGAAGGCAGGGGATCCAAAATTAATCTGAGGTGGGGATGTGTTTTCAGCTCTTAATGTCAAGAGACATCATTTTTTCTTTGCTTTTCCAAATGGTGGTTTCTAGCAGGATTTGCATCACCTTCTTTATTCCAACTCACAAGACATGTTTTCTTGTATGCGTGTGTTGGTTTTCCAACCTTTTCCATGTGGCTGTTTTTGTGTTTTTTGAAAAATATGAATAAAGATATGAGCTACACTTGCTTTGACTCTTTTTTTTTTTTATTGGTGCCAGGGTCTCATAACCCATAACAACACTGCTAAGTTGCACATGCTGCAGGGGAATGTGTAAATTCCAGTAAAACTGCTCATTTCATTGAGGTTTGAAAATATAATGAAACTGGTTATGTCATTTTATAAAAAGTAATAAAAAAAGGTTAATGTCCTTCCTCAACTAGCAGCCTGTGTTTTTTAATCTGCAAAACAATAATGGAAAACTCCATTTATGGAGCTGCTGAGTGGGTTGGACTGAGCTTTCGCAAAACCTCGCATAAGACTAAATAAACTAAGGCTCCACTGCAATTTACTCTTTATAGACTGATATTTACCAGCCTAGCAACTACTCTACTTTCTAAGTGAATATATTTCATTTTTTCTAATACATATTCATTATTTACGAACTTGTTTCCACTCTCAAATTTTTGCTGCTTTGTGTGATTTCTCATGGGAATTCTTTTAATATGCAGATTTCATATAAAATATTTTATATATAGGTATTTTGGCTATGTAATTATCTAGTTCTATTGTGTTTAATTCCAAATATAATTTTTAAATTCCCCAAGCAAAAAAACCTATTTTGGGTTTTCCCCTCCTGTGGAGGTTGTATTAACCACAGCTGTGTGTATGTAGGCTGAGACCTGCATGCAGGCACTGCTGGGCTTATAGACCCCTGGGAAGCTGGAGGTGAGAGCTGGTGACTTCTTGCAGGTGGTGCTAGGAGGGCTTTTAGCTGGCTGGCATTGCCGCAGGGCTCTGCTCCCACATCCCTCCTGGGTATCTGTGCTTCCTATACAAAAGGGGTGAATGATGGGTTTGGGGATTGGTGAGAAAGCTGATGGGGAATGCATCCCAACCTCCCCGTGCAGGGTCAATAAACCTAGCCCTGTGCCTGCAACTGTCCTGTTTCAGTGGGAGGTGAGCTGAGGGAAGCCTGAAGATGAACAGTCCTAGCTCAAGCCTGGTGTAGAAAACAACTCTCCTGCTCAGTTTAGAGCTGGGAGGAAGATCTGCACAGCAAAAGCCATCCCTAATGTGTCAGGAGAGGTTGTGTTAAACCCCCGGGGCTGTTCCCTGCAGCAGATCTTCTTGCCCCTTCAAGTAGTAACTGCAGATAGCAGAGCGGTGCTGGAGTGAGGTGCTCACAGCTGTCAGGGGAAGGAAATGTGTAAGACAGACATGGCTTGGTGTGTGTGTGTCTGGCAGAGCATCTCCTCAGGTGATGTAAAAGCACATCTCCTTGCCCTGGGTTAGCTGTAATTGTTCCCCAAGTAGAAACTTAGCTCCTGAATTACCACAGATAATTCCAGCCTGTGAAAATACTCGAAACTATGACCAAAGCCAAGTGAGGGTGGTCTGAGCCACCACCTTTTCCAACATCAGGCTTTTGTGCTGCGTTGCTGAGAGGAGGAGATAGGAAAGCAGCTCCAGGCTGATTCCCTTGCCCCAAGGGAAAAATAAAACCCCGAGTCTCTGCCTTGCCCCTCTCTGATGAGGAATGTGAACTGGTGAGTACTGGAGGAGCAAGAAGCTTTCTTCTCCAGCGAGACATTCACAAACCATGGCAAAAATTAGCGCGTGTTGATGGGCTTTGGATACCGAGCCGGCGATTCATTAGGGCTTTTGGTGCAGCCCCATGGCATTTGTAATGCAAATCACCCAGCCATGCCTTAATCATTACCACCGGGAGACAATTAGGGTTAAAATATAGATTTCCCTACAACAAGAGCAAGCAACAGAGAAATAAAGAGAAGAAAGACTTGATATGATTCATTTATATCAGCCTGTTGCTTTGAGGCTTAGGATGGCTGCTAGGGGCTTGAGCTGGGCTGCTTCTCCTGGGAAAACATCCTCAACTCAGTATTTCCACCCCAATAAGGGGCTAGTTTTAGGAGAAAAGCAGGGTGTGGGTGGGCTCCCCCACCTCGGGGGTCAGGCCTGGCTGTTCCTGCAGAGATGCCCCTCCTGGGGGAGCCCCTCTGGTGTGAGAGCCCAGCAGCAAAATGGATTAGAAACAGGGAAATGAATCAGCTGTTCTGGAATCTGATCAGAAGTGCAGAATAAAGGATGAAGGAGGTGAAGAGCAAATGCCTGGTTTTGCATTTTTATAATCTTGTGGGTTTTATGGTCAAGGTAAACTTAATAACGCAGGACAAGAGCCTTACTCAGCACTGCCCTGAGGTCGTGCGGGGAGCGAGAGGAAGGGGCTGGGGAGAGCACTTGGGGGCATGGGGGGGTGCTGCCGGGACCACCAGCAGCCAGGCTGCGCTTCTCCTTTTGCCCCCCCTTGCTTTTCTGCAGGGTTTTATCCACACCAGTTCCCCCTGACTGTCTGAAACTTCATGAAATGCTATTTTTTTTTTTCACATCTTTTTGGTCTTAGAGAGAGGAGGAGGAGGAGGAAAAGGGCTGATTTCACACGTTATTCCTAATCACAACCCCCTGCCGGGATCTCCTCCTCACCCAGCTGTCCTGCCTCAGCACCAGCACCCAGAGCTAGAGGATGGGAATGATGCAGCCAGGGTGAATCCCCATTGACCCCTGCCACCCACACAATTCTTTTCCCTGCCTTTTGCCCTCTGCTTTCCCAAAATAAGTCAGAAGCAGCATGTCCTGCCCAGCTCTGCCCATCCTCTGTACCTTGCAATGCCCTTTCCAAACCTGAACCCAGTGGCCAGAGCCACCGCTGCGACTTTGTACAATACTTACCAAGATTACATTTAAGACTGTCCCTGTGGGGGAAAGAACAACAACAACAGGGCTCTAATCTTTAATTAGAGAGTTAATTAGCCTCAGTAGCTATGTACTGTATTGTGAGGGGGTGGTTGGACATGGGATGAAGCTGCTTTGTGAGTGTAATAAAGGACAAAGACCATTCTTTTTTGCTGATGCTGGGTTTAATTTTTTTTTTTTTCTTCTTTTTGAGCTCCAGACACCAGAATCTTGCAGAAATTTTCTTCATTTACATGGGCGGTGCCAGTGGGGGGTTGTGAGCGCCCAGTTTGGGATCTCCCAGGACCCTTCTCATAGTGCTGAGTGGGGAAGGGAGGTGGGTAGGGTGGGTCTGCGTTCCTGCAGAGCTGGGGGTCACTCGTCCCACCTGGGTTAGGAGGTGCAGGGAGAGGAGAGCTCCATTGCAAGGGAAAGAAAAATACTAGGGTAATTGCACCGATTTGCAGCAGAAGTTTTGGCTCTACAGCAAGGCCTAAGAGTGAGAAAGAGCACAAACATTGCCCCGCTTTGCGCCTAGGCAGCCCATACCACAACACTCCTCCCACAAAGCACACTAATGTTGGTTTTGAAAGATGTGGCAGTACAGCAGCGAGCCGCCCCACCATCCACCAGCTCCAAGCACCCGTCCCTCCCCGGCCGGGGCGTACGGCAGCGTGTCATCGCTCCCTGCCCTCTCGCAGCCAAAATAATCTGGTTTAATCACATCTGGCCACGGGGCATTGCAGCCGGACCCCCAGCACGGTGCTGTAAGCAGCATCGCCGCTGCTTTTGGCTGGACCTCCCTGGTTACCCCCTTGTCCCCCCGTCCTGTGCCACCTCTCCTGTCCCTGGGAATGGCTCCCAGCCGAAAGCCACCTCTCCGCTCCCTGGCAGGGGAGGGGAGGAGATGCGCTTCATGGCGTGGGGGCCTGGGCATCAGCCTGGCACAGTGACAGCCGTGCAGCACATATCGGACTGCTGGGATGCTGGGGTGACACGCGGGGACGTGGGCTCCCGGTGGCCTCTCCGTCACCTGCTTCATCATCTCTAACACTGATTAAAAGCAAAGAAGCGGGAGGATGCCCGGTGGGAGCGAGCCCAGCACCGTGCCCTGTACACAGCACGCTGTACCCTGCACCGGGGTGTCCGGTCCCGCGTGGGGTGCGGGGCTCCGGCGGGGGCCGGGGCTGTGGAGCCCCCTCCCCGCTCTCCCGGGGCAGCACGACCGCGTTTTAACCAGAGGAGGGTGCTCTCGGCTTACAATTGCCCCAGCAGAGCTCTTGCCTTGCTTCAGCTGCAACCCCCCCCACCCTCCCGCCCAGGTCCAGGGCAGTCTCCCCCAGCTCAGCACAGTTCCCAGTTTGAGCCCTGCACCCCCCCTACTGGGTCCTGCTTCCCCTCCAGCCTGGGTGTTTTGGGCAAGGCGGGGGGGGTCCGCCTCGGTGCACACCCTCCCTGGGATGGGGGTCCCCCCAAGGTACAGGGCTCTGCTGGGGGCAAGCATGGGGGAAAATGCAGCAAACGAAGGGGGCTCGGCTGTCAGGGAAGGAATGTGAGTATATTAATAAAAAAAAAAAATAAAAAATAAGAGGGAAACTAGAAAATCAACACAACAAAGTTGACTAAACCAAATATTTCCATCCCTGTAGGAGGGAGCCAGGCTGACTGGAATGCTAAAATCACCTTTATTTGCATCTTTTTAAATAGGAGCTGATAAAAGCAAATACTCCACCACCAATAATTATAATATTTTAATTGCATTTCTTCAGGGCTTTTGTTTTTCTGAGAGACACAAAGGCTGTGTTGCAAACTGGCAAAAAAAAAAAAAAAAAAATCCCTGCCGGTGTGGTTTCAGGTGAGCTTTTAAGCAGGGTGGGGGCCCTGCGTGTGCTCCCCAGGACCCGCAGCACCCCTCGGGGCCAGCTCTGACCCCAGGTGGGGTGCGCACCCCCCAGCCCCGGCACCCACTGTATGCAGGGACGATGAGGGGGTGAATTTTGCTCCCCAGCCCCTCTCCCTCCCAAAGGGCTCGGTTGCAGAGGTCCCCCCATTTCCCTGTCCTCCTCTTGTTGTGATTTTACAGCAGCTTTACAACAGTAGAGCCGACGGCTTTGGGATCCCCCCCCAGCACCCCAAACCCCCAGGTTTGGGCAGGATGGTGGGCTCGCACCCTTTGTCGGCTGCCTGGCAGGTAATTGCTGCAGGAATACGTGAAACCCCCTCCCCAACCTTATTTTCTTGAGAAAAACTGAGCTTCTCACTAATAAATAAATGGATGATAAACTCACGGATAAGCTCTTTGCATTTTCAACTCTCAGGGTCCCTTTAGGGTGACACCTCCATGCTTTTTACTGTAATGCAATTTTTTTCTTGCTAGCCGGGGGGGCTATGCCTGGGTGACTCTGTAGGGGGGCAGCCCAGTTGCAGGGTTAAGCGCAAGCCCTGTGTGCCCCCTCCCCAGCCCTATCACTTTGCTTGTGAAAAACTAAGCCTCTCACTAACAAATACACAATAAACTCAGGGATAAACTCTTTGCATTTTGAGCCCTCACAGGGGTTTTGGGGTGATATTTCCACATTTTCTTCCCACAAGACATTTTTTACTTGCTAGCAAGAGGGACAGGGGCTCTACCCGAGGCTGCCCAGCTGCAGGGAGTTTGGGGTCGTTCCCCTTAGCCCTCCGCACCTGGGTGGGTGCTGCAGGTGGGCTGGGAGCTCCCAGCAGCCTGTGGGGAGCTGAGCCTACGGGGAGTTTGTGCTGCTGCAGAGTGGAAGAGGTTGGGGGTGAGTACTGTTTTTCTTTTTGGGTTTAATTTCTTAGCTATGATAGAAGGTGGGTATTTAATAGGTAAATGCAATTGTTGCTGTGTGCAGCAGCCTTCTCTTGACTGTGCTGTTTCAGTAAAGGGGATTTTGGTGTTTTTCTCCCTCTGGGAGGGAGCCACGTTGTGTAAATCGCCCCACAAACTGCTGCGGGGTGCCTAAGAGCAGCTGCAAGGAAGGCTCCAGTGAAAACACCTTTCACCCACCCTGTGCGTGCTTTGTGCGAAAATGAGCTGGCTAGGATTTAGGGTTACCAAGGAGCGTTCCCCAAATCACCCCCCCTCATACACTGCAAGCATAGTGCTTGTGATTAGTGTCACTAAATGACCCTGAGCGTGCCCACCCATCGCCCGGTTCCCTGGGGAGATCCCCGTGTGTCTCAGCCTGGGGGCTGCAGGAGTAACAAGGTAATACCAAATGCCCAGAGTAAGAAAAGTCTTTCTGAGTTTGGTGTAAGCAGGATTTGGTTTGGTGGGCTCCGTTCCCTCCTGTTCTGGCCCTGAAGCTGCTAACAGCTCTAATGTGGGAGGGCTGGGTCCTTTGATCTGGGGCAGCTGTGCAGGGAGCTGGGGATGGAGGCTGCAGGCAGCAGAGCTGTGTCTTGGGGGGCAGAAGGTCCCCTCATTGCCTGTGTTACCCCCAAAGTGCATGTGAAGGAGGGAGCAGGGCTACATGTGCGTGGTGCTTGTGAGCCCGGGCTGCCGGCGGGCAGGGGGCTGCCCTGCCTTCAGTTTTGGGTGCCCCAAGTGTGAAACCTCATTGCTCCGGGGGGGAAGTGGGGCTGGATTTGCCATTTACTGCCCAGGAGGGGGGTTTCTCCCCATTTTTGGCTGGTTTGGCTGATAACGAGATATTTGTAGGGTGCAAGGTGGGGGCCGGGTTCCTGGGTAGCAGGTCCTGGTGAGGGTGGTCCTGCTGGGAAGTGTACGAGCAAGGCATGCCGCCTGTCCTGCAGCGGGCAGGCAGGGACTGGCAGCTTCTCTGGAGCTGCCCTTGGGGGAGCAGGGCTGCGGGACGGGGGGCGTCACGCTGGGTTTTGGGGGGTGGGAAAGAGCTGGGTCCGTCTGCTTCTGTGGGGAGGGTTAAAAAGGAGAAGGAAAAAGGGACTGAAGGGGAAGATGAGCAGTGTGGTTTGAACCTAGGTTTAGCCTGCTGCTGTGCATTGCTTGTGAACCGACCCCAACTTTACCAGGCTTGGGGCATCACAAAAGCGCAGCCGGTGACCCCCCCTGCCGGGGGAAGCTGCCCCCCCAAACCACCCCATGGGCTCTGCTCCCCGAGCACCCGAGGCACCAGAGTCATTCAACCACCAGGAATAAATCTAGAGGAAAGCAGGGTTCATTAGCTCCGGCGCTCCTGGAATGACTTGTTTTATTTAAGTTTTCACTTCAGGAAAGAAAATGAGACTTTTTTTTTTTTTTTTAGTGTTTCAGCTTGATACAAACCAGCTCTTTTTCCCATTTTCTCGGTGCCGGTCCCTGAGTCAGCGACAGCTGGTGGGGTGGAAGGAAGGATGGAGCAGGAGGGGATTCTCCCTTCTTTTCCCTGGTGTCAGCATCCCCCATCCTTCCCTTCCCTTCGCTCCCGGGACACAGAAACAGCCCCTGGCTTCGCCCAGAGGTGTTGAAGCTGCTCCTGACCCTTTGCAGCCCCATTTCCAGCCTGTCCACCAAACTCAAGCGGAGCTGATACCTTTAGGACTGGTGCAAATAAAGCTGAAATTGGCCCTCGTGGTGGTGGTGGGGGGCTATCAGTAGGGTCCGTTTCTTTTGGGTTAAAATGCATTTAGCTACACCGGGGTCGAGGGCTCTGCTCACACCTGCAAACAAACCCGCGGCACGTCTTGCTTGTGTGCACAAAGATCCATGTGCAATAAGATATTTGCAGGGTCAGGGACTAATAATTTAAACTGCTGAGCAAAATAAATAAGTGTAAAGCAAAACCAAACCCAGAGCGCCGCAGGAGCAGGCAATATTGTTTGCTTTTCAAATAGACACACAAAAAATACAAACAGTAGCAGGAGGGATACAGAGATTAAAATTTTTATAAAAACAAAATACCAGAAATCCCACCAGGAAGCGGTGTTTCCATTTTGTATGTGCATAAGATTAGCAACACTTTGCTGCCTGCTGCGAGTGTCCCTCTCCCCCTCCCTGTGGAAAACTTTGACAAAAACTAATCTTTTTTGGAAAGAAAGGAAAAAAAAAGATTGAATTTTCCTGCAGAAAATACTGACTTTTTAAATTGGAAACTGCCCCTGCTCTGGCCTGGAAGGTAGCCAGGAAACAACCCCTTTTTACTTTTCCGGCACAAAAATTGAAAATTTGAAAGAAATTAGATGCTTTCCCTGCAAATCTTGACGTTGTCATAAATCCAATATCCATGCGGCCATGGAGGGAGGAGAGGGATGGCCCAGCTCTGCCAAAGGGAATTACAGAGCAAGGTGTGCAGCTGGACGGATGCCGTGCAGCCACGGCGGATGCTGCTGCTGCTCCTTGGCTTCGTGTCTTCCCCCTGTGCATCGGGGGTGTGGGATCGCTGGGGCAGGGGGGACTGCAGATCCTCGGCTTTTCCTTGCACGTCCCGTCTGTCAGGATTTGTTCTGCTTCCCTGCAAAGCTTTGCTCTTTCTTGCGAAAGTTTTAGTTTCTTCTGCCGCCCGGCGCAGCGCCTGTGCCTGCAAACAAACCCTTGGCCCCGTCCTGCTGCGGCACGGCACGGTTTGCTCGTGTGCACAAACACATGCAATGAGATATTTGCAGGCCCGTACGTTTCCAGGTGGATTTCTGCTCCTGTGCCGGCTGAGCACAGTCTCGAGTCAGGGCTCCGCGCCGCTCGCCGCTGTAGCCGTGGGATGCGCTGCGGGGGATTCGGGGGTTTATCCATATTGCACCTTAAAATGCACCTCTTTGGAGGCAGGAGAGGGAGAGCTTTGCTGCAATGCCCCAGGGGCCCGGCGGAGGAGCTGGGAGTTGCAATTCACGGCCAACTTCCACAGCAGCGCCTTACGCAGAGCCCTCCTTTCCTTTGTGCACGCTCAGGATCTGAACCCAAAAACGTTGAAAACACTTGCAATGATTTTTTTAGTTAATACTTCAGGGATATTTTTAGAGGGTGAATTTGCAACCAGCATAAGCAAAGGCCAGGAGGTAGGCGTTTGCTTGTCCGTAAGGTGACAAATGGACCGTATGTGTTTAAGGGAAGGATGCTGGGGAGGGAGGGGGAGCGCAGATGCTGCCAGCTCGGAGGGAGGAGAGGGAGCCGTGCCGGGGGGCTGCAGTGCTCGCAGGAGCTACAAACCCTCGCTGAGCAGAGCCGTTTAGTCTGATGAACGTGGCGGGTTTTCCATGGTGTTAATACACAGAGCCAAAAATTAGGTATATGGGGTGAATGCGGTGGCCTCAATCGGCAAAATGGAAATGATGGGCCATGGTTTTTGGGCGCCCAGTGATGTGTTGACTCAGCGTTGGGAGGATCCCCGATTCCCAGGGGGACGGTCTGTACGCTGTGCCAAAATCGTGCCAAGCCAGGCTGTAAATTGTGATTCCTGGAGCGTCACCATGGGGCTTTTTGGTGCCAGGTCCCCAGGTAGCTCGTGCCTGGACATCGCCAGTACCGTGCCCACGGTCCTGCCCCGAGCCCACCGTGGTCCTTGCAAGTGCTTCCCCTCGGTAGGGGAATGTTTTTTGCCTGGCATATTTTTAGGATCTCTGGATGTTTGACTTCTGAAGTTTCAAAAGTGTTTATTATATTACATTTTAAAATAATAAATGATGTCTGTTTTGAAAGCAGAAAGTCATTTTACAGTAAGCAAAACTGGTATTTCTTTTTTTTTTTAATATTGAAAACAATGCTGAAATGAATGTTTGGCTAAGAAAAAGCTCAGATTGACTTGCTTTTCAATTTCACTTGTGCCATTTGGTCCGGTAACACCTAGTCCCGGTGCTTTGAGTCACTCCTGAGCCCGCAGGACTCCTCTCTCGTGCTGTCTTGTATCCAAAGTGAGCTTGGAAATGGGCAGAGCTGGCGTTTGGAGGTTTGCTGGACCTGGCACAGATGATGCTGACTGCATCCCCAGCCAGCAGCAGGACCCACGTGCCTGGCTCCCCGCAGCCCCCCAGCCCCGCTCCCCTCTGGCTCCCACGTTCCCCCCGGTGCCGAACCCGAGCCAAAACGCGTGCCGGATGGGAACGGTGGGGAACTGCAGCGGGGCGGCTTTGACAAGCAGATCCCACCGTCATCCTCGCCTTCCCCACAACCATTTGTTGCTGGTGGCGGCTGCGGGGGGCCGGCAGCGCCAGTGCCCACCCCGTCGCAGAAGGCTGGAGCTGGCATTTGAATAATGAATTCTGTTTAAGACTGAAAGCTCGGAGATCCATCTGTAACAAGACTCGAAATAATTACAGCTGATGATTGCCTGGTACCTCAGCCAGAAAAAACAGAACAGATTTTGGCCGCCAGCAATTACAAGCAGCACCCGCTCGAGCACACGGAGAACTTTCTGAAGGAATTCATGAATACATTTGCGTGGATCGGGAGCGATGGGGATGGCAGTTTGGGGTGCAGGACCACAAGGAGGGGGTGTCTGCGTTCACATAGCTCCTGGAGCCCTTCTCTGGGGGGACGGTGGCATGGGTGTCCCCTCGGGGTGTGCGTGCTGTCCCCTGCCCGACTGCAGCATCATACGGGAGGAGCAGGGCATCCGTACCTGGACCGGTGCTTGCGTGGGGCTGTTACAACACACCGGGATGAGAATTGGCGGGCAAGTGGGGAAATAGGAGAAAAACAGGGAAAAGTGTGGTCGAGATGAGGCTGTTCCCAGGAGCGGTGGGGTACCCGGGGGTGGCAGTAGGGGTGACGAATTTCAGACTCGACTCTGCCAACCGTTTGCCCTCTTCTCATTTGGTTTTGTGTCGTGGCTTTGCAGGCGAGGGCTGTGCGGAGCAGGAGGGTTTCTCCACCCGGCGCAGCCGTGATGCCCTTCGGTGGCTGCCGAAAACATGCCTGCTGTCCCCAGCAGCGCTGCTCATCTCCCGGGCTCAGATTTGCCTTCCATATAATGGGGATAATTTATCAAATACTGAATAATATGTCTTCCTTCTTCCATGTCTCTTCCACATATCATTTCAACCGGCTGAAATTGTCAAATTAGACTATTTTCTTTGACTGTTCCATTTAGGTGCGGGGGGAGCTGAAGGCTTTGATAATTGCACTGTGTGCTCCGCTGATGTCTTGTAAAATAAGCAGCGAGTAAAAATGTTATTGCCTGAGCTTTGAGGAATGTCCTTGTTGGTAAAGCGTAGGCTTTCTCTCTTGAGGTTAGATGCTGATGATTTCTAAAAGTCTGTTTTCTTTGCCCTGTAGAGCGTGGCTGCCCGAGCCTGGCTGAGGCTGACATGGGGAAACCTTGGCCGCTGGCTTCGCGAATCGCTCAGGGACTGTAAGTACATTGCACTATCGCTTTTTCCTATCCGCCAAAATTGCATGTGCTTTGAATTGTCCTAGTGTAATGCGTCTATATTCATCATTGCTCCCTTATCTTGTTTGGCTCCAATCTACAAGGATCTGCTTAGTTCTCCTCTGCACCTTAAATTCTCTTTTATCTCAACTGGTGTCACCGCCGAGCCTGCAGACAGCTGTAGCATCTTTCCTCCTGCGGCTGGAAAACGCGCGCGGGGGCTCTCCGCTCTGTCCCCATCCCCTGGCTTTTGCACGGGATGCAGGACTGTTGCACAGCCTGGCTGGACTAGCCCAGGCTCGGCATTAAGGAGGATGCCGTGGTCCGTTGCAAGCGAGTGCCTCCGCTCTGCAGCCATCCTCGTGGCTGTGCGTGTTCCTGGTGGGAGGGATGCTCCCAGCCTTTGGGGGTGGCGGGGCGAGAGCCTTGTATCAAAGGAAATCGTGCGATGGGGCAGATGGGTGCTATGTGAAGCTGTTTCCTTCCCCCCCAACCCCAAGATGGGTCACCATCAGGCCCAGAGCTGCTCAGCGCGGGCTGGGGAGGCCAGTGGCAGTTCTACCCTCCTTGCTGGGTGCTGAAGTTTGGCAGGACTCGCCTCCATTCGCTGACACCCCCCTTCTCCCCCCCCAAATTCCTGGCTATGAGTCCAGCTGGGAAGAGGAAAGACAAGGAGCGCTACCTAAGCTAGGAGACATGATGCATCCCTGGGTATTTCCATATCTGAGAGAGTGCGCAGCCAGGTCCTGGGGTGCTTTTCCTCGGAGAATCTCTTGCGCTGGTACTTTCCATCCAGGCTAAGGTGAATGCAAAACCAGAAAGCACTTTGTTTTATGCCAAAGCAACCTGCCAGCCCTGAGTAGATATGCAGGGAGGTTTTGCTGGTCCTTCCTTGTGTTTTGAGCTGATCTTATATTGCCAATGGGTTTTTGCAGGTCTTTTGTTTCTGTTGGTATTAAAATGGGGGGTATTAAGATGTTGGTATTAAGATGGGAGGATTTCTTCTTCAGTAAACCAAGTTATTTCCTCTCTTTCTATCTTTATCACTGGAGCTGCTTAAATAAAACAGGACTGCAAAATGACTAGTGACTCTTGGTGCCTGGTTTGAATTATACTTAAAAACCCCTGATTCCGTCTCTCTCCACCATCCTGTTTTGGGATGAAACGCAAGGTACTGAGTCTGCCATCCTGAACTGATGCGCTTCCCTCAGCCTCTCCTAGAAATCTCCATTAAAACCCTGTTCCTTCCCAGAATATAGGAGCTGCTTGGGCAATATAGACCGCACAGCATCACTTAATGGGGACCCAAATAAAGGGAACAGCTGGTTAATCAGTTCAAGTGGCTGGGAACCAGTTTACCGTGTATTAAGTATTCTTTGATTCTGTTTAATTGGGACATTGCAGAGACCCTGATGTCCAGTAATAAGGACAGTGGGAAGCTGATCAGACAGCTTGTTAACACTCAATTAATGTCACTCTGTACGGCACAGCAGTAACTTTTAAAAAATGTATGCACGCAGCCGAGGTGGAATGAAATTGCGACGGCAATTTCCAGAGCACCTGATCCAAGGTTTCCGTGCAGCGCAGTGCTACCTTGGTGCGTGTGTGCAATTGAAGTGGAATTAAAAGTTGAAGTGCAATTTTTTTAGGTGAATGCAGTCACTTTACACAGTACAGAATTAGTTCATTTTTAATTTATAGGTGCAATTAAATCGCACTAAGAATAAAATTCATAAATCTTTAGCTAACTGACTGTGATTCTTCTGAAAACTCTTTTTGTTCCTCCCGATGCGGGCTATGGGGGCACCTGGTGTGCCTGGAATAGTAATAATAGCCAGCTATTCCCCTTCACCCTCTTCCTTGTCAATCCTACGCAGGCTTTATTAATCTTACCTAGATGTGCCCTCGCGATGCCGGCGTGCTTGCTTTGCACCCGCAGTCATATAAAGGCTCAGCAGCAGGTTTAAGTGTCAGGTTTTGGCAGGGTGACCTGAGCTGCGGGGATGGATTTGTACCTGTGTTTTTTGTTCAGATGCAGAAATAGAGCACGGGACGCCAGAAGCCGTCCTTCCCCTAGCTTGGGTGAACTGTCACCTCTGCTTGGCACGTGCAGCACCTGAGATGCAGAGGGGCAAAGGGACGTGTCCCCGGGCACCGCGGGGCTGAGCGTGGTGGCCGTGACTGTACTGGGAACCGTGGAAAGGAGTTGCATGGAGAAGCGCTAAATGGCATAGGAGGGAGCGAGCAGGGCTCGTGTGCACTCCTCTGGCTCTCAGAAGAGGCATCTTGGTCTGTCATAGTTCCAGAAGGTTTTTCCTGTGGCATGGGTGGAGGAAGATCTCAGCTGGCTGGGTTCGGCTTCCCTCTCTCCCAGTCGCTTTCCCATCATTTCCCCCCCGCCCCGGCCAGACCACGACCACGCTTGGCATAGCATGGTTGGAGGGGTAATTGCCATGTCTTCATTTCCCTAATGAGCTCTGGGTCTGCTAACGAGCCTATTGCTCCTTGGCAAAGCGGGTCCAACAGAAAACCTCTGCTCTGAGGGGGGCCCAGCTTTGATCAGGGGATGCTGCTTGTCCCCTGCATGGTCGGAGGGGGACGACTCCCCGCCGGCCACTTTGTAACTCGGCTCCCTCCAACCATTCATCGCCGTCAATCGCGGATTCATTTAAGGGTCTGATTTCCCCCCCTTCTTTTCTTTTCTTTCTTTCTGATTTTTTCTTTTTTTTTTTTTTTTCATTACATCTGCACGCTCAGTCATGCAAAAAATTACACGATTTCAGAGATTCAGCTGACTCCAGTCTCGGATCACGAGGGCTGCTTAGTACCCCCATCACCATTCAATTAGCCCCAGTGCACAAAAGAGATGTGCCGGAATAATACAGCCTTTAGATGAAAAGCTGCTCTCTCCTGCGCGGAGCGCTCCGCAGGGAGCACCGGTGCTTTCCCAACCGCACAGCACACGCTGCTCCTCGACGCTCATCCTGTGCCTGGATCCTTGGGGTAGTGATGGGGACCAGGGCCAGGAGGTCGGGTCCAGTTTGAGCGTGCCAAGAGATGCAACAGGCGGGGATTTAGGTGTTCAGTGCTTCTGGCTCCCGAACAGGTGCTTTGGTTTTGCTTAGCAGAGTATCTGGTTATGTGTCTTCTGCAAAATCCAGGGCGGGTGCAGGGTGAGCCCAGCCGTTTTGAGCATCTTCCTCCTCCCAGGGGACAAATCAGCCCCCCTGCAGCAGTGGTCCCCAGTGTGTCAGGGCTGGAGAAGCCCTGGCATTCGTTGCTGCATCCTCAGCTCTTTTATGTGCCCTGGAGGACGCTGAATTGCGGGGATGGCCCTGAGCCCTGTCGCAGACTCACACCCCCCAGCCTGTAGCTGTGTCGTCCTCCTGTCTTTGCGGCATTTGTGGGTGGGTTGCTTGAGATGGGGGTGAGATTAAACACATGGCTGGAGCCAGCTTGGGGAGGCGGCGTGAGATTTTCCTTGCAGTTTATAGACTACAGAAAAACCTGCCTTTCCAACACTTTCCCCACTTCGCCACCAAAAGCCTCGATTCTGCTGTTAAAACGTGGTTTGCAGGAGAGGCAGGCGCCTGCTGCTGAGCACACATGCCAGTTGCAAGGCCAGCCCCTCGCTGGAGGCAGCTCCCGGCCGTCCCTTCCCCGGGCAGCTGAAACAGCACGGCAGCTTTGCTGTTCATGATCGAAAACCCTGTATTTTTAGGTTGGCGATGACTGAAAGTAAATCTGTTGCTTTGAAAGGAGGGGTAGAGGGCAAAAGAAAAAGTTATTTCTTTCCTTCCACCTCTGCCCTTGAGTAGGAGCTGATAAAAAGCCAAAGGCAGGTCTTTGCTCTGCCAGATAAGGCTCCACTCCGGCTTTGCCTAGGAGCCGTATGGATAAAATATTAAGCACCAGGGCTGGAGCAGTGCGGGTACAGCAGGCATAATCAGATGAGTAGTTAAAGGTCTGGCATCCTTTGGGGACATGTGTGATTGATCAGTCCTTGCAAAAATAACTAACCCGGCCCTTTAGATCTATGTAGCAATTTTAAATGTTTAATAAATCTGTATGTATGGCGAAGGGTAAGTCGTCACCCTGCACTCTGTGCCTGTGATTCTCTGGGTGAATTTATCATGCGCTCCCTTTCGGAGGACTTCAGATCCCGCTGATAGGCAGTTTCAAATTCCCATCCCATCTTTATCTTGCTGAGGTGTGACAGGGAGCTGGGCTGGGTATCGGTATTGTCCTCGCTGGGGATGCTCTGACTCTGAATGGGGAGAGGGGGGAGCCTGGAACGCGGTGCCTCTGGGTTTGCCAGCCCATGATGGCCCCAGGTTTGCAGAGGGAGGAGTGAGAAGACCCGAAATGCAGCAGGGGTGGGATGAAATCCTCCAAACTGCTTCCCGAGAGGTAGCGTGTGGAGCAAGGGCAGCTGCTGGCGTGGCGGCAGTGGAGATAACGCTGCAGCCTTCTGGGCATGGAGAAATGACGGCACTAGGCGAACAGCATTTGCAAACTAATTATGGCAGGGTCTTCAACGTCGTCCCTGCCAACGCTTCCCCTGCCCAGCCCCGTGCTGGAGGGGCACGGCAGCATCCTCGATTTGCTGCCTGGGCTGCTCTGCCTGCATCGTTTCGGGCTGGGAAGCAGGCAGGCAGGGCTGGCTCCGCGGAGCCGAGTGTTGCTAAAGAGGGCTGCAGATGGCAGGGCTGGCTCCTGCCCGGCTCCGATGGGGAGCAGATGGCTGGTCCTGCCGCACGCGCGGGCTGGGCAGGTGAACGTCCCCAGCTTCACCCAGCTCTTGGGCTCTTTCCACCCATCTGCCTGCTCGGGGTCAAGGCATGAGGGGCTGATGCAGCCCAGTGGAGCTCATCGGTTCCTGCTGGAGAGAGCAGCTTGGGACTTGGTCAAAGGGTTTGCTCCTCTGCAAGCATGGAGGTGGAGGCAGAATGATCCGGGTGCAGCTGAGTTGCGTGTCTGGGAAGCACAGGATCTGTATGAAGGTGAAACGTGCCTTTCCCGTGGCTTGGCGTAGGGCTCCTGCCTTGGCCTAGAGACCAGGGGGGGTTCAGGGAGGCGTTGTGGGGCAGCAGGGCTCCCTAGCATTGCCAAAGTTTTACAAAAGACTTTTGGCGCTTTTGTGCCATTTTTGTGCCATGCAGCTGTGCAGTTGCATCCTGCTCTGCCCTGTGTGAACGTTAACTCTGGAGTCAAAGCTCACCGGCAACGCTGCTGCCATCCCATCCCTAAGCACGCAAAGGGTCTGTCATCCTGCTCAGGGTCTCCTAGCCAAGGTTATAGTAGCCCTTTCTAGGGCAGTGGATGAGGTTTTTCCAGGTCCCCCCTTTTTTCCGGGGTCTGGCAGCACGCAGCCGGGGGAGCATCTGCACTGTGATGCCAGGGCTCTCGTCTTTGCATCTGTAAGCCTGGCTGGTCCCTATTGCTGGGATATGCGTGGTCTCCCTGGGAAGAGAAGCTGTTAAAGAGCATATCCTGGCTTGGCAATACAAACTACGTGCTTAGCAGGAAGGCAAATCTGAGCTCAGAAATGTTTTGGGGTTTATTTTCACCATTGCTGTGGGAAAGCCTGTAAAATCTCCAGGGCCATGGTGACGTGGATGCTGTCATTTCCCCGCGCTTGGCAGTGCTGACATGTCTGCATGTGTCATCTGCGCAGGGCCCGCACTCCTGCTGGAAGCTCTTGATGGTTGCAATTAGCTTGTACTTAAGCCCAGATAGTTACTACTGATTTTTTTTTTTTTTCATATGGTGTGTATAACACAGCCATCAGCATTTTTCAAACTTGAGTTGGCAAGAAATTCCTGTAGTGATGGGAGCCTCTGGAGTAAGAGATCTGTGCCCAGTGCCTCACTGATGCTCTCAGCTGGCTGAGGCTTGCAGGGGAGGCCTGCAGTGGCTGCAGATACTCAATACAGGCAAGAAGGCAGGAGGAGGTACCTGAGGTCAGCTGGATGTGAGCTGGGGGGAAACCTTCTCCTGGTCCTCTTATAATATGCCTGTCGCTGTGCTCTGGGTACTGGTGATGGATTTGGGAATTGCGGGTGGGAGCAGAAGCAGCTGCTCTCCCTCAAGGACAGCGAGCGAGCTGTAATCACAAGCTCGCCGGGACTGGCTGTCCTCCAGAGCAGATGTGCCTCGGCGGCAGCGCGGTGACTCGGGGGCAAGCGGTGGTGGTAGGACAAGAGGAAACGCTTAGTTGGGCTTAATGGTCACAACAGTGATTTGACATCCTCTTCCTACTCCTGCCACTAGTGACGTTGTCCCCAGAGGGAAACTGCTGCTTTTTCTTCCATCGCATGAAGGAGCCTGGATAGATCCAGGGGAGGTACCAGTGATGCTTGGAGGTATGGTCTGGCCACGAGTCATCATCGCCAGAGCAGAATTTCCCCCTGCAGCTCGTGCACAAGAGCTCACCTTGCCTTGCTCCCTCCCCAGCCAGCGCGGATGGGTAGGCAGGGAGAGACCTCAACTTTGCAGAAGATCCAGCCTTCTGCCACGGCATGAACGGTGCGTGGCTCAAATGTGGCTCTCGCCAGCAGCAAATAGAGCCCAACGCTGTTTGCAGAGGCCCAGCGGGCAGCCCTGGGGACAGGGGACAGCATGCACGTCGTGGTGACAGGTAGAGGGAGCCCCAGGCTAGAAAGCAAAGGGAGTGAGCAGGGAAAGGTGGCCAAGCCATCCAGGAGACGTGCAGGAGCAGAGGAGCTGTGCAGGGGCCCGGTGCAGCGGTGGGAGCCGATGCTGCCACCTCTGAGGGGTCCCAGCCTGGCAGAGCTGTGATATCCATCCCTCTTTAAACATGGCTGCTCGGCTCTTTAGGAAGGCTTATTAAAAGCAAACATCTTCTGCCCCTGCAGTAATTGGGAGCTATCACTGGAGCCGCAGGATGCTCTTTAAAGCCTGACGGGGGAGGAGAGAGTGTAAAAGGGAGCGGGGATGAAGGCCAGCCAGCAAGGATAAAATCGAATCGATAGTGAGCAGGTTTGCCTCGGGCATGCTGGCAAGCATGCAGCCTCCGGGTCCTCCTAGGTGGGAGGATGCTGACACCCAGTTGTCATCTACTTTTGTTTCCTGGTGGCATCTTGAACCTTTTGGAGGTTGGGAAAGCTGGCTAGCCCTGCTAGCAGCGCTGATGAGGACAGCTGCCTGTGCTTTGGGTGCATCAGGTCATGTGCAGTTGGGTTTTCTCCCCTGCATCTGAGACAAGCTCTGCTAACGACCTCTATGCCCCTTCCTCTGCTAGAGCCAAACGTGGTGTGACCCCCCTGAGGAGCCAGGGGACTTGCCCTGAGGTGAATTTGGCCCTGTGTGCATTGCAAACCTTCCGACTGGTTTTTAAATACTCTCATCAACAGAATCCTGATCTGGCAGCCAGATTCCTCGCTCAGGTTTAGAGGGATTGCATCCCTCCTGTGCTCTTTTAGTTGTCTCAATATCTCTGATCACCAGCAAAGATGATTCTTTAGACATCCTGTTTCTTGCAGATAATATTTCTCCTTGAGCAGTCCTGCATGGGCTTAAATAGGTGAGGTGTTGGCGGGGGGCAGAGTTTGCTGAGTGGCTCCGTGGTAAAGGTCGGGGGGGCCCAAAATGCTGCTTCTGAGAGCAAAACGGGCTTCACAAGGGGCAGTTTGGGGAGGTGAGGAGGTGGAGCAGAGCTGCTCTTGGAGATGATGACTTGGGGAAAGCAATGGGGAGGAAGGCAGCGTGCGGTAGGGTAAGGTGGTAACAGCAGCCCAGGCCCGTGCAGGAGGCGAGTGACTCCCAAGCATCCCCAGCATTGTTTTCTCCCAGCTCTTTTGGATGGCGCTGTGCTTTCAGGCATGTTTTTGCTCTGCTACAGCCCCTGGAAGCTGCTGCCCGACTCGTCTTACTCCTGTATGGCCAAAATCGTGGTACGAGTGGCATCAGGTGCTCTCTCTGCTCCTCTTTGCATCCTTCCTCTCGTGACTGTACGTAAAAGCCGCTTTCATCTCCTGGCTCCTTCAGCATTCTCCCTCCCAATCTTTTTTTTTTTTCTTTTTTCCATAGAAAGCAAAATTTTTAGAAATGAAGTGAGAGAGAGAGAAAAAAAAAGAAAGGCCAGATGCAAGTTTTTTTGCTCATGAAAGGGAAAGCATGGAATACAACAAATTAAATAGCCACCCGGTGAGAAGAAAGGGATTGGAGTGAAAAATGGGGAGGGGGGATAAAACCCAGATGAAAAAGGCAGGCTGGTGCTGGAAGATGCCAGACAGGTCTGGGAATAGAGGCATAGCATGGTGGTAAAATAATTGTGCCCCTTCAGCTGAAGTCCACCACTTGCTTTCTGCCTCGCTAACCCAAGCCTGCTATCCTCTGTTAGCTCCTGCAATATTTTATCTGCCAGCTTGGGCTCTGTTTCACCGGCGATGGAGAGGAGTAGATTAATTAGGAGAGATCTCTTTTACACGGCCAGCCTGGCTCTGTGGGGGGAAGGCTGGGAACTATTTAAAGGGATGAAGATGTACTGCAGCAGCTGCCATCTCTCTGGCTGGTAATGTGCTCACTCACCTAGCTGAAAATTCATCTCCTTTTGCCCTCTGCCAGTAATTCCCAGCAAATAAAAGCAAAGCAAACTCCGAGGCCAGGGCACGGTGTGCGCTGGGCTGGGGTGAGAGCTGGGGAGAGCAGGCATATATGAGGAAACAGGAGCGAGATGATGTCTGGATGAAGCTTGGGACCTTGCAAAAGTCCTGCACGTTCCTCTTGTTTATTAGCACTGCCCATGGGAATGGGGCTGTGGGTTTCCCCACATCCAGGATGGACCCAGCCATCTGGGGGGTGGGGGTGGGGGGTGGTGGGAGCATCGCTCCCCTGTTTCTTGGCTCATTAAGGCCCAGCCTTGCCTTCAAGTGACAGAGGTAATGAATCCTCTGCAGAGTGCCTGCTGGCTTTAATAAGCTGGAATGAACTGAGGAAGAGAATTAACCTGGCAGGATTAGCTCGCTCTGCAGCGGGATGCTCGGGATGGCTCCTCCTGGGCCGTGCTGGGAATCTTAACACCTCTCCTGCCCGTGCCTGGCTCCTGGCTGCTCTTTGTAAGCACCCAACAGCTTAAAACCCACCGTGAGGCAGGCGGGGAGCAGGCAGAGAAGCAGCACCCTTGCTTGCATGCTGCAGGATGCCATTCCGCCCGTTCTACCCAACAAGCGCGGGGAAAGGAGCGATCGCGGTAGGCTGAGTTAGACAGCCGCCAGATGTGCAGCATCCCAGCTGGACTGGCTTCCCTCCTGCTGCCTATTGCCACCAGCCTCCCTCCTCCAGTGAAGGAGAGGAGCAGGTAGGGTTTAAGAAGCTGTATGTGTGTGTCTGGGAGGTGTTCCCGGCAGTGCACAGGACTGGTTTTGGCTAGGGCTCCTGAAGCTTAGTTTATCACAGCACTTGTATGCGGAGTCAGAGAGCCTCATGCCTAAAAACCCTGCAATTATGGTGCATTTGGTTGGGTATTTTGGCTTTTTATTTTCAGTAAATGGCTTTGTAATGCAGCTCCCCTGCGGGTCACGCTCTGTGGGGCAGGCAACGTGCTTCATGTCCTAAAAGCTGGTCGGATGTTCTGCTGGCTGCGTGGGGAGCGGTTCAGGGGCTGCAGCTGTGCCAGAGCTCCCAGCACCATGTCAGGGCCCTTGGCCCCGGTGCCTGGGCTGCCAGGGGGTCCAGGAAAGGGGCCACCATGTCCTCGCTTTGATTAACACAGACTGCACAGTGCTTTTGGGGAGCATGTGTGGTGAGGAGCTTTCCTGCTATGACACATCCGCCTGCTCCATGTTGTCCTCCCTCTGCGCCAGAGGTCCCTGGGAAAAGCTCGTCCTGGCAGCTGGGTGAGCTGTTGCGGGCACCCGGTTACATGAGCAATCCCTTGGGACGCCGGGATCTCTGGGCAAGAGCCCAGTTGATGCAACCCATCTGCCCGGGACCTACGGGAACAGCTAATTGAATTGCACGCCTGGCTCCTCCGTGAGCAGAGGGATGCGGGAAGGGTGGCGAGGGAAGGCGTTGCTGCCTGCCAGCCTCGGCAAAGTGAGCAGCCGGGGGAGCCCTGCTTTTTGCCAGGCTGCTTCCCAGCCGGGCTGCGTGCACCGGGAGCCGGCATGCTTCTCCATGTGCATGGTGCACGCATACTAATGTGCTCTTCCTGCAGTAGAGGAGCCTTTCCCTGACAGATCCTTTAAGAACAGTGGGTTTTGAGAAACCCTTGATGGCACTGCTTGTAATCGTAATGTAATCGGTGTAATTGAGAGCCTAGGGGCTGATTTGCATGTTCTTAACATTATATCCAGGCTTGTGGGGTTATACCCCACCTTCCCCTGCCTGCATTTGTGTGGGGTTTAGTGATGCTGCTGTTGGCTGGGGTTGGGTCCTTCCTCCTGCCTGTCGATGGGGAGCAGGAGGAGATGAGGGGGACAAGGTTTGCAGGCGTGGAGCAAAAGGCTCCTTGTGGCACCACAGCTCGGGTTTGGGGGCCACTGGAGCCATCCATAATTGATAACACCCAGGCTGTAATGAGCTCCCAGTCAGGGCTAGAAAATCATTTGCAAGCTGATCTGGATTTCCACGGAGCGGGCTTGTTCTCTGAAGGGTTTTCAGGCTTTCGGCTAATATTCATTCAGAGCATGATGGGGTAAGGCAGAAAGTAATGTTTATACCTCTGGGTGGATGGTGGGGATGAGTTTTAGCAAGTGGAGACACGACGTGCTAGGGTATCTCCTTCCCGAGATGCCGAAGCCGGGACTGAGCTCCTGTCCCTTGGCATGGGCACAAGGCTGGTGGCAGCCGCCAGCTCCAGTGCTGCTGGTGGCTTGCAGAAACAAAGCTCAGGCGTGAAGCTGGGAGTGGAGAGAGCCTGAATAGCCCAAAGGGTTTTGAAAGGAATGATTTATGGCAAGAGGAGAGGGCTTTCCACCGCTCTGAGTGCTGATGTTAAGATTTTCCTGGAAAAAATCTGGGTGAAGTGCACTGTCAGTGGTGTGATACAGAAACGTGAGGGTGCAGCCCAAATTGCACAGGAAGTCCGGCAGGGTGGCTGTGCCTGGCCTCCTTTAGCCTTAAAACCTGGTGGCTGCCCAGGGGGGTTCAGTCTGTGATAAGAAAGCAGCCAGGGCGAGTTTTATTCCGATGCGGGATTTCGGGGAGTTGCAGGAAGGAGTCTGCTTTTCTCTTCCAGCCCAGGCTGTGGAAGAAGAAAAACAATCAAAGAAAGCAGGGGAGGGCGATGCTTTTAAATCCGCTGGGGCTTTGGGAGGATATTGTTTGTGCTTCTTGAATAATGGCTTTTGATATGTAATAATATATTGTGCAGTTTGATGGCCAATATTACATTTATTTTAAATGATATAATCAGCCCTCGGCGTCTCAGTTGATTTAGTCAATTAAGTTTTTAACCTCATGTCTTCAATCTCATCTGTGAGTAATTTAAATGTGGTGATTTTAATGAAAGTACATCTACCTGTTCATTTATCCAGCCATATCATTGCCCTTTGGATCTCTGGTGGTGGGGACCGGAGATGCTTTTTCTCTTCTGCGTGGAAATGTTTACCAGGGGTGAGGAGACAATAAATTGATTGGCATTAGGGAGTTGTTTGGTTTGGGTTTTGGTTGTTTTTTTTTTTTTTTCCCAAAGCAATCAAAATATAACAGATGCAGCCATTTCCAAAGTGAACTGACACATACATTAAGGCTTTCAAAGAGGACAGCAGGCTTGCCTCTAATTCAGGGGTTGCGTTTAACCCCAAGAGGAGATGGCAGTAATTAACGATCCAAAGCTGATACATGCACAGCAGCCCTCAGACGCTGGTACAAACGCCACAGTTTGCACCGATAATTATGGCAGCTTGCAGGGAGCGGGCACTGCCTGGGCTGAGATTCAGCCTGAAACCCCTTTGTGCTGTCGCCTGGTTTGGGAAACTCATAGCAGCGATGTCCTGGGGGAGGCGGCGCTGGGGGTCCCCTTCCCGGCGGGATTGGGGTGCAAGGTGGTCCCCGGGGAAACGCCGGGCTGCTGCAGCCCCTCTCATCGCCCTCGCAGTGCTCCTTGCTTTTGCCTCGCACTAAATTCAAAACCAGAAAACCAAGACAATGTTTTCTAGCCTTCGCTGGCGTTGCTAAGAGAAATCAAGATAAATGACCCAGTGCTCCTCAGCGGCTGGCTTTGCAAGCTCCCGGGCACGCTCGCTCCTCTCAGTGGAGTTTTTTGGCCGGGCAGCGAGTGCTCTGCGGCCCCAGCACAGCCCCCTGGCATGGGGTGGGTTGTGGGGGTCCCGCTGCGGGCACACGCCTGGTCCCCTGGGAGAGGCGGCTGGTCCGAGGGGGGATGTGTGCCATCAAGTTATTTGAAACCAAGCTCAGAAGTGTTGGTATTGGCATTTTGTTCCCATCTCATAGGCTGACATTCCTAAAATACGTTTTCTTTTGGTTTTTTGAAGCAAAAATACTCCGAAGGGTCATTATATGTGGTTTTCTCACAGAAGGCAACTTGCCTCCCCCTGAAAATACTTGTTTTAAAATTTTCACTGGAAAATGCGAACAGTTTTTGATAAAAGCATTTCTATTCATGAGCAGTAGCTCATAGAGATTTGCAAGAAATAAATAGGTTTTGGCAGCATAAAAGTCTCTGTCAAACAAGGGGGTGGGGAAGATTTGAAACTTGCTTTGGTATAGTTTGCCCATGGAATTTCAGCAAAAATTCACCAACTAAAGTGTCGGGGGATGTTTTCTCGTCAATCCCGGTCCCAAATCTCCTGATGCTGGTGGGAGCCACAACACTCTTACCTTCATTATCTTGTCCTTGGCTGTTGCAGTGCCTCACTCCTTGGAGATTTGTCTCCATCTCACCCTGGGACACGTTTGCCGCTTGCTGGATGTGTTGGAGAGCTGGCCTTGAGCTCCCTCCAGATTATTAGCAGGTGAAGGTCGCCGCGCTGTGTCTCGTTGGAAAGTCGATTTCTCCCAGATTTTCAATAAACACCTCACCTTATTAGCGCAGGTTCTTAACGAACTCTGTGCATATCATAAAGCAGAGAAACGCAGGGACATTGCCCGTGTTTGTCTGGAGCCAGTTTTGTTGCAGCAGTGAAGTGTTTATTTTGCAGTCCCATTGCTAATGCTCCATCTCCTCTTGACCTGGGATGAGGACCCTCAGGGCAGGGCGGGTTGTCGCTCTCTCCTGTAGGACACTGCCTGGTATGAATGGTTGATAATGTGTCGCTGTGGGTAAATGAGTGATTAGCATGTAATGAATTCACCAGGGTCCAGAAGCAACTTCTTCCTTCCAGCATGCCCCCTACTTGCATCTAGTCCTCTGCTGCGATGGGGAGAGTCTCACCTTGGAGATATGTGGTGTGACCCCCAAGCCTCTTGCTTGGGTGCTCTCATACCAGGTTTTCAGGCTGGGGCTAGCTCTGTCCCACCCTGTCTCCCAGCTGAAGTTTTGGGTCTCCTCTCCTTGCTAGTTTGAGGCTGGCTCTCTCCCTGCTGCCATGGGTGTGATAATCTGGGAGCGTGAGCTTCTGAGCTGGTCAGCGGATGTGCATGTCCGCACTCCCTCCCCTCTTTATTCCTTCAGAGCTGCTCATAAGGAGGCTCAATTGTGCTTGAAGGCTACATTAAAATGGGTATTTCCATCTCTGGTAAGGAAGCACTAGGAGCCAGGGATGCCTTGCTACCTCCAGCTCTTCCCCCATACCCTCGTGGACGCAGCTCCGCTCCCCTGTGTGTAAGGGAGTCGGGAGGCGAGGCGACTGCACTGCTTTCCTTTAAGCAGAGATTCAGCTGTGGCTCTGAAAACAGAATTAGAGGTAGGGTTTAATCATACAAGCTCTGGAAGTATGGTAGATTAAATCTTTTTAAAGAGGGCAGCTAAGCACCTTATTTGCTGTGCAGGAATCTTCAGGGAGTCAGAGACCGGAGAACTGGATTTAAAGATTTTTAAATGCCTTTTTTTTTTTTTTTTTTTTTTTTTTAAATAAAAGCGGTCCTTTCACATTGCACGGTTGGACAGGAAAGACTTTAAAGTGGCGGTTAAAAAGCCAGGGAGAGAGAGAGCGAGAAGGATGGGTGGAATAGAGACACTTGTCAAAAATAGACATTAATAATGTTGTGTTGAGTTGTCCGGCCACATTTAATCCTTAAAGTGCAGATCTGCTCTGGGGAGTAATTTTTTGTGGGGAGGGAGACCTTTCAGGCCTTCTGTGCCATTTCTTGCCACCTTTGAGGACAAATTTACCCCGTGTAGTAATGGTGTAGGTTTTTGCTAGCCCCATCCCCTCTCCTGCCTGCTGCAGCCTCCAACATAGCACCAGAATGGTTGTGGATGCCGGCAATGCCGGGTGCTGCAGGTCCCCAACTTGGGGGTCCAAGGGCGATGTTTAAGCCAAGATCGGTGTTCTGTTTGGAATTGGGGTTTGGATTTTCTTTTTTTTTCAGCTAGGCACTGCCTGCCAGCTCCCTGAGCCTTGCAACCGAATGGGAACAATTCCCCCGAGCCTCTTAGCCTGCTCAGGGACGTTCGCTTGTGTTTGTCTTGCGTTTTTCTTAATTTCACAGAGCTGAGGAGATCGATGGGAAGGTAGGCCTGGGATTTAAGGCTGCCTATAGCATGGCTCTGTGACGGATGACCCTGGACCTGCGGCTGCTCTCGGGGGTGGGAGCTTGCAGGGCTGCAGATGCCTGCTGCAAGCTGGCGGCTTGGTGCTGTGGGACGGGTGACATCCCTGGGATGGATTCTGCGTCCTTCCCGTGCGTGCTCTTGTCTGGAATCCGAGGGATACCCATGTGGGTTGTGATGCTGTGACGACCCCAGGCAAGGAGCAGTAAGTTGGTTTTGAAGCCGCTTGACAGCTGAACTCTGCCCTGGGAGTCCTGCCTGGAGCTGCGGAGCAAGGAGAGCCAGCGGGACCATGGCCTCCCATGTCAGCAGAGCGGTGCCAGAGTCTCGGTGCCGGCTATATCCGGGATGCTTGTTGCCATAGAAACATTCTGTGGCAACGTGCTTATTTGGAGGGAGGTGGCATTTGTGTGTTGGCAGGAGCTGGTGTGGACACGCCACATGTTAGTAGGTATTGCTGTACTTTTCCGACCTGGCGCAAGTGCTTTTGGTCATTAGGCATTGTGACAACCCAAAGGGTTGGCTTCAATGACTGTCCTCAGAGGGCTGAACCCTGAAGATGGTGAGGGCAATGGGGAGAAGGTTGCTTTTGGTGGTGTTCTGCCATCCTCCTCGGTGGAGGCAGCAAAGAGGCACTTTGTTCCAACGAGGCACTTTGTTCCAACGAGGCAGTTTGTTCCCACTCGCTCTGCGCCAAAGGCTGCTTCACACTGTTAAAATGGTTTGTGTAGCCCCAGCTGTCCCTGGGGAGACCCCTCGCCATCCCTCAAGCAGTATGGCAGCTCACCCCATCCCAAGACCCCCCACCTTTCCTTTTAATGGCCCACTTCCACTGAGCAAATGAGGCAGCACCTCCAATCCCTCCCCTCGATCTGCCAGTGAATTAGCACTCCATTAACTTAATGAGGGCTCTCCCAGCCACCCTGGACATGGACATAGTGTGCAGTGCTGCCAGCCGAGGGGGAGGCGGGAGCCAGGCTTGGCTAGATGTGGGAGCTGCAGCAGAGCCCTTACAGCTGGGCAAGGAGGGCTTCACCCGGGGGTTTTGGGGCTGCCGAGGCTTTGCACTGCCTCTCGGGTCTGTGGTGAGGATGGCCACAAAGGGGAGGGATGATGGGAATGACCAGCACTGCCGAGAGTGCTGGGTGTAGGTTGTGGTGATGTGTGGGATGCGATGCTGCACAGGTTGTGACGCTCCAGCACCCTTCGCAACCTGATCTGTGTCACTGCCCCATGGCCATGGGGGACTGTGGCAGGGTACAGTGTCCCTTGGAGGAGGTCCCCCCCCACTTGCCGGGTGGCCAGGCAGCACAGCAGCCCTGCCTCAGGCAGTGCCAGCTCCCTGCCAAGGCTTTGTTTGTTGACAGAGTTAAATTTGCAATTTCATGGTTTGGTTACAATGAGTTTAGTTTATAAAATTCATGAGCTGTTAGGAGGTGTTGAGAGGAGGGACGCTGAGTGAGAAAAACATGCCTGAGCGTCAGCAGGCAGCGGGGACACGGCTGCCGGCACGTGCTGGTGTGGGTCCACACCCGGATGGGGCTGCCTGGTTTGGGGACAGTGTGGGGCTCAGACATGAGGTGAGCACATGAGACCCTCGTGCAGGGGGATGAGCCCCCACCGGGGAAGAGATGCTCACTTCTGCTGGTGACACCCACTGTGTCTTGATCTCCTTACTGGGCTACAAGGTCTGCAGAGCCCCATGCTTTTCTTGGGTGGCCTTCAGAGAGCCATCGGATAAACAGAAATCCTTTCAGAAATGGAGCCCAGATGCTGCGGTGATGGGTGCTTGGAAACAGGAGGGCTCAGCTTGCTGGGGGACCCTGGTGCTGGCTCAGAATAGGAATTTGTGGTTTGTTGGGGCTTTGTTTGGGAAACCACAAAATGAGCTCCATTACCTGGAGCTCAAGAGGGCTGGGACAGAGAGACAAATCTCCCCTGAGCAGTCACTGCACAGGCAGCGTGCTTGAGCCCATCGCCTTGTGAAATGAGCTGCTTTATCCCCTTGCATTTGACTTTTCCATGGGATTTCTTTGCAGACTCTCCTGTGGGTTTGGGGTCTGACTGGGGAGCAGTGCAGACCCCGATCCCACCCTCCTCCCTGGCTGGCCACCGTGTCCTTCCATCCCCCCAGCAAAGGCAATGCTCCTCCAGCAATCCATGCCGGAGCTCCTGGTGCGCTGCAGCGGGAATCGAAAGGCGAAGTGTCAGGAATGTTCTAAACAAATATTGGCCAATTAATATTACATGCCGGGGAGTTCAGAGGGAGGAGGAAGGGGAGGCCTCACCAGAGGATGCAAAGCCATACGGTACCTGTCCTGCATGGCAATAGCTGCGAGCCCCATGTGGCACAAGCAGGAGACGGCAGCGTGCATGCGGATGCGGGTGCATGCACTGTGCAAGGCTGGGGCTGACGCTACTGCAACATCAGGAAGAGGCTGATATATTTCCAGCTGCCTTACTGGCCAGAAAACACCACTGGACTCCACTAGAAATGCTAAGCTGTTGTTTTTTGGTGTTCCTCAAAAGAAACTCATTATTAGTCACTGCATGGTCTGTCACTTTGTGTGGTTGTTCATAGATGCAGGCCATAAATAAACACCAAACCCCCTTTTCCTCCAGTGTTTGTAGGGATGTGGACTCCCCAGGGTGTGCGATCTCAAAGGCTCGGCAGTGTCTGTGCCTCTTTTTTATGCACGTGGTAAACAGAGCCCAGAAGTCATTGGTGGAAACGAACTGTAGAGCAAGGCAGGCAGCTAGATCTCACCAGGATCTCTGAGCTGTCCAAAATCTGTAAAGGGGAGGTGGTCCAGGCAGACACCCAGGTCATCAATCTCGTTGCGGTGACCTCTCCAGCAACATTGTCCATGGAGAAATCCTGTACTCGCTCTCTGTGTTCATTTACCATCGTCTTTGGGCGGTAATTAGTACCCCCTGAGCTTGGTGAAACTCTCCATTTGCAGCCATTCACCATGTGAATGTCTCCCTGTGAAGCCACTGGGCTTTCTGGGGATCCTCATAGCTTAATCGTAGGGTTTCTCTTAGTAAGCCTGCATACATGACGTATGTTGATATACAAGACGCAGGGCCCAAGTGGGGTTCACGGTCCTTTGACTTGTTCATGGGGTCAAAATGGCTGGAACCTGTCTGGGTGGAGCTGGAGGGGTCTCACTCTCGTACCTTGCTATTGGGGCACATACTTTCCGTTCAAAATATTTTATCACCCAATTTGTGTTAAGGAGTGTCAGATTTTGGTTTCCAGCTGTGCGAGCATGGAAGATGCTACCTTGTTAATGAATCCTGGACTTGAAACATCTTCTGTGCGTGCAGGGGGACATGAAAGTGCCCAGGGAGGGAAGAAGACTTCAAGGTGCCTCGGGAAATTGGGGGCAAGGGCAGGACCGAGCAAAGAGCTGAGACCACCCGCAGATCACGCTGCATTGTGCTCAATCCAGTATCCAAATTTTAGTCTTTTAAGAGGATTATCAGGTGCCTGTTTGAATTACTCTGACATGAACAGTCAGTCAGAAAATGTACATTCATTTGAAAGGTCAAGTACATCTGATTTCTGTATTTGGTATGCCGGGGCTCATCCTTTCAACTCTCCCTTTCTTAATGAGATTCTTGTTTCAAAGTGTCGCGCTGGGCGCACAGAATTTGACAAAGTCAAGTGCGGTGGAGATAGTTTTTGTTAACATGTTTACCCTTTCATCTGCCTGTCCTTTCAAAGCTCCATGGTGGACAATAAGGACGCAGCAGGACGGCCAGCTGGGGTGTGTTTGCCAGCAAAACGAGCCTTTTTTGGGAGGAGAGATGGAGACGTGATAGCGGGGTTCTGCATCACCAGGAATTTTGATTTGCGTGTGGGAAGGCATGCAAATGGAGAGGGGGCTCGGAGGCTTTGGGAAGACCCTTGGCCACCGCGGGTGGCTTGGGCAGGCAGCGGGGTGTTAGCAGCTCCTGCAGAAACCATGGCAGAAATAAAGCTGAGTTTGGCCTGGCATGGCAGAATTGTGTTTCTTGATTAAATTAATGTGTATTGATATTTCTCCTGTTGTTTTGACTTCACAGGCTGTTTAAATTCAGGCTTGTCACAACAAAATACAAAGGAGGTTGCTCGGAGATTGATTTTTTTTTTTTTTCTTTAATCCTGACTCTGAAGAGGAGTATTTTAAAATTTTATTTTTTCGCTACTTCCAGGTTGACAGCCGGAGAAGGCTGCAAATGTTAAAACTGTTGCACAAATAATTATGTTAAAATGCCGAGCATACATTATCGAGGAAGGCGCTCCTTGATTGTAAAGTACGAATCAATTTTCTGCGTCGCAAAATTACTGACATTGGAGTTTGCTTTGGTGATTTATTCCCTCGAATGGCGATTTTGTGACTGCAAGCCTACTTCCCCCGGAGAGTTTTTTTTGATGGGTGAAGCTTTGGTCTCCTCTTTGTTGTCAGCGCTGTCTCCTCCCTGCTCGTGCGACGATCCCCTCCAATTCTTAAAAATAGAGCCTTTTATGCAAGCTGCGTCCCAAAACGCTCCGCCAAGTTAAATAATGTAGTCACAAAACCAAATATTGAATAATGACTGAGGAAAGGATTAAGGGAGACAGTCAAGGAACAAAAGAGAGATTCTCAAGTGTTTTGAACACAAAATTGAGAAGACAGAGATGCACAGTAGGCTTTTTCTCTCTGCAGCCAGAGAGGACACGGATTAAGAGGGATCCTCCCAGGACCGTGCCTCCTCCCCAGCCGGCTCAGGCTGCAAGATGCCTAAATGTCTGCTTAAATCTGACCTTCTCAACAAGCCTGGCTGGTTTGAGGAATTTCTGTTGGAAATAAAATTTTTTTAAAAGGAGGGCTGGGGAAAATATCTTGTTTTCCTGGTGGAAAGTTCCTGTGGAGGTTTTTCTGTTTACTTCTGAGCTCACGTTTTGGTAGGAAAACGTTGTTCTTCTCTTGTTCCTTTGGAAGGCTGCAGCCCAGACAGTACTATCAGCCCTAATTTTTTACTTGACTCCGGTTTTGTGGGAAGATCTAAATAAAAAATGCCAGGGGGTGGGGTAGGGGGGAATTGCAGGCATGTAATTTCTCATGCATTTCGTGAGGTTTTTCTGGTCCACCTCTAACTTGTTGAGTTGCAGTAACCATGTGGTGGGTAGTTGTTGGATACTCATACAGTGAGAGAGAAATAGACTGAAGGAATGAGCTTCTGATGTTGCACAAAAACTTATGTAAATGCCTTTTGTATAGCTCGAAGAAAATCTAGGACTCCTCTAAATCTAAGAGTTGGAAATTCAGCTGGGAAGCCATAAATTCAGTAGATGTCTTTACTGCAGTAAATTCGAAATATTGGCCAGGGAAGAAGCATCCGTGTTCAGCTGTAGCAGAGGGGGTTACTGGACCTTCTACTGGTTTCTTTTTTTTCCTGATTGGTCCAGAACAGGTTGAAATGTAGCTTAGGATAAATTGCAAGGTGATGATTTACATGGCAAGTGACACTGCAAAGCACATTATTCTAGGAGGCAGCATGAGATGGGATGTATTTACTGCCTGTCTGGGCAAATTATCCACTCTCAGATGTCTGGCATGTGCTTGTGTAGAAAATGCGTATGTCCAAAATAGCTGATATAGTGGATGCAGAGAATAACAGTTAATAAATGCAAACACCCCACAGCTATTGCCACAACCCTCGCTCTGAACTCTCTTTAACTCCCTCTTTGGAGAAGCTGACGCTGGAGGTGATCTGATGTGAAGGAGCCGTTTTGAGTGAGCAAGCGCACAGACAAATTTCATTTCTGCTGTAGACGTGAGATGAGCACAGCTTTTGCTGGGAAAAGGAGAAGTATCTGTATTTGCGAGGACATCGGTGCTCGTAGCCCCATGCGTTGTGATATTGGAGATGCGGAGGCCAACTCCTTGTCTCGCCTCTCTTACTTAGCGGGGTTATAATGTCCCATCCCACTGGGGATACTTCTCATTTGAGATCAAGCAAATTATCGTGGGCTGGCTGCTACTATTTCTCGGTCTTGTCAGGCTAGCTGTGATTTACTCTTAATATTTATCCCTCTTCACCTTATATTTCTTAGTGATGAGTAAAAAACCCTGCAAAATAATGAAGTGGAGGTGGTAAACTCTAAGCTTGTGCCATACAAGAGGACTGCAGCTCACAGGCGGTGATGGTTTGGGAATTGAAATGCAGTTTTAAAGACTTGACCTCCACTGCGTGAGTCGTTCGTGACCCTTTATGTAGAGACTGCTTTAGGCCATATCTATTATGGATGGATTGCCTGTGTTTCCAGAGGCCTACCCCGCCCCCCCTGGCTGGTTGCAGGGTGATTGCTTTTTACTTGTGTGTGTGTGTGTGCCCACGGAGAGCTCAGGATCTCATCTGGCTTTTAACTATATACTCCTGTAATCTAGCAGGTATTGTAGGTGGATGTGTAAATTAATATCCTTCTGTTTACATAGAAATGAATGTATAGTATAAAAACAATTTACTTGTAAAAGACTCATCCTGCCTCCAGAATGTGTTTGAATCTTAACACAAGACAAAGTAATTTAATCCCCTAAAACCCATACGTTGTTTGCCTCTCATTTTTTCCAGCAAATTTTACCTTCATCAAAAGATAAATCAATTTGTAGCAGCTATTGGCAGCTATTTAAGCTGGTGAATTGAACAGCTTAATTAGGGAAAATATACTAAAAGATCTGAGAGATGCTAACCCGTCCAGTGCCTCCTCTTGGGTACATGTCTGCATGGTCTTCCACCCTATAGCAGTGTCTGGGGCTCTGTAGATCACCTCCAATTTGCTTGTGTTTGCTGCTGTTTTTATCTGATACTGCATGGCGAAGGTGGATGTGGTGATGGCAGGACTAATCAGCCCTGTAAAGCCTGGCAATGCCTTTCTTGGCCTGGTCAGTTTAGAGACTTGAAACTTTATTTTCTTCCAAAATGTATGTTCATTTGGGTTTGTTTTTTTTTTTTTTTAAATCAAAGCAATAATACAATTTTTATTATTGGTGGGCTCTTCCCAAAGCACCTGGCTGCTGCGCAGCGTGTGTGTGAGCATCCCCGTCCTGCCCCTCTGGCAGCGGCTGCCTGGAGCATGAGATGTAGTCATGGACTCATAGTTTGCACCACACCCAAATAAATAGAAGAGAAATGGTGGGGAGCAGCATTTCCCAAATACCCTTTCTCATCAGTATGTGTTGTTTGCACTTTTAAGGTGGGGAGGGGAGTGGAAAGCACCCGATAAAAGTGCAGACTGCGTGAGTCAGGCTGAATCTGCTGTTGTGCCTCGTTAACAAATACCGTGGACGAGTGTGTGGGGAGGTGGGTATCCCCTCATTCCTAAATGACAGCTTGTTTCAGTGCTAAATTCATTAGTAATGCTGCTCTGACGAATACTCCCAGCCTTCCAGTCTTGCTTTGTCAATGCCGAACGCTCCTGCCCCGCATCCCCGTCTCTCCCGGAGATCCTGGCTGGCGGGGCAGCTGCTGTCGGTCTTTCCACTGCTAAGGCAAGGATGCCTCTCTGCTGGACCTGTGTTGGTGCGAGAAAGCTGCTGGGGCCTCAGTCCCAGCCTACGAAGAAAACCTGCTAGAAAGTGGATTTTTGCAAGGAGTTTCAGGCTGCTCCTGTCTGGGAGGGCGAGCATCCCGGTTATTAACACTTTGCAGCAGGGCTTGCCAAACCTGACCTCTGTCTAGGGCTCTTCCCTTGGGGTAGGTGTGTGGATCCAGGATACCTAGGGATGAGCAGGCCACAGGCTGGCTTCAGCAAATAAGATCTTTTTCTTGCAAAGGCTGAGAATTCACCGAGCTGGACTCCCCAAGGCTTTTAGCGTGTGGGATGGTGATGGGTTACAGCAAAAAAACAATGTGTGGTTAATTTAAGCTTCAACTTGAGGTGCTCGGATAAAATAGAGTTGATATCAGGATAGTCTTGCTTAAAAAGAAGAGTATTGTCAGCACAGACCAAAGCGTTCTCCATCTGTTCCTGTAGCTGTTAAGAGCCAATATTAGATATCTCCACTGCAGTCCGGGAATCCTTAAGTGAGCGCTCATGGCAAGAGCTTCACGTGGGAAGTTTCCTCCCTCCTTTGCCTTGCCGGAGGTTAACTCACACCCAAACCAGCCAGGCTTTGCAAAGCTAAGTGTTCCTGGTGATGTCTAGTACTCGTTTAACGTCCTCCATTTCCCTTTGAAAGGACAGGGCCAAAGGAGAAGGTGAAACATCAGCTGGAGAATCTCCTTGTCATCACCTTGCAAATCTCCTGATGACCCAGGAAGTGGTTTCCTTGCTCTTGGAGCTTGTAACAAATGACAGACCTTGAGGTTTTTCTTCTCCCACCTCATGCTTTTTTTTGCTCCACAGCAACGGAGACAACGAAGTTTTACTGTTGAGGAAAACGATGAAACCTAGAAAATGAGAAGAGGTCTTGTGACAGGCTACCACCTCAGATGGCTTCGAACTTGATATTAAAGTATATATACACAATTTTATTTTTTCACTGCAGGTGGCTTATTCCATAGTAGCATGTGTGTATCCTTGCCCATACACCACGCATGTGTGTGCATGTGTGTGTGTACATGCACAGTTATTCTTGCCTCAGCACAATGATTTCCTAACGACCTCTTACCCATCCAAGACAGATTGCTTTTCATGGTTCAGTGGCCGCAGCTCAGGCATCCATTTTAATCAATAAAACAGTCAAAAGAGACAATAGATTTACTTGTTTCTGGTTTTTTACATTTAATTGAAAATTTTCAAGTGATTACAAACATAGATATTGTATAGATTGCAGAGTTTAGAAGACAATAAGTGCCAAAAGAAATATCTCCCCGTAGCCTAGCCTCTTCTCCCATCACGATGCACAATAGATGTTGGTAGTTTGTGCCTGGCCGTGTCCTTTCTTCTCCTTTCTCATGCCTCGTAAAAAATGGGAAGGATTTAATGGGGTTTCACGCAAACATCACAAGGAGCATCTCCGCCAGGCTGTGATGAACACCATTAAATCCTCTTACCTGTGACGAGGGAGAATCTCCCTTCACATATAACATATAAGCATCAAGTGAAACCTGGAGATGCTGTCATCCTGTGAGCTGGCGGATTGTCAAACACATGTGAGAATGGGCCATAAAAACTCTCCAGATCCAATGAAAAGGGTTTAATTTTAATGAGAGCTGATTGAAAAGCAGTTTCAGGGGAAAAAGAGCTTTCAGTCATCTATAGGGGAAAAAATACAAATTTTCCATTGTGTTTTCAGCAGCCTTTCCAGCCTGCACCTCTGAGACGTCAAAACCAAGCCCCTGGTTCAGAGGGGAGCCATGGGAATAAATAGTCGGTGAATAAGGGGGGTTTGGGCAGCGGGAGGAACGGAGATGCAAGTGCCAAAGGTATTTGCTAGCGCCCGACAGTGGATGCTGCTGTGGTATTTACCCCTTACTAGTGGGTAGGTTAATCCTTCCCCACTGCACTGGAATATTGCATTTAACTATTTAATCTGTTCACTGTCGTCAATGAGCCTGGAGAGACGTGTGTGTCTAAAGATGCACGTGTTTGTGGGGGTACCACATATATAATAAAATTCTTGAAAAATGAGTAAATATGGACGTGGAGCAATGTCTCTTTGGTTTGTTGTGTGGTCTTGGGGAACAGGTCTTCTGGACCCCAGTGGTTTCCTAGCTTGGGGTGATGCCCAAGAAACTTTGCCTTTCTTCTGGGGGGTCTTTGAGAAAAATAACGAGCCATCTTGTCTCTCTGGTTGTAAATTTAATAAACCTGGAAGCAGCACAGCAGCTGAACATGCAAAAGTCATAGGCTGTTAACACAAATGAATGCGGGAAAACTTTAAAAATAGTATTGAGACCCCTGCACTCTCTGTGAAATGAGATCTGATTTCTCTTTAAGTTGTTTTTAATAGCTGGAATTACCGAAGATTGGTGTTTACCAGTTAATAGGTTTGCGAGCGAGCTGCCTGTTTGGTGCCCATGGTGATATCATTTACACTGGTATTCATGTGATAACCTCTCGAGCGCACAGGTCTCCTCACAAATTAAAGTTGAACCTTGTGTGCCGGGTGCGCTCTGTCTCCCAGATGGAGAATTTCCTCGATACTTTTATTGTCATCTCTGATTTACTCAGGTTTGTTGCCTGCTGGAAGCATATTTGTTCCAGCGTGGGCCAAGATGTGACTCCAGAGGAGCGACTGTCATCCTCCATCTAGTCAAGGGCAGCCATGCCCCGGTGTCGCTGTCAGCTTGCAGTAAGCATGGCTTCGTCCCCGTCGGTCCAAAACCAGGGTGCAGATCTTAGGAAGGAGATGCCAACTTGACACCCCCCAAAAGCTGGTGATAGAAAGGTTTGGGGAGCCCTTCAGAAGGGAGAATGGGTCTCGGGGTGGTTATGTTTACCTAATGAGGCATTTTTGTCTTGCTTATCCCCAGTATTACAGTGCCAGCTGAGAGCCCCGGTGCGGTGAGGGGTGATGTGCAAACGCCTCCTGAGCAGCTTGCATTAAAAACAATTTTGCTGCCACCGAAAAAGTTTATAGATTCATGGCAATTTCTATCTTGGCAGCATTTTGGATCTTCATCCCCATAGCATTTTAATACAGTCTGGGTGAGTTTTCCCCCCTGCACACCCCTCCGCAGAAGGAAATGAACATTTGGAGGAAGAACAGATCCTTTTTGCAATTTTCTTTTCGATGACAAAATCAAATTCTCCTTGAGGAAAAAGCTTCAAATGGAAAACTCTGACCAGCCCAAATTAGGGGGGACTTAATTTACTATGGTAAAACACTTTGAGAGCTGCAGATGAAAACTGCAATTTAAGTGCCTAATATTATAATTACATACTGATGTGTTTTATTAATGGGATTGAATGCTCATAGCTTTGTAGTAATGAGCTTTTTTGAAGATCCGTATAATAGAGTTTTCTGATGGTAAGGACCCCGGCACCCTGTTCCCTCTAAAAAGCACCTCAAAACTCATGGAGTAGCCAGGGACAGGGTTAATTTGTTGACTTGAGTAGTAATTAGTCACCCATCTCCTGGAGGAGCCCTTCTTGGAGGGGAAGAGGAACCCAAACCTCCTGCCTGAGGCACCGTATGGATGATCTGAAATCTTACTGTGGTGGGACAAGTGACTCTCGAGCAAATGAAGTGTTTTGGGAACCTTGGAGATGAAAGGTATCATGTTGACAAATTAGCACTTAGCAGATTGCTAGTATTAAAGATCTGTGGCTTTGAACAGTGTGTACATTCGGTCCTTTCTAACATGGGGGAAGAAATAATTTTCCCGTCCTGTAACACCATTTTGAAGGCACTTCTGATAATGAATGGGAACAAAACATCAAAACCTTGGGTGTTTTTATGGGCCAGGGCACCCCCTCCCACCAAAGTTAGGCTGGGTCAGTTAAAAGGGTGCATGTTTATAGCTTGCATCTGCTTGCATACTCCATCCGAAAAAACCCTGAAGGAAGTTAATCTAGATTTAGAAATGAAGAAAGACTTCAAGACAGATTTCAATTTTAAACAAAATGTTGGATTTTGATGATTTTTTTTTTCTTAGAGTCAATTTTTCATAACTGACTTTCCTGTGAATAAATTTTGACTTGGATAAATCAACATATAGTATTAATTATATTAATAGACACATTAATTATATAACTGTTAGTGCATAAGAATTCATGACTTCCTAAGACTGAATAGAGAGAGCATTGAAAATAAAGTAACAAATTGTAGAGCTGTTATAGCGTAGACTGGATACTTCTTATTAGGTATCTTTTGACAGGAAAAAAGTAATTTTTCAAAAGACACCACAATGTTCTTTACAAATCTTGCTTTTCTGTAAATGCTTCCCTTTTATGCAAGAGCATGATTAGCTTTTGTTAACTTTTGTACGGGCAGTTATCGTTTTGCACTTTCTTTGGAAGCTGTGGCTGCTTTTCTAAAATAGCTGAAAGTTCTGTTTCTTCCCTTGGCATCTTTAATCCCAAATTTTCACGAAGAGAAAAATTCACGTTTGGCCTCCCTTCACTAGTTAGGCGACCTTGATGCATTTATTTAGGAAATGCAAAGCCAGGCTAGTTTTTGCCTTTCTCCCTTTGTTAATTAACCCAATATGTACAGTCATATTTTATTTGGCAGCTTGACTTGAGAGCCCAGCTGCTGGGAGATGAGCCATGAGAGGAGAAACAGAAGCTTTGTGTTGAGTTAATATGTGGATTTTGTAGCTTGTTGATGTTCCCTGGAGCATCTGTGCCTTGGTGCTTGCCTATGCATCTCAACCTGGATCTTTCCAGGAATGATGGAAAAAGGTCTAAGGAAGGAGAAGTGGGAAAATGGGTACGCAAATGGGAAAATGGAGATGCAAAGTGGGTGGACTTTCACCACACTACTGAGTGGAAGCTGATAGCTGCTCCCGCACCAAAGAGCAAAATGTTTGGACCCTCTTCAGGGCAAAACCTACTTACCTCCTCTCAAGGCCAAGAAACCGTGTCTGTCTCTCAGCATCATCCTCAATCACCCGTGGCAAGCTGGACTTTGGGTGGGTGGGACAGCAGGAGATGGGAAGATCCCTGTCCCATGTGTTCACCATCCTTGCCTGCATCCCTTCTGCTCTTCTTATTCATGGCTGCTGTCAGTAATGAGATGGGAAGACTGGGCAAGGAGACAGCTCCAGTGCCACCCTGTCCACCCTCCCATTATCCTGACTTATTACATTGTAATAAATTGAACCATTCCACTTCATTATTTCATATTTGAGGAGATTTATAGATTGTCCTGGTGGCTGAAGAGGCAGTGATTAAAGGAGCAGTGTGCTAATGAATGAGCCTCAGCACAAAGCCTTTTTAATTAATGCACAGCCCAGGGGCTGTAAATGGCTTGCTGATAACAAGCCTGGCCCATTCAGGACATGAACTGACAACTTTGCACAAAATGAAGGCTTATGTGGAGACATGGGTACGGTATTGAAATGGCAATTAAGGCTAATGAAATGATTTGTCTGCCTATCCATCGCTGCGGTGCTGGCCCTCCTTTGGCATGCCTGGCCCTTTCTCTGCCTCGGAAGTAATGGCAGGTGGGGACATTTCATTTGGCTCTTCCAACATTTCTTCAGTGATTTAATTTACGGGCTGGCTGCTGCATCTGTTCCTTCACATGGCTCTTTCAGTTGTGTTAGAGAGGGATTTTCACTCCAGGCTTTTCTGAACTCACCTGCAATTTCCCTGAGTTAGATGATTTTGTCTAGCGTTTTCCACTATTTTTTTTATTTCTTTTTTTTTTTTTTTTAACTTTTCTAATGGAGTGTCTTGCTGGGAGAGAAGGTGACAAACTTGTCAGCAGTTGTTGTCCATCCACCCATCCATCCATCCTTGACTGCGCTCTTGTCAGAGTGCTCGGCTAAGCAGAGGGTGGGCTTGCATGGCTCTGGGACAGGAGGGAGCCTGCCAGGATGAAATGTCAGCTTGCTGCAAGATGGCCTCAAACCTATATGTGCTTTTTAATGGGTATCGTGTCCCCTTTCTGCACATACTCTGGTTGGCAGAGCCGATGCGTGCTGTTAAAAAGGCTCTGTGCTTTGAAAAAAAAAGACTTTGAAAAAGTGCATTAAGGGACAAGTCAATGCATAAGTAAACAGTTGTGATGAACTGGATGTTCCTGTACAGCAGAGCGTTGTCCCTGGGAAGTTATGGGCCATATGAACAGCATAAGTAGGTCGTTACTGCTCCACTGAATTCTGAGGAATTACCCCGATTTGTGCCAAATCTTGCATGGTGGTGCTTTGGTGTGTTTAAAAGCTGTGCCCTGGGTCAACCTTGGAGCAAAACTCCCTTGATGCATTCAGCAGCATGCAGGTATCATGAGCTGAACCAAACCAGACAGCTCTGATGCTGTATGGAGCCTGGCATCTCTGGAGTATTTGGGAATACTCTGTTCCTCTGAACATCCCTAGTGACCTGGGAGAGATGAGGGACCCAAAGCCCAACACCATCCCATCTTACCAGGGTTCAGCTTCTCCATTTCACCTCACCAAATCCCCGACAGGTGGAAGCACTGTTTTTCAGTAAGGGATGTGGGGAGAGGAGGTGGCGAACTTTCAAAACAAAATAAAAAAAAAAAAAAAGGGCAAAAAATATAAATGATGCTGCCTGTGGCCTGCAGATTTAATGATATTTACCCATTTGATTGATGAAGATGATGAACGAGGCTTCGTGGCCTGTTGAGGGTGAAAAGTCTAAGTACCAGGATGGAGAGTGAATCAATCACTTCTCCGGCTCCTCTGCCAGATGGGTTCATCAGTTAACTGCGGTTCCCAACAGGGTTATATATTACCCCTGGCTGAGGGACGGCATGTCAGCTATGGCTGCTGACTCTTCTCTGGAGAGATCAATAACCCATGGTGACTGGAAGCAACACAGCCTAAATGAAACCACTAAAACTCCTCTCCTACTTTATTTTTGCGTTAGATTTTGTTTGCTAATATACATGTTCCCATAAAACGTCTAGCAAGGGTTGGACTAGACCGTTGGGCCATGCAGTGCTGTGTTCTTCAGGGCCAGGTAGGAGACATCAACTGGAGAACACGGTAGAAAGGGCTGCTGGTTTGTTGGACAATAGTCTTCCCTGAGTCCTTGCAGTGACCCTGTTCTTTTTTTTGGGTAGTTTTTTAATGGTCTTTATTTGGTATTTGAGCACTTGCTCATCATTTCCATGCTGAAGCCGATAGGCGGTTGTGAGGAATGGTTCTGTCCCTGCTTTGGGCAGGGAGATCTGGGACACAGGGGCTGAGGGTGGGAGTTGTCTCACCTGAGCTCAGACACCACAATGTTGGACTCCTACAACAGTCAGAGGACTCATTCCTTTGGCATCATGAGACATATCCTCTTTGTGCCACCAAAATGTTGCACCTTCTTTGGTTGTATCTTTATTATTTTGAGTAATATTTACCTTGTACTCAGAAGAAGTCAGTGAATTATTTGAAAATGTGTTGGTAAACAATGTTTGAAAAACAGTTGCGCAGAACCGTATAACAAGCTCAGGACTTGGGATGTTCATCAAAAGTTTTGGGGTTTTATATTTCCTGAGTTCCACCAACCTTGTAAGCAAAGCCAATGTGATTTATGGCTTTGTGTTATGTTCCTGTGAAACCTGCAGGATTTTGATATAAAATTCTCCTGGCTTTAACTGTCAAGTTTCACCCGAGTCCTGCTTTGGAGACCATTATTCTTTATGTTGTCGTTTCTGAAGAGCCTTTTATAGCAGGAGCTTGGCATTATATAGCACTTAGTAACGAGCAGGTTACACTCCTGAGTAAAGAACATTCTGCTATGTTCAGACTTTTTACCGTGATCGTTGCAACTGTTGGTGTCCAGGACAGAGGTGCGGAGTGTTTTGCAACATATTTGTGTAAGGAAACACCATTCTGCTCAAGTAATTTTTGGTTTGCGATTTAGAGCTTAGAGGTGCTGGAGGTTTTTTGCGCCATCTGAGTTTAGTTATCTAAAAAAGCCCCAAGTTGTGTCAGTGGAGAAGGGGAGGCTCCTGCCTCTGGTGCTGTGAGCTACCCTTGGGAGGAGTCTGTCCCTCTGTTGACTTGGTCTGTTGACCTCCTCAGTCTATAATCAGGACCAACTGGAGATCTGGCCTTAATATTATGGGCTTAATGTCTTGGTTAGACAGAAATGCTGTCACATGCAAAGGTCCTTGCCAGGCATGAAGAACATGGTGGGAAGTAAATGGAGGGGGATGTTGTGGTGATGCAGGAAAGTAGGAGCTGAGGTCCTTGCAAAATGCACGTCCAGACCCTGAGTTTTAAGAAGGAAGATGTTGCGGGCCAGGCTTGGTTGCCATCATAGCACATGCACAAACAGCACACTAAATTTTCAGCCGTGGGTGGCGTGAAAATAAGAGGAGGGGTGGCTTTCAGGCGGGTCTGATGGACGGGGATGTCTCAGCACTATTTTTTTCCTTGGTTGCACTGCAGACTCCTTCTGTGACCTTGGGGATATTTTCAAATCTTGCTTTTCCTCTTGTATCTGTGCAGTCTGCTTAGACTGTGCTTTCTGGGGCAGGGAGCGTCTCTTACAAATTGTACTTAATCGAGGTTTGCCTCTCATGTGAAGTTTCCGGGCACTGCTTTTGATATCAATAACAATCATGATAGTGAGAGACCAAAGACAAAGGAATGATTCCTAGGAAAAACAGAGCAGTGGTACTCTCCTGTATTGGTAATTCAGGGGTAAGGAATATAGATGAGTTTTAACAGGGAATAATAAGAACTAGAGAGCTTCCGAGTGCAGTCCTAGTGTGGACTAATAGCTGTTATATGATAAAACAAGCTTTCCAGACCTCCCTGCGCTCTTGTTCTTGGGAGGGATGGGAGGAAGAGAAACGCAAACATTTCCTAGGAAGATCTGCATGAATTCATAGGAATGGTGCCTACAGCAGAGCTCAGCCTAGGCTAGGGTTGTGAGATGGGCCCCGAATCACAGACAGGGGTAGAAGACTTGGGGAGAGCCCCACCTTTCCCAGTAAATCCCTGCCAAGCCTAGCGTGCAAATATCATGTGAATTAGAGCTTTTTCAGGTTGGAATTGCTGGCTAAATGCCATGACTTACATTCAGCCCAATGCAGTCATTAGAGAGGGGCTTAAACTCATTATCTCCTTTTCATTAGCATTAACCATTAGCTCTGGATAGCCATGTTATTGATATAAATGTCTTTGAAACCTTCCGAGCTCTTGGCTTCAACAGATTTCATAGGCTGGTTAGGGAAAGTGTTTCTTTTCATCAGTTCTGAATTTGTCACTATTTCAGCGAAATCAAAGGGGACTTCTTGTGTTGCAAGGCAGGGAGGATAGAAATACCAGATGTACTTTGTCTCTCTCATTCATTAATTCATATACATTTATCATAAGGCTTCCTATTTGTCTCCTTTTTAAGACAAATAATCTCAGCCCTTCCAATCCCTTGTCATATGGAGACAAGAATGATTTAAGGACCTGGAAAAGTTCCATATGACAAGGCATACAGAGACTGGTATATTTAGTCTGGTCATCTCATTTCCTGAAGAATAGAACAGAAGACGGAGATGACCGGGCTGGGTATGCCAGTTTCTCTCCAGATGTCCCACTGCCTAGCACAGGGACAAGTGCATGGATACATAGCCATCCGCCCAATTTTTTTCTGTTGCTAACACAATTCTGGGCTGTATTAAGTCTGACTTGAGCATGGAATAAGATAAATTTGATAGGAGCTGTCTGTATGGCATCTTGGGTCCCAAACCCAGAAGTGGATGCTGAACGTGTTTGGGTCATTTAGTCCACAGGCATGATTTATAACTTGACCGAGGTTGTAGCTGTGGCATTTGTTTAAGATCTGATCTAGATCTCCTGTAATTGCAAAGTATCTTCTAGAGGATTTGGAAGAACCTTATTCCTTTTCTCCTATCTGAAGGTTATGCATCTCCATTTTCCCCCAGAATACAATAGTCTTTCTGGGGATACTCAGGAGGATCAGAGGAGGAGTCACTGTCTTGACTCTGGGTAGCAGCAGCTCTGTTTTAGGGCACTAATCCTATTGTAAATCCCAGCACTTGGATATCTCTGATAATAATTTCTGGCACTTGAATGGTGGTTCACATGCACCCATAAAGCAATAGGGTAAACACTGAGCTAATCCTCCCGGTACCCCGGGAGCAGCAAGAGGTGTTTGTGCAACACCTGGAGTGCCAAGGGCTGGTGACGGTGGGGCTACTGTTGCTTCCCAGAGCACGGCAAGGACCCTGGGACCAGGCTGGCAGCCTGGATGCCAGGAGGGTTGGCCGGCGAGGAGGCATGGCTCGCCCGAGGGACATCTCTTGCAGCGCACTCGCCATACTCCTTGTTTATGAGCTCACTGTGAGCTCAGATGGAACAAACTGTTTGAGAAATTTCTTGCCACAGCTGAGCCTAATTTGTCCTGTCAATCTGGTGCTCACCTTCCTGCACTCGTATTTAGCGCCATTGATTTATTGGATTGCAGGAATATTAAGAACCTCAAACTATTAGTCCTGATTACAACTTCTTGGCGGCTTCATCACTCCATGTGTCTTGCCATGCTCTGAGGGAGACTAGCCCCTTCGCTGGCTCTTGGCAACTATCGAGCATCAGTTTGCTGTTTTGCTTTTCTCTGTCTTCTCACCGTTCCCTCTTGCTTTCCTGAACTTGCTTTTCTTGAAGCAACAAGTGTTTTTGGAGGGAGAGAGGCAGTGCAGTGAAATGAGACAACATTCTCAAGCTGAGATGAACTCATCTGTAGCAGAGCCAGGGAAATGAAGTTGCTTGTGTCCTTGCCCTGATGCTCCCGATGCATTGTAGCTCCCCTCATTTCTTCTCTGTTGCTTCCCATCCCTTCACTCCCTTTGGCCATCACCAGTCCTCCTGCAGTTAGTACTGGTTCTTCTTTCCTGCCTTCAGCATGCCCTTGGAAAATCTCAATGTCTTTTGTCTTAGAGTGGCCTGCACAATGTTTGCCTTCTCATCCTTTTTCTGCCTTCTGAATGCTTCAAAAAAGAAACAGGGTCATCCCAAGGATGGGTATTTACTTGGTGGGAACACATTTAGCTCCTCTGGAGAGATGGAGATGCCACCTGCAAAGAGGTGCTGCAATAGCCCTGGTTTTGAAACTGGCCTGGATCAGAAGAAAAATAGCCTCTGGCAGCGAGGGAGGGGGACAGCAGGGAATTCGGGGCGAGAAGAGTGCTGAAAGGAACAATCTGTGCACCACGCTGTGCCGGGGAGGGCTGCATGCGGGGGGGTTGTGGGTGGGCTGGGCCCCCGGGCTCCAGCTGGGGTGCGAGCACGGGGAGGCTGCTCGGAGTGGCTGCGTGCGAGCTTTCCCTCTCGCTGTGAGGATTTTGTGGGTGTGCGACGGGGCTGCAGCCCCCGCCCTGCGCTCCCGTTGGGCTGTGTGGGGATGCAGCGGAGCTCGGGTGGTGGCGGGAGATAGTCTGATTGCCGGTGCTGATGCAGGCGCTATGTTTGCAGGGGTGAACCTGTCCTCTGCATTTATCTGAGGGGCTGTTTGTGCCCAGGCCGGTATAGATTAGTTTGTTTATGGGCTGGTGAGCCAGGAGCTGACAGTGCCAGTGGGTACTTTTGTCACCATATCCCCCCATCTGTCTTCGTTGGCTTTGCAACTGTCCTGTCCCTTTGTTCAGCTTTCCCCTCTAGTGGGGAGCTGTGATTTTAAGAAAGAGCCTCCTGAGCCTCCAGGCTGCGGGGGCTGGTGGTGCTGGTGGTGACCCTGCAAGCCACAGGGTGTTCACTGGTGCTTTTTGCTCGCTGATTTTGGCTGGTGGGGTCTAGCAGCACCTGCTACCACTGCCCACTGGCAACGGTGGTAGTGGGTGGCACGACTTTGTGCGCAGGGGGGAACGTTGCCTAAGAGGAGTTCATTAGTGGGGCAAAAAGGAGAAAAGGTTTTTAGCTGGATCTGAAAGCACCACATTGTTATGATCAGGGAGGGTCTTTCCTCTGCAGTGCCTGGCTTCATTTAGAGGGCACTGCAGAGGTCCCCCAAAAGTCGGGTGGCTGGGATTCAGCTCCCTGCCTGGGGTTGCCAGCTATTTGGTGGTTTGGAGGTGATATTGTGTCCCACGCTGGCTGTCATGGGTTGGGGGAGAGAGGCAGCAGGCTCCCACCACCCCCATCTCTCCTCCTCCACATCAGGTATGGGGTTGCATCCCCGGTGCTGGGAAATGGGGGGGTTCCTCCACTGGCACAGGCGGCCGGAGAAGCAGGTGCTGGACCCCATGTGCTATCTCCACTCCCGAGCCTCCTTTCCTGCCCTCCAGAAGCTTCATGGTGAGATGCGAGCTTCATCTCCAGCCCTGTCCGACCTGCATCACTCATGGCCTTAGAAATATTCCAGGGAAAGAGTTTCCAGTCTGCTGGCTTGAGGCTCACTAACTCGTCTGGGTGAGCCGCTGGTGAGTGATGGCTGGTGTGTGCTCCACAAGGACCTGGCCGTTTCCCCATGAAAGGCTTTCAATCATGCTTTTTCAGCCCCGTGGCCACACAGTGCTTTAGCCTAATTACAGCAGCGCTGCTTAATACACTGCAGCCACCAGCAGAAGGGGAATTCTAAGCTTTGCCTGTGTCCCCTGGCTTTTACTGCCCACCAGAGAGGCCCGTTGTGCTGAGGAGCACCAAGTCCTCCCTGGTGTGGTCCTGTTGCCCCATCCTACCCTGGAAGGGTAGGACAGCAGCATCACTCACAGCTGGAGTTTTGGGTCCTCACTCTTGGATCCAGCAAAGGGGGAGGAGAGCAATGGGCACACCAGGTGGTTTTGGATGGGTAAATTTGTAGTGAACAACTCTTTGGTCAACTTCCACCCCTTGTGCTGTCCTTTCCCTTGGCCATCCTTTCTCCCCGGTCCCACAGCTCAGCGCCAGTGCCTGGGAGTGCAGCAAACACGTTACTCATGGAGCAGCCAGCCTGCTTAAGGAGCTAAATTTATTTCATTTTCTAAACTGCAGCTGGGAAAAAATAAGGAGCCATTAGGCTGTCAGTTGTCAGAGCTTTACAGGAGCATCAACACATCGTGTTTTTCTTTACTGAGACATTAAATGTGTCAAGACCTGTGATGGACTGTCTGGATCAGATTCAGAGGGCAGATGGGATGGCGAGAGAGGGCAGGAAGGCTTTCCCTGCTCTCCCAGCGCTGCCAGGCTGTACGGCTGTACGAGCCTTGGGAGCGCTGCACTTACCCTAAATGTAAGGGCAAAATCCTTCAGCGCCACGGCCAAGGGCTGAAGGAAGGACCACGGGCTTGTCAGTCACCTTAATGGGACCAGTCACTGGCATCTACAGGGATGTTGGCAGCTAATGGTGAGGCTCGGTCCCATTGGCATTGCTGGAAGAAGCAGGACTACATGTCTCTGGTGCAGCACTTGGGTGGAGAATTTGGAGGCTGCCCTGGCTGGCAGACAGGAGCGTTTGTCCCCGTTTTCTCCCCATCAGGAGGTTAATGACTGCCCGACTACAGCAATATGCCGGCGTGGAGAACTGACAGAGAGAACAATGTGGAAACTGTGAGTTAAGCTAAGGAGAATTGAATGTGAATGTTGGTTTTATCATTTCCCAAAGCATAACCAGACTTGGGATTTTTTTTTTTTTTTTTTTTTAATGAGTTTGTAAGACTCCCAGAAACCTCCCAAAGCCTTCAACATCACAGGGTTCTCCCAAATGCGGTGTTTGGTCTGCACGTACATGAGATGTATGGCAAATATTTTATTTCAGATGCTGGCATATTTGCACTGGCACTGACTGCATTACATGTGAGTGATGAAAGGCCCTGTATAAATATGGTGTTTCCATCGGTATTGATTGCATTATGATTGCAATTACATTTGCAATGGAGCTGACTGTATTATGTGTGTCATTATATTGGCAGTCATCATTAGTGCTTGCCTGTGGCCACTTTCTTTTTCCTTGAGTCATGTCTGGAGCAGGAATTGAACTGTTGAGGCAGAGCAGCAGAGGCAAGGCTGGCTCTAGGATTTGCCCGGCGGCGCTGACCTGCCCGGGGCAGTGGGAGCAGCAGGGGAGCGCAGGTAGGGATGCAACACCACCCTTTGGGCACCTAGAAAAGTCATTCTGACCCAGTCCAGCAGCATCCACCAGAAATGCCGGGGCAGTTGGCTGTTAGTGCACGCTGGACGTACCTGCATGGTTTGTGGACCCGAGCAGGTCTGGCCACTTGTACAGGTGACCGGCTGATGCTCCCCTGGCTGTTACTTCTTGGTACCTTCAGCTGTGCATCCCCTTGCACACAGGGTGGCCGAGCAGCTCTGCTCTCCTGCCAGCTCCTGCTGCTGCCGCAGTCCCTCCCAGCATTGCAGCAAACACCTCTAAAGTTTCAAAATGCCATTTAAAAGTTTCTTCTTGCTCTCTGTGCTGACCTCCTCATTACAGAAGCAAATTTCCTTGGATCATCTGTGTAGTAAAGCGTCTTTTCTTCTTTGATTCAACCTCTGTCTTTGTTTTGTGAGAAGAGGTGCTGTGGGCTCAGTGGCGGTTTTGATATTTTCGCCAATATCCCTTCCTGCTAAGAACAAGATGTAATCTCTGTGTGTGTGTGTGTTCACAGGCTTACACAGGGCAAGTGTAAAGTTCCTGGAATAAAAAGAAAGGGATGTGCATTCCCCAGATGCAGGCAGGGAGGTATGGGGTTGCCTTTTACTGTCCTCTGAAGCTCATGAGAGGGATGCCCTTTGCTACCTTGCCCTGGAAATGTCATCCTGGACGGGGAGGGAGTTTTGTGCCTGCTCCTTGCCTGAGGCTGAGGCAGGCTCTGTGGCAAATTGATCAAAATCAGATGCTTTGAGCTCAGAAAGGGTTTTCCCTGCCTGGGCAGGTGTTAATGGGAAAGGTTACAGGTGTGATGGGGAGTGAGGACTGGAGCGAGAAGGGGCACATGGGTAAGCCAGGGGGCAGGGACGATGGGAGAAGGCGAGAGGAGCAGGGATGTCTGTGGAGGCTTTCTTCATCTGCTTGCTTAATTACAGAGTAGATGGGGAGCTGGCGTGGTGACCCCAACTTGGCCACCCCTGGCCCTTTGAAGGGTGGTAGGGATTTGCTCTGGGCTCTGCGTCTGGTTCTCAGCCACTGCCCCAGGGAATTTTCCTTCCACTTGAAGAAAGAAAAAAAAAATTAGAAAAAAAAAATTAAAAAAAAAATTAAAAAATCCATAAAGGGGTGAAAATGGTGAGGGGGAGGCAGGGATGAGGAAGAGATACAAAATACACTCCCTCTCTGACAATCCACATGAGTTTGAAGTCAAAACATTCTGTGCATGTCTGCTTTCTTCTTCCCTCGCCACCTGGTAGCTATTATCAGATGACAATTTATTCCAGGCGTCCTCCTGGGAAGAGATTTCATAAGTATCAAGACTTTAAATCCAGAAAGCGCCATGATGAGCATGGTGGCTGCTTGAGTCGGAGTGTTTGGCTCCCAGTTCCCATCCCGGGCTGTGTACCTTGTTGCTGGCTTTGTGTCCCCCAGCCCTGCAAAGCCTCAGGCTTTGGCTCTGAAGTTTGAAGGCCAGGAGACTCCACTGGCTCTTGGACCATCTCTCCAGCAAGGACCTCCAGCCACGGCTGGGAGAGGGACGGACTCTTGCAGCTTGGCTGGGAGAAGGTGGTAGAGGCTGTGCCTGGGTTCTGGGGATGTGCTTAAAGAGGGATTTCATCTTTTGTAACCTCTGGAGGTTTGCAGTGCAGGTATAAATGGTTGCTGCCGAGAAGCAGGTGGATTACAGGAGCTCCTGTGGCCCCCTGGAAGGAGATGCTTCCCACAGCAATGCTACGCGGTTACCTCTGATTCAGGAGTTTATTGTCAGGACAAATTGCTGGTTCACGCAGTGCCTATTGTCTTAGCTTTTGCCTTTGCCACAGAGGCTTATTAGTCAAATTGTTAACTACTAGAATATTACTTTGCTGCTAATGACTTAGTAATAGGTTGCACTGGGATAAAGCAACTCCAAAAACCCCTATATCTTATCAACCTGGCCACCTCTTCCCTGCATATTATGGCTTTCCCTGCAGTGGGAAGGCTTAGCCTTCTGTCGTTAGAGTATTTCCACGCGACCTTCCCCCAGTGTAAAAATCCACCCCAGCTCCTCCTGCAGCCACCCTGTGGCCACCCCGCTCCCCATGCTTCTTGCAGATGCCTTGCTGGCGTTGCACGCAGGCATGACGCACGGGGCTGTGCATACCTCAGCGCCTGCAACTTCGCCTCGCCAACAGTGAAAATAGACTTGTCATGTTTGGTTTGGTTTGGTTTCCAGCAGATGTATTCACAAATAACTTCATTTGATGGCGATGAAGGGGAAAGAAAAGAAAATCATCACGATCATTTCCTGAATGTTATCCAATGATCTGCAGAGGCAGTCAGAAATTTTTAAAAAAGGGAAAAAAAAAAAAAAAAAAAAAAAAAGGAATTGTGAATCGTTTGACAAGAATGTTGGTGTTTCTTGAACAAACGACTTGCAGCACATAATTCAATTGGCTTGAGTTTCTAGTGCGCTTCAGTGCTGTTTCCCGAGCACTGAGGCAGGGCTGTGCTGTCCATGTTCCCAACATGCGAGGGACACAGCTCGCATTAAAATACAGTAAAAATCACAGAGCCTTTAACACTGCTCCTAAGGCTTGTGTGACGGTGTTTCGGGGAGGGAGGAAGGGAGGGGTGCGATCAGGTCGGTTTGGCCTCGGCTGCCCAAAGGTTGTCCCTTCTGCTCAGTGTCTGCTGCACGAGCTGGAAACCCCAGAGTTTACAGGGGCTTGGCTTGGTGGGATCTGTAAAACCAAATGAGTGTTGGTCTGGATTTGCTTCTCGCCTGTTCCCAGTGTGAACTGAAAGAGCAGCGAGGGCAGGAGTGATGGAGGATGAGCCTCATCAAGCATCCCATGGCCCTGGTGCCCGAGATGCGCCTGGAGCTCCTTTTCCCTGTGCTTGCAGCCTCATTAGAAACCTGCGCACGTCCTGCCACCCTCTGCGTGCAGAGCTCCGGGCTTCTGCAAGCAGGAGCTGGGCCAAATTGTCCGTGCCCGCAGGGTCGCATAGAAGTGGTGCCGGTAGCAGTTTGTATCTCGTACAGAAAGCAAAGGTGCGAGTAACTTCAGCCGAGGGGCTGCTGTTCAGGGTCTCCATTCAAACTGGATTTTAATTTGCTTTTATTTAAAAGGTGGATTTGTTTTGTTGGCAGGCAGTGGGTGAGGGAGCGGTGCCTGTGCAGCTGCTGGCCTGCCCTGGAGTGGCTGTGTTGCTGCGATGCTGGATTAGGCAGCACGAAGCAAGGAGAAGGTAAATACAAGTGATAAAAAATAATGCCATAGGAAGACTTAATGCAAATTCCCTTCCTGTACTGGCTGTGGGTTTGGTGAGCAACTCTTGCGACACAGGGTTTGGTCACCAGGACTAGGGCACTGTGATGGGGTGAGTACCTGGCTTGCTTGAGCACCCCGAGGAGCCTAATGCCCCGTCCGAGGGCTCTTCTCCAGGTGGCTGGAGGCAGGCTGTGAGGCTTGGCCTCTTGTTTAGAGAGCTTTGACTTTCATAAGTTCAAAAAGAGATGACAAATTGAATTTGTTCATGAGCATGGAGGCTCTCTAGGGTTTCCTCTTTAATTCAGTAGACTTGCTTTAAGGGACTTTCTGTTTTAGCAGAGAAAGGATGGGATTGGTGCTTTCATCTTCCTGGCTTCCTTTACTTTCCCTTTGCTTCTACCTCCTGCAGGGTCCGAGAGCAGAAATGTCCCTTTCTGCTGTTCCCATCCTGGTGACCCCGTCCCTTGTCCCTGTGCACGCTGCTGCACCCAGGTTTTTTGGCAAGAGTCCGCTCCCTGCGCAGCGGTTTGCAAAGCTCTTGGGAGGACCCGTTGGAGGGGTTGCAATAAAGCCCACCTGTGCTTTTGGGGCTGGCGGAGGATGCAGAACCTTGGTCCTTTCTCCTTCCTCCTCATCCTCTCTGCCCTGCCCGTACCCAGAGCTGCCTGGGTGAAACGTCTTCAAGTACGGCTCACCGGCAGCTGGCTTTCGCCACACGCTGTCGGTCCCATCCGAGCAACAGGCTAATGGGTGCCATATGGAGTGAGCGGTGAGGCCGGCTGCGTCTCCTGCCCCCAGCGCTTGCACCGAGCCCCGGGGGGGTTCTGAGCAGTGACAGGAACAGTCACAGGCAGGGGGACCTGTTATTTGCTCTTTCATGGTTCAGCAGTTTCCATTTCTAGCTGGTGCTCCCCAGGGGGTCCCCATGGGCAGCAGGGGGAGATGGGGGCTTTCGTGGGAGCTGGGGCATCTTTGCATGGGATGAGGGTGTACACCGGACCTGGAGCCCCCGGCTCTTCCCAAATATCCCCTCCGCAGGTACTGGGAGAAAAAACACACTCTTGAGTTTTTGCAACAGCTTTTGGGTGGTGGGTTATTTCTGCCTTTTTTCCCTCCCTTTTTCATTTTTATTGCTGCTGAAAAATGAAGGAGGGTGCAGCTGAAGAAGCGGAGGCAGAGACCGCTTTAGCATGTGAATATGGTTTGGGTTTGTTGGTATTTTCGTCTCACGCTTAACCCAATGAAGCACTGTGGTGTGCTAAGCACAAAGGGCTGTGAAAATAGCACTTGTAACAAAACTGGGAATTAGGTGAATTTCACTGTGGTTTAGATTTTCTTATGAGTCAAATGTCAGCCTGGGTTTGTCGTCCTTCTGGGAGTGTCAGGAAACAGCAGTTGGAAAGGTGTGACACTAAAATTCATTGCTGCTGAGCTTGCCACTGGTGGGTGTACAAACCTTGCACTTACAGCAAATCTCTGGGGTTGTAAACCCCTGTGGAAAGGAGGTAATAAACCCTCTTGAGACTCCCTGGCAGAGCTGCACCTCCACGCTTCCCTCCGCATCTGCTTGTCGGGCTAATGGGACTTTCTGATGCACGTCGAGATCTTGACTGGTAAGGTGCTGTTGAAGGACAAAGTCTGATGATGTTTGGATCTTAATGTTTTACAGCTCCCCTGCCTTCGAACAATGCCTAAGAATACAAGTGTATGCAAATTATAAACTAATTTAGATGATGGAGCATGGGAATATTGCTCATACTCTCCAAGCATGGCCTTTCCAATCATATCTTCGTTTCATTTTTAAGCAAAGAAATCATAATCTTGACATGTTTATCATTCAGTGCCTGCACCAATTATCTCTTTGGGTTCATTCTATAGTTCATAGAACTGATAGATTATGATCATGTTGTTAGGAGAATTGTGCAGTCATTATTCCTCCAGCTGGAGGAGAAGTTGAAAAACAATTATAAAGAATGATTCTCCTTTGGATTGCTTTCTGAGTTCATGAAATAGGCGAGTTCCTATTACCGGGGGCCATGAGCTGCAAGGCTACTGCCACTCTTGGTTTTGATCTCTTGTGATCCAAACCAGATGACTTGTAAAGCTGATTTTCTCCAGCAAGCTCCGGTTGTAGTTATTATTTTTTTATGGGTTGATATCAGAGAGATGAATGCTATTTCCCGCGTGAGAGCTGAAACCTGAATGATAATTTCCAGTTTAATTACAGCACGGGTGGTGTGATGCACCAGTGAATACCTTTTGGGGAGGGGGTGGTTAGAAATTGAGGCCCAAGGCTTGCATCCAAATAACGCAATATTGGCATCTGTGAGTAATTTTGACGTGAAAACGGATGAAGCGTGGTTCCCTCAAATTAAGTTTTGTTTTCTTTCAAGTTCCTTAATGAGACTCAGGGGATTGTGACCCCCCCCCACCCCACCCCCCCCGAAGAAAATATTTGTGGGAGCTGCTGCAAAAGGAGTCCTCTGGGACTTTGGGAGTTGAAGGCAGCGTGCTCCTGGGGGAGAGTTTCTCTCTGATCTCCGGAAGGACCTCTCTAATCTCGCCCATTTACACACTTGGGGAGCTCAATGGTGATTTGGCAGCCTTTCTTCTGTGACTGATTGTCCCCAGAGGAATACGTTGCCTTTCTGCTCTTCCCTTGCCCCTGTTCTCCATGCACAGTATTGAATTTTTGAGTTACTTGACCAGAAGGGAACAGAACCAGAAAAACAAATGTTTTGTCAAGGCATCGTTCTCATGCAAGGATTTTGCCTCCTTGTCTCTCCAGAGCTTTCCTTTCCTTCCTCACCTCCCAGCTGGTGCTTAGGACATGAGCAAAGGGCCATATCCAGTGCATCGGTTGCATATGTGCTTATCCAATTTGGGACTGAATGAACCCCCCTGTCCCCCAGGCCTTGTTGTTTTCCCTTCTCCAAGTGGTCAATATTGAATACTTGAGTAGATCTATTTGTTTAATAATATACCCTGTCAATATTTATGTAGCTTGTAGCTGGCTGGGTATTCCAGATGAATACCCATCGGTGATAAAAGGATGTACATTGGTGATAAAAGGAAGACTAGGGAAAATGTGGGCACTCTCCAGAAGGAAATGGGAGACCTACTTACCTGGGATATGGAGAAGGCTGAGGTACTCTATAACTTCTTTGCCTCAATCTTCACCGGCAAGTGCTCAAGCCACACTGCTGAAGTCGCAGAAGGCAGAGGACTGGGAGAATGAAGAACTGCCCGCTGTAGGAGAAGACCAGGTTCAAGACATCTAAGGAACCTGAAGGTGCTCAAGTCCATGGGACCTGATGAGATGCATCCATGGGTCCCGAGGGAAGTGGCGGATAAAGTTGCTAAACCACTCTCCATCATTTTTGAGACATTGTGGCAGTCCGGTGAAGTTCCCACTGAATGGAAAAGAGGAAAGGTAACCCCCATCTTTAAAAAGGGAAAAAAGAAAGACCTGGAGGAACTACAGACCAGTCAGTCTCAACTCTGTGCCAGGCACGATCCTCCTGGAAACTATGCTAAGGCACATGGCTTCACTAAGGGCAAATCATGCCTGATAAATTCGGTGGCCTTCTATGACGGGGTTACAGCGTTGGTGGATAATGGAAGAGCAACTGATGCCATCTACCTGGGCTTGTGCAAAGCATTTGACACAGTCCCGCACAACATCCTTGTCTCTAAATGGGAGAGACATGGGTTTGAAAGATGGACCGCTCGGTGAGTAAGGAATTGGCTGGATGTTCACACTCAGTGGCATTCCTCAGGGGGTCGGTATTGGGACCAGCGTTGTTTAACATCTTTGTCGGTGACATGGACAGTAGGATTGAGTGCACCCTCAGCAAGTTTGCTGATGACACCAAGCTGTGTGGCACGGTCAACACGCTGGAGGGAAGGGACGCCATCCAGAGGGACCTTGACAGGCTTGAGGGGTGGGCCCCTGTGAACCTCATGAAGTTCAACATGGCCAAGTGCAAGGTCCTGCATGTGGGTTGGGGCAATCCCAAGCACAAATACAGGCTGGGCGGAGAATGGATTGAGAACAGCCCTGAGGAGAACGACTTGCGGGTGTTGGTTGATGAGAAGCTCAACATGACCTGGCAATGTGTGCTTGAAGCCCAGAAAGCCAACCGTATCCTGGACTGCATCAAAGTAGTGTGACCAGCAGGTTGAGGGAGGTGATTCTCACCCTCTACTCCACTCTCGTGAGACCACACCTGGAGTACTGTGTTCAGCTCTGGGGCCCCCAACATAAGAAGGACATGGACCTGTTTTGAGCGAGTCCAGAGGAGGGCCGTGAAGATGATCAGAGGGCTGGAGCACCTCTCCTATGAGGACAGGCTGAGAGAGTTGGGGTGGTTTAGCCTGGAGAAGGCTCTGGGAAGACTTTATAGCAGCCTTCCAGTACCTGTAGGGGGGCTACAAGAAAGCTGGAGAGGGGACTTTTTACAAGGGCACGTAGCAAGAGGACAAAGCATTATGGCTTTAAAACAAAAGAGGGTAGATTTAGATTAGATATGAGGAAGAAATTCTTCACTATGAGGGCAGTGAGGCACCGGAACAGGTTGCCCAGAGAAGCTGTGGATGCCCCATCCCTGGAAGTGTCCAAGGCCAGATTGGATGGGGCTTTGAGAAACCTGGTCTAGTGGAAGGTGCCCCTGCCCATGGCAGGGGGGTTGGAACTTGATGATCTTTAAGGTCCTTTCCAATCCAAACCATTCTATGATTCTATGAGTGTGGGTAATGACAAATGTGCAGAAGTAACCCTCCAGGTGTGAAGTGCTGTGTGCCTGGGGAAGGAAGGAGCAGTACTTGAGGGGGTCTAGTGATTTTGCACTGCCTTGGAGTGGCAGCTTTCCTCCCCATGCTGGTCACCGCTTCCCTCCTTTTGCTTTGAACATCTCCTTTTCCTTATCCACCCTCACCCTGGAAGGCTGGCTCAGATTTTCCTCTGGGGAAGGGAGAGGACCATGGCCAGAAGATAATGTGTTTGCTATGAGACCCCCCCAGTTCCTTCAGGGACCAGATCTTGCTTCTGCTGTTATTACAGGATCTGCTTAGATTATGTGCCCCATAGCAGAGGGCTCTCAGTTAGGTTATTTGGGCGCAGTGTGCTGCAGATGCATGCAAGAGGGATGCATCCCCTTAAACCAAGCTCATTTCTTTTATAAAAAACCCTACTTTTATATGGGTGCCTCAACCACAGCTCAGATTTTCCAGCTCTCTTTTGCAAAGCATAGATCTTTCCCCTGGCATTGCATGGAAATGTATGGAGATAGGATCCCTCCCAGTCCTGCCAGCTGCTGCTGGTTGACCCAAGCAGCTTTTTCTGGTGTAAGCAGGAAAGCTGGGGGGTGAAGCAAGCCAGGTCCCAAGCCTTTCAGCTTCTCTGACTGCAAAGAAAAATGGCAGGCTTGACAGCATGGCGTTTTGAAGCTGGCTGGCTGTTTTTGCATGCTTGAGTTGGGTGGCAGTGTCAAGAGTCCTTGAAACTTTAGAGGAAAGATGGAGAAGCAAGTAATACTATTTATTATTTTTGAACACCTACCACCCCGAGCTCCCGGAGTTAACAGGCTCCCTGTAGCTCTCAGCTTGCTAGTATTTGGTAGATGGATAAACATACTTTATTTCTTTATAAAGGGGAAAGGTTGTTTACAAGTTTTAAAACAGAATGGAAATGCTGTTTTCCGTCAGAAGTGTTTTGTGAACAATAACAAAATAATGTTTAAAAAGCCCTTGAAGTGTCCTTTTCAAACGCAAAACTGAAGTGCTGGGAAGAATATTAAATGCACACAAACCTGAGGTATAAATGCTTATTAATGAATGAAAGAAAAAAGAAAAAGGCAACTGAAAGCAGAAATCTGTGCCTGGCACCAAAACCTCTGTGAAGATGGTGCCAGACCTCCATAGGAGATGGTCATATCTTTATTTAAAAATGGGGAAAAATCACAAAATCTAACCCTACTGCAAACTCTTCTGTTTGCTGCGTGGCCATGGGCTGCACAGGAGGGATGGGGGAACGGCACTGCAGCCTCCTGCGCTTGCTATGGCCCCGGGCGGGAGCCTCTGCCTTTGGGAAAAATAAGCCCTGGGGCTTCCAGACGTAAGGCGATGTCTTATTAATGATGGTCAGAAAGAAAGTCTTTCTGGGCAGGAAATACCCGAGGAGTTGGCTGTAGGGTCCTCATATCTTCCTCTTTGGTTGTTGTAAGCACTGCACTGTGGATGTGCTCAGATGCTGTTAATTCTGCTTGTCATTGCTTTTCTTAAAGTCTATTTGACTACTTTTTTTAATATTAGACAGTAGCAAGAGTAAAATTTCTGGTGAATTCTCCTTTTCCTTTTAACTATTGTAGCATGCAGATTCTCTGACCGCATACAATGAGTCAGAGCAAGACTTGCTTGTCTTGAAGAGCAGGTCCAAGGAGGACGCCGGACGTATTTCCATTTACTTCATGGCCAAACCCATTACAAAACAAAAATATTTCCAAGTGCCAGAGGAGGGAGCCAGCAAAACACAGGAAATCTGAAGGTTTCCGCTTTTTTAATGTCTCTTTCCTAATGAAATCAGAATAAATTGAGCAGAGTGGCACCAAACTTCGCTGGCACTTGTGAAGGAGTTGAGAAGAGTGATATTGGTGTCTGACCGATGAGTTGGGAGCACTCACTTTAAAAATCAAAAGTTTGCAACTTTTTATCTTAGAGGACAGGTCTTTCCCCCGCTCTGCTCTGCCCACCTGCTTCAGTTAATTTTTTGCAATAACCTCAGGGATTTTTTTTGGCCTCTGGTCTTTCCCCTTCTCTTACAGCACAGAGTTATCCATGTGGATAACTCAGGTGGAGAGTTTCACCTCAATGATACTTGTCAGGGCCCATCGCTGCTCACCCCATAAGGCAGAGATGGTTTTTGCTGATGGGCTCTCGAATGGGGCTGAGGTGCAGAATAATTGGTTCCGTGGACAGCTCATCCTGCTGCCACTCTTCCCTGGAAAAAGCTAATAATGGGGGGGGGGGATAACCCCAGCACGGAGCTGCCCTCCTTGCAGCATCCCTTGCTGAGAGGATGTTGGGTTTGCACGGTGAGATGTGCCGTGGTGTGGCTTGTCGGTGCAATGGGGAATGAGGGGACCATGGTGCTGCCTAGAAAAGCTGGGGGAGGCAGGGAAAAGGACATCTGTGAGATGCCGGAGGCATCTCTCTACCCCACGGCTTTGCTGTTGGAGGCAGGAATGCAGCGGGAGAGACAGAGAGAGGTGTGCTCTGCCATGGGCAATGCAGGCATTGATGTGAGGTTGTTGACCCAAAATGCCCAGGTGCAGCCCCAAAACTCCTCTCTTGGTGTCTGGGACAGGTGGGAGCTGCCATTGCCGCTCATTTTTGGGCCTTGCCTTTTGATTTACTTGCGCTCCATCCCTCTGCAGATTCCCATTCCCTGTCAACTCGCCTTGCAAAATGCCTGTGCTGCACATGAAATGGAGGAGATAAAATTACAGTATCTCAAAATTGGCCGGGCTTGGTGCAATATATAACATAACAGATGGTACTACATGATGCCTCTGAAATATCTGTGCAATAGCATTTTAAGAAATGTATAACTGATCAGGCAGCATATGGAAAATACTTTCTGTGCTGCGCGAGGGTGCAGTGCCCCCTCTCCCGGCACCTGGTCTCCCTCCCCGAGTTAGGGGTGCAATGTGGCGATGAGTATCTCCTGTCTTTAATGGAGGTGGGCTCATCGTGCTCCTGGGGCAGGGCTGCCCGTCCAGCTGTGTGATCACCATTTCAGCGTGATTTTTAAAAAAATAAAAGGAAGCAAAGTGGTTTTCATCCAGGAGCAGAGTGAGAACATGGTGGTTTGGCAGCTTTTTCACATCCTCCAGGAGGTCCCTTCTCCTGGGAGCATCTCAAGGATGGGGGTACTTGCACAGATTTAGGGACCCCCCAGCCTTCCCTCCACTGCTCCAGGTTGAAAATGGGGTGTTGATCACGTATTTCCCAGCTCCCAGTGCCTTAAGCAGAAGACAGTGGATTCCTGGGTGCTACCTGGAGCGGACAGACCACCGGAATGGTCCCAGAGGAGGTTCGCAGTTGGGAGGAAGGACCACCTCCCTCATTTCCCGGGCTACAGCAGAAGTGATGGGTCTCCAGCTGGACTTTGTGCTGCTGCTCGCAGCCCTTTGAGACCCCTAATTCAGCCAATTTCTCATGCACCTCGTGCTCTTCTCTCACCCGTTCTGTCTGTGGGCTGCCTTTTGCCTTGTGCACATCTAAAGCCTCTCCTGCGTATTTCTTCTTCCCTGTTCTGCTTGCTGGCCCGCTGCCTGTCTTCCTGGCCTTATATGTTGGTTGACCCCTCTGTCTAACAGAGAGGACAATATTTCCTCTCTGTGAGGCTCAGCTCATATTCTTTAAGGTGCTTCGGGGTCACGGGATGAAAGGCTCCTTGCTGTTTCTGCAATGACTCAAAGTTGAGCTAAGAATAGATCTATAAACAAGACAGCAGGGAAGGTTTCCTAGCAGAGCCCGACGGAACCCCGGGAGTATGTCATTGCCGGAGTCATTTGCAAAGGAGACGTGGACCCTGCCGAGCCCTTGGTCTGCAGGGTGCCTGGTTTTGTAATGGGGGGGTTGGCTCCCCCCAAATCCCCTCTCAATTTGCAGGTCAGTTGTGGTCCCAAGGAGAAGTATTGGGGTTGGACACTCACAGCTTAGCGAGGAGAGGGAGCTCTGTGCCTCATGATGGTTGCAGGAGCCTTGGAGCCTTGGTGGGTGATGCTGTGGGAAGCAGCTGGTGGACCCTCGCTGGGATCAGGAGTGATAAAACCAAGTCCTCCTTCCAAAAGTGTGGCTCGCTGGGTGCCTTGATAGAGAAGCGAGGGCTGGGGCGAGCTGCATGGCTGGGTTTTTTGCCAGCACGTGAGATGCTCTGGCAGGAGGCACTACGCTTGGTTGCTACCCACGCTTGTGCAGAGAGGTATTTAGAGCTGTCAGTCTAGCTTGCTGTCTGTCTGTCCACCCACCTAGATATCTATAAAAATCCAGGGTATATTAGGTGTCTGTGAGAGCCCTGGACATGCTGAGCCCTGCTGCTGAGACGAGGGCTCCTGATGCAGTTCTTTGTCCTGAAACCCCGCATCCAGGCCGAGAGAGTTGGGATTGGAGACTGAAACGTGCAGCTTGGTCCCCATTTCTGGACTAATCTACATAAAAGCCAAAATTGGGAATATTGCAGAAAGCAGACTTCCCTTCTTTGTCTTTTCTGACTTTGTCCTCTCTGTTATCTCGACGGCTTTCTGCTTGCTGCCGTGTTTCTCTTTAATCTGGAGCCCTCTGTTCTTACCTGAGCTACAGAGGCTTGACGAGGAAAGCCACTGAACTCGGAGAAAAATGAAAGGGAGCAAAGCTTAAAAAAATGTTTTCTTTCTCTCTCTTTCTTTAAACAAAAAAAAAAAAAAAAAAAAGAGAAACCCCAACCCCCAGAAGCACACAGCCAGTAAGCGATGCCTGATTTATCCTTGAACCGTCTCCTGCTTATGGATCAGGATGCATTATTTCTGCCCTGTTTTCTTTTCTTTCCCCCCCACTCTTCCCCTGATGTTCAGTCTTTTTGATCAAAGCAAGGGAGACAGAAGTCTCCTTTCCTGACCTGTTGATGGGAGAAGGGAATCCTGCCCCGGTGCTGGTGAGCGTGCGTTCAGAGATGATGGGGGAGCCCGGAGTGGTGGGGTGCGCGGAGAGAAGGGGGTGGTACAGAAGGAGCTTGATGTCTGCGTGGAGATAATGTTTTGAACATGACGACAATGGATAATTACTATGATCAAAGATTTGTGTGAGGGTATCTTGCATTTCATCACTCTCTGGAGCCGGCCCACCCTCCTGATGGCTGAGGAGGGGAGCAAACGCCATCGCCGGTGTTTCCCACCACCTTCTTTCCCACCAGGATTTCTCCCAGGAGATGGGGTGCTCTGAAGGCTGGGAGTTTTGGCAGGGTGGATGGGAACATGCATGCATGGGAGCCAGGCTCTTCTTAGGGTTGTCCAGAGAGGGCAAGAGGCAATGGTCACAAATGGAAGTACAAGAAATTCTCTTTAAATATGAGAAATGTCTTTTTTTTTTTTTTTTTTTTTTTTATGGTAAGGGTGGTCAAGCACTGGAAAATGTTGCCCAAGGGATGTTGTGGGGTTCTTGGCCTCACGGCGCTGCTGCTTTTGCTGCTGCTCGTAGCGCGTCTTTGGAGGTACCTCATCCAGCACATGGCTGGTAATGATTCTTGACGGGAATTAGTACCCTGTCCATCTGGCCCTGTTCTGCCATCTAGCAAGAGGAGATTAAGTGCACTTAACAACACACCAGCTCTTGTTCAGGCCCCTTCTTCTCAAGCCAGAATCAATAGCAGAACTCTCCAGCTTTTAGAGACTTAGATCCCATCTTTTCATCTCTCTCTCGCTCATTTTTCCCAAGCAGCACACGCTTGATTTTTCTTTTTTTCATGCTGTGGAAATTTTCCCATTCTACCTTTCATCTGAACCCGCCTGGTGTTCGCCCAGCCAGGGCTGCAGCTTGCATGCCAGATAAGAAACCGCACCGTAACTGGGTTCCCCCGTCCCCATCTCCGTCTCGCTCCCGGTTATGAGCTATCTTGCGGCCGCCTTTATCTTCAAAGTGCTTTACAAACACTAATTAATCCTCCCAGCACCCCACTGCGGTAGGGGATGGAGAGCTGCTCGCCTTCACCCACACGTGCCAGGACCCCTCTCCTGTGCCGTGGCTCGGGGTTTCTCTCCCCAGGGCATCCCTGCTTGCTGGGTTGGTTTGCCCTGATTTTGAGGAGCGGGATGCTCTCCTCCGGACAGGGCTAGCAGGACAGTTGGTGTCTGTGTCACCATGGCTGGGGACAAGCATGAAAGGAGTTTGCCTGCAGGTTGCTGCAAACCTCAGGAGCAGCAGCTTCAAGAGGTGAGCGGTGCTGCTTGCCACATCTCCTCCCGAGCACGAGCCTGCTTCTCCCTTTGCTTTTGCTGCTAATTTAGTTGCCTTCCCCAGCTTAATTGCTCTGGGTTTGCCTTCCCCACGGAGCTGCCTGGGGTAACTCGCTGTGTTTGCCCTTGGTAATGACTGTAGGGATGAAGATGCACTTGGGGAGCATGATGCATCTGCCTGATGAGGACACGTCCCCGGGGATGAATGAAGTTCCTATGGTCTACAAGATGATCGGGCAGGACCCTGTGCTCCCCAGGGTCTGTGCAGGGAGGCAAGGGTGGCTGAGGCTTGGATAACAGGTCTGAGCTGTGCTGTTGGGGTGCTGGGGGCAGGCAGCTCAGGCTGCCTTTGCCTGCATCTTCTGTTTATTCCTGTAGTAGCTCTGAGTTCAGAGAGGCTTTTTTTTAAAAAAAAAAAAAAAAAAGAAGCTACTTTTTTTTTCTTTCCTTGCATGAAATGCAAATCAATAGATGTTGTATTCACATTCTAACAAGATGTCAAGGAGAAAAGGGTAGCCTTTCATTCAGGCAGAGACACAAACACACAGAGGGAGAGAAGGGGGGGCAGGAAGGGACAGGAAGGAGGAAGGGAGGCGGAGGAGGGAGGGAGGCGGAGATGAAGGCTCCCGCCGGGCCCCTGCCTGCCGTGGGTGGGCGAGGGAAAGCCCGCAGGCACGCAGGTTTTTGGATACTATTTCCCCAGAGCCTTTTGCATCCCTTCCTCCCCACCCCAGCGCTCCTGCTTCGCTCCCTCAGCAGCTCAGCCCCCTGAGGAGAGCAGAAACCCAGTCAGGGAGCACTGGGGGTCTTTGCAGCCCTGTGGAAAGGCTTGCAGGGGCTGGAAATTACCTTGGGCTGGGCTGGGAAGGGTGATTTGTGGAAGCGGGTGCAAACGCTGTGGGTGGCTGGGGTTGGGAAGAAAAGCGGGCAGGTGGCAGCGGCGAGGACGGTGCCGTCGGGACCTGGTGGTCAGCAGAGAGGCGATGCTCTGCGGCATGTGGTCCTGTGGTCGTGCAGGACTTGGCTTTGGCTTGATCCGTCAAAGGTCCTGGGTCACATTCAGGGACTGGGATCAGCCTGGTGGAGCCTGCTTTGATGTCTGGGTCCTGGGGATGCGTGGCTGGATGTCGTGGTGGAGCATCTGTGGAGGGAGCTGGGCTGCTGAGCCACTCCTCCTCACCCTTCCTCCCTGGTTTGCAGGGAATTGCTTTGAAGCGATGGCCGGTCATGCCGCGTGGGAGGTCATACCGCATTCCTGGGGCTGCGAGGTGGGAATGGGGAAAGGTCCCAATCCTGCTGCAGTACCTGCAGCCCTGGCATGGCTGCCTGCTGCTGAGCTGCCGGGCTCTGCAGCCTCGCACCCTGCGCGCCTGCTTTTGGGGTGCTCTGCCCTCTCTTCCCTGGCCATGCAAGGAGAGGGTGAGGGAATCTCTGCTTCACTGAAAACTTAAGTGTTATTTACCCCTGAGACTAGGCTGATCCCAGATGTGAATATGCATTGAGACAGCTTGGGAAAAAAAAAACCCCAAAAATACGCACAAAAATCATGTTTAAATGTGCCCAGCGGACCATAGTGTCTCCTCACAGATCGGGTGCTGCCTGTCAAATTTAAATATGCATTTTAGATTCTCTGCTTGATATCAAAAAACAACCAACCCCAAATATCCCAGAAAAGCTCCACCAGCTAAATACATATTTATACATCTATTTTTTTTTTTTTTTTTTTTATGTTTTGTGTCTTGAAAATCAAACAAATGAAACAGGCCAGTGCCCTGTTCGGTCTTGCAGAGCTTGTGAGCTGTGATAGATTTGTTTGCCTGACCAAAGCACATTTGTTCCCATTTTGCAGATGGGAAAACAAAGGTGTCGATGCACTAAAGGTCTGGGCTGAGGTCATACTCAGAGCTGCGCTCGGCAATTCGGGTGCCAGCTTAATTGGCCAAAATAGATGCGAGGAGACCGGCTAAGTGTGTGCTGGATTTGGTTAATAGTCATTGCCAGGTGAAAAAAAAAAAAAGCATACGGGAGAAATATGGTGGGAGGAAAAAAAGTAAGAATGTGTTGTTTTGAAATTTGCCCAAATATAGCTTTTCAACTCAGGTTTTGAAAGCAGAGCAACATGTTTGTTCTGAGCCCATCAAACATTTCTGTTAATTAGAAATGATTTCTTTGTTCGTTTCCTTTAGTTCCTCAAGGATAACAATATTTCTTTTTGCCTTGGGCGGGTTCAGAGCTCGCTGGGTGGGTTTTGGAGAGCGAGCTGCAGCCGGAGGATTCAGCTGAGCCCTGAAGCAGCGCGGTCTCCTCCGGGGACAGATGTCCCCGTCCTGGGCTGTCCGCCTAGGATGCAGGCACGTGCCTCGCAGCCCTGGGAAATCCCAAATGCCTCCTTGCAGCCGGTTTCCCAAAGTGCTTATGAAGCAAGGGATAAATTTGCTTGACGTCGGCTGTTTGGGTGTCAATTAAAGGGAAATTCGGGACAGAAATATCGCCATCCTCGTCTCGAGCTGAGTGAGACACTAGCCTCGTAGTTTTTTGCTCAGTGCGATGGTTTAGCTCTTTCAGAGGGGTCAAGGTTATTGCAAACAATGTAACTTTACTCTTATTAAAAGAAAAAAGTCCCTGGGTGCATTTCCTTCAGCATGCTCCTGAAGATGCTGGAGATGGGATGCCTTCAGCAGATAATGTGGGAATATTGTTGAGTTAAAAGCTTTTAAAAACTTGTGGTTTCTTCATGCAGAGTAGAAAATGAATAGAGATTAATGGCTAAAAGCCAGAGAAAGTTTGTCCTGGCGATGCGTGCGTGGCTCCCATCCCTTGCTGAGCGAGGGTACCCTCTCAAGAGCGTGATGGGTACGGCTTTGTGCACCAAAAGCACCATTCCTGCTCCTCCTGGGGCTGCTTTGTATGAAAATAATGCGAGATAAGAGGTTCGTGCATGGAGGGGGATGTGGTTGTCATCTCTGTGATTAGTCTGTGTCGAGCTGCAAAAAGTGGGTGTGAGAAACCTGGGGAAGAAAAACAGCAGGGGAGGAAATAATTGAGGCTTTGTGTCCGGGTTTGGATGCGAGGTGTTTGGTGGCAAAGAGGAGCTGGAGGGCTTCAGCCCTGGCTCTGTAGCAGCTTGGGGGAGTTAATGTTTGCAGCCGGGTGTTTGTGGCTGCATCGTCCTTCCAGCAGTCGTGCACACCCAATGTGGAGCGTCTGTCTTCCAGGAACTCCCTGAGATGATGAGTTTAATGCAAAAAGGAGTCTCGAGGGAGAAGAGTCCAGGGAACTGATGTGTCCTGGGGGACCAAGGATGGTGAGAGGATGCCCAGGCAGATGAGCACAGAGACTAAGGGGAGGAGCAGGATGAAACCCTGGGATGGGAGATGGGGGGACGGTGGAGGAGCTTGTGACCACTGGTGGCAAAAAGCCGTGGTGGGTTGATAGCTGGAATTCCAAAGTATTGGCCTGAAAGTACACTTGGGCTGGCCTGGAACGCAAAAAGAGACCTTTAGCCCCGAGTTAGTGGGGAAGGAGATTGTTTTGAGCAAAACTAAACATTTTAGTTTGTAAGCATTGAAAATGCTTACAATTTATTTTTAACGAAGCTACAATGAATGCAAAATAAGAAACATTTTTTTGTTTAGAACGTGTCAAAAATAAGTGCTGTTTCTTTTGGAAACTTACCTTTGCAACCTTTTTGCTTGGCAGTGCAGCAAAATCAAGCCCTAGCTGGCAAATGCTTTGATCTGGGGGTGGCTATGGGAGGGGGGACATGGCAGAGGCAGCAGGCAGAGAGGCGGAAAGCCGGGTCCGATGCCCTGCGCTGGGGATGCTTCAGGCTTGGCAGGGGTGTGGGAATGTGCCAAGAGGGGTCTGGGGGAAAGCGGGGATCCAGGGGGAAACTGGCAGCCAGGAAGGAGGCATTAGAGAGCCTGAGGGAACACTCCTTGGCCTCGGTGGGAATGGGACAGTGTTGGGTAGGGGGTCTGCAGGAGCAGGTACCCTGGGCTTGGCGTCCTTCTGGGGCTCTGCGAGCCTGCTGAAGGGAAAAAATACGGCTCTGGTTGGGATGCACAGGAAGATTGCTTCTCGGTTTCAGAGATTTTGTGCGAAAAACACCCACTCGTGCTAAAAAGCTTGTATTGCTCGCCAGTTTGCCTCTCTTAGCAGTAGGCAGAGCTGCCGGTGGCTTCCTGGGGAGGGGAGCAGAGCCTGCGGGGAGGCAGGGGCAAGCCAAGGGGCTGAAGCCCAGGGCTGCCCCACTGGCCAGCTCCAGCCTGGGGGCAAAAAATTTCCGAGCCCCTTTGCAGGCGGCTGGTGCATGAGGAGTCGGTGGGACGGTGCCTGTCCCTGTGCCGGGCTGCTCCCTTCATCCTGGGTACCACTGCCAGCTGGTGCTGGGAGGGATGCTTAGGGGGTCGATGCCCGCATTTAACTCCCTGGTTGCAGAGTGAGACCCGCAGAAGAGCGAGTGTGCTTGTGTCAGTCAGCATCTCGAACCAATGGGTGCCTGGTAGGAGGTCTGCTTTCCCCAGTGCACACACTGAGCCTGGTGCTCCTTCTGCTAGTTGTGTGTGCGTGTGTGTGCATGCGTGCGTGTGCAAGGGAAAATCAGAGACACTGACTGCCGGCTCCCGTCTCTCTCTCTCTCTAGCTCACTAACTCAGTCTCCCTCCCTCTGCAAACATTGGATTTAAACCTGCTCAGAATTCAACGCAGACGAAAGCAGTGGCGGCAGCAGCAAGCAGCAAGCAAATCAGCCGCTAGTCTACCGCAGCTCCAAGATGTACCATCCTGCCTGCTGGATCATCTTCACGGCCACAACTGCCCTGCTTTTCATCCCAGGTAGTGCAAAAAGCTTTTTCTCCAGGGGATGGGATGGCATCAGCTCGCACGGTGGGAAAGCCAAGCAGTGTGCGCGTGGGGGACCCAGACTTCATGCATATTGCGCACGAACGCACACATGCAGGCAGGCGGCGAGTTGCTCTGCAGCAGGGAATTGCCAAGTGCTACCAGCGAGCGGGGTTCAAACAGCCGTGCCTGTCACCCGCGGCAGGGTTGACCCCCCGGGCGGGCACCAAGCTGCATGCACCGAGCGGTACTGGCACCTGCAGCAGGGGTGGCCAGGATTGCACGGCAGCCCCCCGACTCGGCAGAGTCTGTCCCCTCGGGCAACCTCTGACTGTAAATGATGGGGTCACGGAGCTTTTTGCCCTTCAAAGTTGGGCACCTTCTGTGCCCTCCCTCTCTCCCAAGCTGTCACGCTATTCCCTGTGCTCCCCCTCATCCCTGCTTCCCTGATTCCTGCCAGGCAAACTCAGGTGCCTGCCCCTCGCTCCCTTTTGCAAAGTGAAAATGAACCCCATAATCCGGGCACCCCGGGGGGACCGCGTCGGGCTGCGGCGAAGGTGCCGCAACCTCCACGAGCTGAGCAGGTGGCTCCCAAAATGCGGGTTGGCCTCGTCCCTATGGCGTGCCAGGGGAAGATGAGGGGGGAGATGCTGGGTTTGGATCCAACGCTGGCTCTGTGCTGATGCTCAGCGGGTGGGTCGTGGCGGGGCAGCGAGCACAGCCCTGCGCTGCATCCGCGGGGAGGGAGCGATGGGGGCGGACAGCAGAGCTGCACGCCCCGGCGGGGGGGGAAAGTCGCTGGCATTTTTTTTGACGATGATGTGCACTTTTAGCAGCTGAAAAGATTATGGTCCCTATGCAAGCAGATGGGGACTGGGTGTCGAGGCTCAGATCCGATCTTAACCCAACATGTGTTTTTCATGACTGTCAGCGAGAATTATGTTGGACTCGGGAGGGCAGGGAAGAGGCACGGCTATAATTTCAGCAGCTTTCCATGGTTTAGTTACAGCGCTTTGCTGTGCAGGGCTGGCGTGTGTGGGAAAAGGATGAGGCTGGCGGAGGAGAGGTTAGCTGTGTCACAGCTGGAAAACAGCTCTTCCCACAACTGTGATGAACACGAGGGGACTCGGGCTAAAACTTGCTTGTGGAGGCTTGTGCCATGGGACCATTCACATCCCGGGGTCCCGTGGCAGAGCGGTGCCACGCTGCAGCCCGAGCCATCAGCAGGTACTAGAAAGGGGTTGGGTACCACTGATGCTCCGTGGGTTTACAGGGGGACGTGATGTGCATTAGTCCCGGGGGGCCAGCGCTTTTCCCCTGGGGCATGCGTTGGCTGGTTGAGGAGCACCGATGAAGGACCACTGATGGCAGTGCCTCCAGCTCTTCAGCAATGCCTTAAACCAAAATGGTGCACCTACAGTTTAGCACGTGAGCCTGAGAAGGATGACGCGGCTGCGTGAGCTGCCTGACTTTGTCAAATGCAAGGGTTTTTTTAACTGAAAATATTATCTTGAGCAAGATAGGGCAGGTTTGCCTGGCGTGGGGGCAGCTTGCCTCATCAGCGCTGTGCCGAGCAGAGCATTGGCTCTTTCACCCTCTTGCTAGATGAGGTTTCTCTGGGTCAAAATTGCAAAGAAATGGATGCAAGGCAGCCATGCAGGTCGTATGGGAGGACGTGTGGCACTTGATGGGCTGTCATCGAGGTGTCCTTAAGCTGCAGGAGATGGCAGAGACCTGGCACGGAGCATTTGCGGTTTGCTGGTGCCCTGCTGCAGTTTCCTCGGGACGTGGCTGTTTGGCCCAAGGCCTGGGCTAGCTCTGACATGTGTATGTGCCGGGGAAGGAAAAGGCCCGTGCATTTAAGGCCCCCAGTAGCCTGGGAGAGGTTTCTTGATCCACACTGATGCAGTTGTAGCTTTCCCTTCTTATTTCTATTAAGCAGCAATATCTGCTTTGGCTCTGAATGTCCCCTGAGCCAAACCAGCCCAGGACTTTGCCCAGCTGGGCTCAGCCATTAATCCATCAAGCTGAAACCTGCTGCCTGGATTAGAGGAAGGGAAATATTCCAGTGTGCTGGGCTGGCTGCTTGGTGCTTTACCTTCCTGCCTCCACACCAACTACATTCTGCCTCAAAGCACAGGATTTGAACATCTCCTCTCCTTTTTATTTTTGCATGGCTTGCAGAGGCTGGATGTTTTCCCTCTCTGCCCAGCCTGGCTGCAGCACTGATTTCAGTCGTGGTTTCACAGCTGTGGGCTGTAATGCAAGTCATGTTGGCAAAGTCTCCCTGGACGGCACCTGGTGCGGAGGGAAGTTGAATGGTCCTTGCTGACCCTCAGAGCCTGCACCTTCCCAGAGTGGGTTTTTTTTGGCTGTTTATTATTTGCAAGTGTAATCCCACGTGTTTTATGCAGGTGACGCTCCCCTGGGACATGCAGAGGCTGTTTGTGAAGTGCAAGCTCTTCCCCCCTCCGTTTTTATCTGAATCCTGCGGGAGTTTTGCATGGGGTGGTTAAAATGAGAAGGGAACCTGCTTTTAGAAGGTGTAATTAGAGTGAAGGGAAACATCACAACTTGAAGGCTCCTGCAGAAAATAGCATCGCAAAGTTATTATTAGCTGTAATAGCTTATTTGTCAGTTTTTTCCTCTTTCTCTTGCTCCCTCCTCTGTTTTTCCCCCCCTGCCTCCCCCCTCCCCCCCCTTACTTTTGTTAGGAAAGATGTGTTTTTCCCATCGGGGCTCATGTTGTCTCGTTACCAATTTACTGTTGTGGAATCTAAAGACACAAAAGGTTAATGCAATAATGAAACCCTGACCTCTCTGGTCATAGAGAGCGTCTTACTCTGCAGCTTTTCATTTCTTTGTAAGACAAGTTTCCATCCAAAATAATTTCGATGGCTTAATGCTGTTGTCATCTGGTGCCTTGGCGGGGAGGTGGGTTCCTGGACATCAGTTGCTCTCTGAGGTGGGATCCTTCTGATGGGGAGGATGCTGAGGATTTTTAATGAGCCCACAGCTGCAGGATGGGGAGGTGGAGTGGGTAATTTAATTGTCAAGCCATTGACAAATGCTTTGAACTGCTGGGCGTTTTGGGTGCTGATGTTTTGAGATGTACTGGGGTGGGCTGTGATGCACTGGAGAATAATTTGGGCCCGGAGGGAGTATTTTTGGCTAATCTGCAGTTACCGTGTGACATCATGGCTCTACAGGTGGCAAAAATCAATGCACATCAGCTTCTTCAGACATTTGTATTGCTGCCTTTGCTGGCTTGGTGAAATGACTTGTCATGGCAGCAGCTCCTTTCAGAGGTCAGAAATCTGGCAGTGCAGCGTGAGATGGACGATCCCGTTTTTCACTGCTCCTGGGCATCAGGGTCAAGATAAAGCTTGCAGAGCTTGGAGAGTCCCCCAGTGTTCTGCCATCACCCCTTGCACCCTGGACCTGCTTTCTGCATCCCTCCAGAGACTCTGGATGTACAAGCCCTTACCTCCCCTGTCTCATCCTCGCTTGGGTAGCACGGCTTTGGTGGTGGTTGTAAATCCAGTCTAATGTTAAGAAACAGACATTGCAGGAGTTAAAAACACCTTTCCATCCCTTCCGAGTATGGAGCCCCTGCCATGGGAGCATGCTTTTCCTGCTGCCACCACCACCTGTGATGTGTCCATCACCTCTCTCCGGTGGGGGATGTTGGACTGGTGGATGGCTGCTGATCCCTGCAACTAAGCCCAAGAATAAGTACCTGGAGCACATTAGTTCTGCTTTAGTGTCATTTCAATATGAGCGAGAGGGACTTAAAGGGATTTTCTATGCTCTCCCAAAGGCTGGGGATTGTAGCGGATAAGGCACTGCAGCCATCAATCCTCCATCAGTTGGAGGTGCTGGGGAAGAAAGAGGCCCCAGCAGGATGGGGAGCATGCACTGGTGGGCATCAGCCCCAAAACACTGCCTGGTCTTCCTCTGCCTGAGGCTTGGGCTGTAGTTTCCTTGTTAGACGTCGATTCCTCCATCCCCTGGCTCCCGGGACAGGGAGAAAGGTGGTGTTGGCCTTTTGGAGGATGTTTTGTTTCTGCTGGGGAGGAGCAGTGCTTGCTTTCATTTCCAAATGACGTGGGGAGGGAGTGTGACGGGAGAATGGGCACACACTGCTTTTGCTCCGTGCAAATCCCTGCGACACAAGTTTCCAGAACAATTTGCTCTGGGGACTGTGGGTTTCAGGGCCAGTGGCTTTCCAAAGTGGTGAACCTTGCTTTGTGTTTTCCAGCAGCTTCTCTTTGACAGTGTCTTCTTTGTGCATTCACTAGTTGCAGACGGCCGGGTGGAGGAGCTTTTGCTGGTGCGAATCCCTGTGAAAACTGAAAAAGGCGAAATGTTTCAAAGGCACTGATGGGAGCTGGGTACCTTAACCAGTGGCTTTGAAAATCTTCCCCAAAGGCTTGAATATTTGGTTATGGTGAATTTCAAGCTGCATAAACAGCTGTGTTCGTATTTTACACTTGAATATGCAATTTGAAGTTTGTGCTCTGCTTGGTTAGAAACCGAAGTCGCTGGGTGAGGAGCGGGGATGGAGGCTGACGGGGTGCCGTGACGAACCCCGGCACGTTTGTGGGGAAAGCAGGGTACCCGGGAGGGTTCCCTTGCTGCAGTCAGGCGGGGATAGAGGAAAACTTGTGGGTTTTTTTTCTGTAACATCCTCCATGACCCTGTGGTCAGCCTGAGCTTTGCAGCCCTATCCTTTTCCCATCCCCAGTTAGGCAAAGCCAGACATTGGTTCCTGTCCCTTCTTACCTTCTGGCCTGAGCATCCCCTGAGATGCTTTTGGCTGCCAGCTTGTGCAGGATGGGGAATGATCTCAGCTGTCACACTTCTCCTCTTTGTTTAAACTTAAAAATAATTTTTGCAGCTCTGCTGCAAATCTCCTTGCCTCCCAGTCATCTCTCCTTTTCCCTAATGAAGGCATGGTATTTAAAATTACCAATGCGGCAACAGCACATACAGAGGTGGCTTTGACACTTGCTGCTCAGTGGGTGGGTTTTTCCAGGGAACTCCTCTTCATTTCATGCTTAGAGGAAAGAAGCACTTTCCTGCCTGCTTCTCAGAAGCTCTAGGACTGTTATCACCCTTGAAGGGTGACTAAGCAAGGTGCTTTGCTAGGTCTGGAGAGGTAGGAATGGCAGGGGATCCATCGCCCTTGTGAACCAATGGTAGCATCAGCCCAGGTATTGCGGGGCCCAGCTGAGCAGGACCTTGGAGCTGGTGGGCTCTCCCTCTAGTCCCTGCTTAAGCTCAGAGATCGTGGGGTGGCAGAGGGCACTGCTTTGGGGCACTGGTTTGAGTTACATGGAGGTGGTGGGCTTCTCCTGGCAGGGCCAGGGAAGAGTGTTTTGCAGAGGAGGTGTCTCTTCAAGATCATCTGAAGCAGGGAGTGGTTGCACGGTCACAGAAAGCAGAGATTCTGGTTTCAGGGGCTTTCTGGCAAGGGGACTTGGTGCTTCTCATGGCTCTCATGTCCTGGATGTGTCTCCAAGGGCTGAATTTCCCAGATGGACACGTCAGCCTTGGGCACCAAAGCTCAGCTAGCTGCAGAGGCCCATCGGTGCCTCAGTGTTGCGAGCAGCCTCCTTGGGAGGAGCCGTTTGGGGGAAGCTGGACCTGTTGCCTGTGCGGCAGAGTCATGTGTGCGCTGAACACGTGTGAGATGAGGCAAGGAAGGGGGAAAAAGAAGAGTTATTTTTAGATTTACTTTTCTGTGAATTCAGCGCTAGTGAAAAGTGCTGGATTGACAGCTCTGAAGACTGAAGCGGGCTGCAAACCGTGGGGAAGGGGTAGCCTGACAAACCTTCCTGCGAGCTCCATGCTTCAGGATGGGATGCTGGGACCGGACCTCATCAGCTCAGACCGTCTGGACAGCAAAATCACAGGGGGTGTCCATTGTGTTGGCCAGGGCTGGTGCACTGGTGGGGTTTTATGTAGAGGATACAAGCTTCCCGGGTAACAAGCTGGGTTTACCTGTGCTTGATGTGGCTTTGTCCTTTGTGGCTCACCCCGTGGCGAGTTCCTCACGGCTCCTCAGCCACATGAGGACCAGCTAAGCCTGCAGCAGTAGGGCTTGGGCTTCCTTCTGGTACAGCAGGAACATTACCCTTTCCACTAACCAAATTTCCCAGGCACATTTCTTCCCCATGCTCCTTGCAGAGCATGGAAGAAGAGGTCTTTGCTTGGGGCTTTGGACCCTCAGAGCAGCTCCAAACTGGTGAGACTGGGAGGGAGCCAGGCTGCCTGCGCCCCACGACATGCTCTCCGAGCAGCGTTCCTCTGCTGTCCACCTGCCAGCCTGTCGCCTGCTCTTGCCTGACTGTTTACTTCTGGCTTTTGTTTCCTGGACTTGTTGCTATGCATGCAGCGTGTGGAAGGAGCTCCAGCGAATATAGGCCACACTTTGATTGTTCAGCAAGCTGGAAAATGATGATTATAATTTTTGACAGAAGGGGAGGAGGGGGAAGGAGATCTCTGGGCTTTCAAATCTGCTCTGTCATAAGCAGGATCTTGCAAGGGCCTTCTGATGACTTCTCCCACCCCAAAGGAAATGGCGTTTGCATAGCAAGAGGGGTTAGAGGAAAAATTCATCCTTTTGCAAGGTCAAACCAGCACTTCTTTCACCAAGCCTTCCACCTTGTGCGGCGGTCCTGTCACAGCGCATAAGCGAAACGTGGTCGGTGTTGCCCAGTAATCGAATGGGAAGCATCCAAGAGAAACCTGGAGGCTGCTAAAAAAACCCCATCCCTGTTAGAGCAGCACACGTGGGATGCATCCTTCGTGGTGCAGCTGCTGGCGGAGGTCGTGGCAGAGTGCTGCCTGCAGCGCCAGCCCCAGGGGACACGGGCGTTAAGGTCCTTAAAGCCAGCCTGTGCAGAGCGTCCTGAAACTGTCTGGAAATGAAGCCCAAAAGACCCCATAGACTTATCCCAAACAGGCAGCTACATCTGGGGCCACATCATGGCTGGACCTTTCTTGGCACATTCTTGGGTGGTAGCAGAGCCCGTGGAGACCTTAGCTGCTCCTGCTGTGCCCCTTCCTGGCTCAGCAGTCCGGACAATTGCCGTTGGGATCAGCTGCACGGTGTCTGCCAGATCTGCCAGTTTATTTATTTTATTTAACAGCGTTGGCTAATTTCCACTTTAATTTTTTTTTTTGTTTATTTTAATGCGATCACTTCTAATGAGGCTAATGACATTTAGTCTCCATGGTGGCGCATTTTAATTTGGTCACCGAAATGTCAGCACGAGGCAGTCGCCTCCTATCTGCCCACGACAAAAGGCACCACAGACAAAGGGGCTCTGTCCCCGGCCGTCCCTCGCCCTCCTTATCTCCTGCCTCCCAGGGACGGGCCAGGACGTTTGGCAAAGCCGCCCTCCTGCCGTCCCCTCCTCTGCTGGCACCAGGGGTGCGGGCTCGGCCGCCAAACGCTGCAAGGATGAAAAGCGAGGGCTGCCGGAAACGCAACCTTTTGAGGCGAGCCAGCACAACATAATTAATCTGATGTCAAAACCTCTAAGCAAAGTTAGCTTTGATTGGCAGGGAAATCTGTCAAATAGGTCATTCTGCTGCCCGTGGTGCTTTTCTCTCTCTCTCTCTACCTTGCCACCTCTCCTTTCCAAGGCTGGGGTGGCAACTTGCTATAGCCAGGTGGGACCTTCCAGCTTGCAAAGCGTGGACCAGCATCTCCTCGCTCTCACTGGAGCCGGTGGCAGGGCTGGTGCCATGGGACAAAGCAGTGTGGGCACTCGCGAACCCCTTTGCTGAAATGCCACAGGGTTGGCAATGGGACAGCAGGGTGGGAGCCAGGGTAGGGGGTCCATGAGCTGAAAGTGGACGTAGGCATTTGCAGAGGTCGAGGTGGTCGAATGCTGCAGTGTGAAATCGGAGAGGGCTCTGGTGCAAAGCTGGGGTGTCAGGAGCAGCCTAAAACCCAAGGGGCGTGGTGCTGGGGTTGCAGGTGGCTGCGCTGGAGAGATGGCAACTTCTCTGCGTTGTGTTGTACTTGAGTCCTTTCAAGACGTTGAACCTTAGAAGCCCGAGGCATTTTGCTTAAGAATGAGTCCTTTTTTCTGCAATCTGGGTCCAAATGCAGCTGAATTTGATCTGTTCTCCTTTGATCTGTTCCTCCTCTCCATTCTGTGTACCGGGAATGGATGAAGATTAAAGTTTGCAGCTTCTGAGCGAACTAGGTTGCTCATCACTGCATGATACCCAATTACCTGCTGATACCTCAGGAGTAAGAAGGTATTGATCCTGCTTGGATTTGAACTTGTTGAACCAAAGAGTCTGGATATTTCAAATTTGTTGCTTAGGATATGCCATTTCCTTCAGGAATCAAAGTGCGATGCAGCCTGTGTTTCTGTGTCCCGTGGTCCTCGGAGCTGATGGAAGGTGGGTCTGTTGTCTCTGCCCCATGGGAAATGACCAATAAGTGATAAATAATAGCATCTGTGCTCTCCACAGTGCAGGAGGGAGGTAGATGTAATGACTTTTGTAATGTGCACAAGGAATATCTCCATTTTACTGAAAATGAGTCCCCAGAAGCTGATTTTTTCCCCCCATGTGGGTGGTTTTCTGTGTCCTCCCCACACACCATCTCTTTGTGAGCACTGCGGGCTACAGAAGTGCCTTTGATGGCATCCCCTGTGTCTGCCTTCCTCCTGTCTTCTGCTGCCTGTCATGTTCCCAACCAAAAATAGCCTATCAACTCAAAATAAAAACAAAAATTCTCCCAAAATTACCTGGTGAGAAGAGGCCTGAGGGACTGGATCGAAACATTTATTGCTGAAACACGGTGGTATCAGGTCTTACTCTTGCATAGTGGTTGTTTCCAGTAGATCTTAAAACACTTCACGAAGAAGAGAAATTTCGTTGTGCCTGTTTTTACAGACAGGGAAGCCAAGGAATAAAGAGGGAAAATGACTTGCCTGAGGCATGTGCAGACGTGTTAAAAGACATGTCCTTGCTGTAGCTCCAAATCTGAAGTGGAGGTTTCTGCACGTTTTTCCTTGTGAAACACTGGGTTTCGGTTTCCTCCTTTGAGAATAACAGGAGAAAGACTGTGAGATCAATACATTGGGTCCTAAAATCCTTGTGCTGTGCTGCTGGAGCATCACAGGGCTCTGGGCTTGCACTTACGTGACTGTGGGAGCAACTGATGCCCTGGTTAGTGGTACTGGCTGAACCACGCTTAAGGCAGCGATGCCTGGAGGTGGGAAAACGCGAACTCACAATCAGCAAGAGACTTAGTCTGGCTTTGTGAGTCAAGGGGCACCCTCTGCCCCTCTCAGAGTTGGTGGGAGGGCAGCACGTGCTTGATCCCCCTGCCCTTTCACGTCTCGTCTCTGCCTGCCTTGCCCCAAGGTCCGAGAGTGATGATCTCTGAGGTGAAACCAGGAGGTGAGCTGAGAAGAAATTCTCAAGCATGCTCTTCAGTCATCCTTTGGGCTCCAAATGGAAATGCTCTTTGCAATTTAACGGAGAGCACGCATTTGTCCCGGCAATGCTTGCCCTGCATCTGCTTTGTGTGCTGCAGCATCTGCCGGCCGCTCCGAGGCGGAGAGTAGATACCTTTGCCAGCCTTTCTGTATCCCCGGGATACTTTATCTTTATAAAGTAGCAATAAGTGGACAGTATAATATATTTCACTTTTAATAAGGTGTTGCCAGTTGCACACACTCCGCAGAGCAATTAGTGTCAAAAGCAGCTAAGCAATGGCGGGGAGCTGTAATTCGACTGTTTACCGGGTTGGAGGATTTATGGGCTGGCGTTGCGGGGAGCCATGGTCGCAGCTTGGCTGGAGATACGGGAGGTGGTGTACACTGGCTTTAAAACCACGCGTCTCTTAGCTGTTGAGAGTCCTGCCGAGTCATGACAACTCTTGAGAGAGAGGCCCAAATGAGCCACTACTTCATTTTGGTGGCCCCCCAGCTCCGAGGCTTGGGAGGATGCCTCCAAAAGGAGATGCTGAGCCTGCTCAGATGTGCCAGCCAGCCGGGCGGTTGCCCAAAATTCAGGTAGGGGGGATCTGTTTGCTTGTTGTGCATTGGCCTGGAAGGCAGAGCTTTGTGGCGTGAGGTTGTCCTCATTGGGGAAGAGTCCCATCTGGGTCGAAGGCAGACTCTGGGCTTGGTTGATACACGGGCATTGAGCTGATGGAGATGTTGTGACAGGGCTGGAAAGGGGAGTTTTCAGGTCTCAGGGAGGCTCTTCTGCATCCTTCCAGCCCATGAAATACGTGGAAGTATCCAGAACTGTTGGGAGACTATACTTGGTGGTGCTGCTTCGCATGAGAGTAACCCCTTTTGCTGCGTGACGTTTTCTGTCCCAGGCATCCACGACTTCTTGCTTTATTTTTAATTTTTTTTAACATTGAGGCATGTTGGGCAAAGAGCTTCAGTGAGCTCAGCCCGGGGAGGTGCTTGTCTCTGCCTCCTTCCTGTGAACTGAACATCCCCTGCCTTTGTCTGGGGACTCTCTGATCATCACAGGTTACACTGTGCAGTAGGAAGGCAGTTTTTATAAAGACTGCCTGTGTGTTGATCTCTCTGCCAAGGCAGTCAGCTAAGCGATCCTGCCAGAGCCCTCCTACCCAGATCTAACTGAGCTTATGCTGGCGCTTGGGGTGCAGGTTTCCAGAGGCTTGGCCCAGCAGTCCTTGGCTGGCAATAGCTTTGTGGGAGGACAGAAAGCGGCGTTACACTAAAGAGGTGGTGTGGATGGAGGTGCCACTGCGCCTAACGGTACGGATCGGGCTGCAGATGCTGCAGATTCAATCCAGCCCGGATCCGCCGTGGGGAAGCAAACTCGGTTTGTGTCAGATCTGTCGGATCTGATTTCGGGGATCTGAAATCAGCCCGTTGAGGAATGCACGTGAAAGCTCCAGCTTGCAGCTGCTAACGGAGTGAGGCGTGATGCCAGGGGTGCAGTGGATGGGTTTTGCACCCCTGGTCCCTGGGTGCCGTTGGCTCTGTGCATCTCAACCTGCACCTCTCGCAGCGTTCACCAACCCAGCCCCTGGGGCAGCCCCGCTTCCCAGGAGAAGCCTTCACCTTCTCCTGCAGAAGGAACAGCCAAAGCATTTGGTTTCTAGAGCGAGCACAGGCAATATTTCTGAGCCTGTGCTGCCCCTGTCTGCTCCCCCTTTCCCACCCCCTGTTTCTCAGTTCAATAAAGTCCCAGTTTCTTGGGTTTGTTCTCCGAATTGAAAGCCTTCCATTTTCACACCTCTGTAATTGGTGCTATCTGTTGAGAGAAACTCTGCAACTCCAGCCAGCCAAGGTCAGGAGGAGCTGAATTGAATTAAAAGGAGTAGAAATTGGTTCGAGGTGGGCAGAGGGCCATGGGGAGAACTATGCAATTTCTCTCCTCGGGGCTCCTGATGAGCAGAGCGAGCGGCAGCTTCCCATCTCAGCCCGCAGGGGGCTGACATCGGCCCACCCACACCTTAATCTGCACACTGAGGTGGGCACCTCTCAATTGAAAACAAGGAAATGAAACCCAGCATCTTCTCCTTTTATCTGGTCAGCGGGACGGGGCTCTGCTCCTCTGGTTCCTTGGCTAGGATGCTGACAGCTGTCACTGAAATGACCTTACGGTGATTAAATACAGCAAGAAATGATATTTTTAATAAAAAAACTAAAGCTGTGATATAAGCTGATGGCTAGGAGATTTAAGGTGCTGTGCGCTAATCCTGCCTGTAACTCAAACCCAGGTAGAAAAACCCCAGTGCTGTCAGACTGAGTTAAGGGTGATCATCCTGGTGTTTGGATCACGGTTCCCCAGCTGTCTCTGCTGGCTTAAGTTGGTGTAAAACCAGAGCAACTTCAGCCAAAGCTGATGGATTTATATCCCTGTGGTAGACCTATGGCTAGAGAGTGTGCTGGGAATTGCCATGGTGTGGAGTTGTCTTAGGAGAATAGAAGTGATGCTTATAGCTCTTATAGAGCTGCTTGGAAATTTTCGCACATTCCCCCCACCCCCCCCGCCCCCGTCTTGAAAAACGCCTATTTCTTCACTCTCAGAATGTATGACCACTCTTTGCTTGGCTCTGGAAAGTTCGCTTATCTTGAGGATGCTGTTTCTAGGAGCAGGAGAAGACCCATCCCAGGAAGGGAGTGCTGCGACCTCCAGCCCTTGCTCTGCCCTTATCCCTCAGCCTACACAGAATCTCTCTTCCCCAGGCCAGGCTGGGCTGACTTTCTCTTTTGGAGCTCTTCTACTGGGTGTATAATTAGTGTTTATAAGGGATTTGGCCCTAGGTCTTCCCCAGCCCAGCTAAATGTCCTTGACTCTTCAGAAATAGAGCCGCTCTCGCTTTGGTGCTGGCTTGGTGAGTATTCAGAGTAGAGTGGCTCCAACAGGATAGCGCAGAAAGGGGGAGACGTTTCAAATGGTGAAATTTCAGGCAACAAGGGAACAATTTTCCACCCACTTCTGAGCTGGAGCGAAGCCCTTCCAGTCTCTCTTTCTCTCGCTCCCCAGCTGGGCTGGCACCGGGGATGTGCCATTTATTAGAAGCAGCAAGAAGGCACATGGCCAAGGTAGCCTTGGAGGATGCCAAGCGCAGTACCCTGGCTGCCCAGCTGTTTGGAGGGTGTGCTTGGAGGATGTCCCCAACCCCATTTTTTCCTCCAGGGGACTCAGTGCTTGTGGCTTCACTGTCCCCTGCTCCCATCCTCAGGCAGGAGAGGAGCCACTGGCACGGCTGCAGCCGGCAGAGCACCCTGCAGCCGCCCCAGGCCCCCTCTCTGCCTCTCTCGTAATTTATACAAGAGCAAGCCGATGTTCCCTTTTAAATTGACAAAGGCAGAGAATGCAGCCCGGGAAGCCCTCTGACCCCAGAGCCCTGGTCCATGAAAATTACAGGCACTGTACAGCACGTTTTCTCTTGATGTACTTGCAGTGGGGAGATGCTGGTTAATTTGCCAGGACTCAGAGGTGACCCGGGTTTAATAAAGAGGATTAATGGATTTGAGCTAAAGGTCTTGGCTGTTTTGAGCTGATAGCCTTCTCCTTCGAAGACACTACGGCAAGGCACAGCTCAGCCTCTTGCGGGGAGAGGTGGAGGCGGCTCGCTTAAAGGAGCACACTGCTGTGTCGGCAGGTGATTTCCTCGGGGGTCAATTAGCAAAGCCAGGTATCCCGACCTCGGTCTCCCCCGGCACGGGCAGCACTGCTGTGAGGCTGCCAACCCGCCCTGTCTCCTGCCTGTCATTGCTGCCTCTGGAGACGGCAGCGGAGCAGGGAGGCTGGCGCTGCTCCGGGATGTCCCCTTCCCTTCCCACCTCCGGGACACGTGTGCCACCCTGGGCTGGGAGGACAACTGGGCGGCTGAAGGCGAAGAGCATGCCAGCTGGGCACAAACCTTGCACTCAGCCTTTTGCTCCTCTTCTGGGGTTTGATGTCGAGTTTGGGCTCAGACCCATCGTTTCTGCAGCTAGCCCTGTGCTGTGGCTGGTTTAGGCTAGGCGATGACAGCAGTGCTGTCCGGCCAGCGTACCCCTATGGCAGTAAGGCTGACCTTACTGAGACGAGTTTCTATTTCATACCAAGTCTGGCAGTGCTTCCCACAGTGATTTACACTCTTCCCTGGCCCCTCAGGAAGGAGAGGCAGGGTTTTAGGGGGACTCTGCAGTGGCAGGGACCCTGGGAGCAGCAAAGGAGAGGGTTTGGCTCAGGGGCTGGGCACCTGAGCATTGTCACAGCGGGGTGTAAGGAGCTAGGTGGGATGGAGAGGGAGCTTTTTGCTTGGGGAGGAAGAGAAGGATGCACATGTAAGGTGTAAGTAGTGTAAGGGAGCGGGTGGCAGGGCTGAGCAGGGGGGACAGGCAGGAGCTGCACGAAGGCAGTTTGTCTCGGCAGATCTGTGCTGCCTTCCCTGCAGGCAAGTCTGTACGTGCTGTTCTTGTAAGGGTTAACAACAGTCCTATGAGAATGATCCCACGGGGCTGTCAAAACTCGTAGCAGGAGTGATAGGCTGCCAGTGGCTGTGATGGAGAAAAGGCTGAGCTGAGCCACTGCCATACCCCCCTGCTCTGCCTTCTCTCTTAATGTTCCTAGCACTGAGAGAGCAATGAATTCCCTGTAGCGTCCCGCTCCCTGGCCCTGGAGTCTCTGGCGATATTCCCGTAATAAGTAAGTGGAGTACTTTGGACGGAAGCAGCAAGGGACTGGGCCACTTTCCCTGCCGGGAAAATGCATGCACGATCAATGCAATCAACTTGCCCTTCAGGTCCTTTTTGGGTTGGATGGAAGAGATGCTCTGACTGAAACTCATTTATTGAGTAGAGAAGGTGCAATGAAATTACAAGCTGTAGCTTTTACCAGCTCCTGGCTTCTGCCTTGTCTTATTCTTACTCAACAGCATGCCTAGTATTATGAAGCATTATTCTCTTAAAACCCCATTTCTCCTCTTTTCAGAGAAGTAGGTAGCACCCAGCAATTCATCCTTTGCCAATCACGGGTAGAAGTGTTGAACAAGAGATCCCAGCCTCCGAACGCTCCCCAGCGCGGAGCTGGGTCATCTCTAAACTATTACTTCTCTCTCTAGGGCCAGCCACGGACCTGTCTTACCTTGGCACTCATCAGGGAAATCCAAACAAATGATTTCCTTGCAGAGCTGAGCATGAGGTCAGAACTGAAGCCGTTTGCGCTCTCCTCCTAAGGAATCCCACAGCTCTTTAGGACAGGAAGCGAAGGTATTACATGTATCGCGGAGAAATTAAGTACAGGAGCCTGAAAGAATGATTCAGCAATTGCACTTCAGTGTGATGCTCTGTTATGATGGATCCTGATGCGCTGCTGGATGGCAGCTGCAGGTGGAAACCACGGAGGGAGTTTGTAAGGGGTGCGTGTGGCCGCACAAACCTTGAGCATCGTTCAGAATGAAGTCACATTTTATCCGTCCGAGCTTGTGTTTTGGTCACTTCAGGCTGATGCTGGCTATTTCTTTTTTGTCTGAAAACATGTGACTCACGGGGAATTTTTCCCTTTATAAACAGGCCTATTTTCGAGTCGGTGCTGAAATGAAAAAAGAAAAAAAGAAAAGAAATCATGAGTTTGCTGTCATTTAATCTCTTGTGCTGCTCTTACTTACCAGCCGCCACAGAGCTCGGTGCACTAGCCTGTCTGGCAAATAATCTTTAATGCTCACAAGTGGCCAGGATTTGGGTTTTGTCTCACATCCGCTTCCTTCAGCAGCCTGGCAGAAAGCAGCACCACCTCCATAGCATCATCTTCCTCGGGAGGTGTGAAGGCAGGCTCCTGGCAGGGCTGCGTCCCTGCCTGCTGCGGTGAAGGTTTTCTGATGTGACACAAGAGATCTGGCTCACGGCCTTGTGCTGCGTTCGTTTGTCTGGGGGGCTGGGACCAAATTTAGCTGTGTGTAGATGGGTGAAGTGTCTCTTTCTGTCAGCGACGGGGACTCGTCCGGTGTGCAAAGAGGAACGCTTTGGCCCCGCAGCCACTTCCCTGAGGCTGCTTCCCGGGTACACCCTGGCTTTGGATGCGAAAAGCAACTTTGCAGTCAGGTCAGGTGCTTTCCTTGGAGCTGAGCCCTGCACCGAGCCGTCCTCACAGATCTTGCCTCGCCATGATGTGGGGGTGCCTCGGCGGGGACCCCCCCTGTGCAGCGGGGTCTTGCAAATGAGTCAGGCTGCAAGAGGGCTGTTGCCTTAATGCATTCAGCCTGCATTGTCTCCCCTCTGCTGCTGCCTGTAATTTATACCTGAGATGTCATGTATTATTTAGCTCGGTGTTGGAGATTAGAAATGCAGTTCGCAGGAAGGAGCTGGGCAGAGCATCCCCGGCTCCGGTGCTCTGCCTGGGTTTTGTCTGGGAAGTGAACGGAGCGGCTCCGTGGTCCGACCCCCCGGCCCCGCACCGCTGCTGCGGCTTTTCCCAGGATAGCTCTCATCCCGGGCATCAGGCCTAGCGCGAAATTGCTGTTCACCCCTGCAGCAGGAGATTTAATTATCATTAGCTTAGCTTGCATAGCTCCACGTGGTGTTGTGCAGCTGCGAGTTTATCTGAGCCTTTTAAAAATCCAGCTGCAATATATTTAGTTTTCTTCCCCTTTCCTTGTGTTTTTATTCTTTGCCTCTTACAAAAGCTTTGCTATCCTATAATGGTTTGGGCCACTTTGGCAGCCTGTGACCGCAGTGCATACTCGAAGAGAGGAGGAGGATGCATATTTCAAGGAGACTTGCAGCCAGGCAGCAGTAGCAACCTGTGGGCATGTGGAAAAATATGTAAGTCCCATTCCCAGGGCTTGGGCAGTTCTTTGCAGTCTTTGATGTTTATTTTATAGCCTGTGAGTTACACTGGGAAAAAATAAGTCAGAAGTGTTCAAAAATCGCCTTTTACTTCCTGGCAGGTTGTGAGCAGGGGTCAGGGTCGTGGCAGGTGTGGGAGGAAGGGGGGACATCCCTGGGGAATTTCCCTCTGTGGGTTGGAAAAGCCAAACTCCCCGAATTGCCCAAATTTTCAAGTTTTTTTTTCAAGACCGCAGCAGCCTGTGCAATGAGCTGGGAAAAACCCAGCCCAGTCGCTCCACAAAACTGCTGCCTTTCAGCAGAAGTTTGTTTGCATCAAGCAGTTGCCACAAAACTTTCTTTTTTAAGCTCAAATTTTTTTTTTTTTTTTTTCAAACGAAAATCCACTCTTGCTGGGAAATCCCAGGCAGGTCCTTGTCCTTTGGGCCAAATCCCTGGCACGGTGACCTTTTCTCATAGCTTTCCCTGTCCTTTCCCCACCCGCCCCACCCAGCCCTCGAAGCCGGTTTCCCCCCATTGCCAATAAAGGCAAACAAAAATTAAATCTGTAATTATCATTACTAATTCCACTTAATTAGTCACAAGCCAGCAGCCAAATTGGCTTTCTCATAATTATCAGATAAGCAGTAAGCACATCTCATAGATTATAATTAACACTGCTTAATTAAAATCTAATATACATACACCCTTTCCTCAACATATGCCTAATTGGGTTCACAGACAGAGGGGGTGTGAAGCCCCCATCCCTGTTGCTCCCCCAAAGGTTCGTTTGATGCCACTTCTGTGTTAAGTTGGTCGTGGGATGCTCTTCTTCGTTTGCTTTAAAACACCTCGGCTCAAAAAAAAAGGCATCTCCCTGATGCCTGATGAACTCGCACAAGATACTCTTGCGACTTAACTATTTTTTATTATTATTGTTATTGCTCCAGCTGTGACCCCTCCATAATCCCCCATCTACGCTGGGCTCTGCAATAATAAAGCAGCTTGAATAAATTACGCTTTCAAAGGCGAAGGCCGGATTTTGGTGCTGAGCTCTGGAAATTGCTGTCTCTCTTATTTCCTTCTTAGTTTCCTGAGTGGGGTTGGGAAAGGCTTTGAGGTGATGGTGAAGCCTTGTGCATCGAGGGAAGCCCTTGCCCTTGCTTGCACTCTCCCTGTCCATTTATATCTCTGTACAAAATGCTCCTGCTGACCCCTTTCCCATGGGGACAGTAGCTGTGCGGTGCTGGGGTGCAAGAAGGACCTTGGTACCCTCCAGGGCTTGGATGAGGGGTTGGTGCTCGCAGGCAAGAGCCTGCAGGTGATGGTCTATGCGCAGGGGTAGCCTTTAGCTCCGCTTTCCCTGCGTGCTGGTGGAAACAGTTGTGGATGGGAAACCAAGGTCTGAGCCAGCTCTGCTGTCCCTGGGGAGCCACTGCCTGCCCGGGTGTCACAAGGGGCCACCAAGCCTTCAGTATCCCCTTGCAGGTGCCCTGAAGAGGTGACTTGTAAGCAGGGCGCCTGTTGCTGGCACTGTCACCGTCTGACCTTGTGGCAATAATTACATCTTGTTCCCAGGGAGCCGTGCCTCCGATTTGCAGAGAAGCTCTCGCCTATTTGGCTGCCTGAGAAAAGCAGGAACTACTGATAGTGCTGATTATTAATTAGATCATTTGCCTGCCAGTTTTTGCTGAGCTAATATCTGACTGGTGAGTTGATTCATTGTGGGAGATTTGCGAAATGTGATTTCTCTCTGAGAGATGCTGAGCTGAGCTCCTTGCAGCCGGGATGGAGAGAGGCTCCTTCTCCAGGACTTAGTCCCAGCGAGGGCTCCTGGCTGGGATGCCGGGGCTGGAGACCCCTCCTCTACGCAGGGCAAGACATGGGGCATCGCCATCATGAGTGCCGGTCCTTGAGGATGGGGGCTTCCAGCTGAACCGCTCCGGCTGGCTCTTCCTGGACCAGAGCATCGTGGCTGTGGGTGATGCAAGGGCATCCCACTGCTCCGTGATGTGAGCTAATCTCGAAAGGCCTTTAATGCGGCGGCTGCGGAAAGTAAAGGCTTGGCACGTGTTCTGGTGTCAGGGGGAGGATTTGCGGATTAGAGATGTGTAATTGTATGTAGTGCATGACAAAACAAAATAAGTGGCAAAAAGAACTCAGTCGTATTAAGAATTCAAAGCAAGCATTAAGCTTTTTTGCATTAAGGAAAAAGAAAGCGAGCAAAATGTGCGAGGCAAAATTCCCTTTCCTCTCTGCAGCCTTTGCTCCGTGCTCTTGCCCGCTGCGATGAGGTGCAGCCTGTGTGCGGTGCTGGGGGATGAGGGACGCTCGCCGTCTGCAAGAGAGAGAGAGGCCAACGCCTTCCAAAAACTTTTCCTACCCAGGTGCCAGACTTGGATGGATTTGCTGGCCGGGGACAGATGTGCATTTGGAAAATGAAGGTGAAACACAGCCAGGGCTTCCTGGCTGGTTTTCCTGGTGATGTTGGCATGTGTTGGAGCAGCAGCCAGGTGCCTTGAGCCAGTGGTGTGGTCCAAAGCCGGTTACAGGAGGGGCTCAGCTAAGCCCCTGGTCCACGCCGCCCCTGCTGCTGTGCAGTCGAGCATCTTAGCAACTGGTTGCTCGCGAGCTTTTCACTAGACCGTGCGAGGCAGCTGTATGCTTTTTTCCGTGGGGATTTCTCGCCATCATAAGATCTTCCCAGATTAAGTAAATAATTTCACATTAGCTTAATTAAGTCTAATAGACTCATTAGTTCACTCTTTGCGCACGTTCCCAAGGGAGCGATGGCCGGGAACCGTGAAGAGTTGCTGTGGAGAATTCCTATGGCATCTTGAAGGCAGGTGCCAGCAGCTGGGAGCTCTGCTCCTGGTTGAAGGTTGAGCTCCAGGAGGTTCGGGGGTTAACAGTTCACATCCTCATGGCAGCTTGAATCGTGGGCAGGTCTTTCCTACCCAAAATGTTGCTGGATTTTGGGCTGGCTGGTGGCTGTGGCCGTGTTGGTGGGTGCAGTGTCCCGAGCAGGAGTGTGGTCCAGACCATCCCCTGGTGTCACAACAGTCCCCGTGTGCTTGGGGATACCTTGACCTGCTTTGAACATGGTGGAACCGTGAGACCAGTTTGGCAGTCCCATGAAGTCAGACTTTGGGCTGAATTTTTTGATGCTTTTGCAGCACTTTTCTGATTTCTACCTCATGCTGGGTCCATGAAACCAAGAGATTCCTAAGCCCACCATGCTCAGAAGCATGGAGAAGAGCAAGGGGCCCTGATCCGATGGCAGGGTTTGGATGGTTCCTCTGGGTGCGTCACGGGATGGCAGGTCATGGCAGGAGCGGCTCCTGGATGGTGCTTTGCCCAAAGCCGCAGGCGGGGGACGTGGAATGACTGGTAGGGGACAGATGTTGAGCTGAGTAGCAGATGTGTGGGGAAAAAAGCTGTGGCTTCCCTGAACAGAAGTTGATGGGGAAGGGAAAAAGCTGACGGAAGCTAAAATGTATGTGTGCGTGCGGGTGCTTGCCAGGGGATGGAGCATATCCGTGGCAGTAGGGGAGGATTTTGGCTTTTCTGTTACCTGCCTTCCTGGTGGTGTGTGATACTGAATTATATTGCGGTGCACAGGACATTTTTATGATGCATTTTAAAGTTACATCAAGGGCACTGAGAGCATATGGGTAGGTGACCTTTTTTTGCATTTGCATAAATCTAAATAAATAAAATTGAGAGAGGAAGGCAGGGACCTGTGGCTCTCCTCATTCTACTGGCATGTTTCTCTCCTGCACGCAATGCTGAGGAGCAGAAAGCACAGAAAAGGGAGGTAGACATCTGGTTTCCCTTTCAAAAGTGTTGCCTGTTCTTTATTTATAAAGAAATTATATTATTTAAAGCCAATACTCATCTCCTGTACAGCAGAAGGGCAGAGATAGGTGGATGGATTAGAGGGAAGTGGATTGTGCATATAAATGGGAGTTAATTTTCTGATTCTTTGGAGAAGTGAAACCTAGCTGAGAGCTCTGTGGGGCTGGGGGTTCCTGGTGGTATTATGCCTTCAAAAGCAGCGTGAGAGGAGCCTGTCCTGGCCAGAGGGATGCTGCATCGCAGCATGCCAGGTACCACCCTCTCTTCTGCATGGCAGAGGGGCAGGGTCGAATGGAGAGCCGACAGCATCCCTTGGGCGTCGGAGAGGGCAACTTGTGTTGGTACTTGTGGTTTTGAGCCTTGGGCCTCCAGATCCCACCAGTAACGTTTCTCTTTGCCTCATGATATGGTGTGACTCTGGATGGGCAGCGGGGTTGAGTCCTGGCTGTGCATCAACTCCAGCAGGGTTGGGAGTGGGAAGGGAATAAATTGAAATGCTAAATATACCCAGCAGGAACCAGCTGGAGCCAGTGGAAACCTCAAATATATACCTATAGAAGAAGACGACAATGTTTCATTTATTTTGTTTTATTTCACAAGAAAAATCTTCACAGCCCAAACTGTCACTTTGGAAATAATTCGTGGCTGAGGATTTCAACACCCACTCCAATGATATTTTATTCTGACCCTAAACAAAATCAATAGCTTTTTTTTCCTCCTCCTTTTTCTTCTTCCTTGAGAAAACAGTATTTTTCAGCTCAGTGGAAGAAGAAAATAGATTCTGCCCAGTGTTGTTAAAAAGATATTATAACCAGTGTCTCTGGAAGTGTAAAAAGTACATGATCTAATATGTCTGAAGCAATTTTGAAAGGCTGCTTTATTTAGGATAATGGAGAAGCAGCAGTAAACCTCATAATCTTCCTCGATAAAGAGTGCAGCAGGAGGGTTCAGAGCCGCAGCTTTCTGCCCTGGCTTCTTTTTTTCACCTGTCAGAGCCAGGGTTCAGTGCTGGCTGGGGCACAGCGAGGCAGTGGTACCTCCTGCCGATGCTCCTGCCCGCCGGGTCACGCTGGGGGATCAGAGGGGGTCCCACTTTGGGTCTGTAAAGCCCCTGTGGAAGGGAGGGGGCCTCTGGGGTGCAGAAGAATCTCTGGGAGCGTTTAGGGCAGCAGGGACGTGGCAGGGGGTGTCTCTGGCACTGATGCTGTGTCTTTTCATGTTCCCAACCCCTGAAAGCAGAGAGGAGCCTTCAGCAATATTGTTCTGTTGGTTGTCCTTCTCGGGAATTACCGAAAATCTTGTTTGTCAGAAGGGAGGCAAAAAAAGAAAAAAAAAAAAAAAAAAAAAAAAAAAGAGGAGTCTGGTGAATTTTAAAATAAATTATAAATTATTTTTTTAATAAATTATGAATACATTTTCTCTGCCAGGATTTGAGACTGTGCTCTGATCAAAAAGTTTCTGAGTGTGTTCTCTCCCCACTTACTCAAATGTAGATGTGTGCATTTCTGCTCCTGATTTTATTTTATTTTATTTTGATGAATTTTTTACTCCACCAACAACAAATACTTTGCTTGTTCTTGACGGGCACCGAGGGAGAAAACTTTTGAAATCCTGCTCAAACACTTCATTTGCAATCAGAGTGAGCGCAAAGAGGATTCTCTGTGCCACCCCAGGCCCTCCAGCACTTGGATGGGGAGTGGGAGGAGGCAGCAGGGAAAGGGAAGCAGAGGAAAAGAGAGGAGGGATGGACCTGGTGCAAGGTGGGCTTGATGTGTACCACCAGCCCTGATGCTAACCGAGGTTGCTTGTGGTGTGAAAGCAATTTCTTGAAGGTCTTTCCAAAGGTCTGAGGTCTAAATCTTTTGATGAAATGAGATCCAGTAAGTGATGCCCCCTTACTGGGTGGTTTGCATCTTCTTGTTTCCATGCCCAAGCTTCCAAGTGTCGGGGTTTTGCATCCATGCCACGCTCTGGCTCTGCTCTGGCTTTTGCTGCTCGGGTGCAGGTAAGGACCCAGTTCCTTACAGACGCTTTCTCCAGCTGCCACCCAAGACTGCTGCCCAGCAGCATGTCCTTGGGCCGCTCGTTGGACTGGATAACAGGGACTTTATTAGCCTTCCCTTCAGAGCATGACAGGGGCAATCACTCTTGCGGATTTTAATTAAAGTGTTTAATTAAGCACAGTTCTAGCAGGCAGAAAAGTTAACGCTGATCCTGGCCAAGTCCCCAGACTTGGAGTTAGTGAAGGCGGGGTAGAGGAGGAGATCGACACAGAGGAGATGCTTTAAGCTACCCGTCGGTAACGTTATAGGACTCCTGTTAAGAGCGTGCAGGAAGGGCAGGAGACGACCGCGGTCACAATGACACATATGTGTGCTGGTTATTGATTTCTCTCTGGTGCCAGTTAGAGGGGAATGGTGACTTCCTTGGATTTGCTGGCCATGCTCCTGCCATCATAGGCTGGTACTTCGTTTGCCTTTTTCATAGCAGTGGCTCATCTTCTTCAACCTGAGGTACACTGCAACCCCCAGGTCCTTCTCAGCAGCATTCCTGCTCAGCTAATATCTTCCTAGCCTGTACCAGTGTGTGGGATTATTCTGTCCCAGGTGCTGAGCTTGGCACTTTTCCTTCCTTTCCTTCCTGTCGTAGGTACTCTTCAATATTTTGAAGAACACAGCTGCTCCTGTAAAAACAAATCCCTGAAGTGTGTTGAGGTTTGTAAAACTCATTTCCCCTGTGGAGGTCCAAGGGATAACAGTGCCTGAAGTGGCAGAAGAACCAAGACAATGGCTGGGCTAATTGGCTACTGTTAATTGTACTAGGACAAAAAGAAGATCAGCAAGACACAACCTGTCTGTGCTGGGTTTGGACTCTTTTTGCCCATTGCCTTGGAAGCACAGGTCTTGTACATCCATGGCTTTAAAAAAAGCATCAGAAACCAGTTCCTGAAATAGGCTGTGGGGAAGGAAGGAGGGAAAAAATCCTCAGTGCAATGTACAGCCTTTCTCCAGGGAGCAATTACCAGCCCAAGAAAAAGCTATTAGTGCTCCACTCCCTTAAATGCCTTTACACATGTGTGCATCCTCTGCAGCTCCCTTCCTCCTGGTCCCCCAGCAGCAGGTACAGGAGGAGCCACCAGTCTGGGAAGGGGCCACCCAGCTCCTCCAGAAACCTCCCCTGAGAGCGGGGCGAGCGGCGTGGAACATCGCTGCACCTCCCTGAAGCCTTACCCCATTCTGTCACCTCTTCTTAGGCTGCAAGGGAAGGACGAGTCAGGAGAGCCCAGTGAACGTGGGGAGCTGTTGGAGTTCTCCAGCCTCATCTTGCAAGCGCTCTCCTTTTATAACATGCTTCTGCCGAAGCTCTCCTGCTCTCCGCTCTTTCTCGTTGCTCGGCATGGGGTGATGCCAGCCCCCTTGGCTCCTTGCAGTGTTTTTCCTCCTGCTGCAAAACTCCTTGTTGTCTAAGCCATGTGAAGCAGCAACAATACCCCTCTGCCCCTTTCTCTCCTGCAGGTTGGGGCTATCCTCACCTTGTTCCCGAGGTATTTCCACCCCGAAGCACCACTCTTTGTCATGATGCATAGCCAGGAAGCTCAGTGTATGTTAACTTCATTAATACCTAACAGGATTCAAGCCATTTTCTTTATTTCTAAGTGTTGTGCCTTAATAGACACTCTGTGTCCTCACATATCTTGTCACTGAAGGTGCTGTGTTAAAGCTCCATCTCTTTCTTTTAAGCTTTGGGGAGGCGATGCTCCCGGGTGGCTTGGTCTTTAGGACGCCTGTGTTACCAGCTGTGGGGTGAGTTCTCAGTTTGAGGGTGATAGTTGTAACTTCAGGGCTGGTGGCCAGGATAATTGAGAAGCTGAGAAGCTTCTCAATAATAATAATAATAAAATAATAATCCATGAGAAGCTGAGATTGCAGGGGAGTAGGAGGACTGAGAGGACCAGAGTTACCAGCTGGAGAGCGATGCAGTCTTGTTATCCAGTTAACACCTCGTGGAGCTGGGGAATATTTAGCTCTGGCTAGCAGGAGCCCCAGGGTGAGTGGCTGAGGGTTTTACAGCTAGTGGCTCAGTGTGAAAAGCCAGGGTTCACCCTGAGTTGAGGATGCAAATTGCTGTCACCGGTTCCCTGGTTAGCATCGGTGCCGAGGTTGGCCTTCTCCATCTCAGAGGCAGGCTCCTCCGCTTCCCCTCTCCGTGGCGATCGCTGACGTGTTTATTTCTCTGATTAATGAACTCTGCAAATTAACCTCTACGCTGCTCTATAATTGCTATTAAGGCTTCAAAAATCACTTAAGCGTTTCCGGTGCTTGCGAGCCCATTCCGTTCGGCTGGCCAGCACGGCGTGCTGATTGCAGGGAGATAGAGCCTGTCTCCTGACCTCCACGTTTACAATTAATTATTGCATTCAGCACCCAAATTACCCCCGGTCTCCACGTGCTCAGCTTTATCTCTCTGCACACACAGGCTTGGCTTTTAATTAAAGGCCCTTCAAATTAAATGAAAACAAATTCAATTATTGCCTCTCATTGGAACAGCTCACTGCAGACTCCTGACTATACTTCTTCTCTGTGGAGAACCTGGGGAGCACTGGTCTCCCATAATCCAGTCTGACTAAATTTGCCTGGTCTGCTATTTTCCTTATCATCTGTTGAGCTGTTCTCTCGCCACCAGGTCAGAAGTGGGCTTGACTTGCAGGGGAAGCCGAGGTTTAAGTGGTATTGCCCTCCCTTGTCTGCATCTTCATATCATTGCCCTTCAAGGAGAAGATGTTCTTGTATGCTGTGGAGGGGTGGGACCATCATCATTAGTCTTCATTTGGGCTGCAGTGGAAGCTAGAGGACCCCAAAAATGAGGGTTTGGCCTCCCTGGTGCTGGACACCCGACTGCCAGGTGGTGGGACGGTTCCTCGCCCGTGGGGGCTGTAGTGTTGAGAGCTGTACGTTTGAGCGTGGAGTCCTCCAAGCCCCAGGTCTTCTCAAAGGGGAAAATGTCCATGAGAACAAGGGCAAAAATTTTCCATAATTGTTGTGACTTGTGTTATTGTAGTTGGGAAAGCATCACCAGTTAGCATTATTTCTGATGGCCTTCGGTATGGCAAAAATCAAGTGGCTCAGAAGGTTTCACAGCAGGTGGACACTTTGGGAGAGCTTGGCTCAAACAGGAGCTCTTGGCTGGAGATGAGCTTCATTTAACCCAGCTAATGCCTTCTGACTCTTACTTGCCTTTTCAAGTGTTGTTCTTGCCTCCCCCCTCCACCTGCAGCCCTCCAGCCAGGGTTTCTTAGCTAGCAAAGCATCTATTTGTCCCACACACTAGTGATCCCCCAGAAAGTCCTTGTTCATCTCCCATGTGAAGGAGAGAGAGAGATGTGGCTCTGGCACCACTATGCCAAGTCATTTGGTCCCAGTTATTGTTTTTCTCCCTTTGCTGAGTTTGTGCCATCATCTGTGCTGGCAGGAGCTGGCAGGATGGACCAGCTCCAGCTTCACTGATGCGGAGGGGGAAACCATCCAGCGCACGGAGGAGGGAAAACCAAAGTCATCAAGCATGCCCAAAACCCAGAATGATAATTAATGTCTAGGGTAAGACTCTCTAGTGGTGTAAATCAGCAAAAGCTCTGCAGTGTTTTGCCAAGAAACATCAGCAGATGATCTGCCTCATTAGCTTCACCTATGGAAAACCTTTCCCTGGCTTGCAGGGGCTGCCCGTGCCCGGTGAGGGGTGGGTGGTGGGCGAGGGCACGGGCGCTGGGCAGCAATTCCATAGAGGGATGCTCTGCCAGCATGGTTCAAAAAGCACTGTCCTGTGCTTTCTGGAGCAGCCAAACTCCTCATAACTCTCCTGCTGTGCCGAGCCTCTCCATGTGCCGCTCTGTATGGTAATAACACGAGATTATATTGCTCTTTAAAAGGCCGCAGTGATCTCTTTTATTTTGCTCGCAGCCAAGCACTGCTGCCTTGCGGTGATTGAAGGTTAGGCTGCTGTGACCACCCACTCCCCGCCTCGAGGGCAGCCTGCCTGCTCCCCCGTGCTGATGCCTGGCTTTCCCCTTCACCTGCTCTCCGCTGGAAGCTTTCCCTGCGTCCCTTGCTCACGGCTGGGGTCTCTGCTCACTCATGATGCAGTGTCACCAGGGCCACCACGGTGACATCTCTCTTCCCAGGTCTGCGCAGGGTGTGGATGGAGGGTGGCAGCCCTTCCTTCCCATCCGAACTGGGCTGCATGTTGGGAAGTGGGATGCTTCATGGCATCCAGCCTCAGCTTGGGGTAGGAAGCATCCTGCAGCACCTCCTTAGAGGCTGCGAGTTTTGCTTTTCTCACCCAACTCTCTTGCCTCTGACCATTGCAAAGGCACCTTGGTGACATGAGCAACCTGCTTGGCTTTCTAGTCCGAGGCAGGCTCCAGCTGGCTTTGCTCCCTCCGGTGTGCTGAGGGTGAGCTGCAGAGAGAGGGAGAAGTGCCTGTAAATAACCACAAAGCATACAGGGGCTCTGTCCCTCCGTGCAACCGCTGCAAGGGGAGGAGAGGGAAGCAGAGCCCGTGGAAAGGGGGAGATTCAAAAGCCTGGAGGAAGGGAGGTGAAGGAAAGGGTGGTAGGGACGGGAGGAGAGGCAGTGTGGGTGGATGTACGGGAGGGGACTGGAGAGGAGCAAGCACTGGAGAGCTGGAGCAAGCTCATCTCACTTGCCTGCAGGGTGCCTGGGCTGAGCGAGATGGCTCTGTTGGCATTTAATTTGCTGCTGGACACCGCGTCCTGTGGCTCAGAGAAGGGAGGGTTTCAAAGCCAGGCATCGCTTTGTGGGTTGTTTTTTTTTTTTTGCTACCACCCAGTGTTTGGGCAATTATTAGTCTAGAGCAGTCGTGGAGGATTTTCTGCTTCAGTTCACGAGTTCCCCCTTGCTGCACAAACACTCTGGTGGGGAACTGATTTTCTCTGTGATGTTCCGGCAGCCGCTGAGATGTCAGCTCAGCGTCTGGGGTATGGCAATGAATGTCTCTTCCCCATCAAAACCATCTGGAGTGCTTTAATAACACGGGGTGAGATCCCAAGGTAATGGTCCCATTGTGACCAAGGATTAAGATAGGACGTCAGAGTTTGTGTCCGAGGGAATCGTGTTTTCACCTACCTGCAGCATCTTTTCATCAGTGGATCTCAAGATGTGTTAATCCTTGCCGCTCGCCTGCGAGGCACAGCAGTGTTAGCATCCTCGGGCTGCAGCTGGGGGAAATTAGGCGCAAGGGGAGAAATCACTTGTCTGAAGATGGGTGGTCGGAGAGGAGTCCTGACTCCCATCAGCTCTGCCAGCCCTTTGCTTTTCATTAAATAAATGCAGTATAGTAAAGAAAACACTGTGCGGAGCATTAAAGGGCTGCTCTGTGTGATGGGAAGCCCAGAAGCGTTGGTGCAGCCCAGGGACATGGCGGAGGGAGATGTTTTTATGGGGCTTTTTTTTTTTGTGGAAGTTTGCAGCAGGTGGAAGAAACACAAAGGTCTGAGTTCAGGTTTGACTGCAGCTGGGTGTTTTTTTTACATGAGGTGGAAAAAAAGAAGTTATTAGGCATTTTGGAAAGCGTTTGTTTTGGGCATACATTTGCCTTGAGAGGCCCATTACTGAGTGCGAGCCTGTACTTTGCAGTGCGGTGATGGCAAAGTATGGTTTATAGGCCTAATGGAGCAAATTTGTCACTGGAGCAAGGAGGTGTGACTCTACTCAAGTTGGCAAATTGTCCCCCTGATTCTGCAGACTGCTGGTTTTTCTTTCCTTTTCCCCCCTGTCCTCCGCCATCCATCATCATTCAGTGCTTGCCGCAGTGATTTCCCCAAAGTCATCTATCCCGAGGCTGTGCCATTAACGTGAAGGCTTCGGCGTGATAGGTTTGTTTGTTCTTGGAAAGCTATAAATATTGCTGAAGTAATGGCTTAGAGGATGAAGCTGGGCCTTTTTTGGGTGTCTGGGTTCCAGGGGGCTGAAACCTAATTAAAAAAAAAAAAAAAGAAATAACCGAACTGGTTTGATGCTGTGAAAGGAATGAAGGTGTTGGGTAGGGTTTTGCCTCAGTCACCATCAGAGACCCTGTCCCTCCAGCTCCAGCTTGTTTTGCTCTGCTGCAGCATCCTAGCATCCTAGCCCATTTCTTCATCCTGTCTTGTTGCGTCCTGAGCGTCCTCTGCCCCAGCAAAGCAGGAGAAGGCTGGGACTATCCTAAGGAGAAATGTTTAGTGGTTGCAATACATAATTTGGCTACCACTTGGTATTTTACCAGAAGGGCATATCTTTTTTCTGGTCAGTTGGTCGGTTTTTGGGTTTGTTTTTGGGTTTGTTTTTGTTTTTTTTGTTTGTTTGGTTGGTTGGGGTTTTTTTGTGTGTGTGTGCATGTATCTATGAAAAGTGTTATTTGGGATGAGAGCATAGCTTGTTTTAAGCTAGCTCGGCTTCTGTTATTGTAATGTAGGCACAATTTTGGTAATTAGAGTCACTGCCATATGAACTATTAGTCTCTGGGGCAAGAGCGTTGCTCTCTGGCAGAGGGATGCTCACGTGGTGAACATTGCAGTGATGTGCGTGGTATCTCAGGAGCTTTCTGGTCTTTAGAAGTGGCAGGTCAAAATATTAGAGAAGGTTTTCTATTAAAAATGAAATGTTATTGGTCTGTGGGTGCTAGGGTCCCCAAAGAGCAGCTGTGGATGGGAGATGCTGGAGGGTAGCCTGCTCTTACTCTGGATATCCTTATCCCAGCAGTATCAAAACACCCTCTTTATATTTAAGACAACTTCTCAGAGATTAGAAGCAAAGATCACTTGACTTATCCCGTCAACCCTCCGCTGCAGGTAGAGCAAATATTTCATGGGATTTGGCTGTGTGGGATGGTTTGGCTGGACTCTGCTGTGGATGCTGATGATGGATGCATACGAAAGGCAGAAGGAAGATTAGGTTATGACCAGTTTTCCAATGGGAAAGAGTCTGAATTCCCTGGATAATTTATTTGTGGTGAAAGATTCTATCACCTTGGGATGGGTAGCGGGTTGTGTAGCCCAGGGCACGGGTTTTCCAAGCAATCTGGAAGATCTGCAGTCACCCTGCCATTGAGGTCAGGTGAAGATATGTGTTGGTGTACTTGTGAAATGCTGCTCTTGTTGGCCTCCCCTTGCCATGTAACATCTCTTTCTGCTGAGGACAGAGGGGCTTGCTAAGGAGTGAGAAAAGAGTTGTGACCCCAGAGGATGGCATTGCCACTGCTGCTGGAGAAGGAGAATGTGGGTGGAAAAAGCTGGTTTTTGGCTCCTCTCTGCTGATTGACCTTTTTTCCCCACTGGAGAGCAGAGGCTAATTGTTATTTGTAGCCATCTACATCCCTTGCTTTATTAGCCCAAAAGCGCAAGTGGACACAAGATGGATAGGTCTGTGGTGCACCTTTGCCTTGTTTGGAGAGACACGGCTCTGAAGGCATTTTTGCTATGAGAGATGGTAATTATACAAGGAGTTTTGCTTTTCCCATCCTCCTGAGAAGCTGACACCATAGTCTGCAGCTGTGTAGTGAAGCAGAGAAGAAAGAGAGATAAGATGGAGAGAGAGTGGTGTCCGGGAATGAGTTAGACCTGTAATAGAACATCTTCCTTGAAAGAGGCTCTTACTGAAAATCCTTGGTGATTATAATGCACCAAGAGGAGAAATGAGGCAGTGGCTATGGCATACATTTGCATGGGGAAATTTTCATGTATTAAAGCTTTTAATAGGGGCTTCTCAGCATGGCTAATTTGCCTGGAAAGCAAGGAGGTGTGTTTTGCCTGATCCCTAGCGCATTTCCATGTTTCATGCAGCGTACCTGCTTGGAGAGTCCTGGTGATGCCTTTGAGTGTGAGCCCTTGTGTGAGGGATGCACGTACATGGGTTTACATCACCCTAAGTAGAGGCAAAGCCAAGAAAATCTTCCCAGTGAGCCCAAACTCTATTTTTTTTCTGCCCAACCTGAATGCTGCCCAAGGCATGGCTAAGGTTAAATCTTTCCTTTTCATCCCCCTCTTCTGTGAAGACTGGACGACTTCGCTAAGTGTGATTGGAGCAGTTTGTTTTTAAGCTCCACATAAGCACTATGCTGGATTTATAGCGTTTTCATTCTTTCTGAATCGACCCACTGGGAGCCATTAAACTTTTATTGCTCTCTGCAGTTGCCTGGCCGGAGCGGGATAGAGCGGCCCTGCTGCTGGAAACGCTCTGTCTTTGGCTGCCAGGGTTGTGTTGGAGAAAGGGTAGGAGAAAGATGCTGGGGAGAGGCATTCCCACGTGCAGGGGCACCCAGGGCTTTGCTCATTACCTGTAAGATGCTTTGGGTGCAATGGTCTTCCAGTTCTCTGCAAGGCAGAGGAAGACATGGGAGTAGGTCCTCCCCTAGGTCTTGCTATTTCCCACCTCCGTTGACTGCGAATATCACTGCTGATGTTTAAAAGCTGGAAATGCAGGAGATTCAAGACTGTTATTTTTGTCGCATCTTTGGACTATCTAGCTTATGAAGTACCTGGTGCAGACTGACTCACACTGTGTGCCTTGCCTGTTCTGGTGAGGACCTTGAAGTGCGTCCTCCAAAGGATGCCCAGAACTACTGCTGAGAGTTTGTGTGGGGGTGTTGCACGGTGCCGTCTGTCTTGCCTGTTTCATCCACAAGCCTTGCATCTAAATATTAACAACAGGAGCCTACCATTTTAGGGGCAGGAAAAGTGTATTGCATTTTATAGTGTGAAGAAGGCAAAACATGGATGCTGTAGCCTGAGCTACCTGACTTGAGTCTTGTTTGGCACGGGAATAGAGAAGAGCCTCCTGGGGAGGGCATTTTTCTTGTCATGAAATAGGTTTTCAGGATGGGTGAGATGAGTGCCTTGTTCAGGCGCTGGTGCCTCTCCAGCAGTGTTGAGGCTAGATGCCCGGCTTGTAGGTGGCTAAAGCTGGGGAAGGTGTTTCCTACCAAGGATAGAGGGACAAGGCTAGGAACAGAGCTAGATCAAACCGATATTGAACAGGTTGCCCAGAGAGGTTGTAGAGACCCCACTCCTAAAGTCATTCAAGGTGAGGTTGGATGGGGCTCTGAGCAACCTGATCCAGTTGAAGATGTCCCTGCTCACTGCGGGGGGGTTGGACTAGATGACCTCTAAAGGTCCTTTCCAACCCAAACCATTCTATGATTCTATGATAAGGTGGTCCCTGACCTGGGTCTCTTGTGTCTTAGCTGCTGTCCCTCAAATGCAGCAGCTGAAAAATATTCTGGCAGAAATTTGTCTTGGCATTGCATCCTGTGGCTCCTGTCCCACTCTTCCCCACTGCACCCAGACCTGCATCACTGTGGGCTTTTGCTCCAGCAAGGCACTCCCACAGGACAAAGCGCCATTTCTGGATTTTTCTTTTTGGTTGAACTTTCTGCAACCCTTTTCTTGGTTTCCTAGGATAGAATCATAGAATCGTTTAGGTTGGAAAAGACCTCTAGGATCATCAAGTCCAACTGTCAACTCAAAACCACCATGCCTCCTAAACCATGTCCCGAAGTGCCATGTCTACGCGTTTTTTTGAACTCCTCCAAGGATGGTGACTCCACCACCTCTCTGGGCAGCCTGTTCCAGTGCCTGACCACTCTTTCAGTAAAGAAATTTTTCCTAATATCCAATCTAAACTTCCCCTGGCGCAGCTTTAAGCCATTTCCTCACGTCCTTATCGCTAGTGACTTGGGAGAAGAGACCAACCCCCACCTCACCACAACCTCCTTTCAGGTAGTTGTAGAGAGCGATAAGGTCTCCCCTCAGCCTCCTCCTCTCCAGGCTAAACCCCCCCAGCTCCCTCAGCCGCTCCCCATCACACTTGTTCTCCAGACCCTTCCCCAGCTCCATTGCCCTTCTCTGGACACGCTCCAGCACCTCCATGTCCTTCTTGTCCCGAGGGGCCCAAAACTGAACACAGCATTCGAGGTGCAGCCTCACCAGTGCCGAGCACAGGGGCACCATCCCTGCCCTGCTCCTGCTGGCCACACCATTCCTGATACAAGCCAGGATGCTGTTGGCCTTCTTGGCCACCTGGGCACGCTGCTGGCTCGTGTCCAGCCGGCTGTCAGCCAGCACCCCCAGGGCCTTCTCCACCAGGCAGCTCTCCAGCCACTCTTCCCCAAGCCTGCAGCGTTGCGTGGGGTTGTTGTGACCCATGTGCAGGACCCGGCACTTGGCCTTGTTAAACTTCGTACAGTTGACGTCGGCCCATCAATCCAGCCTCTCTGTAGAGCCTTCCTACCCTCGAGCAGATCGACACTCCTGCCCAATTTTGTGTCATCTGCAAACTTACTGAGGGTGCACTCAATTCCTGCGAGAGCCCTTCCTTGACCTTGAGTGCGTTGGGTCAGGGATCAACCACCCTTGGGGCTCCAATATTGAAACTGAAACGTTGGGCAACTGGGGTTCTGCAAACAGTAAATGAACAGGCCCGGAGTGGACATTTCCTCCCGATGAAGGAAGGTTTGCATTATTCTTTTGTAGCTCTGAGAAGGCCAGACTGGGGTACTTCTGCCGGCATGTTTTCTAATTTAATTACTTATCCTTGTCTCAAATTGTTTATGGTACACTAGGCTATTAAATGTGCCATAAGCAAATGGCTCTTGAAAGAGGAAGAGGATTTATTTGTTTTAGCAACCACTCCAACAAAAGTCTATTTCCTCAGCTAATTAAGATTCCATTCACTAATTTAAATGTTATGCTAATTAAAGCATAATTCTGAAACTGTAAAAAGGAACTTAAAAAAACAAGGGGGAGAAAGAAAGAAGCAGCAAGTAAGAAAGAAAACTGGTTGGCCTTTAGGAATTACATTAAATTTATTGTGTTGTTGTAACAATGGTGAGCAGAGTAATTATTTCATTTGCCTCTCATGTGCTATTTGTGCTGTTGCTTTTATCCATTTTCCCCCCATTCTCACACTTCATCTCATTAACACCCATTCTCTCCCCTCTAATGGGCATCATCTTGTGACGGTTTGAGATGAATTGCGAGCGTGATCTTTGTGTTTCTCGGAGAAGGGCCACACGGAGAGTATTTCAGCCTGTTTATCTTCCAACCCAAGCTGAGACAACACTCTGTGGCCAAACTCGCTTGCAGAGTTACATTGAGCTCACTTTAATTAAAATATAAATAATCTAGTTTTGGGGAGGGAAAAAAGCAAGAGTGAAAGAAGCAAAATCTGTTTTGGTTTGTCTTTTCTTTATTAAATCTTGCTACATGGGCAGAGACCGGGACTGGCTCCTATTCTCAGTTCACCCATTTGATTCTTGCCATGTAACTTAGAAAATAGTATCACTGAGCTCTTAAAAAGAAGCTTTAATTCACTGGAGACTTTGGTAAGGTGTCAAGCTGAAACTTTAATACACCAGGGAGCAGGGGAAACTTCATTTGAAGTAGGGAAACTTGACTTGCTGTTGTTGTTTTGGCTGTCAGTTGAATGCCAAGTGTGAGAGGTCCATTGCCCGCCTTCGATGTGGTTGATCCCACCGAGGTTCATCACCCACCAAGGGCTGTCATGGCCCTGAGACAGCCTGTGAGATGTCAGGCTGTGGCTTGAGATGGACATCAGAACTGCAGCCCGAGCGTCATCTCCTTGCTTTGATTTTTGCCTTGCTGGCATTGTCCAGTCCAGGGTAGCCACGGGCGAGACTCTGACGTTTGCTCGAGCCTCTGGAGGCCATGATAAAAGGGCAGAGCCATCTACAAGGTGAAGAGAAACCAAGTTACTGAGAGCAAGCGTGTGCCTGTACTGCTGAGGAGATAATAAAAGGAGAAGGGGGAGATGAAAGATGAGCATGAGGAGGCGCGTCTGGGAGGAGCAAGCCGTGAACACCAGCAAAATGGAGGTTGTAGCAGACCCAGTTTTATCCCCCTGTATGTCCTCCTTGCACTCAGGCTCCCTGCCTTCCTCTGGGTCCCTCTTTGCCCTGCTTGCCCCAGCCCCGGCGTGGGAGAGCTCCCTGGCTGCTGTGGCTTCCCCCACTCCTGGCTGTCCCATCTGGGGGGAGAGGATTTGCAAAAAGTTGCTTTGCAGTGTTGTCTTGCTGTGTTAAGTTTATTATTTTGCTTTAATTTATGCATTTGGGTTGGTTTTTTTTTTTAAGAGGAAACCAATTAAGATTCTCTGATGAGCCCTCCAGCTCCCAGTGGCTTTGGGAAACACTTGCCACAAAATGCATTCAGTCTGCAGCCAATACCTTTGTCTGTGGTCCTGATAAATACATTTGGGTGATGCTTTAATAACTGATGTGACTCCTTCTGCCTCCTCACCTCCCTCCCCCGCCCTAATCCTGCTCACTGCCAACACCCCTTGCCTTGCAGGCTGAGTCCTTTGGTGGTAGAGGTTGGACTGGTGCAAACTGGGGGTTGTAGAAAAGCCAGTGTGAAGTTTGAGGCAGGGCTGGTTGACTTTCTGCCCTTCTCAACAGTGTGGTCTGTGAGCTTTTAGCTCGGGTGCAGAGCTGTGGGATGTTGCCTGCATCAGCTTGCTGTGCTACTTTGGATGCTCCCAGTTGGATGTAGTCATCTTTGGGTGTTGCCTCTTATCTTTGGAGGGATGGGGACCAAGGGGTGCTTGCTCCTGGGGCAGCAGTTGGCTCAACCCCTTTCCCAGCCACCAGTTCCTCTGTCCATCCCTAGCTTCTTCCTGCAGCTGTGCTCCAGCCGTGGAGCATCTCCTCTCCATCCCAGCTCAGCCCCTTCATGCTGCTGAGCCAGGTCCCTCGGTCCAGACCCACGAGCAGCACCTGCTGTTCCTGTCCTAGTCCGCAGATATATTTAAACTTTGATCTTGATGGGAAGTGACTGGTGATACATTAAAGCCATATGTTTTAGATGGAACGGCGAGGACGTGTAAGCTCAGTGATATTCACATCTAGAGAGAGCTGGGAACTTGTAGTGCCACCCACGCTTGGTATTTCTGCTAGCTCTGCGAGGCTTACACAGCTGTGGAAGGCAGAGTGGGAGCAAGATCTTCTGCTTAAGGGATTTTGTAGAGAGATGGATTAGATAGATTTGATGGAAACTGGTAGTTTATGAAAATGAATTCACCTGCATCTCAATTTGGTTCTTGATGCCAGGAGAGAAAATAGAAGGAAAAAAAAAAGGCAAGAGGGGGAGAGGAAAACAATCCAAAGTTAATTAAAGTGTAATTTTGATGTGCTGTGCTGGACCATTTTCTTTTTAACTGTTTAGCAAATGGGATCTCTTCATGTCAGCTTGCCAGAGAGGAGTAAGCAAAGTGATGCCACTTCTCGGGATCTCTCTTCATCTCCTTTGACTGCCTTAGGAGAATGAAGTGGGACTGTGTCAAAAGAAGTGAGGAGAACCATATTGGCCATGGGTACTTGGCAGCATGAAAAAAAATCGCTTACGATGGCTGCGTTAATCTCCGAGGCTATCGGAAGTATCCTGCCAGGAGCTGAATGTAGTACTGAATGTAGTACTGCTAATTCAGCACCCAGCTGGAGGAGGCTGCCATCTCCGCCGGCTGTCACGCTGCTCCATCATGTTTGGCCACTGGAAGCTTTCAGGGGGGAGCCGGGTGTTGGGCAGGAATAAAGAAAACCACAACCCTTTTCAAATTTCCCTGAGTCACCAGGAAGATGGCAAACAAAACACGGGCGTTTCTGTTGGAGACAGGGTGGTCAGGGAGGATTGCAGAGGGCCTCCTGACAGAAGTCATGTAACGAGCTTTGCAAACCCTGGGAGGGAAATAGGCCTGTCTCCATTTTGAAGAGCACAGGAAGAATCACAACATGCTTTTCAAAGGCTTTTGGTCTGCAATGGTACCCCTGCCTTCGGTGTGCTGTCAGGCAGGGCGCAGGCAAGGATTTGCAGTGAACCCATTCGGAGAGAGGATTCAGGTGGCTGTTGGACATCAGTCCAAGCGTTTCCAGATGATGGGGCTGTTGGGACAGCTGGTTCTGGGGCTGGTGGGAAATCTGGCTTTTTCCTTGGTCTGGGTGCTCAAGTAGGGTCTTTCATTTCTTCCCTGCAATGGGAAACCCCATGAGCAGCCTCCCATCCCAGGGAGCTTGTATACACATGCAGTGAAATCCTGCTGTCAAGGCAATGAAGGCTAGAAAGCTGCCTGGAGTGTCATCAGAGCAGCAAGATCCAGGAGCTGAACCGTGTTCTTAATTGCAGTCTATTGATACTCTTATTGCTAAATAACTATTGGCATGGAAAGGCACAGGCAGCTCCTCAAACTCCGCATGACCTTAGGCAAATCACTTCATCTCTGTGCTTCGGTTCCTTCATCTAGACAACAGGAATAATAATCCTTATTTTCTTTCAGCCCGTGTCGCTCTTTCATTATAAATAGGAGCTCCTTTGGGCAAGAAGTGTCTCTGGGAACACGTGAAGAATAGCGAGTGTTTGGAGATGGTGTTACATATATGAGCAAGACCTTTACAGAGAGGCTGCATGCAGCTTCAGAGAGCGTTTTTCAAAGGAGGATGGGGGAAAAAAAAAAAAAAAACCAACCACAGAAAGTTTAAAACAAAACGTGTGGTTAAATTGAGGCATGTAAATCTCACCTTGAAGTGCGAGGGAAGTGTCTCTGCCTGGTTAGTTTGTCAAGGGAGGTTAAGAGACGATTTGGTTGTGGTCTACATGTTTCTCTGTGGGGCACAAATTGCTGAAAATAGACAAGTCTTTAATCTAGGAGCAAACAGTGTATCAGGATCCAGTGTTGGAAGGTGAAGCTGGACTCATTTACTGTAGAAGTAGCGTCCAGTTTTTGGAGAGAGGGTAATTAATCATTGCAACGACTTACTCTGAACCCCAGCAGAGCTGCCATAACCGGTGAGACTTGAGCTTAAGGAAGAGGGTTTCTGAGGGGCTTTCAGGAGCTACAAGGAAAGTCAGGAGCTTGTGCAGGACCCACTGACTGCAGGACCCTGGCATCCATGGGGACAGGGACAGTGTGGTCCCACGCTGGCTGCTCGCCTTCAGAAAGCCAGGGCTTGCTCGGGTTGGGGGGGTTCACCCCAGTTTGGATGTCTGTGCGGTGCTTGGGTGTCCCCAGGTGCATGGAGCAATAGCTGATGCATTAAGCGCTAATCACTGCCAGGCCTCCAGGGATCAGGAGAGTCATTGAGTATTTTTTTTTCCCCCTTTAAAGAGTTTTTAAAAATCAATAGAAATAAATAAAGAGGCCATAAATCTAGGAGGACACCCGCAGCTCCCTCCAGAGCCCTCTGCTTTGTGGGGATGGGTAGGAAGGGTGACAGAGCACTGACCTGCCCGAGACAGATGGGAGGATAACGGGTTGATGCGGGAGCAGCCAGTGTGCCCTTCGAGGCTGCAGCAAATGGGGCTCGAGTGAGGGTTTGCAGTGGTGAAATGGCGCAGCATGTATGTTTTGCATCTGGTTTAATATATAGGACATCCCCAGCTGGCTACTCACCAAGGGAAAAGCCTGGCTTTAGGAGTGTTATGCTAATTTGGAGGCAGAGGTCAGGGATTGCTTGAAAAACAAGACCAAGCCAAGGCAGACCCGAATAGCAGCCCCTTGTCTTTGCTCCCCCTTAATTCATCTGGTTGGATATGCTTTCGCAGTGCCTGAGCTTGCAGCTTAGGGGGCATGCGTTGCTCCCAGTCTAATTTATTTGTGCTGAACAGCATCGCCTGCCTTTGGCATAGACGGGTGGAAGAGATGGGCACATTTCTGTAGGGGGATTCATCCAAGCTTTCTCTCATTTCTCTCCACTTCTCGGCAGGAGGGGTGTTTTCATGGGAATGGGTTTGGAAACATCCTGCCTGTCTCTGGGAACTTGGGCTTAATAGTGAAGTGTATTGCCCTGCTGTTGAAAGTTAACTAGGAAATCGTAGACTAATTGTGAAATGCAATGCAGCGGGTCATTTCCAGTGCTCCTTCATCCATGGTTGATGGTACAAGCTAGTTAAAACTCTTCCCAAGGGGGAATATATTCTTATAAAACAGAGGATGCTGTGTGTGCCCCCTCCTGCCCTGGCCAAACAAATACTATCTTGGGCAAATAAAACATACAAGCTAGTTGACATATGCAGCAATACCCTTTACCTGAACTACATGTCCTCGTCCCTACGGTGTGCAGCAGAGAAGCAGCTCTGCCTTGGCAAGAGTCCTTCCGAGGGGGAAATATTTGTGCCTGGCATCTCCAAATTTATATCAGCGGGTGTGAGGTGGGAGCAGCGGGTGCTCAGGGTATCCTCGCCAGGCTGCAGCAGCATGAATGGGGTCCCTGGGAGGAGAATTCATCCCTCTGCGTGCCCAGCATGTTGCATGGCTCTCTTGTTCCCCTCCGCTCCCCCTTCCCCCTCGCAGGAGGCTGTTTGTCTGTCTCTGGCACGGAGGATCTTTCTCGGGCTGGCCGCTGCCTAGTTTTGCAGCAAGTGCTGCGCTACTTGGTAATCATAGGCTGTTAGCAGCCTGCGGAGGGTAGTCCGGCTCAACACCAGCACTGCAAGGAGAGATAATGGTAAATAACCAGCAGCTATTGGTGAAGGTTGAAGTAATATAAATGGATCCAATTTTCAGTCCTTCTTTTATTTTTTCTTTTCTTTTCTTTTTTTTTTTTTTTTTTCTGGCTCCATCCTTTTGTCCAGTGTGACAGGAGAGCAGGTTGGGCTTGTGCAGCCTCAGCAGGGCTGGAGAGCCCTGCACCCAAACTGAGGGTGCCCTGGTCTTTTACTTGGGTCTCCCCCTGGCTTTCAAGTTTTTAGGTGTTGAGGGGGAGGTAAAAAAAGCAATCTGACTTCCTGTCAAAGGATAAGCTGGGAAGGAAAATGCCTGATTGCTTCTAAGTGGATGGAGGAGGGGAAAGGGGACTCAAAACGTCTCCTAACATCTTAAATAAATTTTTTCCCTAGTCTTGCTGCCCACACGTAAACAAAATGCATTTTCAACCTGTTCTTTCTCTATCCTTCATGTTGTAGCAGCAGTTTTTGTGAGAAGTCCTTGTGGGCTGTTGGTGGAAATGTGGCAGTGGGAAGTGAAGGGCGCCTGTGCCCCGCGGGGGCTGCGGGAATCACACCGGGCACCGCTCGCTGACCTCTGCTTAAGGCTTTGAAATCAGTGTGATAAAAACATAATAGTTTCCCACCTTGCACATCCTCCTTGTCAAAACAGAAACGTTTCTTGCAGGACCTCATCCAGGACTTGAATACCTCCAGAAATTCCTCTGCAGCAACTCGCTTTTCTGTTTTACATCCAGGAGCGCTGCTGTCAAGCTGTTTTTCTTCCTTCTCGGCATCTCTTTCTCTTTCTCATTACTGCCCGCTGGTTTTGAGGAAATGGGAGGATGCAATCCTGATTGTCCTGCTGATGTTTTCTATCAAGCCCTGGGACTGCGTGTTCCTGGCAGGGAATGTTGTGGGGTAGGTGCAATAACTGGCCCTGCTGTTGGCATAGGACAGGGGAAGCCCTGGCCCCCCTTGTCCTTTGCAAAGTACTTTTGGGGCCAGGGTGAGGGGCTGTGAATGATTTGGGTGCTAGGGCTGGGTGCACCCTGTGCCACAGGTGATCGCTGGAGCCCTGGGTGCCCGCAGGTGTCACGCCAGCCCCTTCCAGCTCTGCTCAGTTTCCCAAGACTCAAGAATGACAAATACGCAAAGCATGGTTTAATTGAACACGCAATGCACTGGCTCATTAAGTTGTTGCTTGAAGTAAAGAGAAAGCCTTGCTGACAGCCCCATCAGCCTGGCCTCTGAAGCGTCGCTGGCAGGAGCAGGGGCCGAGGAGATGACTCACGGCCGAGCCCAGCCTGATGGCGAGCGTGTTTCCGACACCGCAACAAGCTTCTTCCTTGCCACGTGTGCCAAGCAGGGATGCAGAGGCATCCGCAGCCCGTCTCCCCAGCCCGCGCTTGGTGCCATGTCCCACTCAGCTGTCCAGACAAGAAATAAAATAAATGTCCATTTTATACCCATGCACGTGCGCGCAGGTTCTTTAAGCTCTGATTGCAAGCAGTGTGCTGTCTGCTTTTCCAAGTTCTCCTGCAAAAGCTTGTCAGATTGCCTTGGAAATGTCTGAGTTTTCCAAAAGTTCCCATCCTTAGAATGAATACTCAGCGGTGTTGAGGACATTGCGTGCCACAGAGCGGGGTCATTGCTAGCGAGCCGTGGCATTGCCCTATCTGTATCTGGGTGTTGCTCGGAGCGGCTTTTTGCAGAGATGTCATGCGTGTGGTACCCACTACCAAGAAGTCCCCAGGGAGAGATGCCTGTGGGGGCATCATCCACACTGCAAGAGGATTTACGTGGTTTACCTGGGCGTGGGGCTCTGCCAAGGCTGTGTGATGATACCTGCTTTTCAGCCCTTCAGAAAGACAAGGGGAGCCGGTAAATCAAATATTGCAGGGGAACCTTCTCAAACAGCAAGGTCATCTCCAAAAAGAGGCAAGATGAAGAGGCTCTTGGGCACCTTTTTGCAGCTAAAGAGTTCCTCAGCTTAGAAAAGGCAGCCTTGCTGACTTTTCTCACCCTGCTCTCAGAGCGGAAAAGCCCAGGCGGCTCTCGCGGCTGCGGTGAGTGGTGCCCAAGCCCTTTTCTTCTTTCCCTTTTGAAATTTGCATTTTCCATAAAGCTAACCCCAGATGTCTGGTGAAGGGCAGCTTCTGCTGAACAGTCGTAGGGAGATGAGAAGAAAAGGGTCTTCTCTCTCTTCTTTAAGGCCCCTCTCTCACCTTTTCTTTTTCCTTGAGCTTTGGAGTGAAATTCCGTAAGGGCTCTGTGAAAGAGCACTCACACAAGACTCTAATTTCAGGTGTGAATATGGAGACGTTTTTCATTAGGAAACATATGGTGTTAAGGTTTAAAAAAAAGAGATGAAGTTTGACAGCCAGGAACAAAGCAATGAAATAATGACTGCAGGTGGGCAAAGCCTCCAGCAGGGTTTGCAAACAATAAAACCAAGCCAGGGGCGGTTCAGATCCAAGTGTTAGTGTTACTTATTAGAGTTGGTGGAAAATTTTACAGGGGAAGAGTTTTTTTGACAGAAAGTTGGGATCTCGTCAAAAGTGAAATTTCCATGGGAAGCGTTCACCTTCTGTGGGAAATTTGGGCATCTGGTAGGAGACAAAGAAAGAAACAAAAAGGCAGAAAAAGAAGTCGGAAAGCAGGTGAGGAGTTTATATGCTGAGTGGTGGATTAAGTCCCTCCCCATCACTAGTGTAGGGTGCTGGGCAGATACAGACTGGAAAGGTAACTGGGTGGTTGGTCGCTCAACCTGTGCTGAGGAATAGCTGATCTGACCTTCAGCTCAGGGGATGAAGGTAGCTGGCTCCATCCCTGGTACCAAACACTGGTCTGATCGCTGCATTAAAGCAACTTCGAGTTAAATACACGGCAATTTCCCCACCTATAAGAGGATGTTTCCTTGCTTCTTTCCTCTGGGACTTTGTGGAAGTCTCCTGCCTCCTCATCTAATGCTTCATCCTTATCCCTTGGAAGTGTTGCCTAATGGGTAGAGATCTGGACTCGGATGTCTGAGAGGCGGCTGTTCTGTAAAACATTTTTTATTTCTCTCTCTCTGCCTAGTAAAATAGGGTTAAAGATATTAATATTCTTGGTGAAATACTGGGTGAGATGCTGATTAAAAGCACCAGATGGGAGGCAGATCATCACTGCTGGAGCGTTGTGTCCGGCTTCCCATCCCTCCTCGGGGCTTTGGGAGAAAGTTGAGCTCGGGAGCTGAGTGTCATTGCCAAGGCTCCGCTTTCTTCTCCGCTCTTTGAATTCCAGGTCCCAAGTGGCATTGCAATTTATGGTGAATATTTTATAACTCCAAACGATGTTTTGTGGGATTCCGTTTGTCTCGCCTGCTGTGCCTCCGTCAATCTCGGAGGACGGCTGCCTTTGTTGTATGTGTCAAGCTTGACGAGGCGTCGTTTTTCCAAATGGATAATTCTGTTCCTTCGCCATCAAGGAAATTGTTTCCTTCCTGGAAAGGCTGCTCTGTCGCTTAAACGAAGCTTTGGCTGCCAGTGAGTCAACTGGAGAAAATATGTCAAATGACTGCAGGTGACCTTGAGAAAAGGCATGGATGGGTGTGTTGAGGGGATGGCTTCCTTATATTTTTTCACGGTCCCCTTTTGCAACTTGTTGCGTCTGGGAAGAGCTTCAGTGCAGCAGGGAAGAAGGCAGGTGTGTGGGTTATTGAACCCCCACGGATGTTGCCCTCCATATATATCGCTTCCCATTAGCAGGCAGGGCAGCATGGAGAACAAGCTGGGGCTGGGGGTGGGGGGGTAGGTTTCTCCTCAAAAGGGAGAATGCTCAAGGATGTTAAAAAAGAAAAACTTGAAAAGCAGTATATATTTAAATGGGAAGATAAACTGCACGAGAAACAAGTCACTAGAAAGACCCAAGTCAGGAGATCAGATTTGGAGTATGCCGCTCATCTTCCAATTTCGGCCGTTACCTTCTGCCTTGAGCTAGATAAAACAGGCTTGATGCTGCATATGTCAGCCTGGTGATAGCGGAGCCGGTCCTGTTGTGTGCCCCTGCAATGCAGGAGGAGGATGGAGCCCGGCTGGCATCGCTCACTGCCTTAGAGGTTGGAGGGTTGTGCTCCGCAGGTGGCTGCATCCCAGCGCCCTCGACATGTGCTCCCGCCATGTCTGCAAAGGGCTTTGACTTCAGGGACCTGTGGGATGAAAGGTGCCATAGAAACACGAGTTTTATTAATACGGTGGAATGTTGCCAGTCATAATTAAAGCCGTGAGAAGCTTGGCGGTTTCACTTCACGGGGCTTGGTGCAAATATTTCTGTTGGGTTTGATCCATGCTGCTTTGTAGCCACTTGGTTTCACCTTGCGCTGCCGAGCTGCGTGAGGTCTCCTCGAAGAACTCGGTGAGCCCTTGCTGAGGTGCAGCAGGGCAAGTCTTACGTGATTTGAACGCTGACAAGCCGGCCAAGTTTGCTCTCAGTGGGTCATGGTTCGCTTGCAAAGTTAGGATAAATTGGATGGGAGTGAAGTAACTTAGAGAAGTCAGTCAAGTAGCGCCTTGTGTGGGATTTCACCGGCATATTTCCCGCATATTTCTCTCTGTCTCGGGGAGGAGGAGTGTGGGGAAGGAGGTGGGGAAGGAGCAGACTAAGAAGAGGAGGCAACCTTTCATAACTGCGTAGAGATCTCTCTCCTCCTTCCCCACTCTTGCAGCAAGCCATCTGCTGCAGCTCAGCAGGCTTTAGCCCAGTCAAACTGTTTTTTTCCCCCCATCTCGTAAATTATTGCTTGTGAATTCAGGGAGGTGTAATCATATTGGTTATAAATGCATTGTTTTGGAGGACATCTTTGCAAACATGGTTTCTCTAGGGACTTAGGGTTAGCTTCATGGTACCTGGATTTAGCCCCCTAAATATCCAGTCCATGGTAGCTGCCTAGGTTCCTCCATAGTCACTGGAAAGGCATGGGTGACCCAAGAGTTACTGCTCACTTGTTGCATTTCTCTGTTGCTGGTAGAGGAAACCTGGAGGATTTGCTTGACTGGGCACCTAACATTTAGAAAGCAAAAGCTGGATGAGGTGACCCTTGTTGGAGTTTTGGGAGGGGATCTTCTTCCTATTTGAGTGAAATCTGAATAGAGAGACCAGCAGAGAGCTCTCTTTGGGCTCCTACCCTTAAACTTTGAAGTTGGCTTTAATCAGCTCCTGAGGCGTTGTCCCATCCCTGGTGTACTCCAGGGAATTGAGATGATGGCTTAATCTCGGTAAGACAGGTACAGGATATAGTATCTATGATATCATGCTTACGACAACAGACAGATCATCCAAAAGATGATGAGAGACTTAAGTCCTCTCTCAGCCACACCGTTGATCCCAGCTTGTTGGATCCAGTCTACAGATACAGTCCTGCTGCTCTTCCCCTCTGTTCTGTGAGTTAAAGATCTCCCTGAGCGCTGCAACGATGGTTTGAAGGTGGGTTTCTTGAAAGTGCCGCCTTCTTCCCCAACAACGGCTTCCCAGCCGCGTGCAGCGGGGTTAAAAATGGAGAAAGAGATGAAGTGCTCTTTCCATCTGTTGCCCACCTCTCCTTGCAAATCAGATGGGAAGGCGGCACAGCGACTGCCTGCATTGCGGCACCCCTCCCCGCAGCAGGCAGAGCAAAGGGGGCACAGCTGAAAGTGTGCCCGTGGGAGTCTTGACGGTGAGGGTGCGGGCATGCGAGATATTTTTAACGCCGTTCCCTGAACGTGCAGTCGGCACCGGCAGAAAGTGCCAGATTGCCAGCCCAGCCAAGAATTTTGGGCTTGCGAATCATCGGGGAGGGAGCCGAGGCGTGAATTCAGCGTGCCGCGCTTTTTTCCCCAGAGGCGTGCGCGCCATGTGGGGACCTCCTGGCTGCATGGAGAGGGTTGGAGCGTCCCTTGATAGGCAAGTCCTCCTGCGCCACGCAGAGGACATCCATGTTTGCCCCAGGCGTGAGCTTCGGGGCAGCCTTCCCCTCCAAAATATACCGTTCTGCAAATGCCCTCTCCTCGGTGGCTATGTAGTGGGATAGGACCCGTGGCCTCAGCCCATCTTGAGTCCCTGAGGATGGTTAATGTGAAGCAGTGCCAACCTAGCGGGGGTTTTGCTGTTTCTCCCCCAGAAGGGAACAGCTGAGAGCCAGGAGCTGAAGCAAAGCCGGCTGCTTCCTCTGCTGCGGCAGCATCGGGGTTTTTGCTTGTTCCTGGCTTAGAAATCGGGCCAGCCACCTAGAGGTGAAAAGCTCTGCATCCTATTACCCGTCCCCGGAGCCTTTTAATCTTCTGAGCTGAAGATCTTTTGATCTGAGAAGCTCTGTAACACAGCCCAGTCTGGCCAGGTGGTGTTGAATGTTTAAAAACCCTCGGCTGCTCTCACTATGGGGGAGCGATGCAGGCTTAAAAACGGGTCTGCGGTTCCTTCTGTGGCTGGGTTGTGTGTCGGGGAAGTGGGGGAGGACAATGACACCTGCTAAACGCCTTGGGTGCCAGTTAGTAGTCTAATATCTAAGGGTTGTTCCTGTGCTGTTACTTGGAGCAGTGCCTCAGGCTAAAGCAGCATCCCTGGGGCTTGGGGCTGCTCTTCCACGATGGAGCAGCAGTGCATCCATCCCTGCTGACCCCTTAGTTGCCTTAGGACACCCCTGATTCTCAAGCTGGCTAGTAGCACCTGAGTATCTCCAAGCGTGAGGGTAAAGGCTTGGAAAAACCACCAAAGATCGGGAACTGCTGTCCTCGAGGTGCTGGCAATGCCGGTCGGGTGCTGGCTGTTTTGCTGGGGCTTGCAGGGAGAGGCAGCCCTCTTGGCTGCACCCCACCCCCACCCCCAAAATTATGCTGCTCGCTCCATGGCCCTCCCCAAACCCTGGAGCAGCAAGCTCATGGGGGAGAGTCTGTCAGCTGATGCCGTGTCCTTAGAGCCACCGCAAAAAACTTTATTTCTAGCCTCCAAAGCTAGGCACATTTGAGCTACCTCTTCAGCAGCAAGGAGTATTTTTTGAAGAGCTGTTATCTGCCTGCTCCTGTATGCACCGAATGGCATTTGAGCTGCCGAGACGTTTCTCTAATGCCTTCTCTGCGTAAGCGCTTTTCTTGCTGCATATAGGCGCCGTTTGCTGGCAGCTCGGAGTGGTTTTAGGGGATGCTTACGTGGCTCGAGGAGAGACCTGTGGCCTGGCAGGGCACAACCTTGGACTCTGACCTTACAGCGTCTTTGCACAACACTTGCTGCCTAATGAGGCTTAGGTGGCTGCTTTAGTGCTGCGTGGCAGATCATTGCAGGAAGATCAGCTATTATTGGAGTTGGTGCAGATGATTCGAGTGATGATTTGCTTCTCTCTCAAAATACAATTAGTCACTTCCACCAGCTCAAGGGAGAGCAAAGTCCTGAACTATTTGTGGCTTCAAGCTGAGGAAGCTGAAGAGTGGGTCCTCCTGCACCTCTGCCCCTGGTCTGGACAATTCCAAATGAGCTTTGCCTCCTGGTGGCTTTTTTTGCTGATGCTTGAATCGTGCTCTGTGTTACGCATCCACCTTTTTAGCACCCTTACACTTGCAATCGTGCCCTGGGTGTCTGGTGAGGTGATGGAGGCAGAGGATGGGCATTGGTGGAGCCAACGGGGTCCATCAATAATACGGCAGCAGTGGGGAAGGGGGAGAGAGAAACCACTTGCTAGAATCCAGCACGGAGGGGCTGTTATTTTGTTGTTCACTAGACTGGAGAAAGGCCGTAGGCAATCGTATTTCTTCCCTTCCCTCTGACTGGTGGGGATGCGATGGTTTGGGCTCAGCCCTGCCCTCTGTGCCGTTGCCAGCTCTGCACCCGGGACCGTTTCTCTCCTCAGCGGGAGATAAGGAGCAACTCTGTCGGCTGGCAGGCTGCCTCCTCGCTTCTCAGAGGTGTGCTGGCTGCAGCTTTGCTCATTTTCAGGTGAGCTCTGGCTCAGCTGGAGCCAGTGGAGTGATGCACCATGCCAAGAAGTTGCTTGGGTGAGATTTTTCCCGTTTTGGTACCCAATGTCCCTTAAAGGAGCCTTCCTCTCTCTGCACTGCACCTTGCCTTTAAGCATGCCTGGTTGTTAGTTGCTGGGAGTGGGAAAGTACCTCAAGTCAATTGGTGTTTCTGAAAACCTTAATTAAGTGCTTTTTGCTTCTGTTGACCCCCTGCCCTTAAAAAACGGCCTTGAAATTGCAAGACGTTACTGACACCTTACAGTTTCTTTATCAGCTCAACTTTCTGCTTACAGTTCCTTCCTTGCTAGAGAAGTCATTTCTCTCCCCTTTCTTCTCTGCCTGCCAACTGCTGCTTCCCCTGGGTTCTCCCTGGGATCTCCTTTGGGATCTCCCCAGAAGGGCTGCATGCATCCCATCCCTGCTGTAAGCTTTCCACCCCTGAGTCCTGCCACGGTGGTTGTAAAAACAGGGTAGTGTTTTTATGCTAGTGGGGAGCACTTAGGTCTGCGGGCTTCTGGGGCTTTGGTGTGTGCAGCATCTTTGGGCTGTGTTTGGTGTCGTGCTGAGATCTGGATCCAGGTGGGATTTGCAGGGTTTCTGCTTTTCTTCAGCCTCCCTTTCCCCGGCACGGGCACGCATCCCATCCCGATGCCATGATGCACGCTGCTGTTACCAGCCCTCCTGCCCTGGCTGCATTGCTTGTCTTAACATCTCCCCTCCTCCTCCTCCTCTCTTCTTATTATAGCAGTCGTATTGTTTTAAGCTGTAACCACGGTGCATTGTGAGTTTGCATAAAGGACGTGTTGTGGAAGGGAATTGTATTGTATATACTGGCTGTGTGCTTCCTTTTAAACTATACCCCTGTCACCAGGCAGCTTTCTACAGGTTGGTTGCTGAGTGAACAGCTGAGAACCTGTGGGAAGACCCAAATGGCACTTAAATTATATTTGCTCTTTGATTTCAAAGACATTTAGTACCATTTAATAGAATCAGAATGCAATTTAACTCTGCCAAGTGGGGGAGGCTGCCTCGGGAGAAGTGACACTGCCATAGCTGGGGAAACAGAAAAATTTAAGTGAGCAAAACAGCAGGGTCGCGTTTACTATCCGGATAATTATTATTAAATAAAGAGCAGAGTGGGACTGTGTCTATCAGCTTCCCTGGGCACTCGAAATGGCATTAACTACTTCAGTGCTGTGTGATGCTCTGCATTAGCTGCACCGGGGGGACAGCCAGGGACGTGGCATCTGAAGAGGCTGTTGCAATGGCATGTTGATCGTTAGCCAGAATTAACCTGGGAGCTTTTAACTGGAGGCTGATTTTAGTGCACGCAGCGTTGCTATACCAGCAGTTTTCCTAATGCTCCCGTTACCCAGGCTGGGCTCACTCCCCTGAGCATGCAGCAGCAGCACTTTTCTCTACCAGCAGCTGGTTATTAAAAAAATAATGCAGGAAAAGGGACATTTCTCCAAGACATGAGCTGTGCTGTGCTGTGCTGACTGGGCTCTCCAGCACACCTAGGAGACAGCACTGCGGGGAGGTCTGTCTTTCCTGGCTCTGTGGTTTCTGGCTTAAAGGACGGTGAAGACTTCTTGTTTGACTTTAGGCAATCTTTTTTTCTTTTTCCTTTTCCCCCCCCTCCTTTTTTCCTTCTTTCTTTTCTGTTTGGCTTTTTTTTTGGGGGGGCGGGGTGTGGGGTGTGTGTGTGGCATCGTTTGTTTGTAGGGGTTTTTTTGTGTGTGGTTTTTTTTTTTTTTTTTTTCCATTAACTTTAAACTAGCTCTTTCAGCCATCAGGAAGTCTTTAGGTTCAGCAGCACCAAGTTCTCCGCAGGCTGCAAAAGCCAGGCGAGGAGCAGTTCAGCCTGGCCGCAGCAGCTCAGGCTAGCTGCCTGGCAGTGTCCTGCTTAATTTAAGGTTTTTGTGGGCAGGTCTCCAATGCAGCAAGACAATGCCATGGGCAGACTATTTCTAGCTGTTGTTCGCTGCCTGTATAAAGGAGATAATAGCACTTTCCTGCCTCACAAGGGGTTTGCGGAGGACAAGTCTAGGAGGACAAGTCTATTAAAGATTGTGAGGTGCTAAAGATGCTTTGCTGATTGGGGCCATACAAGTAGCTGAGGTATCTAGTTTAGGAAAAGGTTTGCAGTTGAGAAATCAGAAGATTGCCTTTTTCATTGCCTGCCAGCTCTGCCTGGCACCTGGAAATCAAATTGAGTTGTTAAAATTTATTTTTGCCTGAAAAAAAATACAGTAAACTGGGAGATAACATATATGTGGTGATGATATATTGCATTCCTCAAGCATGTTTCAGCTAATAGCCCCAAAGCTGCTTATGCAGCAGGGAAACATGCCCATGCTGCAGCCAGGGATACTGAGGCACTGAGAATTGAGGTGATGGCGTTCACCTACCCCACAAGGACATGGGAGCCGTCTTAGTCTTAGCCCTTAGCATTCTCCTGACCCAACTGCCCAGGAGAGCAGCTGGTGGGCCAGCAGGTCCATAGATCCCAGGATGTGTTGGATGGATAGGAGTTGTGGAGAGGAAAGATCCCACTCGAAATGGTCAGCAATCATCTTCTGGTTTGTCCAAGCAGTCCAAAATCTCTGGTCACTGGAGCTCTCGTGCTGCTGGGTGTCAGTATGGATGTGTAGGCAGTGGCTGCTTGCAGCTCTGAAGTGTTTGGTTGCTCCAAGATGAGCTTCTCCTGGAAAGCACTGAGTTCTTGTAGAGCAGCCGTGAGAGATGTAGGTGCCAGATCCACATCCCTCCACTAATAATAGGTGTGAATTTATGCCTGCATCCCTGAAATAACTTGATACGTCCAATCCTCCTGGATAAAGGTGAGGGATTGAATTATTAGAAAAGGACAATATTTCATTTCCTGTAAGTGCCTTAATCTCGTGAGTAAATATTACAGCTTTGTGCTATAATCCCTAAGTTGGTATATCTCTTCCCTTCCCAGTTACCTTTTGTGTTGATTTATATTTAATATGTTGCCATTAAATCTCTTTCTCTCACTGAGGCCTATTATAAGTGCAGTATTTATTCTGTTGAGTCTTTTTTAGTCACATTTGTATTGTATTCTAATGTGGTCGCACAAAAGGCTGCCGGGCACATTCCTGAGACATTTGCATCTTTTTCTTCCCTACTTTTGTCTGCGCTGCGGAAAACATATGTTGTTTTGGCCCTGCACCCGAAGTAGTGTTCCTCATACTGATGAGATGCCTGCAGGAAAGCCTCTGTGCTAACTCCTGGGCTTTCTTGCTCTGCTGGTCCTCCTGGTCCCAGGAGGAACACTTTGTCTGCTAGATCTGAGCATCCTAGTGCATAGAAAAAACTGAATCACTGGGAAGATCTCAGTCTCCTCCTTTAATCCTTGGGCTCAGGGTTTGCATGGACCCACCTGATTCATTAGGCAGAGGTTTTGTAGAGTTTCCTGCCAAAATTTATAACTGCTAGGAATGGGTATGGTCTTTGCCTGACTGACAGAGAGCACAAGGGGGTATTTGTCCACCATCTGGGAGAAAGTGGGTGCTTACTCTTAAATGATCAACCTCCTTGAGTGTGTGTTCCCTGGGGTAGTGCTAATTTACTCAGCTTCATGTAATTAGTTAATTATTTGCGTACAGGAGGGAGTTGTATGAGAGATGGCTGCTGGGTATTCAATAGATGCAGGTCAGAACAGGGCAGGTAGTAGTGTGGAGAGCCTGTAGTAAGGCAATTTTGGGACAGTACGGGGGTTTTCTGGCTCCTTGCCTCAATGGTTGGTCTTTCTAACCCACTCCCCAGGTATCTGAGGGTCTCTACAGCCAGCTGACACTTTGGGATGGGGGGACATGAAGAATAATTGAAAGGTTTCTCTGAGCTGGGTATCCTCAGGGGACCTCCCCTGGATGGCAGTGGTCTGGGGTGCATGTGAGGGATGGTGCCTGGAGGAGGCTGGGTTTGGGGAAGATCAGATACTCTGGGAGGTGGTGGAGAGGGACGACTCCACACTCACCTGGGAGCTGTGAAACTGCGGGGGGTGGGGAGGGAGGCTCACCTCTGCCTCCTTTTCCTGCCTGAAAGAGGAGAGCACTGTTCTCAGAGTCACAGGAAAAAGGGGGAGCATTCCACCTGCTTCCCTTTCTCTGCTCTCAGAATCTGCCCTCTGCAGGCACTGCTCTGACTCATCCATCTCTGCAGCCTGAGTGCTTTTTGGGTGCTGTACCTTTGCTTTCCAGGCTATAAACTCTGCTTCAGAAGGAGATTTGAGAGATTGGGGTCGTATGCTTCCTGAGTTGCTGATTTCCTTGTGCAAATCCCTATATTTTCCTGTGTCCCTGTTCTTTTCTCCTCTGTCCCCTCAATATAATTGCTTTGCTCCTTTCTAAAGTGCCTGGATCTCTACAGATTAAGGGTGCTCAGCAGGAGCTATTATTATTGTGATGTTTTTATTGCATAGAGAGACCAAGATATTAAAGGACTCCTTCAGCTTAGGCTTTTAGAGGCAGAGAAGATTGGCCAGAACAGCTTTGGGTGGAAACATCCACCCCAAGAGACAACCTGAAGCAGTGAGGAGCTGAGATCATCTGCCTGGGTTGGAAGAGAAACCCACGCTCAGACTGCAGACTTCCACCAGCAGTCTGAGTGTCAGCTCTCCTCTGGAGCATCCTTGCCCATGGGAAGCAGTGATGAGCTTCCCTCATTCCCACCTAGCCCTTTGCAGAGGGTTGTGTTGTAAAGCACAAGGTTCCACAGACTGAACTCACTGTGGTGGAGCTGGAAAAAAAGTCTGTCCCACGTGGCTGGGAAAAAACCCCATGCAATATGTTGACTAACGGTCTTAATCAGGTTAAAAGTGTGCCCAAGCCGGGGTGTCCCAGGATCCCCTGTCTCACATCACCACCACCGCCACCACGTCTACTAGGGACAGGTCTTCTGGCAGAGTCAATGCCAGTTCCTTTGCTGGGGCCACTCCATCAATTAGCATGGACTAAGCATCACAGACTAGCAGGCCTTTCCCTACGAGACTTGAGTCTGGGATTAAGGTTTTGCAAGATGTAGAAGAAAATAAGCACATATGAATATCCAGGGGTAGTTATAAAACGGCTGCATTTCTGAGCTGTGCCAATGAGGCATACAGCAAAGGAAGAAAAAACAAACGTTGGTGGTTGGGGGGGCGACACTGAAACTATGCTTTTATCTCCTTGAAATAACCGTGCTCTGTTTGATTTTAAATCTTCCATCCTCACCAGAGTCATTCTGCTGCTCAGTGCAAAGCTACCGGGGGAGTTGGGGGGAGAGGAGAAAAAAAAATTAATTGAATCCTTACATTTGAGTGATGGCTACTCTGAGAGCTTGTCAACGTGATGGTAAATCTTGGGGGTGTTAATTGCTTTGAAATCCCTTTCCTCTCTGATTCCTGTCGTAAGTGGTTCCCCACCTTCCACGCAGTCCCTCATCTTGCTTGTTCGCAGCCCGCGGTGTGCTGCCTGTGCATGGCTCTGAGCGTCAAGGGAAGGCTTGGGGTGAGAGGGGGAGAAGCCTTTTCCTTATTCCGTTTCAAATGACTCCTGTTTGCTGATAAGGTTAATTGATTTCTTTTGCTTTAATTAACAAAATTCAATTTCCACTTAATGAAAAATATTTTGGTGTGACACATGTAAATGGCAAAGTGACGAGTGCCAGGCGAGGTGAAAGGGAAAGGAGGGAGCAGCCTGCATGTGGGCAGCCAGCCAGAGGGAGGTGGGGGCAGGCGATGCCGGTCCCCCCACCCTGGGCATCGTCCTCATCTCCCCAGAGCGAGATGCAGTCACTAGCTCCATTTTCTGCGATACCCAGGTACATTAGTGTCAGTCACCAAATGTGCTTTGCAGTTCAATATAGCCTGAACTGTTGCACCCTCCCTGTCTGGCAGAGAATTGACCCTGGGATGGATAATACACTTTGCTGCTGCTTTTACTGAATCATTGTGGTGAGATTGGCAGGGCTGATGTGTGATGGCATGAGGGTAGCTCTGTGTTAGGGATAGGAATAACTCTACTGGTTTAAGGCATGGTTGGTTTGGTACCATCTATGCATACGGTGGGATGCACCACTATCCTGTGGTGACCCGTTTGGACCACTGCATTGCTGAGTTACTTGTGCCGCTAAGGCAAGAGCTGTGTGTTGCCCAAACAAGTGTCCCACCCATCAGAGAGGCTTTGCCAAGACTCATGGGCGGGCTCTGGAAGAGGCTCCCTGTGGACCCGGGAGAAGTGCTGTCCCGGGGCAGGGGACCGGGTACCAGCAGCATCTCAGACCCGCATCCCCCGGGCTCCTTTCCTGGCCCTTGGCTGCCTTGTTTGTACCGAAACTGGTATCAACAGGAGAGGGGGGCGGGGGGGAAGGAGGATGGCGGGGAGAGAGAGTCACTTCTCATCAAGTTGATCAATCTTTCTGCTGTTGAAGCCTCTCAATGAGTTCAATGTGATTTTCTCTGCCTTATGCACAAGGTGGAAGTCGATCACTTTCAATTTTCAGCATGCAGAAACGGCACTCTATCAAGCTGTTGCCTTGCATAACCATGATTGCTGCCGGCAAGGGCTTCCAGCACGCCTGGAGCCGTGGCAGCGGTGGGGGCTGGACGCGGGCAGCAGCCCCCCTGCCTTGGTGACGGGGGCTCTTGTCCATTTGCTGCCTGCCAGAGTGAGAGCCAGCTCCGGTGGCCATGAGGGACAGGCTGCTGGCAAGAAGAGGGTGAGATCTTTGCATGAGGCCGAGCAAAATGCTGTGGCAGGCTGTGAAGGTGGCATTTGTGGCAGCATGGTCTCCTGGTGTCAGCTTTCTCACCCCAGGATTGCAAATCCAGACCCCTGAGACCGTTAAACTCATTGCACATAAGCCAAATGCTCTGCAGCGCTGTGGTCAGGGAATGGGAAAGTGCTGAGCAGTGTTAATCCACCCGGGAGCGCAGAGATGCTCTTGGCTGCCCTGCAAATTCCCATCTCCCAGGAACACATCCCAGAGGAGGATGCAACAGGCGCCGGCAGGGTTATCGGGACAGCATGTGTCGGGGCTGTTGTGTGCAGACCAGGGGGGTGAGCGTGGTCGGGGAGCCTCCTGCCCGCCACACATAGGCCAGAGGCTGCAGATAAGAGAAAGTGATTTCTGGTTTTAATTAACTGAGCTTTCATTTAAGGATAAACAAAGGCCATGTTTGTGTGCTGACAGCTGGCTGTCCTTCTGGGTCAGATAAGAAGGCAAGTTATTGCCTCCAAGCTGTGAGAGGGACCAGGAGAGAGTCCAAGAAGTGGGAAACGTGAACAAATGCCGAGTGAACGTACATGCCGGCAGCCGGGATGCTTTATTGTGTGTGTTAAATAGCGAGCCTTGTGCCTATTCATCTGCCTGCCCCTGGGTAGGAGCTGCTGTCCTGCCATTGTCTGGGCAAATCCCTAAAACAGCGGCAAGTACGCTGCGGAGGGCATCCAAGGTTTCCTCTGCAAAGGTGGGGTGGTCCCAGGGGCTTTCCTGGCTTTGGGAAGGACGGTTTCCTGTCCCTGCTTGAGCAGAGTTGTTTCTGAGGCTTGCTGGTATCCCAGAAGCCATCCCCCGAGGGCACAGATGTCCCCAGTATGTGCTCCAGCAAGAGGAGGGCATTGCCCGGAGGCAGGGCACTTGCCAGCCCCGCACTGATTTGCTTGGGGAGCCCCAGGGCTTGGCTGGAGCAAAGGCTCCTTCAGGAGAAGCTGGTAGTACCAGGGCAAATGCCAGCCTCGTCATTTCAGTATCACCTCCGAGATGAATTAAGTGTTTGAAGACCTGAGAAATTGCAGCATTCACAGACTTGTCATCTAAACAATTGCATTCAGTGGGGGGAAAATGAGCGCTCCCGGGTCACCAGCGGTCACCTTCTGCTGCTGGTAGGTAGAAGTTAAACTGATGGAGGAGTGAAAATGCCTCTCAATGGCTGATGATTCAGAAATTCAGTCAACCTACGTGGCACCTTTCCCCAGTCTTGTTAGGAGAGGGTGTTTGCAGCATGTCCTGCTGCTGGCTGCTGCTCTCTAGCTTAGCAGAGGCTAGGGGTGCCAGGTTTTGGCGAGGGTGTAGGCATGGGCGGAGGGCATGGCTCCCTATATGTACCGTACTCACCCTATAGGTATCTACGTGCACTTCTGGTGGATCAAAGCACTGGGACAGTCACATCCAGGTCTCTGGGGCTCTTCATGGGTGAAAGCAAGAGGCTGGCCTGGCAGGGTCAGCAGATGTGCTGCTCTGCACATCTCGGGGAGCACAGGGAGCAGAGAGCCTCCCCCACTGCATGAGATCTCTGCAGCTGAGTTCAGCTCTTGTCTGAGAAGTTGCAAGGAAGACTGTGCTGGATGTTTTCTAAGTTAGAACAGGTCTTAAATTTTTTTTCCCCCACCACGAGAAAGTCTTTATGGGCCCAAAATCAACATATTTGTCAGAAGTTTTTGCATAGTTCAGGATTTTCAGTTGTCTTTGTGAAAAATCAGAAGGCAAAACCTGATATTTTTCAGGCTGTGGCTTTTGCACACTGTCCCTTCATAACTACAATAAAGTAGAATAATGTTCATTTCTTAGCTAACTTTTTACAGGACTTTTTGCTTGTTCTTTTTCACTGAGGAGAGAGAATAAAAAAACTTAAATGACTTTGTGGGATGTGGAGTAAAAAAGTTTGGTTTTCCTCTAATCTTCAGCAAAACGAGTTGGCAGTTTTGGTCCGGTTCTAGTCTCGGCACATTTTCTTCTTGTGCCTAATTTAAGGTGACCACTGTAAGATCTGCTCCAGTTTCATATTCCTCAGCCTTGTGTTTTTGCACTTCCAAGACTGTATGATGGTTCTTAAGGAGTCTGCATTATGCAGCCCTGTATCCATCTGTTGTCCTTACAAGTTAAACAGCCTGAAAAAAAATGGATTAGAGCCTCAGCTCCTATAATGAAGCAGCAATTTGTCTCCAGATCCTGATCCAGGTGTAGCAGAGCTAATGAGCCGGCTGGCCTTGAGCATCAGAGAATGTTAAATACATTTTTTTGGTAGAGAAAAAGCTCGAGCAAGGAAGAGAAAGTGGCGTTGGGAAGAGGGAGGGAGGGAGGGAAGAAGAGCAAAGGCAGGAGAAATCGGCAAGTGGGATGGGGTTGTCCCCGCTGAGCATCGGCCACGGAGCAGAGGGGCAGTCTGTCTGTCTGGCCAGGCTGGACGTGCAGATAGTGTCAGGCATCCTCTCTGAGATGTCTTTGAAGGCAGTTGCAAGCAGTTACTAACCATCCAGTGGTGCCATGCATTTTTGGGAACGTGGAGGGGAGAAGCAAGCCCCGTTAACACCATCTGGTTGCTTTTCCTACAAGAGGATGCCAAGGCTCACATGGGCTGAGTCTCTTAGCGACTCTTGCAGGGTATGGGTTAATGGAAGGGGTCCCCCCAGATCCACTCCTGCTATTTTCCAGGAGAGAAAGCAGGCGTATTAAGGCAAGTAAAAACGGTGGCGAGAAAATAAGGAGGGGAGAAGGTCTCATTCCATTATGTGGGAGAAAATACCTCTCAATTAAAGAGAATGAGCTGAAAGTGGTAGGTGTGGGGGGAGAGGGAAGAGGGGAATCGTGCAGGCTCCTGGGAGAAAGGCAGTCATCTTCAGTGGGGCTGATTTGCCTGCAGAGGAGCAGTGAGAGGAGAGGATGGGGAGAATGGCTGATAGGGTAATTTTTTTCATGGTGAGCAAGGTTTGGTTATGAAAGTGAGAGGAGAGGGAGGGGAGGCCAGGTTGATGGAGATCACGTTCCATTCAATTTGGAGAAAAGGAGAGAGAGAAAAGAAGATGAGCCTGAAATGAGGCTTAATTTTAATGAAGGAAAATTCTCCACTAAGTAAGGAGAGTTGAAAGGGAGGGGAGAGGAGGGTTTGAAAATGATAGGAGCCTGACACGCTATTGTAGTGGAGAGATTTCCTTTTCTTTCTTTTGCTTTGGTTGACAAAAAAAAAAAAGATAATAAAGAAAGTGGAAGGTAGGGAAGAAAAGAGAGGAAAGATCTAATAAATGAGTTGCAACACCTGAGAGGCGATGCCCTCGCTGGTGGAGGTCGCCCTGCGGTGGCTCTGGGGTCCTGCTCAGGACTCCATGCACGGGATGTAGATTGCTTCCCCCCCCTCCCCGTGTCTGTCCCCCCACTTGCTGGGACAAGTTGGGTCTCAGCCCAAGCCTTGTCACTGATTTTTTCACTTGGAACTGATTCCCTTAATGGGTACGGGGGGGCTTGAAGCACCCCAGGGGCCACCTGATGGATGGGACCATGAAGAATGATGAGCACGAGGCCCTTGCTGCTGCTCAGGGTGTTACGGCAACCACTGAGGTAGGGTTTGGGGACTCGCTGCCAGCAGCATGGTACACAGTGGGAAGGACGGATCCAGTACTGGGCAGCTGTGCATTTTAGCGAGCGCATTAAATGAAGTGGTTCCCATGCTGGCACCCGGGATGAATTTCTGGGCCCCTGAGAGCGGACTGCACTCAGGATGCATGCTCATTCCCAGCTACTGATTTCCATTAAAAGAAGTTAAAAATACATGAATGATTTCCCTTGCATTATTTTCTTTGTCTTCTGAGCATGGTAATTGCAGCGCCTTGCACACAACTGTGGCACAGTCGCTATTGAGAGGAGGTCCAAGCGGGGACTGGCTGCAAAATGATGCCTCTGTAGGGTGCTTGGCAGTGCCAAACCCTTTTGCAGTGGTATTTTATTGCTCTGGGTGCTGGTGTAAATGCACCAAGAACCTTTGTGATCCTTTGCTGGCCCAAGCCCTTCAGATATGCTTGAAATGTTTGGCTGAGTACCTGTTGCTGTTGTTGTTCTGGCTGGTCTTGGCTTGGTGGGAATTACTGGGTATTTCATAGATTTTGTTTCAATCTGTTTCGCAGCTTTCTGTTCCTTCCCCAGATCTCCTGCCTGGCTTCTAGATGGTGGGTACACAGACTGAGAGCACGCAGGGAACCGCAGTTAAAAGCTCATCTCATCTTTGTACAATTCATGCTGCAGAACTGGGTTGTTCTTTTTAAAAGAACAACACCACATCCTCTAGGGACAAAGAAATCCATCTTGTTTCAAAATGCTTCCGTGTTTACCGGTACAAATTCAAATGCCTGGCAACAGCTAGCCCAGGTGAAGCTCACGGTTCGTTAATTCATTCTCTTGCTCAGGTGATGTTGGGTTCATGCAGACTTCTTGTTCTTGATGAATAACGCTTAGTAGGTGTTAAAGTAGTATTTGTGTAAAGCTAGCTGAAGAAATAGGAGGCAAATTGCCTGCATTTGCTGGTTTCTAATCAACAAGCAAACAAAGGACTCTTGGGCAATGGTGAATTGCTCTCTCCCCTGTCCAAGCTCTTCCCCTTCCTCTTCACCAAAGTATCTGAGGATGTTCCAGAAGGGAGTGAAATCATGATGATTTCATTTCCCATGCTCTGTCATTTTTTCCTGTGCCAGGAGATGGCTGTGTGGTGAGTGCCAGCCCATTTCTGGAGCAATTTCTTAAGGGATGTGGGGTGGTTGGGAGGCTCTGGAAATCTCTGGTTTTGTTCTGCCAGGTGAGATGCTCACTTCCTTCTAATGGGGCCTAAAAATGCATTAGGAGAGTATCTGATCTGTGACTTCTGGGAGGTGGCTCTGAAATGGGGTACGTAACCTCAGACTTCGGACCTTTTTTCCTCCGTAATCCAAGGCTTAGATCCTTGATTTGGTGTGGATGATTCCCTCCTGCTCCCCTCTTTCCTCCAAATCCTTTCCCTTTGAAATACCACCTGCTCATATCCTTGTGTCTGTCATGGGGAGACAGAAAGATCTTCTCATCACGAGGAAATGCAGTCCTCTCCATCCCCCCCACCGTCACACATCCTCTTCCAAAATACTGCATAATGTCAGACTAAATCCTTATCAGAAATTTTAATGAGCAAAATAAAACCTGAAATCTGTGTGATTAAAATCAAATCTTCCCTCTTCTGCTCTGCTGGAGCTTGCTGCCAAAACAGAGTTACAACGCTGACAATGGGAGGCCTCTCATATTTAGCTACCTCTGGCTGCAGTTGGTGCTTTAGATAGATGTCCTCTGCGGTCCCTGCTGGGGCTGTGGGTAACCTTGAAGAATAAACAAAGGGTAGTGAAAGTGGTCTCCACTAAAATGTTTGGCAAGGTCTGCTGCTCTGTGCTGGTGGAGATGGCCCACTTCTGGCCCGGGGACCCCAGGGTTCTCTAGGGACAAGAGTTGGCCAATGTTGACCCCAGGTGTTGCTTTTTCCTCCCCCCAGTGATGGTCTTCACTTAATGCTTGGGGAGGACTTTTCCATGGGTGATGGTTGCTCACAGCAGCTGCCCTGAAGAGTCTCAACCTGTCCACCTACCTCTCTGCCGAATTTCTTTAGACTTCTCCCATCAGCCTTGCAGTACCCATGCTGCTAAGTGTCCAGCTGTCTTTTCCTACCCCATAGAGATCGCTTTTTTCCTGCATCAGCTACCTGTAGGGCATTGAAGACATGTCATAGTCCTTTGTAGTTGCTGTTAGGCAAGTGCATGTAGTGCTGGCAGCTACCACCATCCAAGGCATCTCCCTTCAGACCCAAAATGGAGGCTCACCAAAAGGAAAAGAAGGGGTGAATCCTGGTGGCTTGTGTCCATCACCTCAGTGCCATTCCACTTTGACATCCCCACTGTATGCATGGCAAATCCACCTTTCAGCCCTTTCTTGAAAATGTGGTGTCCCTCTGCTCCATAGTGCCTTTCAGCCTCCCCTAGGCAGTCCTTGCAGCAGACTTTCAGTCATGGGTCCACACAGTGCTTCAGTGAATTAATCGACTTATTTCCCGGTTAATTCCATTCCTAGATTAATTCCTTGTGTACCTTTCGCCATCTGACTTTGCCAAAGTCTCTTGAATTATGTCTTCACCAGTATCCTCCGTCATTTGTCTCCTTCCAAGAGGCTGTTTCATTTCATTTGTCCTTCAAAGGAAGTGGGAGCATATTTCATGAGCCGGAGAATTGAATCAAATAGAAGAGAGCAGGGAGCACTCACCTGAGCTCAGACCTTTCCCCATTAGAAAGAGAAAGAGATAATTAAGAGATACTCAGAAGGTGAAGCCAGCCCATGTTTCTGGCAGGCATCCTGACTGGGCATCTCTGTCTGCTTTGCCCAGAATGCAGGATGCTTAAATTATCATAATTTAATGGCAATAATATGAGAATCTAGACAGAAATAAGCTAGAACAAATCCTGGGATGTGAATAGGAGAACTTCGGTAGCAATGACCTTACCGCACCTTAATATACGATAAGCCATGGTGACTTGAGCTGGTGAGACAGTAATGAGGTGAATATATGCAGATGGCAGTGTCCTCTTCAGTTCCTCGTGACATCATTCACAAGCGGTCAGACAGCACTGCCATCGTGACTTGTCTCTTAGGCAGCTGGCTCTGAAGCGGTGGCGTGACGGTGGGATATTGACTCCTCATTGCTCTTCCCCTTTCTCTTTCTTTTTTTTTTTTTTGTGTGTGAATTGAGAGGCAGGAGTAATTATGCCAAGATTAGAGTGCTAATCGTCACTTGCAAATGGGGGAGTCATTTTTGAAGAAGCAATAATATACTGAGAGAAAGTATGGATTGACTGACAGTGCAAGTCTGAGAGGAGCCATACAACTGTCATCCTTCAAGCATACATCTCCTTGACCTCGTGAATCTGATGGTGCTGACATGTGGGCAACATTGGGTCAGAAATCTGTAGAAATCATAAGAGAAATCCTATCTTAATTAATGTTAGTGTGGCCAGATATTTTCCCCTTCTCTGTAACTAACTGTTCAGCTTGCTGAATATGCTGGGAGAAAAATACTCGGCAACTGGCTTGTGAGACAGCTTTGTGTGCGCTTCACTTGATGTTCTCCAAGCCGCGTCCTAGGAAGGCTGGGCTGGAATGAAGCATCTTCTCTCAGAAAAGCATAGTGAAAACGGGTAGGAGAGGAAGACATTGCAAAGTCTGGCATAGTATAATGCAATGCCTGCAGTCCCCTTGGCTTTGTGGGTTTTTTTGCAGCAAACCTTTTTATGAAAAAGAAGGAGAGAGAGATGTCCTGTTGAAATTATTGTTGCCTCTTTGCCCTCTCCCAGAAGTAAAAGCCCTCTGGGGACTGGAAGTGTAGAGGCTCCCTGGAGGATCAGCAGCTCCTTCCTCCTAATTTCATTTCATCTGACAATAATAAAATATAAAACCACAATTAAATCCATATTAATAGATGCAGTTACACACAGTCATGGGGGCTGTTGAATTAAGGTCTGATCCTGCTTGGTCCCGAGTGCCTTTCCTTTCCGCTCAACTGCAGTGGGGGCTTGAGAGTTTGCAGGCTCTCATGTGGGGTACTCAGTATCTTGCAGGGTTGGGGCTTTTAATTTTGCAGATCATCAAAGGCAAACCAATCCATCAATTATCAACGCTTCAGCTTGCCGCAGAGTAAATGAGAGTGTTACCGTGTATCAATTAGTAGCATCGGATGCCCTGAAATGATAACAGAAGAGCCTGCTTTTGAGACGTGCCTGGCATCTGTGCTTTCTCTGTCTGCAAACTGTGGCAGCAGGTGCCGAGATGTGTCGAAAAGTGGTTGTGGGATTTGGGGAAGAGAAGATGCTCGAGAGCTTGACTTCATGGGAAAAAGAAAGTGTAGATGCTCCTAGGTTGGTCCAAATCTCGTCACCTGTTCAAGTGTTGTAGCCCTTGTGTAAGGTAGCTAGTTGTAGGGTTGGCTGCTGAGAATCTAATTATACTTGGGGTGCTGAGAGATTTGGGATGCTTTTTTTTTTTAAGGTATCTCCTTCTGTAATATCAGATCAGTACGAAATTCAGCTAAAGGAGCAGCATTCCTGACCTCGAGCTCTGCAGTCTGTGCCCTTTCCCCTCCTCTTTTCAAGCCTCTGTGTTTGGGGTGTGACATGAATAGGTTCATTGGAAATGCTAATCTGGATCGCCCGTCGCTGCGGGAGCTGTTCCCAGTTCCTCAGCACCCGTCGGGGAGCGCACATGCTGGCACAGCGCCGGGTCCTGTTCCCTACACCAATTCTCAGTGGTGGTTTGTCCTGCATCCCCCTTAGTTCATCACCACCAGGCTCTCATTATGTGTTCAGCTTCATACCCTCTTTCTCCTTTTATTTATTTATTATAATTATTATTCTGCGCATTGAGCAGAGCTCGGTGAATAGTGCATTTTTCTACTCATTTGCTGGATGGTAAAATTCCTTTAAAAGAAAAAAAACGCGGGGGGGGGGGGTTGAAGCACAGCCCTTCCTCCTGCAAAGCCCACTGTTTTGTTTTGATTTAATCTATTTAAATATATTCCCAAAGGGTTTAAATAAAACAGAAGGAAACTCTGTGACGGGCCTTTGAACCAAATGCTCTGCATGTTTTTGTCCTTCAGCATCTTTTGAAGTTGTTAATTTCTTCCTCTTCCTCAAAATAATCCAATGGGTTCAATGCAGGAAATGTTTTGGGGTCACCAAACCTTTGGTTTTTTTAGAGAAAGAAGTTTGATAATTTAGGTTTTCTTTTCCTCCTAGATAAAAAATGGGTCTTGCAGCCCTTCATGACATGGGGCTGGAGGGATGCTGCCATTTTAGGTTTACATTGCTGCTCCAAGGAAACATGCAACCTAACCAAAGTTAATGGGGTTATAAGCGATGATGCAGACATTAATTAAGCAGCTTATATCTTATAACCTCAGATGCGTTTTGCAAACAATTCCCCCTTGAATTCCTCTCACGGGTGGCTTTTAGCATCCCCCTTTTTCAGTGTGAGGAAACCAAATCCCAGAGGTTGGGCGGCCTCACACCATGGTTTGGTTGGGGTAAGGTGTTGTGTCCGTGCTTCGGTTTGCATCCAGCTGTTTGCTGCTGGCCAGCTGTGGCAGGGGAAGGGATGTGCTGCAGTCAGCCTGGGAGCACGTTTTGGGACCTTTAGGGTGACTTGTGCTGGGGTGGCAAAAGCTGATCCTCCCTCCTCTGTGTCCAAAGGCAGCCTGCAGTGTCGCTGGCTCTCCCGGGCTTGCTGCCTTGTGCCTAATGTGCCATAGCCTTAAACATTCCTGGCATGTTATATATTTAAAGAGTATTCATATAGCACTTCTCTTAACAGCTACAGCAGTGCACCTGAGGGATTAGAGCTGATCTTTGTCACAAGTGTTTAGTACTTGATACACATGTTTATTATATATTTAAACTAAATTGGAGTCAATAAACTATCTGCATAAATATAATGTATATGAACAAAACACACATCCCCTCCCCAAATAGGCTATTTCCTATTCAGGAGCTCTTCTGTTGTAATTGGCATTAAAATATAATACCCTCCCTTCAAAGAGAGGCTCCCATACTGTGAAAATGCCTTTTCTGTCCAGGCAGGGGCCAAATAATAGCAAATTATAAGCACGGAAAATATTTAGTACAAAAAAAAAAAAAAGAAAAAAAAGAGGAAAGAGGACTCTGAATTATCAGAGCTGATCCATAGCTTGCAGTCTTGTACAATTTGTCTTTTGAATACACCATATGAACCAGCTATGAATAAAATCAGCCAATTTAACCCAAAATCAATGCTCTTTTGTAGAAGTGCTTAAAATCTAAGTGGAAGGGAAAGCTTTGAAGCTGCCTATCCCTTGGTAAACACAGCACTTACTCAACATTTGATTTTAGCAGAAACTCCCCTGATCTCCCAGTGCCCAACACAGCACCTTCATTAGAAAAGCTGATGAGTAATTAGCAAATGTGCGGAAAATGACTAAATTAATTTTCTTCTTTTTTTTTTTTTTTTTAAAGGAAAACAGTGTTTTTTCTTTCCATGTTCAGCACATGCGGCTTCCATGTGGCTGCAACAAGGTTGTGTACCGGCTCCCCTGCAGTTGTGTGCCGAGACAGGGAATTGTTGGGGACACGTGTCCCCTGGCAAGGGCCATGCATGTCTTGTAGGAAGCGTGGTTCTTCCTTTGTCTGTCTCGTGCCTCCAGGGAAAGCCCATTGCTTCTCCACCTTGGGAGAGCTGCCAAGGCTGGGAGTGCTGGCAGCCGCTCACTTCTCAGCAGGTTGGCAGGCTTGCATCTTCATGAGGGATCCAGGCGAGCCAGGTTGGCTCTTGCTGCTGGATTAGAGTCTGCGGCATGATAAAGACGTGCAAAGTGGTTCCCTCGTCTCCCTTTGGGAGGGAAGCTCGTGGTCTCATGGGCGCCGGGATAACTGCACCGGTGGAGGTGGTGTTTGTGCCGTGTGGTTCTCCTGGCTTCAAGCCGTTGTCCTCTTGGCTTCACTCATTGGATACTGTGATTTATGCAAGCCAAATTTGCAGCCTGGGCAAGATACTAGTCCCTGTGCAGTGCAGATGGTTGAAACCCCATTGAATGAGATGTTCAGAAATGGACAGGATGTTACAGCCAAGGAATTGAGCCTGACAGGTCGCTGCAGAGGTGCCCAGTGACCCTAAACTCTCTCTTTTGAGTCCAAGTCAAGAGCGCTGTGATTCAGCAGCTGTGATCTGGCAGGGCTGGGAGGATTAAAAGACTGCTTGGGTCTCACTGAAAGGATTTTGCCCCTTTTGCTGTCATATCTTGGCTCCCCAGATTTGCAAATGTGCTTTCCCCAAAGTACCCCTGAAGGAGATCCAGACCATGTAGGTGAGCTGAGACCAAGGAGGCTGTGTGGTGTGCTCAAGGCCTCACCAGGAGGAGGCTTTGGCAGAGCAGGAGGGCGACCCCTCTTATCCAGAGTCCCAGACCCCACTTCTATCAGTAACATCTCTGATCTTCCAACTTCACCCTCTACCTGTTCTATTAAGGTGATCAAGGTGTTTGCATGAGAGCATTACAGGATTATGGCTGGGTGGGGGGAGAAAGGGTCATTCCTTGAGCAGGTCCATAAGGTGGTTTTACTCTTTCTTTGGTGTCAGGTCTCCTGAAGATCTGCATTTAGCAAGGTGCCTTAACAGGGTAAAGTCTTGGGGGTCAACTGAGCAACCTGCAGTCTTTAGGAGGTGAGGGTGGTGGTGGTGGGCCTAGTCTTCTAAGTCCTGAGGTATCAATTACTGAAATGAAAGGTTTTGTTCTCCCTCTTTGTTTCGATCAATTGTTGATAAATAGCTCAGTGCTGTGATGGATGTTGTGATCAGAAGTTTGAACTTACCCTGGGCCTGTCAGATTTGATCTATATCAGATGTCTGCACTAATTTATACAAATGCTTCACAGTCCTCGAAGAAAACAAAACCTTGGAAGTGCAAGAGTTTGACCAAAAAGGACCAACTTTTGCCTCTTGTCTCCAGAGACCTTGTGTTATTTCAGTAGTACACTTGGACATCGTAATGATTGTGATGTTGACTGTTTGTGAAATGCAGCATGATTTTGAACCAGTCAGCGTGATGGAACCTTGTATGCTTGTAGATGCTACGTTAATGCCTAGAGAGCCCAGCCAAAGTCAGGGTCCTGCAGCATAGCTGTTGTGTGCATGCACAGGAAGACACAGTGTTGCTTTTGGAAAGCTTAGTTCAAATAAACAGAACTCTTGGAGGGGAAGAAGGCAAATACTAGCATGCCATGACTTGCAGAAGGGCATGCAGCTGGTCGGTAGCGTGGCCATGAGTATAACCTGGTCTCCTGCGGCTTTGTCTTCACTAGATCTGCTGCTGTTTTTTCCCAAGCTGGCATTTCAAGCAGGTTAAAAACAGAAATAAAGAAGCAACTCTTGCTAAATTCCCCAAACAAAAATATTTTGTGGCTTAGCTTATTTATAGCTAGATGAGTGAAGGCAGCACTCAGTCAGAGGGACATCAGGAGGTTAATATGTGTACAGCTGGTTTGGCCAATTGATTTCTGTGACCATTAAATTCCACTTCAGAAAGCCTTGCATACACATTTTAGTTGATACGTCTTGGATGGCGGTGTGCTCGAAACAGTGCTCAAAGCTTTGTTTTTTCTGGTTTAGAGGCAATAAGATGTTGCTGGTGAAAGGTGCTGGAGATAAACACAGCAGGGTTTTTTTTTTTCCTTCTTGTTGTTTTTGCATTTTAATTGGCTGGCAACTCTCACCATCTCTCCCCCCATCCAGTCCTTATTTAGTTCAGTATGTAATTCCATACACAATACGCACACGCTGAGGTGTGGTTTCAAGGTCTTAGTGTGTTTAGCAAATATTTCAGCCGAAACGATCTGTTCAGCTGTTACATTGATTGCCAAGATTACAGCACGACAACAACATTATTTGGGGGATCGGAGACGAAATTACAGCCCACTCTCTCCGGCGTCTGCAGCGAGGAGCAGATGCACCGTTAATTTTGTGCTGCAATGTCCATTACTCCACGTGGCGGTATGGCGATGCATTAACATTGCAGCCAGCCGTGCCTGATGGTGCCGCGGCGGAGGCTGTAAACCCCGTTGCTCGCTGGAAGGATCCATGCGATGCCAGGGCATTTTTTGACTACCGAGGGCCGTAGCAGCAGAGACCAAAGCAGGGAAAGCAGAGCAGGTGGTAGAGGTTGGCAGAGTCATGTTGAATGGCTGGGATGCAAAAAGTGACTCTTGAAACAGTGACAGACCCACAGCCTTTTTGTGGAGTGCAGGATGGTGGCATTGGCCACAGTGCGGGTTGTTTTTTTCCGTAAGAGTAGCTCGTCTTGGACCAATTAAACAACTGCGTGACGATAAACATATTTCTTTTGGAAGGAGTAGTGATGCGCAAGTGGGGTGTCCTCTCTTGGTAAGCTGGCACAGGGTCCCCTCTGGACATGACGTTGGGGCACAGTTACGTTAGTTTGGGACTCGAACTTCTGCTTGAATCCAAATCCATTGGCTTGCAGATTGCCTGTGACTCTAAAGTTGGTGGAGCTGCAGAGGGTGGAAGAGTTGGGCTTTGGCTTGCGATCTGGCTCCGTCCCTGCAGGGGGCGTGAATGCCGCTGGCGCACACAGTCTGACCTTAAGAGCTGAGCTGGAAACAGACCACAGCTACCAAAGGCGGTGGAAACCTGGCCGCTGCAAACAGGCCTGCCTCGGTTTCCCCTGTCTAGACAATGGGGAGCATCCTTCTGCAAGCATGCAAGGGGAGCCACCTGCAATGGTAGCGCATTGTGACACGTGATGCTAGCACATCGTGACGCAAGATGTTAGGGCATTGTGATAGTGATATGCAACCAGCCAGGGTGCCACCGGCAAAGCCAAGGAGAAGGCAGCAGGGTTCTGCCCTGTCTCCTCCTCCTCGTGTGTGCTCTCGGGTGGAGCAGCAGCAGGGCGCGCAGGTGAGCAGGCTGTGGGGAAGGAGGATGACTTCCTTCAGGGGAAAGAAATCTGACTCCTGTGCCGTCCTTCCCGACGGCTCTCGCTGTGGTGTCTTCCCTAAGTATACGCTTTTCACCTCTCATGTAGAAAGAGTAAAATATCGACTCTAACACATGAAGCTGCCGCATGCAAAATGAGGTCACTGCACTTGATCTCGTTATGAGCTTTTTTTTTTTATGGTTGGAAGTTGAATATCAACTGTGTAGTGGCCACAGAGGAGATACGAGGAATATGCAGCCTAATGCACATTACTGCCTTGAAGTTTGGGGCAGGGGCTTTGCAGTCCCAAGGACAAGGCTGGTTAGGGACTCTCTGACCTTGAACGCACTGCTCCAATCCTGCCTGATGCTCTCATGAGATTTCTGGCAGAGAGAAGCCCAGCTAGAAAAGTTGACTGAATGAGATTTCTCCTTCTGTTCTGATGCTAGCAATGGGGTCATCCTTCTTATTAAAGTTACATTTATTGATAGCTCTTCAGGAGTCTGTATAGAGTTAATAAGTGGTTAGCAGATGTTAGAAACATATTGCAGATATTAGTAGTAGATTGGTATAAATCCATCAGTAGATGATGCCACTGGTGGCTACACGCCATGGTTATAAGTTGAGCCCTGACTCATTGGCCAAGGATTCGGCAATCCAATAACTGTTAACTATTTGCCTCTATTACGCCTTGTTTAACTCCCTGGTTACCAGCCGAGAGTCCCTCTCCAGGAAGTTTGGCCTGGAATAACATGAAGTACACAAATCTCTCGACACCTCTGCCAAAGTCATGGGTAGCAAGTAATTTGTATATCTGATTTGTGCCTTGTCTTGGATTCGGCACGGAGCTCCCTCCTCAGCCCATCTCGCCCATTTATTAAGCATCTTAGAACAAAGAGTGATAGAGGCACAGAAAGAAGGTGATCAAAGGGAAGGAGGAGGATGGAGTGAGATCAAATATTAAATTTCTCAATGTTTTCTGCTAAGTGACAGCAAGAGAGCAGGAATGAATCCAGTGTCCAATACCGCCGCATTCAACGGCTTTCTCTTCCAAATGTCACCGCGTAAAAATAAAACTGGAGGGAAAGGGAAAAGCCAAACAGCGAGAGGGACACATCACAGCCCTGTATCTTGCTAAATGACACACGCTGAATGCTAGAACGGTTTCAGGAGCTGCTCCCATCTCGGTGAAGTTAATGAGAATCCAGTTTTCACTGCCTGCTGGGTAATGTCAGGTCTAAAATACAGCAAAGCCTGTCTGAGGCAGGCACTCAAGGGAGCAACAAATATGGGTTGCTGGCAGAGACGGCTCAGAATGACTCTCCATGGCCCCAGTCTTCTGCTGTGACCAAGGAGCTCGTCTGCCAGTGCTGAATGGGGAAAGATGACAAAAGTGGCGTGGAGCTGCATCCTTCACTTAGCCAGGGAGTTATTTCTGGTTGCCTCTGGCTCTTCGGTGGCCCTCTTCCTCCACCCTAGCTGGAGGTTAGCATAGGGGTGTCCCTCACTGGTTTTCTTCTGTGTCGTGGAAGGTCTTCAAGTGTTTGAACACCTTGGTTTAACCTTGCTTTGCAGTTTGCAACAGGGTAGGAAGCCAGGGAAAAACGCTGCTGTAAAATTATCTGGATGGCTTGTGAATGTCTAGACCTTGCACGGACATTTCTGATTTCCTTTATCTCCTACCAAGCTGGCCTGCGTGGCTCAGTCTCTAGCTAAAATTTCTGCTATATTGTCAGTCCAACCTTTGATTAAGCCATTCATCTGGAGATGAGCTGGTGTGACCCATGTGGTCCCATAATTTCCCAGGGCACGTCTGGAGCCCGCGCTGCAGCTTGCTGCCAAGCCTCCTGAATCATTGATGACTGTGGGCTCTAATTACCTGTGGTGTGGCTGGTTGGGATGCATGTGGGAAATTACCAGGTTGGCATGATGATGAGTTGCTTGCAGCTTAGTGAAAGAGTGGTGAGTTGCAGGTCAGCCCCTCTCCTTCCCACTTCATGGAGGTAGAGGAGGGCAGCAGAGAAGAAGGTGCATGGGGAAGCCCACGTTGGGCTTGAACTCAGCTTCCAGGTGAGGAACATCATCATTTCACAGCCATTTTGGTAATCTTGTTTGGGGTTTTTAGCATCTGCGTGCACTGTGGTTGCTGTGGGAGTCATCTGCAACTTGGGGATACAATCTTCTGCACCTTACACCTGTGTGCAGGACTTTTGGGTCCCAGCAGAGGAGAGAACGTGGAGGAGAGCCCACATATGGTGACCAGCAATGTGTCCTGGTGGGATGGCACAGGCTGGGGAGTTTTCCCTGGGGGGGAAAAAGCCAGGGCAGCAGCTGCTGATGCCCCAACACTTGTAAAACAGAGTCAGGAGCAGAACTGAGGTTTGCCAAGCGCTGTTGCCCATCTTTCATCTAGCGTGAGAGGTTTCCTCTGGCCCGGCTGCTGGTCTGTCTGTATTCCTGCTGAATAATAGAGCTGGCAGGGGGGAGCAGGGATGGGTGTAACGTCGCATCTAAGAGCTTCTGCAGAGCTTATGTCTTGGTGAAATGGGTCAGTGTTATTATTCCCATTAGGCAGATGGAAAACTGAGGTGCAGCGAACTCGGGAACTGACTTGGGCTTAGTAATACTGTCACTATTTTGGGAACACGGACCCCGAGTGGAAACCGCAGCTCTAAATAAGGAGCTTGGGAGAGCTGGGTGCTTTGCAATGGGGTGCTAGTGGGGATCTTAAACTCCAGGGACATGGTTTTCCCATCTGAAATATGTACCGTTGTTCAGATAGGAACCATTTCAGAAATATCTTTATGGTTGCAGTTGTTTGTAATAATCGCAGTGGCCTTCTCTGGCTTTTTGAGCCATGTTGTGCCTCTTGCATTTACTTCCATTTGTTTGTTTATTTATTTATTTTGATAATCCCCACTTCACAGAAGGGATCTGCAGCTAGGGAATTAGTGGCCTGTCAAGGCAATTTCTCACCCTTTTCACCCAGGGCATCTAGTTAGTTTACTTGAGGGATACTTTAAAAAAAAAAAAATTGTTTGGAGCCCATAATTCATTAATTATTCACTTGAAAACATTTGTGTATAACTTTACTTCTTTTGAGTTTTTCTGAGTCTTCAGCAGTTGACATTTACTGGAATTATTTTGTCCCTAATTACTTCTATTTTTGATGAAAGAGAATTAAGGCGTAATCAACATCCCCAAAGTATCTGAAGTCAGACAATTGCAGAATGGGTTCATTCCCACCAATTCAATATATCGTGAGGACAGCTTTTTTTTTTTTAACCTTCTTGTTTCTTTATTGTTTATTTATACAAAGCTCATTGTATATTTTCCTTCAGCATTTTGTATCTATTTCGTCTGTTTCTCTATCACTGGTGACTAGTATGAGCAGGGATGTTTATATTGAATTTCATGCTCACTTATGCCCAGGCATAGTTTTTGCTTAACTGACATAACTTTAAGAACCATGGATGGTTACATATTGTGTTTCCAATTTCAGTTGCAGGGTTTTTTTTATTATTTTGAGCCATTTCCAGTCACTGTAGCATGCCGCCAGTTTATTGCACAGACACTACTTAAAATACCCATGTCTTGTTAAAAATAATAAAGGTTTAGAGTGTTATTCTTGGACTATCTTTAGCTGGTAATGACCTTTCTACTTCTGCTGAGCGCTCAGGTGAAGGAAAGACGCGGTTGTTCTTTATTACTGGAGGAGCCTAACTAAGCCACTTTTGCCAATGTCAAATTGCTTGTGAGCTGTTTGACCTCCTATTTACTTCTAATTTTGGCAAGCTGTTAGTAAGAGCTACACTAAATCAACCTGTCATTTGATCTCGCCTTTTGCAACCATCACTGAAAGATTTTATACTTATGAGCATCAGAGAGCAACTGTGTAAAACTCCTTAAGAGCATATTAGAGTTTACAAAGTGTGTAGGAAGTTGTTTGGGGATATAAATGGTACAAATTATAGAGTAAGGTCTGTGGGAGAGGAAAGGAGTGGAGCAGAGCTGGTGTCTAGCCTGTGCTCCTCTCGCAGGAGAAATGCGGGGAGCAGCAAGGGAAAACACGGACTTTAAAGCAAGATTTCACCTGATGGGATTCCACATTTATTCTTACTCCATGGTTTCAACATCGATTACAGGTTTACAAGATTTATTCTTTTCCCTAACTGCTGGAGCTGCAAAATCAAGCTGCATTCACCCTGCTTCTTAGCTCATCACTAATAATAAAGATCCTTCAATGGGAGTCGAGTTGACAGTTGTGCTGAGAACAGTCATCGCGGGAGCTGGCACCGAGAGCGAGAACACGTTATTGTTCTGCGTGAACCATTGCACTGACATAACACCGCTCATTCAAAGGCCCTTAAAATGCTGCTCAGCTGTTAAGGTTCTCAATATCTCTGTTAGGAAGCTGGTGTTCAAGACTTCCTACAGCAGGGGAAACAGAGGCAAAGGGAGGATGAAAAGGGAGATGCAAAACAAAGCGGCAATCTTCTGATTTCTGCATTCGAGTAGGGCATGGGAGACTTGGTCCACAGGGGACTTGGTCCGTAGCTCTGGCGTGGAAGGTGTCTTGATTCCCCTCTTTGGGAGAATCCTGCAGAAATGTTAGTCTGATAAGTGCTTGTGTGTTATGGTATATGGGAGCTGGGTGGAGATGGCTTTTTTCATGGTGGCAAAGTGGCATGCATAACTTGCTCTGTTGTTCTCTGACTGCTGGAAACCAGCCTTTGACCATCAATCAACTTTTTTCTGAGTGTTTTTAAAAGCCTGATATTACACTGTTATATCTGCACTTGCAAAATAGTGGGCAAAAGGCGTTGTACAGAAAACTCAGTCTATTGAAGTATTTACTGATATATGTATATATAAAAACCCTGCAGAAGGCAAAGCCATAACAGGTCCCTTTAGTAGGTATTTATGGTCAGGTTCTGCTGTGTTGTTGTTCCCATCCCTCTTTCTGTCTCCAAGGAGCGTTTTGCAGACGCAGTTCTCCAAGTAAGCTGTCCTTGCAAAAACAACCCAGGGAGCAGCATGGTTCATCTTGGCATGGTCACTTAGCTGGACTTTGGGTGTGGGGTTGCTCGCTATGGGTTTGCCTGAGGCTAGGGCTTGTCTGCTTACATAGGAGAAAAATAAATATTTTTGGAGGCCTGTAGACCTCTACGTGCAAGGTCTGCTTGTTTTGCAACATCAAGAGAGGGGGACCCAACAAAAGACAGAGTTGCAGTATGAGGTAAGGCTGGGAAGAAAAATTCCTGACCTGTTCCATTGTGGAGATAAGTGAGGTATAAAATTGGGTCCATATTTAAGTCTGAGGGAGAATTGCTTTCCAGGGATAAGGGCATGCTCTGGCCAGCACCTACTGAACTGCTGCTGTGTCTCATAATTGGGCTGTTAAAGCATTAGGGAGCAAAAACATGGTGATGACCTTCCTTGAAACAAAGCTTGAGAGAAGAGGAAAGATGTGGAAGTGTTTTAGTAATCTGTGACCGAGTGCTTAGCACCAGGCGCTTGGATATGGGGAAGATGAGGGCGATATCTGTCTCCAAAGAGATAGCAGCATTGTGAAAACACAGCAAAGTAAATCACTGCTCCCTAAGCAGATCCAGCCCGTATAAATCAACAATAATATCTCAGCCCTTGCTGAGTGCACGTCTGAGACACTGTACACAGCTCTAGTCACCATGTTACAAAGAAGGAAATTACAGAATAAGAGAAGGTGAGAATTAGGGCAACAGGACCAGAGCTCTGTGAATATCAGATATTTTTTTTTTCATGGCACTCCTGAACAATTGGGGTCAGATTGGTTTTGATTTTTTCTATAAAATCAAAGTAACACCCAAAATGAAATATCAGACAGTGGAAAAAAAAAAAACCAAACCAAAATGTTTTGAAAAAAATCACGCCCTTCTCCAGGCATGGTTTTTATTTTTCTGGAAGCGAAAAAAACATTCAGTGGGATTGGCATAAATTCGCTCAGAGTTTCAGCGGAGCCAGGTGTGAATTTCTGATGGACCCAGTTCTTACTGGTCAGACTCCAAAGTACATTGGGAAAGGGTGATAGATGGAGGATGAAACCTTCTGCTCTGTGTAAGACGAAAAGAGAGAGCAGAGTTGCTGGATGCTGTGGCAGAGGAGAGCAGGACTGGCTGCTGCTTTGGTGGGAGCAGTGTCTTCGGAGGAAAAGCTAGTTTGGGCTGTAAGGGGGTCCAACAAGGCAAGGGGAAGGAGACTATTAGAAGTTGGTTTGATGCCCCTAGATGGTCATGACTTTTAAGTAAGATTAGCATTTCTTAGGAAGACTGGCTTGACTCTGGGGTTTTGCATGATTCCCCTGGCCATATTTAGCCTGGCTGGTTGCAGCAGCAAAACCCAAACCCTGCAGGTCTGGATGTGAGGGACTACAGCTTTCATCATCTCTTAACAGCGAAGGTGGGAAGTGCAGTATTACTGAATGATACGTTCATAATAAGACTCCTTTATTAATGCTCTGTAATGACCTTGCCGGGGCACAGTTGAGTGCCTTGTCATCTGTCCAGATCTTATTAGAGGTGTCGGCGAGATTCAGTGTGCCGGATTGCGAGTTACTCTTTGTCTTGTTTGCCATCAACACCGCGCACTGCGATCGTGTAGTCATGATGGACTTGTTCCCAAGGGCCTTGAATATGTCTAAGACCCTCTTCTTGACTTGCTATTTTAAGAGTTGCATTTATAAGAAAAAAAAAATAGACAGTCATAATAGACCAACGATGTCTTTCCTATCAACAACAGATATATTAGAGATAAAGTACACATTCTCCCTCCTTTTGCCATGCTGTCATGGTTTAACCCCAGCTGGCAACCAAGCTGCACACAGCTCCTCGCTCAGCCTCCCCACGATGAGATGGGGAGAGAATCAGAAGGGTGAAAATGAGAAAACTCATGGGTTGAGGTAAAGACAGTTTAACAGGTAAAGCAAAAGCCGTGCACACAAACAAAGAAAACCAAGGAATTCCTTCACTCCTTCCCATGGGCAGGCAGGTGTTCAGCCATCTCCAGGGAAGCTGGGCTCCATCACGTGTAATGGTGACTTGGGAATACAAACACCATCACTCTGAACATCTCTAAAAAATCTCTATTAACAACACTGTGTCCAGCACAAATCCAAACCATTGCCACATACTAGCTACTATGAAGAAAATTAGCTCTATCCCAGCCGAAACCAGCACACGTACAAGGGAAGAAATCCTGTTGATTCATGGGCTGGGGATGGCCATTGTCTCCAAAGCCTAGCAATCACAGGTATTAATGGAGACAACTGGAGAAGTGGGTCAGCGCTCAGGCTGAGTTAGAAGGAGTGGGTGTCACTGGAAAGAAAAACAAGTGGAAAGCTCGAATGTGCTCTTGGAGGGGGGGATTTCTGCAGCCAGAGGCTGGGAGAGAGCTGAGAGGAGAAAGGCTCTGGTATCTCCATGGCAGATATGAGCAAACATCTTGTGCTGTTGTAAATGGGTGAAATTGAATTGCTTGCTTGCTTGTAAATTTGAAAAGATAGTGTGTTTCTATCAATAACCGGAGGCTTAAATAATAGACTTTGGTCTGACTACCAATCTCCTTTCCCCGTTTAGGGAGAAAGTCTCTTAGAGCAGTGGGGAAAGTCTCCACCCAACAGCGTGTACCTCTATCTATCACGCACCTTATCAGGGGGTGTACTACAAGTTCTTGTACCAAGCCATCATCTTTTTCTTTGTCTCTTCATCCACTTCTGTACTTCAATTTGTAGTTTCTATAATGCTACTTACAGGCAGGCAACATGACGGCTCAGATTCAATCATTGCAAAGGAGCTGGAAGCAAAGCATGGGTGTTTGTACATGTAGAGAGCGGATGAGATCCATGCCTGTATACATCCCAGCATGGCTATAGGAGTTTCTGGGGTCTAGAAACAGCCAAGTCCTCCTCTTTTTAGACACCTCTGTGTCTAAAAGTGCTCAGTAACATCCCCAGCATTTTACTTGGCTGAATGTTGTATGTCCTATCGTTGCCTTGCCCCTGCTCTTCTGGGGAAGGCAGGATGAACCCGGGACCGTTGCAGTGCAAGAAACCCATATGGTGGGACCTTGCTGCATGCTTGCAAAATGTGATCCCAACCGGGAGCTCTCCCGTTGCCTCCTCAGCTGAGCCATTTTGTGCCCCACTGCCACCCTGTTAAAATAAGCACAAATTGAGAATTAATGCAGCACAGTGGAAGGGACAGGCAAAACAAGTCCGAGGCTCCAAACAACAAATTATTCTTGAATCAAACATCTCATTAATGGCTGCAGTGTCGCCACTCTGCTTTGCATAATTAAGTTTCATGGGGCGTTACAATTAACAGTTGTGCCGCAACGTAGGTAGGAACAATCTCCCGTTTATTTACCCTGGCTGTATCTGAAAGTGCTGTGTGGTGAATAAGACGCATTTACAAGTAGATTAGGGTGCATTCTGGGTCATAAATTGAGTAAGGCTGTAATTGCTTTCCAACAAAGAAGAGCTGCAAATAAGACAGGCCGCCTCTCTTTTTTTTTCTCCCTCCCAAAACCCCTTTTTTCCTGTTGATGTGTGTCTGAAAATTCTCATCCCCAGCTAAATAACACAGTTATGGCATTGAAAACCTTGTAGAAGCTTTTTCAACTTGACAGCTCCTACTCTGTAATATTTCAAGGCATATTTTCCCCCTTCTTCTTCTTCTTCCTTCTTGAGACTCCGCTGCAGAGACTTCTTTTAAAACCGCATATTATGGCTTTGTATATTATCAGTCAAATATCCGCATGTGTATCCATGATGGGGAGGGGGAGAGGGGAGATGCTTGGGTTTCGGGCACTTGGAATTAACTGGGAAAGAAGCCAAAATGTCATTAGAAGCACTCGGATACGGCAGAATGCAAACCACCTCCAGTCTATATTCGGATACGAAGGCAGGCCCAGGAATTAAACATTTATCAAGGCAGGGGGATTAAAGCCTGACCACAAATACTCTTCTTCGTGAAGGGCTTTCCCTGCGAGGAAGGAAGGATCTGGAGAGTTAGCAATACCGTTTGCATGCTGTTGAGGAGCAAGAGAAGCTCTCGCTGCCTAGAAACTCTCTAGGCCAAATGAGCTTTTCTTGCTTCAAATATTTCTTAATCATAGTTTCTTATAGGATTATGAAGAGGCTGGTGGAGAATGTTAAAAAAACTGGGGGTTTTTCAGCCTCGCAAGTATTTCTCGGGTGGTTGGTAAGACTTGGAGCCGGAGTAGCTAAAAAGGGAGAGAAAGATTCAGCTCCCGACCAATTCTGCTCCTCGTTATGCACTTAAGGAAAAGCTGCCATTTCCTGCTAAAAACCCATTTGTCTTGCAAATTTCTATAATGAGCAGATTTTGGAATAAATACCAAGTAATCTGCAGTGGCAGTTCTCTCATTTCTTTTTTATTAGTTCAATCTTCTCAGCATCTGAAACACGTAGCAGTGGAGTCTCAGAAGAGGTTGAGGCAGCTCTGTGGGGGGGTTTTTAACACCTTGGCACACAACTCCACCAATCGCTCTACCATTGCATCCCTCCCCTCCCCTCTTTGCTACCTTCCATTTATTTATTCAATTGTATGTTTTAGCAGCATCTGTCCGTAGCCCCGGGCACCCTTTAAGTAATTTAGAGTACACACAGTTGTACATTAGCGAGACATGCCCCATCACGTCATCCTCAATTCCTACAACAGCCTACAGAACAACAGCCGGATGGGTACAGCCGTCCTCTTGCTCAGTTTTCCATGTTCCCAGATGCTTGGGGAAGAAATGGAGGGGCTTTCCACCTAGCTAGAAGGGATATCTTAATATCTATTTTATATATATATTCTATTCTAATATTTATCATATATTAATATCTATGAAACAGAATTTTTGATGTGGATTGGCAAGGGTGGAATTTCTCTTTGTCCTAGAGAAGGTCAAACTGGTCTTTCTGCAAGCAAAAGATGAATAGCTTGTTGCCTTTGTCCCATGGCTGTGGTCTTGGCCAGAATTGCTGCAGCCAAAGCTTGGGAAACACAGATCCCACTCATGGCTGTGGGTGCAGGTGCTTCTCTGCAGGCGGTGGGGCAGGTCGAGCAGGGAGTTGAGCACCAGGGCTGGTGTTGGAAATACTTGCTGGAACCACCTCTTTGGGACTGCAGAGATGGAAAGCATGTTATACCTTGGCCTAGGGTGTGCAACATTGCTGTTAAGAAAAAAAAGACTATGATAGAAAAAGCAGGAAGCAGCTTTCTGTGTTGATTTAAGTTTTGCGATGGGAAGAGGTGGTTCTGGCCTCTGAAATTGCATCGTCCTGTTCTGTGGGCCTGGATAGTGGAGTGGATAATGCAGCTAAATGAGACTGTAAGAAATAAATAAGAAAACAAACAGCCTTCAAGATGGCTTCTGTAACCATATGCCACTCAAGCTGACCTTTACCAAAGTGTATTTAAAACTTGAGTTTTTCCCTTTGTGTTTCCTCTGGTCTAAAAGTGAATTACAAATTCTATTGCTTTTAAAATGCATAGTGTTATAGTACTCAGTGAACTTTAACTTTTATTTTTATTTCTCTTTTTCGCTCATAGGTAAGTGGCATTTGCTTAATGTTGAAGTACTTGAAGGTCCAGAGTGGGGGATGTAAAATATCCTTGCCCAACTGGAGGTTCCTTTGCAGGTAAAACCAAATCTTTTTGTTTTTCCCCCACCCCGTGTCTGACCCAAGCTGTTTTCTCTCTCTTCTGATGTTACCGACGTGGGCTGATACTGCAGGGGAAAGGCGTGAAGGTGTGTGAGCTTCATTTACAGCTCACTGCTTTGAGGTGTTGAGTTACGATTTGGATTGGCAGCGCTGTCCATCTTCTGCACGGCGTTGAGTATTGCGATGCGGGAAAGTGGAGGTTCAAAATCCCCCAGAAAGGTGATGCTGAGATGCGCCGTGCTTGATCCGGCCAGGTCTTTCAGCAATGCTGCAAACTGTCGCGGAGCCTGTAGCCATCATATTAACGTAGGGGATTTGCCCACCCCAAAGGCAGGGTGGGTGTGATTGTGCTGGGCTGGGCGGGTTCCTCAGGGGAGGCACCGAGTGAAGTTTTGCAAAGATTCAGTGCTGTGTTTCCAGGAAAATGATGCTTAAACTCGCTCTCACCTTCTTCTGACCTTTTAAAGAACGGTGCCTGCCTCTGCAAAAACAACTATCATGTGTGTAGCTTTCAAATATTTCCATTGTACAGTGATTTTTCACAGTCAGTAGCAGTTCTGTGTGGTTTTCTCCCTCAAGCCCTTTTAGCCCCAAACCCCATGCAAGCTGATATTTTCTTTGCTCGAAGCGCACCCCCTTGTTTTGTACAGGGCCCCAAACAGCCTGGGCGAGATGCCCGCATCCTGGCTGCTGCTGGCTGGCGGTGTGAGCTGCCCGGGGCCGGGAGCGACATGCCGAGCAAGGTTTTGCCATGTCATATAACTCTCGGCAGCATGTCATTTTTTCTCAGGTCGGCGTATTATCTCGCCCTGGCAGATGCAGTGAGGTAGAAATACAAGGCTATTTGCAATGCAGTTTATTAAGACATGTTTTAGAGGCAGTTTGAGGGAGCGCTGGCTGGAAATGTTAATCATCATCTCCGACAGTGTATTGACCTGCCTTCTGCCTTACCCGGCTGCCTCGGGGAACTGGAGGGGCGCGCCGGCCGGGATATCGGTGTGCTTCAGCCGTGCCTCTCCCCCCTGCCACCCTCTGCATCGCCTCTCCTGTGCAAAGCAGAATACATCACTGCTGGCAGACGGAGGAGAAACTTTTTGCCTGTGGAAAAGCAGCTTGTGGGTGGGGAAGGCAGAGAAAAAGAAGCTTTTATTTTATTTATTTTTTTTTCTTTTATTTGGACCTGGTAGTTGTTTTGCTGGGAGAAAGGAGTAATCTGACTTCTGTGGAAACAAATGATACTGCACAACTACCGTGCTGCCTTCTCCTGCTCCGCCAGAAAAGGTGTCATTATTTTTCCCCTTTTGTTTTAGACTTCTGTGAACCAAAAGGGCTTGAGGATTTTAATGGTCTATCTCAGAGATTGAGAGGCCCTTTATATGTCATGCCACAATCCCATCCTAGGCGGTACTGGCCTCTGTTTGATTTTATGAAGCTTATTTTGGATAGATGGTATTTTTATAGCTCCTGCCTTGCTTCACCGATGGCCATATTGATGTAGCGCTACAGGACAGGGCTAATAAATAGTTTATAAAACTGTAGGTTCATTCTCCCAAGTGATCTACAGCTGCTTCTGAGTAGACTGCAAATCACCGCCCCGGTGATGCCGTGCCTCCATACCACCACAGCCCTGGGCAGACCCATAGCACACCATGGGGGAGGGAGAAATTAAAGCAAAGCAAAGTTTTCTCTTGCTGAAGCTTGTGCTGATCTTCCCCTTATGGTGATGTTTTGCCCCAGCAGCGGATCATGGAGTGGCCAGCTCGGCGTTAAGCTAGAGAAGGCTGCCGTGGTCACTGGAGGAGCAAGCCTGCTCTCAGCCCTGTCACGGGCTCTGTGGGGATGCCATCACTTTGGAAAGCTTTTTCTTAGGCTACCTAGAGCCTGTCGCATCAGTGTCACGATATTATTAACAGAGCCAAATTCTGCTGATGGCACCTTCTCACTTGTATGGACCTTCCTAACCCTTGGGATGAAATCGCACTGAGCGATGGGTATTTGAAGTGCGGCGCTAGGGGCAAGATGTCCCTTGCCCTGTGCTGCAAAGTCTCCATACTTGATTTTGTGCTGGATGAAATATTGCAAGGAGTTTCTTGTAGATACAGATGCGGGGTTGCTGGCAGTGTGCTGTGGGACTCCCAGTCATGGGGTGGCAGGATCTTACCCAGCACGGAGCCCTAGTTAAAACGCTGCTAGCCCTGATGAGCTGCATCTCTCTGTGTCATTGTGCCATCCCTCTGTGCTGCTGGTGGCATGTCAGCTCACGAGAGAGGGTGACCCTCGCCGGTGACACGCCACCCGCCACAACCAGGTTTTGTGGTGTAAGGACATGAGAAGTGAAGGATGGACAAGAGCTTGGCTGTCATAAACTCCGGTGCAGGAGTTAATGGGCACCCATCCCTCTTACCATTGCTTCTGCCTTTCCTGAGCTGCACTAGGTATGGGCTATCCACCTAGCACTTGGGTATGCAGTTGTAATAGTAGTGATTATTTTTATTGCCTTTATTTCATATAATGAAATTTTAGGAATAGCTGCCTAATTTTAGGCACAGCTGGAAGGAGATTCGTAGGCTGAAAGGAGGTCAGTAGGCTAAGCCTTTCTTTGTGGCAGTTTAGTAGGGAATAAGCGCGTCCTTTTGTGTAACCATCTGTTTCTATTAACCTTGGATCGCTCGTGGCCCAGGAGATACTCCCCACCTTTCAGAGATAGGTGCATTTCTTCCACGCTTTGCATGGAAAGTGGTTGCCACACAGATTATCTCCACCCTCTTCTTCAGAAGAGATGTGACCACTTGGTGACAGGGTGTCCAAGAAGGCTTGGTCCAGCCTGACTAGATGGATGTAGTTCCCAGCCTTTTCTAGAGTCCACCTCTGCACAAATCCTCTCTCTGGCCCATGGGTGTACCTATCATCCAGCCTTGAAAGCATTTTAGCTGGCCATGGTTAATGCAGGTAGTATTTGTGTGCAGATTTGGGTTTATGGGCTGTGCGACCTGACGGGATCTGCAGAAAGACTTCTCGATGACCCGTCTCTGACCATGGCAGCAGCAGGGGTTTTACTTGACGGGTTGATGGGAGCTGGCTCAGACCCAAGTGGAGCCCTTTTGAAGATCCCACCCTGTTGTTTTACTCCTAAACGCTTCTTTAGAGAGTTGCCTTTGACTCTCTGTTTTAAGTGCCAAGGTCTCGTATCTGCTTGGCTTGTTCTTCATTCTCCATAGCTGTGTTTTTCCTTCTTCCCATGAGCTGTGTGTTTGTGAAAACCCACAGCTGCCTGCTTGGATCAAAGGCTGTATCATATTGCTTCCTTTTGGGTATTAGAAATACGAACCTCCCTCATTTCTCCCAATTTTCAATCTTATAATGCTTACGTTTGAAGAGTCAGTGAGGCTTTCTCTTCGTGGATAGTGGCATAGTCTGTAATGTGGTCTTAAAAGGGACATCAGGCATCTTTATTAGTTTGTATTTGTTGAAGCTGGGTTTGGTTTCCAGAAACATGGGTTGATTAAATTGCGTGTGCGAAGAGGCAAGGGCAGCGGGGTGGGTGTGAGATGTATCCAGACAGACATATATATTGATTTTTTGCCATACCAGAAATGCCATGCATCTCCTTCATGGTCTGTGCTCACTTTGGAGGGGTCTTCAGGCATTAACTAGCAAAAAAATAGTTGTTCTGTCATCACTAGGGACTTTATTCCTCTGCAGATAGCTCAGAGAAGTAAGAAAGCAAAACCAGCCCACAGCCTTCCCTGCACCCACCATCCACACCCCGCTAGCATTTGGCAAATGATAAAATATTAAAGCCATATTTTTTACTGCTGTGCTCAGTTACCACGTTGTCCTTTTCTTTGGAAAGGAGATGCAGTTGGGGAGACATATGGAGGCGCTTGTTCTTCTAGTTGCCATGGGTATGTCTGCAGTGTCCTCAAACACACGGCTCTGGGTGCCCAGTTTTGGCTTGGTCCCCTCAGCTCCACTGCTGCCACACTTACCAAGGGTGTTAGGTCCGTATTGCTGGTGCCCTCCCTCTCTAAGAGGCCTCTTACACGGTTTTAGGATGTTTTTCCCTGTCAGCTGTATGACTTGAAGGTTAATTTGGCTATTACTACGCTATTACTATTGCTATGATGTTATTAGAAGGGCTTACTACAATCACAGCAGGGACTGGTATTTCTTTAGGTACATCATTGTCACAAAGCAGGGGGTTCAGCCTCGCTTAGGGGCACTCAAGCTCTGTTTTGTCCAGGGTGGGCTTAAAGCATCCACAACCTCCAAAAAGGTATTTGGGGTGTGTGGGAATGGCTAGGCAAGAACCAGAGCAACTCTGCAGAGGTTGTTGTGGTTTAGCCCCGGTCAGCAACTAAGCACCACACAGCCGCTCGCTCACTCCCCGACCCTTGTGGGATGGGGGAGAGAATCGGAAGGGCCAAAGTAAGAAAACTTGTGGGTTGAGACAAGAACAGTTTAATAATTAGAATAAAACAGCAATAATACTAATATAATGAAAAGGGAAATAATGAGCGAGAGAGAGATGAAACACTGGAAGAAGAGAGGGAAAAAAAAAAAAACAAAACCAAAACTAAACAACAAGTGCTGCAACCGCTCACCACCCGCCGACCGACGCTGCCGGTCCCCGAGCCGCGATCGCTGCCTCCCCCAGCCAATTTCCCCCAGTTAATATACTGGGCATGACGTCACATGATATGGAATACCCTTTGGCCAATTCGAATCAGCTCTCCTGGTTGTATCCCCTCCCCTCCCGGCTTCTTGTGCACCTGGCAGAGCATGGGAAGCTGGAAAGTCCTTGACTAGTGTAAACACTACCCAGCAACAACTAAAACACCAGGGTGTTATCAACATTATTTACATACCAAGTCTAAAACACAGCACTATGCTAGCTACAGTGAAGAAAAATCAACTATCCCAGCTAAAACCATGACAAGGTGATGCATCCAAAATTGGGACCTCCTGGAGGACCTCTTGAAGTGAGTCTTGGGCTCTTGAGGAATAACTGGCTATAAGGAATGAGTGGGTGATACTGATACATCCAGATTGCAAGCATACATCATATTTGACACCAGTTTGCATGAGGAAAGGTGGGAAAGGACCCGTGGTGGCTGTTGTGTCTTTTAATTTGTTCCCTGAACAAGTCTAGGACAAATTGGTGTGTTGGCGTAGGAAACCTTAGGCTGTCCCTGCTTGTTTTGTTCCTTGTTAAAACTACCTTATGGTTAAATTTGAAAGACTTCAGTCGCCAGATAGCTCAGCTGAATGTTTTTTTCTTTAGTAATGTGCATGAAAGAGAAGTGCAGCCCTTCTTCCAGCTCCGCACTAGAGTTCAATGAGAGAGAGATTTGGAGTCGATGCATTTATTAGTAACATTAGGGCAGAGGAATGTGCACAGATACATCACCAGCTCCACGCTTTAAAGTGGCATTTTTTCCCTCGATTTAGATTGCTCTCACTCTTTCTGTGCTGATACAGGAAAGTCCCAGCATGGGATGAGGAGATCAAGGGCACATTGGTAGCAAATGCAATTTGTAAAGTGTTGGTTGTATAAATGACATTGTGTATAAAAGAAATGTTGCAACACAGCTGTACTAATGCAGCCATGTGACACCAATTTAATGCATTTTCCCCATTAAGCTGCTTGTTCAAGACATCTTTCGACCATTTTGAGTACAGCAGTGGTGTGTAAGGCCTCTATTTTCTGAGTATTACTGATTTTGCAGCGAACAGATGTCAGCGTGTATTTGCCCCTTTTGGAAAAGTCCCTGTAAAGTTCAATAGGGATTAAATTTGTCAGGCTCTCTAGAAACATAACAGGATTCTATGGAAATTACTCTGCAATCCTATAGAATGTAATAGATAATCTCCTTGTCTCTGGAGGTATTTTAACTCTTGCATAATTGTGGACCAGAATAGAAAATCTCCATTAAATTCAACAAGATGGTTCAAAAAATCCTATAGGAAAATGATCATTTTCTATTAAAATCAGTAGGACTTTTTCATCAGCATGTCGGTATTCATTGGGAGGTTTTATTCATTTGCCAATCCTACTAAAAAGTGTTTTGTCAGGAGGCTGATACTTGCTTTGTTCTAGGGAACAGTGATTTGTGCATAAATGATGCATATGTCCAACGCTCGTATAATTTATGGCGAGGCACTAAATTCCCTTTCAGAATAACTAGAGCAGGATGAGGCTTTAAGCCCTGCAGGGTGGAAAAAAAATTTTGCTGGGGATTTGGAGAAGGGGTCTGCCTGCGAAGACACCTCGGTGTGCTGCTATTATGTTATACAGGTTGTCAGCAGTCGAACAGCAGACCACAGGCAGGGTGTTGTGTGGATGCACGGATGTGCCACGGACGCAAGCTTTCCTTTGTCGTCTCTCTGGCTCCAGCGCTGCTTATCTGAAGTGTTCAGCCCAGGATGCTGCAAATTAATGTTGGATTGAAGCTCTGTTTCTGTTAAACTGCCCATGGCTGGTTTGAATGGCTCTGCTGCCTCTTGCATCTGCAGTCTGCGGTGTGGCCTGGGTGGTGTGGAGCATTGGCTCTGCCGAAATCTGAGGCTTTGCTCTTGGAGGTTGTTGCCTCTGCCTTGTTGCTGGTGGAGTTCCGCCAACACACAGGCTGGAGCAGTTAATTACGGAGAGAAGGCTCTGCTTGGCTGCGGGGGGAGCGTGAAAAGCCACCCCTGAAAGGATCGTCTTCCTTTTCTCCAGCTTTGGAAGGTGCTGCTGTGCATTCTGATGAAGGCAAAGCACCTAAGTCATAGGAGAATTAGCAAAATGCTTCCTGCAGATCATCTGCTGTGTCCGGGTGGCATCTCGGGGCACCGCTTGAGCCTTGCACCGTACAAAGGGGCAACCTCATGAGGGAGCTTGCTCAAAGGTGGGGACACGAGCAGTGTGGGCATGGGCATGGTGCATAGATCATGCTCTGGGGAACAGGCAGAGCTGTGCCCATAACCACTCTTGGGGGCTGATTCAGGGAGGGGAGCACCGTCTCTGCAGCAGACTGACACACCAGCGTGATTGCTCTTTTCATGGTCCGTTGTGTAGGAGGATGAGTCATCTTGGAGAAAGGAATTGCTAACTCCTTAGGGGGTATTTACAAAGGATGATTTCAGTGAGGAAGGTTACTTTATTTTGGCAAGGCGCAATGAGAAGGACTTTCTTAAAAGGGTGGCAAATCAACTTGTCAGCTGAATGCTGGCTATGTTGGCGCTGTTGCAGGGGTGGGCAGCATCCTGCGCCGTGGTTGTGCTGGCCAGCGTGCATCTGCCCTCAGCAAAGGGCAACTAGCCCTGTGCTTAAGGGGTGGTGCAGGTCTGAGTTTTATCCTGACATGGCCTAAAGTGTGCCTAAGCCTGAGTGAGGGCTTACACCCTATAAGAGAAGTTTGGGGCAGATTCTGGGTTTTGGTCTGTACGTGAAACGCAGGACACATATATCCCCCTCTGCGGCGGGGAACAGATCAGGGAGAAAGGTTTGCATAGCAGAGATGGGATCAGCTGATAAAGTTGAGAAGGTCCATGGCCAGGAGAAATTTAATGCCACAAGGTAAAGGTCAGGATGTGCCTCTTGATGGGGTGATGCCATCAAGATCAGGAGCCAGGTCCAGTTTTAAATGCCTGCATTCCTTTGCACTTCCCCTGTGCAAACGTGCACAAAGCGAAGACTATAAAAATCAATTGACACAACATATGTAAGGGTCTCATTTACTGGCGAATAGAAATGTGTGTAAATCTGGCATTAAACATGAGTTTACACTGCTCTCCTTCTTGGGAGAGCAGTGATTGACGGCGCTGTGTAAATGACATGAAGATGCCAGTAGAAGCTGGGAAACATTTACCCTTCAGAGATACGTGTGTACATTGGAGAATTGCCTTGCCTCGCCGTGAGCTTAAACACATCTGGAGGGATCACTTCTTGCACAGTTCCTTGCTGTTGCTTACAATTAATACCTTTGTGTGCAAGAAGCAGTGCACGGAGAAGCAGCCCTGTCTTGAACAAATTATAACCAATGTTTTTCTTTCCTCCCGAGCCACGTTTGTTCCCTCCTAGAAGGCGCTGGAGTAAAAACTCCTCCAAAACCATCATGTAGCAGCATGTTTTCAAACTCCAGAAGCTGGAAGGCTGCATGGGTGCATAGGGGCTGGCTTTTCTTATTGTGCCCGTCAGCCAGCTAGTCCAAGCGAAAATCCAATAACAGCCATTTGAGATTAAATTCTGAGCACTTGAGTAATCTAAAGCCAGCGAGGAGTTGGTATCTCAGCAGTCAGTCGAATGGTCTGGGCTGTCATCTTATTAGAGGGAGCGAGAAACTTTGATTTAACCCAAGACCCTTAATTTTCAAACAAGGAGGTGAAGCAATAACGTTTCCTGACTCCCACTGGCTGTTACCATTTCACAAAATCTTTGGCTTCTAAAATTTGTGACTGTCTTCAGGGTTTGGACTTCTCAGTTAGTTTTCTTTGACAAGTGGATCCATATAAATCAATTAATGGAAGTAGGGGTGGAGAGCAGTAGGCTGCCTGGGCGTTTGGGGGGGAAGTGCTAGAACAAACTCCCTGGGATTAAAGACAACAGAGTTGCCATTAGTAATGGCTGTGGATAACAGTATAGGAAGGGAAAAAAAAAAAACCCAGAACTCAGTAGAAAACCCTGCTGAAGTTCCTCCCAGCCCCGGTGACCCGGGTTTCATAGCTCTCCTCCTCCACCTTCGCAGAGGTCAGGGTTTAACTCCGTGTTCCTGGGTGCCCTGGTAGCACCTCTGTCCCCGCCTAGTCCTCAAGGCACATGTTGTGTTAAACTGCTGCTGTTGAAATGTTAACTGATCACAGCCTTCCAAAATGACTGGAAATTAATTGCGAGCTTAAATACTGCCTTGGCCTTTAACTCTGTTCCATACCGAGTGAAGGAAAGGGTTTGTCTCATCAGAAAGATGTCTTTCTGAAGAGAGGGAAGTTGTTCTTTTTCCTGCTGGAATCCATTTTTCTTTTAATTGTTTTGTGCAGAGCCCCAGCCCCATGCGAAATGTGAGAATCGGCCACAGGCCTTTGATTTATTTAACCATACATTTATTTATTTTATTGCAAATTCCCATTTCCCAGCTGAGGATGATTTCTTTTTTTTTTCCCACCCTTGGAGGTGAGCTTTAAAAATAAGCCCTGGTGTCCTCTCCGCTTTCTTTCCCCCATGCTTGTGAACTGAAAGGCAGTCAGCAAAGAGGTGTGAATTAGATTTTGGTGTTGCTGTGCAGGAGCTCCAGCTACACCGCCTTCCCTCTTCAATGCAATCCTCTCAGAGGCTCGCTGGCGCATCTCACCTCCTTCGCTGCTATTCTTCTTGCATTTATTGCCTTCATTTCCATAGCAGGTATGGCACCTGGGCTGCATTCTTACACACAGCTCTCCCCTGTAATGAGTGACCTAGATAGTGCTTTCTTCTCGGACAAAGCGATAAACAATAGCTTTGCTAACAATGTGCTTGGCTGCTAATTCACGCTGAGTAGGGCTTGGACTTCGCATTAGAGAAATATTCACTTGGAACCACATTATCTAAGGTACTCGGATGCCCCCTATTACCATAGTGTCTGAGCGCCTTGCAGCTTTTGAAGATGCTTATTTTTGTGTTACCACTGTGGTGTTATCCTTTTTTTTTTTTTTTAAAGGCTGGGGACTGAAGTATCAGGAGTGCAAGAAAAGCTCTGGGCACAGGGGCCAGAGTGGCTTTTTGGGTAGGAAAAGCATTGCATTTATTTTTGAATAGTTATGGTGGGATCAAGTACGAAGGCGGCTGGGCTGAGCAAGATGCTGTGGGCTGTTAACGTCAGGACTATTTTGTACTGTGCCCCTACCATTCAGACCCTGTCCGAACAATTTTCCCTTCGCTAGGAAAAGCTGATGTCCCCCTCCCCGGCTGGCAGAAATTGATGGAGCCCTGCTCCATTGCCATCAATGCAATCGCCCCACATCTGTAAAACTCTCTTAGATGTTTAGGAAGGCTCCAGGGTCCCTTAAACCATGTCCTCCTTCCTGATGTGAAATCACCGGCTCCTTTGACCTGGCTCATTGTCCGTCCTGTGCGCCTGGAGACGTGTTTCCTCCACCTTTGCCATGTTGCAGGGCCGATAATTTACTGTATCATGCTGCTTCCTTTACCTCCTTTTATACCCACTTAATGTGGTTGGGAATCCACAAATTCCCTTTTACGCTGTTCTGAACGTAACCTACTAAACCTTAATCATGGTTTGGGGAGTAGTAATTCTTTCTGTTATACGACTCTCTCTTTATTTTTTCTTATATAATTTTTCCTTTAAGAAAAGATCATTAATCCATGTTTCTGAGCCTTCCCATCAATCTATAATTGAATCATATAAAAAAAGACTTGATTTTACATCCATATAAGAAAGAATTCAATTCTCCCTAATGCCTGCAGATTTATAAGTCTTAATCTCCAGATTTCTCTTAATTTTTTTTTTTTTCTGATAACCCAGCTTGTCTGGAGTTATCTAAATTAATTGTGAACTTGAATATACTGTGATCTGAGGAGATCAGTTATCTTTTCCGTAGAAGAGATGCCAACAGCTTAACAGGCCCATCTCACAGGGAAAACAAAACCACTTCTAATAGCTACCTAACCTTGGTGTATTGGGAAGCACCCCTCGCAGGCATCATCAAAAGATGCTCACTTAATTATCACGTTTTAGGCGCCGTATTGCACTGCAGAGCTTTCCCCTCTTAAGTCTCGGCTCTGCTATCACCTCCTCCTTTAAAAGTACAAAGGGAGCATGTCGTGCCTTGCTAGCTTGGTGGGCTGGGAGGAGAAACTCTGCCTTTCCAGCCCCAGCTCTGCCACCAGACTCGCTTTTAAGCCTCGGCTGTTATTGCTGTTGCCCGGTTCAAGGCATCTTCCCTTTTAATAGCAGCGGCACGCTGCGGAGCACAGAGCCTATCCTTTGGCTTGTGTTGGATGGGTTATACCTGCTGGGGTGGATACCAAGTGCTGCTCTGAGCCGTAGTTTTAGATGAATGCAGCTTAGCAGCTTTTGCCGCAGTTTTAATACACCCAGACAGAGGGGTTTGCCATGCTGCTGCGCTAACGGGAAAGGGAGAGAGCGACCAACTAACTTGTGCTTAAGTATATCTGTAAGTCTTAGAGCCCTCTGCCAACGTTCTCTTGAGCTGCAAAACAGTGCTGGGCTTTTTATCCTGAAGTTGGGGTGAAGCTGGAGCATCCGTGTGCATAAGGCATGCAGGGAGGCAATGGCTTTCGCTAATTTAATAATGCCTCTAAAAAAATATGTTTTTTGGATTGATGGAAAGCTTCCAGCGCTGCCGGGCTCATGTATCCTGATGACTCGGGTGGCCCCTGTTTTCAAGCCGAACAGCATCAGCTAAAGCAGCCTTTGCCCCAGCTTTGCCCTCGGCATCTTGAGGAGATCCCACTTCGGAGACACTCAGGCATCCCGAGGAACTGGCTGTTTTGCCTTCTCCTTCCTCCTCCTCTCTGCAGCAGAGGAGGAAGACAAAGACAGGTAATTGTGCTGTCTCTGCAGACAGTAAATTCCAACTGGGGTGTCCATTTTAAGCGTGCTGTTTGGAGCCTTGACGGTGGCATGCTTGTGGGAAATTGCTCTGAATTCCTTCAGCCTCCACTGTGTTTAACTCCTGGGGAAGGTGTTTGGAAAGGCAGTGCATCTAATATTTGTTCTGAGTTTCTTGTACTGGGAAGAAGAGCAAAAGCCAAGGTTTTGCTGTACGTGCATTTACCAGCTTCCATCCCTGTCTTTTCTTGTAGGCTTGCAGTCCCATCTGTTAGAGATTTCTTGCGCTGATGTGCTTTTTCTCTATTTTCATGCCATGCCTGTGCTGCAGATTCATCCTCTTTAAATGAGACGCGGGGATCTGTTAGCAGGTCTCTTGCTGCGTCTCCCTGCTGTCCGCCTCTCCTTCCAGACATTCCCATTCCCTTCCCCTCCCTCTGCATTTTCCCTCCCTTCCCTCCTTGGCCAGCAAGGGAGGGCTGGTATTGAACACAGGGTTTTTTGGGGTGTGCAGGAGCTGGGGGATTGCAGGTTGGTGGGGTTGGTCAGTCCCCTGGAGCATGGCTCTGCAGACTCCTGCCCTGAAAGGGAGGACCAAAGCAGGATTAAAATCCTTGGCCTGAATCCCTCCCTGTGCCTGTGGGTAGGTTGTGTGTTTGGATATGATTACCCAAATAACCTAACTATCCCCTGGCTCCCAGGAATGTATTACTAGTTACTAGGGAAGCTCCCAGGTCTGTTGGAGTACTGGAGGTAAAACTGCTGCTTGGAACGGCTGCAGGCAGATTTGTGCTCTTTTTTATTTTATTCATTACTTTTTTTTTCCCTTCCTCCTTCCATTCTCCTAGTTGCTTTCTGAGTTTCAGATGGATTATCCAGATTGCAAAGCCCAAACCCTTGCCTGCCTGCCAGGCCCTTCTGTTCCCTTCCCGTTCATTCCTTAAAGCCAATGTTGTATCCCCCTCTTTTCACAGAGCGGGGCTGGAGGGATTGCATGGGTGCTGGAGCGAAGGTGCAGAAACAGCTCTATGCATCCAGGTAGTGTGGGTGTCAGGGCTGTGGGTGACCTGTTGGACATCACTTTGTCCCACTGAAAGCTCTGCTTGTAGGTGAGGGCTTGTTTGGTTGCAGAAAGAGGCCAGGGCTTTGCAGGAGCCACTGAGGTGGTTTTGCAGGTGGCTTCACGCCTCACTCCCTCCCCAGGAGGGATGCCCTGTGCAGGTATTGCTGCTTCCCCAGCAGAGTCTCAGGGCTTGTCCCCCAGGCATGCTCACCCTCCTGGCATGCCCGTGGTGGGGGTTACCCCAGGAGTGTTCCTGGCTGCCTGCCTTCGCTGAGCTTTCTTTCCCCATGCCCGCAATCTTTTTACAGAGCTTTAGGCAATAAGCTGGCTTTGGATGGCGTTTGTAAAGGTAGAAAGGGAAGGGAACAACGGAGTGAAGGGATACCCAGCTCATCAGTGCCAAAGTCACTTTATGTCCCCTTGTCTGTATGGATGACGAGCTGCCCTGAGCAGAGGCTGTCTGGACCCCCTGGCACACAGGGGTCCCATCAGGGCTGGCGTGAGGGTGACCCCACTAGTGATTTCTCTTGCATGTTACTTGGGAAATTGCAGGTTGGGAGACTGTAAGTGGTGCTGCACTGCAGATAAAAAGAAAAAAAAAAAAAAAAAAGAGTATTTTTCATTACTTTCCCCTTTATTTCGGAGTTAGACTCAGGAATTTGGAAACGTGGTTCTTCCCTTGAGGAGTTCACTCTTCAGCTCGCTCCTTTGACTTAACAGAAAGGGGATGTTTTCCTCTCCTGGAAGGGAACAGACATGACCATTTTCTTTCTGTATTGATTAAAACCAACGAACATCCTTGAGTGATCCTGCGCTTCGTTAGGTGGAGGGAGAGAACAAAACCCGGGTCTTTGTTTGCTCATCAGCTTTGTGAGGCTTTGCTCTGTGCTGCCTGCAGTGCCGGGAGGGAAGAGCACTTAATCACAGCCACCAGTGGGATCCACCAAAGAGGGTGTCTGCTCAGCCTGTGTTTTAAAAAAAAAAAATTACTTTCTTGGCTGGGGTCAGAGGGGAAAAAAAAGCAGTGTGATCTACTGACTAGGTGGCCAGAGTGTGGATATAAGACATGGTTTTCAGTCCCAGAACACTGGACAGGTCACTTTGCTCTTAGCCTGCCTCGGTTTCCCCATCAACAAAGCTTGACGTGTTTGTTCTAGCACTTACCTTATTTTGTGTGCAATGCTTTGTACCTGGGCATGAATACTTATAGAGAAATGCACCTGAAATGCATAATAGGTACATATATGTGTATTAGAGAATAACATCATTTCACTCTCTGCATGTTAAATTCAAGGTGATGTCCCTGGGACATTACCATGGCAATGAGCCAGATTTGGGGCCCCAGCCCAAGAGATGCGATTTAGGGCTCTATATAGGTGAACACAGATGTTGAAAACTTTCTTATGATTATACAGCCCTGGCTTGCTGGTGTTTGCAGCGGATGATGGATGACTACTGAACAGCTGAGTTTCTTTGAAATGTTCTGCTTGCTGTCAAGACCTGTCTTTTTGCCTGTCTATCCATCTTCTCAAAATAACTGTGTTCTGCAGTCCTCTTGCACACGTGTTCGGCTGGCTCCGTGGGGAGACCCTTGAGTGGGATAACTGCGGGACTGCAAGGATTAAATTATTAAAAGCGGCATTTGTGATGTTCTTTCCTCCTGAGGGTCTCAGAACAATTTGCTGAGGTCTCCTCTACCTCTTTTACTTATGGGGAAAGCAAGGCAAAGCCCAAAATTCTGCAGCAAGTCAGGAGCAATTTGGAAATGGAGCCAAACAGTTCTCCTATCCAGGGGTTGTGCTCCTTTCTAGGACTGAGGAGAGCAAAGCGTACTTCAAAGTAGGTAGAAGAGGCGTGTGGCGGACCCTGGAGGGAGCCTGGAAGCTGCAAGATGACAAAGTCAGTCATCATGTCTAAGCAGTGATGTTGGCTTCATCCTCCTCCTCTTGCTGTGTTTCTCGTTTGCGCTACCCCTCTGGGAGTCTGGCTAAGGATGGAAGAAATTGCCTGGAAAAGCCATCAGCCCACTTAAAATTCCCTTCTGAATTGCGGTGTCAGGCTCTGAGAGTTTGTATTAAGCCTGCAACTCCGGAATAACAATTCTGTTTTCCATCATGAGTTGGTTCTTCCAGCTCCAAAGGCTCCTGTGGCACCCCCAGGTCCTGCAATCTCCCAGATTTGGGCTTGATTTCCTGCTCAGGTTGTCTGGAGAAGGTTTTTCAAGCCTTCAGACCTGGGGTTGCCCACTGCTGGCTGCCTCTGCTTTCCTGTCGCTTCCCTGGAGCAGCTCCTGGCCAGCAGCAGCTTTATCTGCTGGAGACCAGAGCTGAGGCGAAGCATAAACCAGGTGATAGAGAGGAGCAATGCCCCTCAGCTCCGCTACACAAGCCCCTCAAGTCATTCGGGTAATAAACAAATCCAATGGAAATGTTAATATTAAATATCGTGAGGGAAGGTACCAGCCTTGGCTTCCCCAACCCCTGGGTAATTTATTATAATTGTAGGGTTGGTGCTTTGCTTTTTTTTTTCTCTTTGAGTTTTATTCGAGTAACTTTGCCTAAGCAAAAGTTGTGCAAGAGAGCTTCTCCATGCTCTGGTTTGTTTACCAAACGCTGTAAATGTGTGGAGCTTGTAGAAATCATTATTCTCCCTTCAAAAGCCTGTTTTTCAAAAGGGAAGGAAAAGCTGGGGTTACAGCTAGGGATAGAACTGGGTATTGCAGCACGCTCCATCACTCCCCCCTTTCTTGGTCTTTCAACTGGAGATATTGAGCCGCACCTTCCTTGCTCAGGGTGACGTCTGCAGTTTAATTAGCAACTGCCGCTTCCCTTGCAGAAAAGTCCTGTAGAGTTTCATGGCGATGATACTAATGAACGTCTGTGGAAATCGTTCCTGGAACATATGGCAATGAATATTTCTGTTGGGTTCGTTGTCGCTGTCCCACCAAATGCTGTGACAGGGAGACGTTTCCCCATTTTGCTTTGAAAGTCAGACACTCACGTGGTCTGTAATATGTCTGTAGGATTTTTCCATAAAGATGAGAGGTCTGAGAGAAGAGAAAAGTGATTGTTGATCCTTAATTATTGTTTTACTTTAATGACAGGAAGCCTTGGGCACCAGAGAACAAAGTCTTTGCCTCCTGGTCCCCTCCCTACCCCCTAATACGTGAAGTTGGGATCCTCTCTCTCATTTTCAGAGCTGCCATGAGCCCCGTGCACATCACAGATTATCCAAGGTATGGTTTTGGCCCTCCTATGGTCTGTGACTTTTGGGAGTGAATCGTTCCACGTGCCATCCGTTTACTCTTTCCCTCCAAACGCCATAGCAGAGCAGAAACACCAGCACAGCAGGATTTGCCCTGTTGTACCAGCACGGCTCGGGAAGAGCTGTTTCCATGCGAACAGCCGCCGTCTCCTGTCATTGCAGTCATATTCTTTTGTCCAGAAGACAAACTGCAGAGTCTTGCTGCACCGTAATCAGGGTCTGATCTAAACCTTATGGAAACCAAGGAATCCTTCAAAGGCAAAAAGCAGTCACAGCAGGCAGGCTGCCTGCCTTTGACCCAGGGTGCAGGGCTGCTTCTTTTTCTCTGTTATCCTGTTGGTAACTATGTCCTTCTGCCTGTTGAAAGGGCATGGGAGGGATGCGCAGGAGCCAGGGCATGTCCCACTATTTTGCGCTATCCCAGGTTGTACTGTAGGTAGAGCCACATCCCTGGAGATGCCAGAACTCGCCAGCTTGCGTTGCAGTTGCAAAGGAAAGGATTTCCTGTGCTTTTTTTGGGCTGCTGAGCAGTGGAGAGTCTCATTTGGAAAGGCTGTAATGGGAAGCTTGTTCCAGAGGTTTGAGTTTCTCCTGAAGTTGCAGCCCAACGGGGGATCCTCTCGCTCCTCTTTTTTGCATCTCTCTGTGCTGAGTTGCCCAGCTTGCATAAACGTGCTTCACAGAGGAAAAGCTCTTCCCTACGTACCAAGCTCATTCCTGAAAGATGTTGCGTAAGCTTCATGGGGAGCAAGTAACTTTTGTATTTAGACTGTAATTGGCTTTAAATTCCAAAGGTCCATTGCTAATGATCTTCAGAGCAGTTTAATTAAAGGGGCACTGTCAAGTACGTCCTTTATAGTTTTTCTTTCGTGTGTGCTCTCGGTTTTAATACCTTTTTTTTTTTTTTTTTGCAAGCTTGAAGGTAATAATTAAAGTAATTCTCTGCTGATTTTGTTCTTTTCTATTTGGCAAACTTTGATCCATTATTCTTTTTTAATGGAGACAAGATTAACATGGCTACTTTTGTTCCTCAACCATTTCGGTTCAGCACGGTGCCTTATTGCACTATCTCGCTGCTCTCATGCCGGTGGCATCACTTGGAGATGACATTGATGCAGCTTTGGGGAGGGTTGCTAAGGCAGCCACAGGAGCTCGTGCTCCACCTAAAGAGTCTCTGAGCTGCCTTATATGCTCTTGGGAAGAGCCCAAATCTTTGGTGAAACATGGGGTTTTGAATTCCTCAAAGTGAGATAAAGACAAATCTCTCCCTCACTAGGAAATCCTGTTTTTGTATATGTAATGGCATTCTCCAAGAAAAAAAAAATGTGTTTGCAAAGTGTCAGCTCATAAAAGTAGCAATCTCGTGATCTAAGTTATAAAAACGCTCAGTTCTAAGCTGTCTCTTTGCGGTTTTCAACTCCAGACTTAAATTGGGGATAAATAATTTGTTTAGAACTTCAAACTCTCCAGTTTCTGTGCTTGTTAAAGGGGAATAAACAGGGCTGAAGGATTGCAGCTGACTGTCATACAGTCAAGGCTTTTGCAGCAGCTCAGCTTGCTCTGTGCTCTTCCCTTCCCACGTGTCTCCTCTGAGGGAAGAGGTGAAGGATGCTGGTCCTATCCATGGCGTTTTCCCGAAAGCGCTGCCAGGAGGAAAGCTGTGCTGCATGGTGCGAACGTGAACCCGCTAAGAGAGTGGGTGGGATGGAGCAGGAATGTTTTGCCTGGGTTTCAGGCAGTGATGTGCCTCCAGTTATACTTGCGACCCTGTGAGGTGGGTCGGGAGGGAAATAGCCACCAACCAAAAACCCCCTGCGTTCACCAGCCGCTGCTCCAAGCTGCTCTGTCTTCCTTAGAGCAGCCAAGTGTGGAGAGTGCTATTTAGATCCGAGAGGATAAGGCAAGAACCATTTTAAGAAAGATATTCACAGTGGGTCAAATTTTAAACAATGAGAGTGTATCCACATGGCAGCCTCTGCCAATAATTGCTTGTAATTGCTTTCTCTTCGGTGCTGCCTTTGCCCTCTCTCTTTTATGAGAGCTGCTGTCCCCTGTCCACCCTGCTTGGCTTTCTCCCCACCTCATGCTGAGCAGGAGCACGTTTGCAACAGGGTTTTTTTTTTTGCAGACACTGTAAATCGCTTGAGTGCATCTAGAGGGATAAAGGGTTCCTGCTTCCCATCTCCTGCGTCAAATTACTTGGCATCTGCTTATTGCAGCAGCAGTGAATTTGCACAAGGTTCATGTTGAGGTGTAACTCAGGTAGGAGTTGCTGGAACCAGCAGCCTTTTTTCTTCATGAAGGTGGATTAAGATGATAAGGGATGTGTCTGAGGGGGGGTCAGGGCTTTCTGGAGAGACCTGTGCAACCTGGGCTGTGTTACGCAGAGGTAGCATGCGTAGGAAAGTGTCCTGTGTGTTCACGCATTGCAAGTCAGCACACAAATCCTGACTCTGGTTATGCCACAGGGAGTATTTATTTGCTGACAAGAAGACCATGTGTACCTACTCAGAGGCAGAAGCCGGCTGGGCTTTGCATCGGGCTGCAAACACCTGCTCCACCCCTAGGATGCAGCACCCTGTCTGAATCCAGTGTTGGGAGTTTTGGGGATGCTTTGTGTTGGATGCACTGCCAGCCTCAGCCGTGCCCCGTGGGTCACCGCGTGGGAAAATGCTGGTGGGTGCAGCCAGCCAGGCGTGGTGGCAACCTGCATCTGTTCTCCGCTGATCCGGCCAGCCCTCGAAGCCATGCTCTCATTTAGCCCATTAAGCCTGGCTTTCGTTTTCCCCGGTGAATCAATTTCTTAGTCTTTAAATGGTACCTTCCTTGTGCTAATCATACAATAGGACTACTAATGAATGTCTCAATTATTTAATGTTTGAATCGAGTAATTATTTTCTTGAGGTAGCAAATTGAAGTTTTCAGGAGGAAAAATACCCTCTCCCCCCCCACCCTTCTTTTGCCGCTACATAATTAAGTAATTGTATAGCCAGTGATTTAATAGCTACAAGATCAGGAGTGACATATTTTATTCATTTTAAGCAGAAGCATTTCTCATTTCTCCTCTTTCTCTCTAGAAGAAGCCCTGGCTGCCCTCTGGGAAGGCAGGGAAACCAGCTGCAAAGCTTTACCATTGCCTCTGTGGCATTTCTATCAGCGTTTAAAGATTTTTCTCTTCTGCGCTGAGCTGCCTCTCACGTTGGCTGCCAGCGGGTGCTCTCCCAGGGAGTCCATGGAGGGTTGTCTCCGAGGGATGCTTTGTGGGTTTGCAGCGTATCACCACCACAGGCTTGTGTTCCATCCTTCCTGCCTGCATGTGGGCTGTGTCTGAAGCACTTTGTCTCATGCTCTTGCATTTTTTTGGTGGGTATTTGGAGGGAGGGGAAGAGCCCAGAAATTGAGTATCATTTAACTGGGAGCTGTTTCTGCAGTCAGTGGTTGCAAGACACCCCCAGACAGTGCCCCAGTCAGGGGATACCTCCCTTCAGAGGAGACACCCACCGTTGGCGCAGAGCATTTGTCATGCGTCATCCCCGTCTTGCTGTCGGTGAGAGATGCCGAGTGACAGACGCGCTTGTGAAAACCTCTCTACTCTTTTTAAATAAATAAAGAAGTTAATCACTAGGGAATTACCACGCTCAGATGTTGAGACATCCTGGGGATGAAAAGAAGTGTCTAAGGAACAAGCAAATTTAATGTCGTCTGAGCATATATCTGAATTACCCTTGTTTGCTTGCGTGTTAGCTGTACATGGGTATCAGTAGTGGAGAACATGAGAAGGGCTGGGTGGTCGTCTGTACAAATAATTCACCTTCCCTGCTTGTTTTTCTTCCACTGGTGGATGGACTGTGGTTTCTTCAGAGCCGGTTGCTGTAGCTGGGTAATTTTTGCTAGTAAGACTTGATCTGTAGCTTGTTTGTAGGTAGTTGCTTGGGAGTAGAGACTTTTGTAGCCATAAAATGACCTGATAAAAAGTGGATGATGTGTCATATTCGAGTTCTCCTGCCACAGACAGAGACCCAGGCAGGCTGTGATTGCTCCCTCCTTGATGAATGCAACGTTAAGCTGTGCTCCTAGTGTGAACGTTCGTGACCGTGAAGCCGAAATGGGCTTTCTTGGCACGTTCCCCCAGATTTCAGACAAGTTCCCAACAGCCAACTGATTGGTGAGGGCGCTGGCAGAGGGGGATCACAAGTGTGCTGCGAATAGGCATTGGAGGGAATTAATTAACCGGACCTAATTAGCAAATTCTAAGTGGCAGCGCTCTGGGGAGGAGCATGGCTGGACTCATCCGGGTCACGGTGAGCATCCCACCAGCTAGACAGGTGTAAGGTAGGGATGTGGACACAGGGATGTGCACACACCCGTGCTTTCCAGAAAAAGCCACTTTTGCAGGAATTAGGTGTGGATCTGCACAGACACATCCCCGCACGGCCGTCCCGCTTGGCACCCTGTCACTGCTGGGAGTGACAGAGCCACTGTCTCCTGTGACAGGGTTAAACTCCTGTGACGGTGAGCGATTGCTCACCAGATGACAAATGAGCCAAGGGCTTCAGTGGCATTGCAACTAGTTTTTCGAGGGCTCGGTCTGTTGTTAAAGAAATAGTAACTTGCTTGTGATTATTTAGTTTCAACTTTGTGTCGGGGGCTGCTTCTTCTGCAGCATCACACACCTGTCTTCAGCCACAGCTTCAAATTTCCCGCTGCGTTTGAAGCCTCCTCGGACAGGAGCCTTGGTGGCCTTGCCATAACATCAACCCCTTTGAAGCCCTGGGGATTACGCAGCCCTTAGATGTGGCAGCCACCCTTTAAACCCAAACAGGAGCAGTGGTGATGTCTTCACAACCTTTTCCAGGTATTTTAAAACGCTGCTTTCTGGCGTCCTTATTTAACACGCACATTGTAATTAAGAAGAATTTCCTGTACTCCTCTGGGGCTCCTGAGAAATTTGAGAGCTGGAGGGTTTTGTATGTTATGTTAACATGCTTGTTAAAAAGGATAGGTCTCCTCAGCAGAGCTAAACAGCCCAGACAGCAGCTGGGACAGCTGTAATGTTGGAGGACCTTTGGGAAGCACAGGCATGGGGTGGATTCGGGCGTGCGGGAGGGACTGCAGGTATTTGCCAGTGCTGTGCAAGGAGGAGGAGGAGGGGAGGTCAGGGTCCTTTGCTTTGGGTGTGAACAGTGGGCTCAGGTGGCCACAGACAGCACGTGAGTATGCCTTGCCCCCATGTCATCTTGCAGGGTGACTCATCTTCATGGCTGGCACTGAACTTGGGGGGAGCTGGTGGATGCTGAGGGGTGAATGAACCTGGCTCTCCATTTCTGGTTATCCTGAGCCATCGGGCCATGTGCACAGCAAACCTTCCCATATCGTTCAATGGTTTAAATCATTCTTCAGCCTGGGCATGGGTCTGTGTTCCTCTCCCTCAGTGGGTTTAGCTGTTCATTTTGGTGGCCGTGGGCATGACCGTAGTGCCAGCTGCTACGAACCCTTGGTTTGCACTGACCAGAGGGCAGGAGCCACACTGATGTCATTTGCTTCCCAAAGCCTCCTCAGAGTTTTGCTGTTTGCTGGTCAGGATCCAGCCCATCCAGGTGCTTGTTGTGAGCTTGCTGGCCCTGTGGGCTGAAACCCAAGAGCTGTGATGTTGTTCTGCAGCCTGACTAGGAGGGTGCAGACATCTTTCTGGATGCTGCTGGGCCAAGCACTGTGCTGGTGGCTTGGGGCCTTTCTTTAGCTGGAAGCTTTTAAAGTCAGTCACCATAGGCAGATTTCAACTGAAAGCTCAGCAGCATTGCTGCTGTCTTGGGAGGAGGAAGGGTGTGGGTTTTTTCCTGGAATATGAGCTTGCTTGTTTTGGTTTTTTTTGTTTGTTTTAGTTCAGCTTTGCACAGCAGTTATTGATAAAGTTAGGAGCTAGCAAAGGGTTAGAAAACAATGAGAAACTTGGTGAATCTTCATCTGGGACCAGTCTGCCCTTTCCTGTTATGGTTCTGCTGCTGCAACGCAGCTGTGTGCAGCTGTGCTTCTGTACCGCGCCTCACATACAGCCTGCAAGAGCCCCCGACGTGTTCCCAGCAGGACTTCCCCGCCACTGTGCTGTGGTGGTGAGAAAGCTTGGATTTATGTGTCGTGACTTCCCGTGCCCGCTTCTGCAACTGGTAGACAGTCTTGCCTCTCAGCTATGCATCCTCGACACTTCCCTGAGCATCTCTGCTGCCGTCAACACTGGGTGAGTTACTGGGTGTCCCCAGCGATAACCGTTACCAGATGTTTACACGTCTTGAGATGTCGTCGCCAGGGCTCCATTTCTTATGCCTCATTTCATAAGGAGCATTTGTATTTTGCAAAGTTAACTTCCCTCCCTAAATTCAGCTCTTCCCCAGGGCCTTGCTGTGGCATGTATTTGTGTATTCCCGTGGTGGGGCACTGGGATGTGCTAGGAGCATCCAGCTGTGCTAGGAGCATCCAGCCACACTCAACAACTGTTTTGGGCACCTGAGTGGTGGTTTAGGACTGAGGAGTGCCAGAGGGAGGCACGTTATGGGGCTCCCATCCCTTCTGGTGGCTTCCTCCCAAGATGAGCTCCGCGGGGAAGGGCATCTGCAGGGACAGCACTGGGCACGGTGGGCAGTGCCTGGGTGGAGAGGAGCAGTGTGCTTTGCAGGGAAAGAATGGCTTGGAAAGTCACTGCGGTGCAAAAGAAAAAGCCAAGACATTGTGTTTTGAAACATTCCCCACGTGCAAGGTTTTTGCTTGCCTGTGTTGCAGTGATCCCAATTTAAACCCTAAATAGATCTGAGTTAAATGACTTTTTGGAGTTATCATTAACAACAAAACCTTCTCGGGTTTGTTTCTGTTTCTTCCCAAAGGTGAAAGCTGTGGGAGTCCCTAGTTATCTTAATTTCACCTTGAGTGGTTTTGGCTGCAAACTTGTGGTGTTTGGTTTTGCCGAGATGATAAAATCTAAGATTTCCCTCGTGAAGGTATCACTCAGCTGAAAATCCCTGTTGAATGAGGAGCGTGGGATCAGACCCCTCATTTAGATCAATGGCTCGGGAAAAAAAAAGAAAAAAGAGAGATGAACTCTGAGCCTGTGAAGAAAACCTGGTCGGGGGATAAGGGAGGAGGGGGAGAGCTGAGTTAATGCAAGAGAGTTATCTCCTGCCTGGAAATGGATGAAGGGAAAGGGAACGTATTGCTCCTCGTCCTCCTGGGATTAATTTTGAATATCAAACGCTGGATCTTGAGCCGTTCCTCAGGCAGCCGGTCATGTTTCTGTGAAAGCTGTATTTTGAAAAGAATTTTTCTGATGCTTTAAAACAGAGGAAAGCAAAGCAAATGACCTTATCCTGCTTTGCATTATGTCACACTTGATGATATTCTTTTGCAGTACTTGCAGATAGCTTGACACATCGAGGCAGACAGCCCCTTATTATTAAATCTGTTTGCAAATGTGCTCAGATTGCCCTTCACATCCACCCCTGGTTATGAACAGTGGCAGACCATGGCTGTGGATCGCAGGTCCCCGTAAACACGCGTCGAGCTGCCTCCCCTTCTCCCTGCCTCCTGACTGAGGTTGCAACACTTTAGGAATTAATAAAGTGTCCTACTGGAAAAGGAAAGCGTTTTCTTCCTCCAGTTTGGTGTGTTAGAGGGATGGAAGGGAGGAGCCCTGGAATGCCCTCTTCCCACGGGTCCTCCTCATCTTCCCGACGGCTCTTTGGACTCTGCAGCTGAGATGCTGACCTTATTAGTCTGCCTGTGCAGCCATCCTATAAATGGCACTGAATAGCCCAGTCCCTTTTAAGCTGTGTCATGTCTCCCTCCAGGTCAGATCAGGCCAGCGGCACCTTTTCTTTTTTTTTTTCTGTCTGTCAAAGCTGAATCAATAGTGCCTCATGCTGCTGAGCCTTGCTATTGCCACCGCCGGCCGTTCCTCTCCCGCACGCTGCGAGGAGCATGCTTCCCTGTGAAAGGGCACGTTGTTCGCTCCGATGTACATCCTTCCCAAGTAAATCCGCCGTGCGAAGTGCTTGTGTCGTTGTCGGCATCACTTGATTTGCCTCCAGCAGCAGTTGTTGTGGGAATGCCTCTGATGCTCAGCTTCCTCATGAGCTAAGGGAAAAAGTCCTCCCAAGAGACAGCTAAGGGAGAATTTTCTTTTGTAACTCCGGGCCATTGGTAATTGGCCTCGGACCTCTACAAGGAGCTGTCATTAAATAAATACCAGGCTGCCCAAAACCACAAATGGGAAAGACTCCCAGGGGTTTCGCTTTAGCCTCCATTCGGATCCTAATAGATTTTTATCCTACAAGCAGGTCTTTGGGCTTCAATATTTGTGCTCGTGTCTCATGCTACTGCAAAACCTGATAATCTCTGTGCATCGCTGGTAGCTCGTGGCAAAGGCTCCCGGAGCGGCTTGGGCATTTCTGCTGAGCTGTTGTCTATCGCTTCCAAATTTGTTAGCTGTCAGTGTCAGTGAATATGCACTTTTCATTACGGGAGGATGAATAAAAGGCACCACTTAACCTTGGTTTTTTTGTTCTGCAATCTCTTTTTCTCCTTTCTCATCCTCCTCTTGAATGATACACCCCCAATTTTTTCATTTGGTATGGAAATGTGTTTAGGATCAAACTTTTTTGTCTTGTCTTCCTATCCCTTGTGTATACATCTGTCTATCCAGTGCTGAAGAAGATACTGGAAGGTGAGAAAGTTGTTTTCTTCCGTGATAGCATCACGGAGTTTTCAGTTATTGTTCTCTCCCTTTCTCACTATGTCTTGCTTTCTTGCCCGCTGCTCTCTGTTGATCAGATGTTTTTGTTAAGTTGTCCAGAGTGATGTGTAGGTTTTTTTTTCTTTCCCCGAATGGTTACAATTAAGTTAGAATCCATCAATGTGTATGAGTTGTTGGAAATGTTGCTTTTGATAGGCATTACCTTGTACTTGTCTGTATTAAATTTCAGCTGTCATTGTTTTCTTAATTGCCTGTGTTAGATAATGTTGAATTTCCCACAGTCCTCTCCTCCTGACTAAAATGAATAGCATTTGTATCATAAATGCTTCAAACTTGACACCTTTTTTCCCCATGCCATTTAAAACTTCACCCCAGCTTGGCTGATTTAATCTGCTATCAACTTCTCATCTTTTCCATTATTCCTTTCTTTCCTTTCTGTCTCTGTGCGTTTGCTGCTCTGTTGTTGTTACCCCATTATGGCTTGCCTGATGGCCTCGGGGGGTGTTTTTGCCACAATAGGAGGTGTTATGCACACCTTGGATTTTGGATTTATCCGGGGTGGGTAAGGAAAGCTCCATTTCCCTGGAGGTGCAAGGGTGAAGACATAGCACAGGCAGTGCAAACTCTGCAGGAGCTCTGGGACATGGGTTTGGGTTGAATCCAACCAACGTGCATGTTGTCTTATGTCCTCCTTGCAATGCCGACATCGTGCTTTGGATCTGCCTGATACAGGGGTGGGAGAGCTGTGACTCAGGAGGTCTGGCTTTTATTTTTCACTCTCCCACATCCCTGCTTTGTATGGCTTTTGACAAGCTCCTTCTCTTCTCCAGCTGCTGTCTGATTTGTATACTTTACACTCCGAATTCCTTATTTAAAAGACATCCCTTCACCAGGCGTCTGCAGGAAGATGGTTTGCACCTTCGTAGCCTGCTGCTTCTTCAGGGGTATTGGTTATTATTAATTAAGACGTTTTTGAAGGTCCAATAAATTATACCTGCTTTTCTTGAAGGTATTGTTGCCTTCCTCAAAGAACTCTAATAGATTAGAGAGGTGTGACTTTATTTTCAAAAGCCATGCTGTTTGCCATGTCATGTTCATCTAGGTAGTTTATTACAACTTTCAAACCACTAATTTAACAAGTTTACTTAAAGCTGAAATAAGCCTTTGAAGTCTGGAATTATCTGTTCACTACCAAAGTAAGGAGCGATCATTTCCATGCCAGCAAAAATTACCAAGTGAAATTGTGTGGTAATTTTAGTCTTAATTTAGTTTTCAATCTATGAAAGTTTCCTGGTATTTTTAAGTGACATGAAAGGATCTACTCTGTTCTGCATTGCCCAAAATTTTCTACTGCAGCAAATGAAACCATTTGGTAACATGGCATTTATGAGAAACCTGGTATAGCTTTTCTCCCTTTGTAACACCTCTTTGAGGAGGAACTGGACGGCACATTAGCTGGTTGGCAGACCAGACCTTCAGAAGGGCCTGGAGGACCATAAAGAGGTGGAGAGACCTCTGGCATTGCTCTGGAGGCAGATGAAAGGCACAGAGAGAGTTTATGGACCCATATGCAGGAGGAAGGTGGCAAGCTTGCCGGTTCAACGAAGCTCAGCTGAATCTTTCCTCGCCAGGGTAGATCCAAAGTTAATCGCTGGGAGGTACGTTGGTATTTTTATCACTGCATTTATGTTTTATGGAACCATCTGGTCCCATTAAAGCTTTGAAAGTCATCTTAGGTTGTATTGAGTTTCCCAAAAACTGAGAAGAAGAGGAGCAGGAGTAGGTGAGGTGTGGGGGTGAAGCACGTGTCATTGCAAACGGAGCACCGATCAACTCAACAGAGCATCAGGGTGAGAGGAATGATAGAGATTTTGAGTGCAGTATTTAAATGCTGAGTGGTAATGGGGCTCTGTGCTGTGTCTTCCCTGAAGGTAAGTGGTTTCTAGCTATAACGTTCCAGTCCAGTGAAACACCATCAGCATCTTCTCCTCCGGGGTTACTCAGAGAGAAAGAGACATTGGTAACTCTTTGTGAAAGCAGTGGTGACAACTTGAAAAATGGCTAAACCAGAAGGCGAGTGCCCTTCCCAGGCAGGCGCTGTAATGAGTTGCTCCAGGACATTAATGCGTCCAGCCGGGTCCCATCGATGGCCCCATCCTGGTGGGGTGCACGAAGCAGTCCAGCTACCTCATTTCCCACCTTCCTTCCTCCTGCCCTCCCCTCTTTCATCAGCTTTTGCAAAGCCAGCTAAATCGCTGCTATCAGGAGAAGAGCTACAGCCTTAGCGCAGGCAGGCTTGCTGCTCGGGTCATTGCTCTTGTGCTCCGGCAATGCTGGCGGTGCCAACCCTGACAGCAGAGCAGCTGCAGAGTTATCGAAACTTGGAGCTTTCCCCTTCTCATTTCAGTGTTTGCTTGCTTGGGCAAGGCTCTTGGAGCATGCCAATCCCTCCTCCATCATGCACGTTGCCTTTCCAGGGCTATGGCCCAGAAAAATGGGAGCGGAGGGGCGTGCGTGGACTAAATTGCCTTCTGCTCAACACGCTGGTGGCTTTCCTGGAGCTGGCCTGGCTCACACCGAGGTTCGGTGGCAGTCCTGCTGCCAGTGGGTTTGGCTGGGACGCGGTCCCGCTGTGCCGACTTGGGATGTGAGCTGTTACCGTGCGAATCATCTGCTTTTCAGTGTTTCCTACACGTGTGGTGATGGGAAAGGAATTTGTGGGTATTTTGGTTTTTAGTGAGCACCTCAGGTGGCATGATAATTTGACAATAGAAACAATTTTCTTTCAGCTGCAAACAGAACTTGCTCTTCCTAGCTGGATCTGATGGTTCCCTGCAGATTTGAAAGGCACAAAACGAAACTTTTATTGATTTCTTTCAGAGAATAGCTTGCATTTTCTCTGTAAATGCTCCTGCAACCCCCTGTGATTTTTTCAAACACCCCTAACCTGAGTCCATGACTTGCTCCTGCACGAGGATCTTGCAGCACCAGGGTATGGTAACTCCTTGCTCTCCAAAGGACTGGGAATGAATGTTTGAGAGGCCCCTTGAGATGTAGACAAAGATGCCTGCAAAGAAACCTGCCAGTTCCTTGGCAGAGGGAGACTTTTGCAAACCAAGGGCACCTCCTCTTTGCAGTAAGTGATATTTCGGGGCAATAACTTGGCCTAGCTTATCTTGGTCACGATTTTCCCTCTTGCCCCAGAGCCCCTTGGAGCTGCTGATAACGCTGTGGCTTTGGTGCAGCTGCTCTTGAGCGGTGCTGTCCATGTTACATTTGAGCAAATAATTCATGTAAGCAATTTATTCATTGAATTCACCAGTCTCAAGCTTGGGGTATGTCTGCTGGGCAAGCTGCTATTTCCTTCAATTTATTAGTCATGGAGTAATATGCTAATATACATTGAAACGTATGTATTAGAAAGCATTTGTAATTCAGAAAGCTGGGCTGGCTGGTGAGCTTGGGATGGCAGACGTGGGTGGGTGTCCTCCCCGCCGTAGGACTGCCCTGAACTTTTCGGGGAAAGCATCCTTTGGATGGAGACACACTGTGTCCGTCTGCAGGCTTTATTTACCCAGGTGTTTGCAGGAGGTGGGCTGGAGGCGTTGCGGACGGGGGGAAGCTGTTTGCTGATGAACCCTGCTTTTGCAGCCCTGCTCTCTGTTGAGCGTGCGAGGAACTCTGGGCTTTGGGAGGAAGAGGGGCTAAAGCTGTTAATAGCCTTAAAACAGCGTATGCACAGGGCTTTTCATTCACCCTCTGCTCCTCAATGCCGGGGGAATTTGAGTTCCTGTTATTATTTAAGTGGCTTTCCAGCTGCTCCTTCTCATCCTGTCATCTCGCTGCCCATCTTTGATTAATGACCAGACCGTCCATTCCAGCGCTTCCCTCTCTCCTTCACTTAATTCCCTTTTTTTCCCCCTTTCCCCTCCACTTCTATTTTTTTTTTCCTCGCACAAACTGCTGATCTAAATGTTCAAAATAAATTATGCTGAATAATGGATGAAGACAGCTGCATAATTTATGGTGCCACAGGGTGAGGAGAAGCCATGTGTGCTCTTCCTCTGCTTTCTGCCCTCTGTGCCATCCCGCGGCCTTTCTGCGAGCAAACCAAGGAGGTGGCTGCTTTGCTGGTGGCCGCTCTTTAGATCCTGTATGAACTCAGAGAAGGGATTTAACATTGCAGGGTCATGCACAACGGGGTGTTGTGACCATTGGAGATGTGAGATGCTGATGTTCAGCCCGTCAAAGCTGGTCCCTGTCTGCTGGGGCAGAGATAACGGGGATTAATTAGCCCATGACGTTCCCCTCCTTGCTGGAGCAGGATTGTGCTTCCGGAAGACGTTTTAAAATCAGGTGGCGGGGGGGGCTTCTCGGTTTTGGGGTCTTGCTTTGCCCTGAGTGTCAGCATGAGGAAGTCTTCTGAAGTCCTGACGTTAGTTAGCATGGTTCATTTTTGGCAAGTTGAGGCAATTTCTTCTGACTTTTATATTATATTCAGAATTTTTCTCCATAAGGACATCAGATATAATTATAATATGTTGAAATGAAGTACTTCAACCTTATCAAAAATAACATTTTGATAATTCTTCACTGAAAATGTCAACACAATCAATAGGTTCTTGCAAATGTTTTGATTTCATTAAATTCAGCAGATTGTTCTGCTGGCATGTTTTAACCCACACTAAATATCCTTTTTTCCATATTGGGATGAACTTAGATAATAAGGTTACCTTTCACAAAGCCATATGCTGATGAAGTAGAGCTTTTTAGCAGCGGCCCTCCATGTTCCTTAGTAAAAGGATGCAAGAGTGGTAGAGATGACAGTGAGGGAAAGAAAAAAGGATAGACAGAGAGACATCATTTTTCTCTATCCAAGTTTATTATCCCATCCATTTGCCTCTGTCTTTTTTCTGATGTCTTGTCCATCAGCCACTAAAACCTAATTCTGTAAGAAATAAATACAACTTGAGTAAATTAAGTGAAAAGGCTGCACAGAACCCAATTACTCTCTGTCCCCCAGACGCTTGGGAATGGAGTTCATTTCCCTGTAATGAACAACGCGGTGAGTGACAGCCTGGCAAAATGAGCCGTGGCTCAGAGCTGGTTTCGTCCAGGGGCAAACATGGGGCTGTGGGGCGGTTAGGAAGGGTTATGTCCGTGTAGCTGGAGACGCAGGGTCTTCCCATGGGATACTCCAGCTCGTGGCAGCACGTGTTGCCTCCTTGGCCAGCCCTGGTTGGCTTCCCAAGACAGGTCATGTTTATCAACTATTACCTTTCACAATAAAAATTGGAGCAGCAGAGATGGTTAAAGGTGCCCAAGTGTTTCTGTTCGTACTCTCCTGGTTTCATTTGCTTGAAGGTCTTGGCCTCCAGGCTGGTGCTGTGCAGGCAGAGCCATCCCCTGCGGGGAGGGAGATTTGGGAGGACCAGCCGCACAGCCTACGGAAAGGAATACAAAAAGCTCTAAAAACAAATGTATATGGGAGCTAGAAAGTGGTGTGGCTAAGGAATTGACCTGGGATGCAGGACTTATCCCTGCTCTGTTGCAGCCCTGACTGTGTGACCTTCAGCAAATCGTTTTACAGTCTGCTTCTCTCTTCCCCAGCAGTGTGTCATTTCGCTCACTCTTCTTCTCTGATTGCAGGCAGGTTTGGTAAAAGATTTTGTTCCTCTGTGTGCGTATTGAACTTTGCACAAAAGCCTCTCATTCCAGCTGTTGCTGTAATACGTGTAGCGTGCTTTGTAAGGAAAAGGAGCGTACTGGAATAAGGCAGGAGAGAACCCACGCTGAAACCCTCCGCTTGTTTTTTGTTCTGTGTGCGCACATGCCGCGGTCTGTGTTTGTAAGACTGAAACCAAGGGCTTGCTTAAGTCAAATCGAAACTGGCGTGTACGTGGGCATCAAGAGTTTCCTAGGCTTCAGAACTGGAGGGGAGTGGATGGGGTGCCAGTCTTATGTAACAGGGGAGTCGATTCGATTGCTGTGATGCTGGTGACTGCGGAGTTCATTGTATATGTTGTTACTGTAAATACGATGAGAATGAGTGAAGGATCTTGCCCGTTCGCTTTGCCTTTTTGGACATATAGGCGCTTTTATACAGCTTCCTGATTGTTCCTCCAAATCCATAGGGGCTATCCAGGATACTGGACTTGATGGGCTATCACCCTCAGAGTCCCTGCGGCACATACCTGATCCCTGCTGTGTGCTTGTTTTAAGTTAGAGATGCCTGCGGCAAGTCTGAGCCAAAACAGCTTGTTTACAGGAGTTGTTGTGGTGCGCTGAGTAATAACTGCACGAGAGAAGGAACTTGCAGTGCTTTATTATGCGTAATATCCAGCCGGTGAAAGACAGCTGCTGCTGCTCTATGGAGTATTATATCCCCATAATCAATATCAGGGAGGAGGAACTGTTGGGCAACCTGTTCCCTATTATGGGCACTTAGGCAATGCTTGGGTTGACAAAGAACCTTGTACCAACTGCAGGCAGCACATGTTCAACATGCTTCTCATATATCAGGGAGCGATCCAGCCAAATGCCCAGATGCTCTTGACAGCTAACTTTGGAGAGGAGCAAATGACAAAGCAGCCTTTTCAACTGGGTGAGCCTCCTTTTGCTTTGGATGCTCGGTGATTCGCTTTGCTCGAGTCTTGCGACCCAGGGTAGGGAGACTGATGGTTGTATGCAATTAAGTCAATAAATATCAACCAAGCAGGTGAGTGGAGTAGTGTGATCTGATGTCAGGTGTGAAGGACTAGGAGCCAGGACTACTGGCCTATTTTTCTGGCACTGCCACTGATTCGTTTTGACTTTGAGCAAGTCATTTAATCGCTCAATAATTAATCCTATTCATACAGCTAAATTGAGTACTGCTAGGTACACGAGCTCTCACTGCAGGCACACTGTGGCCATTCAAAAAAATCACAGCAACACCTATAATAGAAGAGAAGGTGTTTGACTTCAAAGCGTCCTGTCCTGCCACTTGAATTCTTCCCATCACGTACCTATAAAGCGCCTGTGGCAGGTCTCTGAACAGCTCTGCTTCCTTACTGCAAGGAGGAGTGATGCCCACTGGCCAGAGCTGGGAAATCCTTCACCTACCTTGGCAAATAAACGTTAATGAAGTTTGCAGGGAGCCTGGGAGGGATGGTACTAGGAAACAGCAGATAATTCGTGCCATTTTAGAATTGATCTTCTCCCTGGTCCTTCAGTTTGAAGCTGGCATACCAGCCTCAGGACCTCAGCGCCTCTGCTAACGTGACCTCCTGCTCTCCTAATCCTTGCGCCATTTAACCAAGGAGTCGCTGAAGTCAATTAGAGCAAAGTGTTTGCAAGCAGGGCCGGCACCTTGTGCTGAGTGTTTTTATTAGCTCAGTACAAACTGCAGCAGAGCACTTATTGATTCCAGTGATCCATTGCCATCAGTAACATCATTTGTAAACTTTTGGGGAAGCGGGACTGGTAGCAAAGCCTGCTGTATGATCCGAGTCGCTTGGGCATCCAAATTACCTTTACTGAGCGGAATATTTACTCTCTGAGACTTGACTCCAGGCTTTGCTGGTGGGCTACGGAGGGCCTGGCAAGCAAAGAGCTGCAAACCTTATCATTGCCCACATCCCCAGCCTACAGGGGTTTGCTGTCGGGCTGGAGGCCATACACATACTGCTTAACCTCTGTGTTACATGGGAAAATGCAAGACCTCTTACGTTTCTATCTGCCCTGCCTTGAACTAATGCTGTCTGAAGATGCTTTCTTGTGCTCACGGTAAGTAAAATTAAAGATCTTTGGACCCTTATCTGCAGGGTCTTGCTCAAATTCCCCTGTACTTATTCTTGCTCCTGGCAGACCCCTGTAATTGTACTGGGTCTCTCTATATATTTATGCATATATATATTGTACATCAGTCTGCCACCCAGAGGACCCCTTTATTGAATAAAGCTGCTATTTGGTAGTCCATTAAGCACGTTTCTTTGATCAGATGTAGCACCGCTGTCCCATCAGGGAAGAGTTTCCCCTCTTTGGCTGTTGTGGGTGTAGGTAAGGGATGTGAGTATTTGGGGCTCTTCATAGATGGAAGCATCTGCAGTTCTGCATGTGCACAAAAACGCCTTCAGGGAAGCTGGGATAAGCATCTTGTTCCTTTAGCTTTTGAAAACGACAGATCTCTATCGTTTGGAGGAGTTTCTCAGCTAAATAGTGGCAGTAGATCCACTGGGTACTCTGGGGGAGCGACGGGCTTAATACAAAGTCAGGACAGTTTAACTGGGATTTACAAACCCACCCAGGAGTTGTGGGTGCATGCTTCGTCTGAATCGGAATTTAATACCCGAGCTCCCCTGGATGGCTTAGGAAGTTTTGTTATGTGTTTTCCAAAATAAGGTTTTACAAAAACCTGGAAAACCACTAGTAAATGTGTTTTGCCAGAATAACAGTGAATTTGGGCTGACTGGCTTTTAACTTATTAGCAGCTATGGAAGATTGTGGCTTAACAGAGGATGCGATTGTGAAATAAAACTCTAGCTGTCCCCTTCAGTGCAACTTTTACCTACAATAGAGGTATCAGTTTGTCCAGCACAATTTAAGAACACATAAATCCACATGCATTTTTTTTCTTGCTACATCTGACTAGCAAAACTGTTTAGATGGTGGGAAAATACATACTTTTAGAGAAACTAAATTGCATTTAGAAGGAGGAGTTAGGAAAAGAAAAGGAAGAAATGGAAAGCCAAGGTGGTACCAGCGGTACAGCCTGTGAATTAGCTTTGCTGGAGGAAATGATCTGGGCTACTGCCTCATCCTTATTGTATACACGTCAACTTTCCTTCCCCACCAGGTCCCCAGGGCCATGCTTCCAGGTCATTTCCATAGTCCTTTCTTCAAATATACTTTCCTCTGCCTCCTACCTCTCCCTCGGTCAGAGGTGGTGATGTCTGGTGGAGTAATTGCTCCGGGGATAATGCCGGACTCCGAGATGGACTGAGAGCCATCTGACACTACCTTGCCTCTGGTCCTGCCCTCCACATGGAAATTTTAAGCGTGTCGGAGTGATCATTTTGCACAAATTCCCAGCTGACGGGACGCGTGTTTGGGCTGGCTGTCTGGTCGGGAATTCATTAGGAACTTTTGTATTTGCAGCTGTCTCTCGGATTATATCTTTATTGATCCTGCCTGCCCATGGCCAATGGGAAATATGTGGAAGTGATGAAGCTCTTCTGAAGGGGAGTTCATAGTCTTGCTTAAACAAAGCTGGGCCCCCAGAGGGAAGGATGAATGGCCTGTGTGTAGCCTATTTTGAGATGATATGGCTATCACATCTTGTTCCCCTTGTTTTACCGGGATAACATTCAATTACCCCTGCCAACAGCAGCTTCCTGTTAGGGTGGTTGAGACAGCTAATCACTTGCCCCAGTTACTCCAAATGAGAAATACAAGTCAGCTGCAAGTCTGTCTGGGGCCAAGAGGATCAGTGGGCCCAGCACCAGTTTTAGGACTCTGCAGCGGTCCCCTAAAGACCCGCTGCCTCGAGGAGCTCACAGAACTGGAGGTCAGCCTTGGCCCCAGCTCTGCCCTGGTTTTGCTGCTTGACCATGGGCAAGCCACTTCATTTTGTGGCAGGGTTTGAGCGAAAGACCGTGGATGCTGGCTAGCAGGTCGAGAAGATGGCAAGTAAAGCCAGACTTTCTGCTCCCTAGCCATTAGTGGTGCGTGGCCCTTCCCAAGTCTTGCAGCATGGGACATGTAGGAGGATGAGACAGCGGCTCTGTGGAGTGCAATGGATTATTTGGGCTCTGCTGACCTCCCTGCGGGGGCTGCCAGCCTGGGTGTCAGCCGTGCCGAGGGTCAGCTTCTTCTGCAGGGCAACTTCTCCACAGCCCAAGTTGTTTTGAGTGTGCGTGGCTAGACCTTGGCAGAGCTGTCAGCAGGTAACAGCTTTCACTTGCTATTAGCCTAGGCTGGATTTGTGCAGGCACCCTAGAGAGGGAAAGGCCCAGCAGCCCCGTATCGATGCCTGACAGCACCTTCCTATTTGTATACCCAAGCAAGGAGACAACTTGCGAGACAACCACACTTAGCCCCTGCCAAAGCCAAGCGCTGGAGAAGTCCCTGATGTATTTAGAGAAACACACTGTCTTGCCGTGTCTGCTTTGGAGAAACCTTGCTAATCTTTCCTGAAAAGCCCAAAGGGGGATCCAAAGCAGCTTTTCATTAGCGAGACAAGCCCTACAAGTTCCCCAGCAAAACACATACAATGGGAGGGATGCTGCTGCCTGTCTCTCCACGGCAGGCTGAGTAATAGGGGAGCGTGTGTGGAGGGAAGGGGAGCGATGCAGCCTTTGTGCTGGGAGCGGTGTGCGGGCAGGGAGAGGGCTGCGGGTGCCAGCATCGCACCGGGAAGGTGCTGGGAGCTTTGTATTGCAGTGAGGGGGTGAGAAAAAGTGGGGGTCCTCGCTGGGACTGCGCCGTCTTTCGGGCAACCCCTGGGGCTGCAAACCTAGGCGATGCGTACCTGCTCTTCTCCCACTGGAGCCTGTCCAGGCTCATTCCTGGACTTCTTAATGATGGATAGCCCTCGCTCCTGCCCGCAGGCAGGCAGGGCTGCCTGGCGTGTTTCTCTATGCATGTGCAAACAAGCTATCCCTGACACAGCACCTTTATGGCAGAATAACTATATCCATTGGATTGGGCTGTGCAGTTTCTTGCTGAGCCAGTACAGCTAGTACAGGAATTGCGTGTAAACAAGTCCAAAGTGCGTGGAAAGCACTTATTTAGACTTCCTACTGCATTAGTGAAGGGATGGGAATTCATTTCCCAATGAGGCTAGCTGAGCCAATGTGATATATATCCTCAGGACCCGGAGCAGATTGGTGCAAGCTGCAAGGCCGTTAACAAGGCTGTGCACATGTAAATACTCTGCTGCTTGCTTACGTTTGCACCTGCTGTGTATCAATCCCCAAGCTGCTGTCTCTGCTTTCCCCTCCTCTCTCCTAGCTGATAGACCCATGAGCTGCAGCAGGTTAGATTGCAGCCCGCTCAGGATCAGGCTAATAGGTGATGCTACCAGGTTGTCAGCTCTGTGGCTGTAAGAGGATGTATTTCCCAGACTGTGGTAGCTAAATCCAGACAGACGTGACTTCAGTGTCCACAATTCCCCTTCTAAGTTGCAAGACTTGCAGTACTGAGAGAGTACTCTGGTGATACCTGCAGGCATGGCAGAAAATCATTTTCAGTGGTGGAAAGTGACTTTGCTGTATGGATAAAATCTTGTGAAATTACTCTGGGGTAAGAACAATTTGTTTCAGTCTCCATCTGCCGAGATACTGATGTTGGAAACATCCAGATTCGCCAGACCTGCTCTCCATACACCCATTTTAAATGCTGGTTTTTGGGGTTTTTTTTGTTGTTTTGCATGGGTGTACTTGTGGCCTCGGGGACTAAAGCAGATAAAGGGCTTTTAAATATGCAGGTTTGCTCTGTGGATGCGTGAGCGCCTGCTAAGGCGCTATGGTGTGATCAAAAAGAATAAATCCTTCTGAGGCCAGGAGAATACCTGGGTGAAATTAAACCCCTGCTGAAGAACTGCGTATGTTTGTGTATATATATATACACACACATGCATAGATGTATGTATGTATGCGTATAGACTGATATATAGAGATATAGGCATAGATTTATAGGTGTCATCTTGGTGACATGGTACAGGCACGTCAGACTTGCCCATTGGATGCGAAGGGGCTCTCTGAGGGTCCCCGCTGACATGGTGAGATGAAGTCAAGAGCAGTATTAATTTAGATGGCTTTCCTTTCCCATCCAGGGCTGTTATTGTGGTGCTGTTGGTGTGTAATAAAAGACCTTTTAGTGCTGGGGGAAATCAAATAATCTTACGCAAATGTGAATGCGTCTGGACCGTGATTATCGTAATGAAATTGGTGATTCAGCTCTGACTCTGTGTGTCTCCTTGGCTTTTCTTAAGGTGTTTTTCAGCAGTCCATGGATTGATAGATAGACATCTGAGTGCCTTTGTTATCAGGAGCTTGTCATTAAGGGTCTGTGCATTGCTTAGAATTTAGACTAACCTATGCTTTTCTGGCTGGGGGATATGTTGGGAAGGATTTATGAATTTTATGAGATGGACCCAAGAGGTGATAATGAAGGCTCTGGGATGGTAAACAGTATTTCTCTTGAAGAATAAGAAAATATTATGAACCTTGACATCTCTCCCACTCTAGAGGCAGCCTGCGAAGTCTTAGTGCTGGAAAATTACTTGAAGAACATGCCACAGGGCGGTGTTTCCTATACTCTGTTGCACCTCCTCTTTTACACCCTCTTCTGGCTTGGCAGGACTGAAAGGACTGGCTGGAAAGGAGAGCAAAATGATTTTTCTGGGCTAAGGGAGCTCCAGCCCTCCTTCCTCCCTTCCCCATCAGCACTGCCTATGCCCGTGGTCCTTGGTCCAGGCAGCAGGAGTGGTGCTGATACTCTGGGGTACCTGAGTGCCTTAGATGCTCTGGCCTCACTGAGCATCAGGGATACTGGTCCAGTCAGGTGTACCCGATGGCTCCCAGTACCAGATACCTCAAGAAAGTTGCACAGAGCCTAATATGATCGTTTGCCTGGGAAGGATTTTCTCTGCGAATCTCAGTCAGTTAGTGATTGACTTCTGTGCCAAAGCATAAGGGTTTAGACCCCCGACGCGTTTTTATCTCTTCTAATATAGCAATGAGCTTCCTTATGGGTCTCATCCATCTCTAATTTCTGTGAAACGCTATTTCTGCTCCTCCATCATCGCAGAGCTCAAACCAGGCTTGTCGGAGGCAAGTGCGACAAAAAGCCACAGACCTTTCTTGTTAGAGACATGCTTCCGTGGGTTTCCTGAGGGCTCGGGGACTGCACTACCAACACTCTCAGAGAAGCAAATGCACTTTGTACAAACCATTTAACCTCTCGTGCCTCTGTTTACCCTTCTAAAAAGGTGTAATACCCACAGAGATGCTGTGAGGATCAATTACTGTTTCTGTATTCTGAGATCCCTGGATAAAAGGCTAGAGAATTATCCTGCTAGTCTGCCTCAAATATTGTTTTCATTAAGATTAACACTCTTCAGTAAACAGAACCCTTAAAGCCGTATTAGGTGTTTAATAAGTAATATGTAGTTGATATCCATCATGTTGTCTTTTTGTAGTGAGCTGTTGGGTAATGCACAGTAACAGGCCTGTGGAAGCAAAGCATCCTGCTCTTAATTGCTCTTCACTATGTATTTGATTAGTGGTACTTAGGGTTATGTGGGGATGATTGGGTGGACCTCATAAAAATTTCTCATCTCAAGGGCACAAAGGCAACAGGAGACACAAGAACAACATAAACAACTCTAGAGACTGTTGAGGCCAAGATACGTAAACTCTGTCTTGCAGTTAGCCTCCTAAACTGCCCTCGGACATATGGTGTGAATTTGGGGTTGTCCAGTGCAGGGAAATGAGTTGGACTCGATGATCCTTTGGGTCCCTTCCAACTCAGGACATTCTATGATTCTATGAAATCTAGAGGGAGGCAGCTTAGGGCAGACAGCGTGGTTGGGGAATGGGCAGAGGGGCTGTCCAATGCTCCTGCACTTGGCATCTCCAGGACAAAAAAAAAATCAGGTGCTGCATTTTCCCATTGCCTGTAGGCAGTATCTGCACATACTTGACAGGTAGTTGGGAAATCAAGGCTGCTTTGAATGGAGTGCTTTTGTGCTCAGGCTCCACCAGAAATGGAGAGTCAAGTGGAGTTGCACTCCCACTCCCCCATCATTGAACTCTGGGGGGATGACAGAGTTCACCAGGGGAAGATTTCTTGGTCCGTTGCATCAACTACTCTTAAAATTTACCTTCTTTGTTGCTGGTTCACGTGCTCCCAGACCCTTCCAGGCCAGGACCTCTCAAATACTCCTCCTCCTCACTTACAGAGACTGTCCTACAGCCTTGACCATGTGAATAGATCTCTGTCTCTCCCCATATCTGGGCTTTTCTTCCCTGGACTTGGCTGGCAAAAGCTATATAACATATACCATTGCTGAAGAAAAACAGACTTTTAAAAGCTGACAACCAGAACTGGGTCCTCAGCTAGGTCAAGTGCAAGTGCATAGAGCTGTGCTGATTTACACTGGCTGAGGTTCTGGCCCATAATCTTTTGTGATCTATCATAAATATTATGTTGATTTAAAATGAAGAGGTCTGTCTCAAACTTGGCTGAGCTTCCAGTATAAATAGTGAAACCTTTGGAAACCTGCTTCCATTTTGTCCTTGCTTCCTGTGCAGGCATAACTCTAGCTTAACGCTGACGGTTTGGTAACGGAAGGGATTTTCCTGGCCCACAATTTTGCTCAGACTTGGAGGCTTTTACTTTCCAGTGGGCTGGACTGGGAGGCAAGCAGACCCATGCCTTGGGCTCCTGGCTACTGCAGCCAGCTTACTGATGCCGTCTTGTAGCAGTTTCCCTCCCCTCTAGAAAAGCAGTGCCAGCACTTGGTGACCGGTTGTGCTGAGGCACATTCGCAGTTATTGATGGTAGCTGTTAGGCACTGATATTGTTGTGTGCAAGCCTGGGAAGTGATGGGGACATTACAGCTGTGATCTGCAGCATGCACGGAGTTATCCGCCTTGGCAACTGGAACAGCTTTTAGCTGAGACTGACATTTGAATAATATATATGAAAGCCAGTTGAGTTTCTGAGAAATTACCGTAGTCTGAGAGCATGCCCTGACCCTGTATGGGTGCAATAGTCCTGTTTCCATCTTGAGTATTGGGTGGCATTCCCAATCTGTATGGTGGAGGCTGATGAAGATGCTGCGTCCTTTGGCTCGCTGCGGAGTGGCAGAGAGCATCTCTGCTGCAGTTCAAAGCAGGCGTGAAATGACACTGCCTATAAGCCGTTGGCTGCAGGTTCCTTCCCTGGGGAGGTATGTAGTGAGATATCACTGACTCAGAGTACTGCTCTCTGCTAAGTCCCAAGGAAATCCCATTCTGCCCACCAGCCAGAAAGGGAGTCTGCAGGATTTCTACCAGGCTGGAAACAATGGGAGAGTAACACCAATTAAGAGGACAGGCTCGGCCTGTCTCCTGCTGCTCAGCAGAGAAGATCAAGGCAGGTTTGTCGCCGTTTGAAGACCGACCTTTGAGGAAATTGCCAGTGAGGATGTTCTGAAATCACTCCAAGCCTTGTAAGTTGCCACTGCTACGAATACAAATCGGTTGAGTGGAGTTTCATCTGAAGAGGAGCCAGCGGGGAACCTTCTCCGCTGCCTGGTGAAGGGCGATGGGGCCAGCTCACCGCAGGGTGCCGGTGGGAGCCCAGTCCCAGGGTGATGTGCTGGCAGGAGAGGGCTAAAGCTGGTGGGAGCAGACACGAAGAGGGAAGAGGTTGAAGCAGGAGGGCTTGGGACCAGAGCAGCAAAACTGAGGCGGCGATTTGCCTTGAGCTGGGGGCTGAAAAGAGAAGGGTGGTGTTTTCCCCCTAGAATTGCCTCCCTTCTTATAACCCACATCTTCTGGAGCGAGCTGAGGGCTGAGGAAGGCAGATGGGGAGGTACAGCTGCATCTTGGTTAGCTACGTGCTCAGACAGCCTTATCCCCAAGCTGGTAGTTGAATATAGAGCCAGTGTTTAGTTGGGCATCATGCAGCATTGACTCTCTGGGAGCAGAGGAGGAGATGCATAACACTGGTGCCTCTTCAGTGAAGGGCCGTGAGCGTGTTTTGGCTTTCGGGCTGACAGCAGAGCGTAGCAGCCTTACACAGTGTCCCTAGCTGGGCCTCTCTGTTGCTGTGTTGAAGGATGGAGCATGTGGGTGAAACCACTTTCTTTTTCCTAAACTCAAACACCCAGCAGGCACAGCTGTCCCTGGGCCACCAAGCCATCTTGCCACCTTTTCCATCGCACAAGCTGCAAAGTGCCAGCAAGGAGCTGCTTGGGCAACATTTCAACCTGCAGCCCCCACTGTTTGCAGCCTTCTGGTGCTTGGATGGAGGTGCCCAGAGCTCCTCAGGTTCAGCAGGTGTGTTTTTATCAGTCTACTTTCTGCCGCTGTGGTGTCAGGGCAGCTTGATCTTTCAGCGCCCCACCAAACTCCTGCCAGCCCCTGGGGGAGTGCTAAGCCTGAGTCCTCCAGCCCGGGGCCTGGCACTGCTCTTTGCCAGGTTTTGGCTGCTCTGAAACAAGGCATTGCATCTCACGGGCAGCTTTATCTGAGCTCCCTTTGATGCTAACCAAGCTGTACTGGGTTAAGCTATCTGAGTGCCTGTGTTAACTCTTGGCCCCCGGGCTTTGGCAGAGGGCAGCGCTCACGGAGAGCAGGAGCGGCATCCATCGCTTGCCCGAAAGGATGTAGTGCCCCTGCATTGGTGTCTGGGCTGTCTGCACCTCTGACTCGGTGATTTATTTAAACCCTTGTTACAGAGTTTGCCCCTCCATAAGCCAAGCCCAAAAGATGGCTCCAGCAATCTACAGGGCTGAATTAGACATGAGCTGTTGCTTCTTGCAGGCTTTCACTAATTTTGTGCAGGAAGGGAGGAGGGAGAGCTCAAACAGATGGCCCAAGTACCAATCTCACTGTCTCTTACCTCCTTACGAAATAAATGAGCGGTGCAGAGAGAAATTCGGGATGTGTAATGCGCTCTCAGGACGTGCACTTTCCAGGCAAGGCTGGGCTGTCCGAGGCTGCTGGGGTCAGTGTGGGTGTTAATCTTATACCCTCTTGTCTTGAGATACCAGTTAATATATGCAGCTCTTGATCAGACTCTCATTATCAGGAAATTCAGCAGGGATAGCTAGCATGGGTTTTATTTTTTTTAATCCCTGCTCCATGTTCATTTAGTTCAGTAATTTCTTTCCCTCAGGAAACTCAGGCTCAGATGCAGTACCTGGGTTTTCAATGAGGTCCATCTTTATTTTACAGTTGCAACAGACATTCAGTTTTCCAGCTGTGAAAAACAACAAAAAACCCCTTGAATTTTAAATGGCAGATTTTCTTCGTATAGTGATGCTGGATGTTGTCAGTGAGAGCAATACATGGGAAAAGGCCAAGATCAGAGAGGCAGACTCTCTCATCTTGTGAAGGTATTGGAAAAAGTTTCTTCTATCAAACAGGTCCATCTCCTGAGGAAGTTGGTGGGCCTGCCATCCACTGGTCTGGGGGTAGCAGATGAACGCAGCCACCATATCCATGGTCTGAGGGCTTCAGCTAAGGACATGAGGTCAGGCTTGGTCAAGTCCCATGGATACCTGCTTGGGCAGGGCAGGGCAGACAGCAGAGCCTGGCTGCAACCCTTCTTGGCCAGCCCTTCCACCTGGAGCCTGCCAGCTTGTCCGGCGTGGGACTGCGGAGGAGAGTGGGAGGCAGAGGCGATGCAGGGAGGGACAGCAGCCGCTGATGGAATGGAAAATGCTGACATAAATTAATCAAACGAGGCATCTCACAAGATTGAATTAGATCCTGATTTATGACTGCAGTGCTGCTGCTTCTGCAGTTCCTATGCTCCATGCTTATTCCTCGCCCCCTGATTTATACAGAGGCTACTGCTGAGAAGGGACCCCTATGGGAAGAGTGGATGGATGGATGCATGGATGGTGGTACCAGTTGGGCTAATACCAGCCATCACATCATGTTGTTCTTCAGGACTTCACCTTTTCAAGTGCTGTATGAGCTCAATTTCTAGGCATTTTAGATGCATTGCATAGCTCTTGAAAGAGTGATGCCTAGAACAGGAGAGAGCCTTTTGTCCTGCATCTTGTTCATCCTCTGCCTCCTCAGTGCCACCAAGAAAGCCCCTGGTAGCACCTCCCTGTGACCAGCTTACCCCTGGCTGCTGCAGAAAGGTCTTTCCAACCCCTTCAGATTGGGCTGGTTTGTGAGAGAGTCTGGTTTCTCTTCTGAGAATTGTTTCTACTCTCTGGGATCCCATTTCCTTCATTTCTATTTCAACCTGAGAGCTCCTGTAGCTACTGGCTTCCTTCTCGTGCCTGTAGAGGAGAGCATGATTTGTCTGGATGCATCCAATATGTTTGCACGCAGTACAAGGCAGCAGGTCATCAGAGCATGAAGTGGGCTGAGCACAAGCGCCTTCTCATCCTTTGCATTTGCAGAGGAGCCAGGGCAGCTGGAAGGAGCATGATGCCAATGGCTTTGGAGATATTTATGGGGACCTCACTCCCCATGCAGAGGGAGCAAGAGAAGATAAAGGGATTAGGTGAAAATTGAGTGCTTTGGCAATGGACAGGCTGAGAGCAGAAAGTTGGTGTGTGATTACTGATGAGCAGGGAAGGGCAGGGCTGTGGACGGCATGGAAAATAGAAATTTGTAGTTTGTGTGGGATGAGTTAGAGGAGGAACCTGAGGATAAATGTAGAGGATCTGCGGAGCAGGTGAGGACAGGGTTTTGGAGAGAAAGGAGTAAGGTGCTACCTACCTGAAAGCTGCCTTGTTTGCCTCCTGTCCATGTAGGATTTGTTCAGCTTCTTTAATTCCCTGTAGGAAAAGCATTTTCCAAAAAGCCAGCCTCTTCCCTGGCAGTGAGTGTCCCCCTGTGCGGTGGCTGGGGTGGGGAACCAGAGGACTCAGCTTCAGCAGGAGGGCAGTAGCCCATAGCCTTGTTTGCAGTGATGTTCCCTGGGTACCTAGCATCAGAGATGAAGAATAGAAACAGAACTTCTGTCTTCCTGCAGTGTATTGATTTTTTGCTCCCTACTCTGGCCTTTTGCTCGTCCTTTTCAGCAGCTGGCGGTGGAATGAAATATAAGGTTTGAAAAACTAAAAATACAAAAAGTGACAGCTTCATTGCTCCGAGTGATGGTATTTCAAGGGGAAGCGTGACCTGAAAAAATGGAGACGATGCTGTCCTGGCCTGCCTCTTCTCGCTTGGCGAGGAAGGCAGCGGTGAAAGGAAAGGGGGCTCAGGGCTGGGGTGCCAAGTTGTGTTGCTGCCATGCTCGGGAGTGACCCTGCTTCTTCCACAGAGGCATCTGTGGGTTGCTTTGGAGGTTTGGGAATGGGAAGGGATGTCTGCAGTCCTAGGACATGGGATGTGCTATTCTTGTCCCTGCCACACATTTGTATGAGACACATCATCTTGCCATGCCTCTGTGTCCCTATCTGAGAAATGAAGGTGGCCCTGGGACCCTTAGGTGATGGGAGCGGGGATAAAGCTAATGCCCCATTGCTGTATGTCTTGCACCGCTGTACCTGGAGCATGATTTTAAGGCTATTTGCAGGCTTCTGAGTGGTTGCTAATTAGCGACTGCCGCAGCTCGCTGCAACGCGGCAGCCTGCCTTCGGTCGGAGAGTGCCCAGCAGGGTTTAAATTACTTGTCATTTGCCTTGTTTTGCTTGGCCATTTGAATGGTTGACTCTCTCCTAATTGGCATTGTAACCACTGAGGTGATACGCTCAGAGGTTCTTGATTGGATTCCTTATTTTTGGGGGTTGGGGGGGAAGCTTGGCAGATGCCGCAGAAATTAAGCAATGGGATTTAATTCCTCTGTGTCATTTGAGAGACAGGCGATGCAGAAATAAGAAATCCCTTGGGTTTTCCATGTTAGGACGAACTCAGCCTGGGATTTGGATGGTGCAGGTAGAGGTTAGGCATGGGGGAGCTTCATCCTTTCCATCCTCCCTCAGTGCTGTGGGGTCCTGGGCTTTGGGAAGGCTGTAAAAAGGTGGAGGGGCTGGAGGAGCCATGCAGTTGGTGTGCTTGGGTTGTAGCAGCAGAGATGGCTGGTTCTGGAAGGTGTTTCAGGGCGGCAGGTGGGTTAATCTGTGCATGCCTAGCAAGAAATCACACAGCCCAGAATTAGAACAAGCACAAAAACTGCCCCCGTGCCATAGCAAGCATCACAAGGGCTGTATGTATGGGATGGATGGCTCCAGCCCCAGGCTACCAACCTCCTAACTCTGGCTTTGCTGGTGGGCTCAGAAACCTGAGGGGTTTAGGATCCATGTGAGCCCTTGGGAGTTTCTGTGCCCCACTATACAGCTGAGCTCAGCGGTGCAATGTTTGTCTTATTAAATCCGATGGCGATGAATGGGACATGACACCTGCGTATATGATTCAAATCGAGTCATCCCATTACATGGTGTAAATCAATAAACAAAATGTAGCCACTGACAGCATTTACAGTTCCCCCTATTACCGCCAACCAGCCCATTTTCTGTGCATGAAAGAGGCATTTACACCCCATTTAACTGTGCTTTGATGCGGGATCCTCTTCCCGGGAAGAGTGGAGGCTTTGACAGGTGACATTAGGAGAACGGGAGATCTACAGCACTCATTTGCAGAGACCTGAGCCAAGGGTTGTGAAACATATCTTCACCTGTTTGTGCTGTCCATCACCCTAATTGATGATGTGCGGGGTTGGGAAATAGAGCTCGGACAGGGGGTGGGGTGATGCCGGCGGGGCTGGGATACAGCTGCGCTCATATTTCCCAATGGTTCACGTCCCCAGGAGAGAGGGAAATGTTGTGTTTCCCTTTCTATCCTGGTTGGGGAAGGGTCTTTCTCTCGAGCTGAGTGACAGAGAGAGAAAGGACAAGGGAGAAGCAGGCTGGGAGATGCACCGAGAGACATCGCTCTTGGAACACCTCAGCTGTCCGACTTGATTTTATTTAATGGGCTCTGCAATCTGGTGATTAATCTGGTAATCAGAGCAAATGTTACAGAAACGGCTGGCAATAAAAATATAACCTAAAGTAGATACAAACCCTCTTTTTCTTCTCTTTTTCTTTTTTTCTCTTGCTGAGAAATTGTCAGTTGACATCTCTCCCCTTTATGAGAGACGGCAGGAGGGAGAGGGAGATGCATGTGATAGGAAAACCAGGTCCCTGCTGCATCTTGCCAGGGCTCAGAAAACTTCCCCTCTCCTCACTGGTGCAGCAGGGCTGAGCAGTTCCTCCACGCTGAATTTAGGCGATCAGCACCAATTCGTACAAGTATTTTTTGATTGTAGGCATGGACAGGGATCAGATCAGCTGCCCTTGGAACTGAAAATTGATATTTTTGTCTCGTTTCCTGGAACTCCACCAAATCTCTGAATTATTCCAAAAAGGACAAGAAAGACCTCTCTTCCTCTCTGCCTGCTTTTGTTGCTGGTTGATTTTGTTGGTGTTTTGCCACTGCAATTGGCTACATGGATGAAAAGGGCAGTTTGTGACCAGGATGGAGAGACACGGTTAGAAAACAGCAAACGGGAGCAGGGATTTTGCAAAATGTACTGCTTGAACATCATTTTGGCAGAATAGGGACATAAATCTAGGCATATTTTTCACATTCCCCATCACATTTTCCTGCAGATTTCCACCAAAAAGTCTCCTAAGTCCCAAAACGCAGCTTGGCGAGAGACAGCACTGGTGTTGATTCTGGAGGAACAGTATTCCCATATGCTTTGCTTAGTCCAGATCTGCTTCCAGTAAATATCCCTGGCAGCTGGCATTGAAGTTCGACTCTCTGCCAGCCATCCTCATCGAAGACTCACATTTATTTATTTATTTATCCTTTGCAATTCCCCTGGCGAATGTCTGGGGCGACTTTAGTCCGTTCTTTCCCCACCTCCTTGAGCTTTTATCGTAATCCTCATGAGAATGGCGAGGCGACGAGACTCTGTCCTCTGGTGCTGAGGGATGCAGGGGATGGAGATGGCACTTCAAGACTGACTCGATGCCAGACCTGAAGCCGCAGGCTGGAGCCCCGTGGAGACTGGGGGGAGCAGGCTGTCAAACGAGAAACAGCGCTGAAGCTCGTGCAAGAAGTCGGGAAAGGGGATCTTTCAATGCAACTTCTCATTAGAAAGGTTGAATATATCAAAATGGGTTGTTTCTTCTTATTAAAAGGGTTGGGTTTGATGCTTCTTTTCTAATTAGGAACAAGTCAAGAAAGATTTTGAAATCTTTCATGTGATTGTGTTTGAGATGGTTTCCCTGCTGACCTCGGGAGCAGTTTGCATTTGTGTGCAAGGACCCTGGGGCTCTGCGAGGGGCACCTCTGGGTGGGGGCAGTGCCGTGCACTCGCTTGGTGCTGTGACCAGTAGTAAAAATAATCTCAGACATGATGGGTTTCAACCCAAAAAAAGCCTAATGTCGGCAAGACAGCGCCCACAAACTCATTAAAATCTCCTGGAAGGTGACCCAGTGCTTCTGCAGCAGCTCGCAGTGAAGCGAGCCGTCGGTGTGTTTACCTGCCAGCGCAGGGTGCTTTTGCACCCTCTGGCACGAAGCACCATCATTAGTGTTGCCTGATTTCACTTTGTCACCTTGGGAAACATGTTTCTTAATGCTGCTGTGTCCTGCGTGCCCTCCTCTGCCCTTCTCCGGGCTGCTGAGCACCGTGTTTTAACTTTGAAGGAAACACACCCTTCTTATATGTCTGTCCCATCTTTCCTTGGCTGTCTATCACCTTTTGCTGCCAAATTTCCTGGACTGTGAAATGAAGCTTTTATTATCTTCCGAGAAGGGGGGGGACAGAAATTAAATTAGTGAAATTAAAAAGGTGATGATGATGACGACTGTAACCTAACTTCAACCCTTTTCATTACGCCTCACATAGCGAGACAGCAGGCTGTGTTCTGGGGCTTCTGCTTGGATTGCTGTAAAGAACCGAACTTTTACTTTCAAATTAACCTGTCAAATCATATATTTATAAAGGAATTGAAGGCAGGAGAATGAGGGTCCTGGATATTCCCACGCATCAATTAGGGGGAAAATTAATTACAATTTACCAGCATTACCACGTTGGCACTCCCTTGATTAGAGAGCAGATTGCTCTGTGCTGTGGAAGAAGTTAAAATAAGGGGTGTAGAGAGTGGGAGGAAGGGTCCCAGGGCTGGCTCTACGGGTGGGCACCCCCTCGAGCGCAGCCGCTCGGGGTTGGTGTTGCTCTCAGGAGAGCTGTTTTGAAGCACTGAGTTGGGCACGGGGGTGTTGGACACTCTGCAAATTGTTCATTAGACCTTGACAAAGCCCATGGCTTGGGATTTGGGGTTTTGCCAATGCTGGGGCAGGGTAAAGATGGTTCTCCTTGTCCTTCTCTGCACCTCTCACCCCATCCTGGTGCTGCATCCCTGGGCTGATGAGATCCCTGCTTGAATCCATGTTGCAAGGGAGTCTCAGAGGGCCGTGAGATCGTGTGTATTTATTCTGGGTGTTACTGAATATTTAATGTGCCTAAATGAGTGCTGGAAGGAGCTCCCAGGCCATGGTTCCCCCAGCGTCTGCTCATGTTGCTGTTAAATGGGACCTGCAGCCGCTCAGCAGAGACTTGGGGAAATGGCTGCAAAGCTGCTTTTCCATGGGAAAGCCAATATCATCTCCGTGCCTAACCGCTGGGCCATTAGCAATTTGCTGCCGCAATAAAAGGTTGTGGCATGGGCAGAGGCCACGGGGTGAGGCGGGGCACAGACAGTGCCCTGCTCAGGATGGTTCAATCCAATAGCACTTTATTTTGCACCTTCGGGCAGCTTTGTGCCATGGAGGCAATGGCTGCGGAGGGAGGAAGGTCAGAGAGGTCTTTGGTGGGGTCTGGGAGGCAGGGGAGGCAGACTGTGTGCTGCAGGGAGAGGGAGGGAGGGATTTCACAAAACTTTGAGTAAATTTGGAGACAGATGAACCTGGCACATGGCCACCTCGCAAAGCCTGTTGTTTTGGTTTTTTTTTTTTTCTTTTAATATTCCTGGCATCAACCGTGAGTGAAGATGAAGTTCATAAGCTCAGAAAGTCCAGGTTCGGAGGTCGAGACTCAGGTAGCAATGCAAAATACCGAAGTGCTGAATCGGGACTGTGAATGTGATTATGTGTGGTTGGAGATCACCCTGAGATGCAGAGTTAGCATCACTGGTAGTCAAGGACAGCGTGCCTACAGGGCTTTGCATGGCTGTTTTATGTCCAGGTAGAAGAGTGCCCTATGTGAGAGTGCCTGTTTCCAGGCAGCTGGGACAGGGATATTTAATATTTGCCCTGGGAAGGTGATATCAGGTGCTTGGAGAAATGGTCCAACTACTGGGACCAGTCCCAGACAGCTCATTTTTCCCCTCCTTGCAGAACAAGGGCTGCTTTATGGCTGGGGTGTGCCACCTCTTATCAAGGACATTGCAGCCGTGGCACAAGGTGCCAGGGATGGCGTGGAAGGGGAGGGAGAGCCCGGGGCTGCTCTCTTGCTCCCCGTATGCCTGTGGCAGGATGGTGGTGGGCAGGATCCAGCCTCTGACCTGCTGCTGTGCCTGGAGCCGAGCAGGGTGGGGAAGTGGGAGCTGCCTGGGGTGGATACATGGGGCAAGGGGCTGCTTTTCAAGTGTGATCCAGCTTCCCCAGTAGCCTAAATCTTGCTTCTTGGAGGACAACCCTGCCCGTAGAGTGAGCAAAATACCCACGTACCCTTCACCCATGGGGTACTGCCACAAGAAGGGGCTTCTTAAACCAAACATCTTTCCTCCCCTATTTCCTAATCCCAGTTGCCCTTGTTTTCATCATGGGTTACACACGGTCTGTCCCCGTTCCTCGAGGAGAAGGGCAGGGCGGGAGATGGAGGTCACGAGCAAAATGTTTTGTGTCCGCCGTCCCTCGGTGTCCCCGCCCCGGCGTGGGTTGCCCGTGGGCTGCAGTCGCTCGGGTGCACCCTGTGGGTGCCAGCATCTCCTTCCAGGAGGTCCTCTCCAGTGCACGCCAGAACTGGTGCCTGGGGCGTGAAGGATGCTGTGCCCTCCCCTGTGAGCTGAAACGTTTTGGGGATTGTCCCCTCTGGGAATTTGTCACCCCATTCCCCTTTAGTGACCAGCACTTGCTGCTGCCAAGTGAAACCTGCCATGAGCCTGCATGAGCAGTCAGGAGAGCTCTCTCTGCAGCAGCTCCAGGCTGATTTACACCAGTGGAGGATCCGGCCCTCCAAGGGAGCTGAGGGTGGGAGAGGCACTGGGGTTAGGGACCCCGAAAGCGCAAACATCCCTCTGACAAGCTGTTTGAAGCCGAGTTGATAAGAGAAGGTGACAGCCCTGCCACATCTGGGAACAGTTTCTGTGTCCTCCTTGCTGACAGGAGGAGTTTGATTCCTTTAATATTTGATGTGTTCTGTCTTCTGCAATGTTTGTTTTTGGCGTTGTGGGTTTTGGCTTTTTTTTTTTTCCTTTTTTTTTTTTAACCTACACTGCTCTTCAGAAATAGCTTCCTGTTTGCAGTGTGGAAGGGAGCTCTCTGGAGAGGCCAGGGAAATGCGAGGCAGTACGATAGCAGATGTGACACTCGGGTGGCTGAAAACTCTGCCTGACCTGTGAGGTTTCTGCTGCTTCTCCCCATCCTCCTCCATCCACCCTCCCAGCTGGAGTTAGATGGTTGCATCCTTCCCGTGTGCAAGAGGAGGCAAGGGACCTGCAAGGGACCACCCCTGCCTACGTGCCACCATGCCAGGGTGCAGGTGAGCCATGTCCTGCTGCTGCCTGTGGGGGTCCCACCCGTGTGTGGCCACCCCTCCAGGTCCAGCTCTGGGAAATGCAGGGGCTGAGCAGGCTGCGGTGCTGCGGAAGGGTCCGGCTGCCCCGTGAGTCCCCTTGGACCTGTCCCCACAGGGGAGGAGATGGGTGTTTTGCTGTTGTACGAGAAGCCTCTGGCTGGGTCACAGCGCATGATGTGACATTGCGAAGCCTTCGGTGGCTCCCGGGCAGAGCTGGCATCGGGGATGTTGCCACTCCGAGACTGGCACTTGCAAAACCTCTTTGCGTGGCCGGGTGTTAATACGGCTTTTCATCCTCCTCCTGCAACCGGTCCCCTCCCATGTCATTCTGCTTGAAAAGGGGGGATGCCAGGGGGGAGGTGACCTCCTGGAAAACTCTTGGACCATCTTGCTTCAGAACCCTTGTTCCCAGCCCAGGCCCTGCTCCTGCAGGATAATGAGTTGCTGGCAGCTCTGTTGGAGCGTTTCCAGCAGCTGGGTGCCCTTGGGCTTGGAGCAGCAGCTGTAGCAAAGCACTGGCACAGAAGTCCCACCTGTGGGACACCATGCTCCCACGCCCAGTCCCTGCCATACCCGTTGCTGCTGCAGATGGGCAAAGGTCCCACCTGGAGAGCAAAATTTCCTGCAGTCGGGACAATTTCTGCTCTCCTGCCAGTTTCCTTCCCCCTCCTGGCACATCCCTGCAGAGGCAAATGTTCATGTGTCTTGAAATGCTGAGCTTAAGCTGTCTCTATGAGAGGAGAGGGCAGGGAAAGTGTGTGCTGAAGTTGTTCTGGAAGATTTTGGGAGTCTGGGTGCAGAACAAGCATCTGCTTTTTTGGTTTAAGGCATGCAGGGTGCGAAGAGCCTCTGCAGGCAGGCAGGACAGGGTGGCCAGGGCTGCTGTGCTTTTTGGATGGGCTCCCAGAGCAGGATCGAGCTGGGGAACATGTTCCCCTTCAAAGGGGAGCTTTGCTCAGCAGCATGCTGCCCATATGCCTGGTGGGAAGGCAGGAGCAAGACCCCGGAGATGATGAGCGAAGGCTCTCCCAGGCTCAGCACTGGCAGGGTGAGCTCTCTTCCATACAAAGGCTTCCTCTCGTTGACATAAATTTCAGTGGGTGCCGCAATTACTGCAGGCTCTGACATCTGAAATGAGAAGAGCCACCCTTGCTGTAATTCATTGCCACTCTGATTACAAGGCAGAGCAGAGAAAAGTCAAATTATCAAACAAAGCAAAAAGAGAAAGGGAGAAGTCGTGCCTTGCCGTTCGAGGTCGGGTTGCCTGCCAGGGCAGGATGGGAGGCGGTGCTGCTCTTACGCCCTTGCTGCGCTTAAGTGATGTTGTCCGGGCTCAGGTTTGCAGGTCTGTCACCTTGGGCATGGTGAGATGGAGAGGTTCATCTCTACAGGATTTGGAGGTGTGGGTGCTGGCATGGGACAGGCCAAAGCAGAACAAATCAAGGACGTGCACTTGCAGGCATTTGCTTGGGCAAATTTCTTATAAGCTGTTTCTGGAGGAGTGGGGCTGACATGGGAGTTAGTTGGGCTGGAAGGAGATTACTGCTGCTTGGCTCCAGGTCAGTCATACAAATCCTACTTTCTGGTTGCTTACCAAAAGCCAGGCGTGATGTGCCTGACTGCAAAGCTGTGGCTTGAGCCTCCTGAGCTAAGGAGCATGAATTGCCCTGTTTCCTACTCCAAGCGCCTGAGCTGTTGGCCATCTCTGCCCGCAGATGCTGGGCAACAAAACTCCAGCTCCTACCTGCTATCAGTGCGCTTTTGAAACTCTCTGCCTGCATCTCCTAAGGGATTTTGCTCCTGCCCACCAGCTGGGAGGAGGAGGAGGGCAGTGCTGCACAGTCAGCAGCTCCTTCTCACCCGCTGCATCCCCCCGCATCCCCCCGGGGCGCGTGGGCAGGGAGCAGCAGAGCGCCCTGGGTAGCCATCACTCCTCTTCTGCTCTTCTCTCCCTCCTCCTTCTCCTCCTCCCAAGGTACATTTCTACATCTGTCGGATGCGGATGCGGCGGTGTGCCAGCTCGGTTAATTACAGTCTGCTTACCTGAATTCCCCTGTGCAATTCTGGCTGGATAACGGTATCCTTCACTATCTGGCCTTAAAGAAACACCGGCGGCAGGAGGGCTGCCAGACCCCTCTGCCTTCAGGGTGTAAACATGGGTTTCTTGATGCTCTGAGCTCTGCCAAGGCAGCAGCAGAGCGGTCATGGTAGTCATCCCTAAAAGCTTCAGAGCCGGTCCCGTGCCTATTCACTCGCCTCTTGACTCCGGGGTGGGTCCAGCATCCATCCGTCCAGGAGGGCAGCCGTCAGGGATGGTGGCAAATGTGGTACTTGGGAGCAGAGCTGGAAGCCATGAGCATCGTAGGAGGTGAATGAAAGCACTTCAGAGCTGCTCTGATGGTGAAGTGGACAAGATAACGCGATACTTTTTTTTCTTATTGGCCCAACAGATGAATTATTAACACACGCGCTTTCAAGCGGCACGTGTGATTTGCATGGGTACAATAGAGCAAGATTTTCATTATCTGGTGAGGCACTGCTTGATCAAGGACTGCTGAAAGGAACTCGGGGCTGATTTTGTGCACTATTTATTGTTCTTCATTACCAGCCGGCTGGGCGCTTTGTCCCGCCTCAGCTCAGCGCCGCTCCAGCATTTCATTAGCAAAAGAGAAGCATTTCACGTGTGTCTTGTCAGATGATAAAGTTAGCAACATTCACAGTTACTTTTCTTCAGCTGTGGGCCCTGGTTCAGGCTTTGTTGGAGGCAGCACGTGTGATTTGTGTTAACAAAAGCACTCATCTGCCAGATGAGATATATCTGATGTCTTGAGAAGAGGAGTTTAGGAGACATTGGTGTAGGAGGTCCTCTCCCCATCACCCTGTGCTCTATCTCTGGCCCCCTTCAGGCCAGCTAGGCAGAGGGCTAAAGGCAGAGGAAGGATGCCCTGAACCCCCCTGAATCTCTCACTCATCCTGTGCTGTCCTCCAGGCCGGGCTATCCCCAGGGCCTCCGGGGAAGCAGCATGCTCCTGCAGACACTGCTTAGCTGCAGGCAGGTGCCTGGTGGCCGATCATATTCTAAAGTAGCTTTTCTTTGCTCCAACTTGTTTTTTCACACTCTCTCTCTAGAAGCCGATGTAATCTCTTTCCTTACTGACACTTACCGCAGATCTTTATTGAGATTAATGTCCAGGGGTGATGCTGGCAGCTCAGGAGCTGGGCTGTCAGGTACTGAAGCCCCATTATTTGATATTGCAATTCCTGCCTGCTAACAAGCTGGATGAGAGCAGTGTCCTGAGCTAGGACCACAGTAAGGATCCTCGGTAATGCAAATTGCTTGGTAAGGAGTTTCCCTTGCCTTGGCATCCCCACTCTATAAACAGCAGGAGCTTTGGGGAGCTCCTGTTATCTGCCTGCTGGGAATCAGTCCCTTCCACCCAGGTCTCCAGAGCTTGGGGTTCAGGGCTGCTGGCGATGAGGAGGATTTGATATTCAAGGTGTAGGGGCAGGAAAGCGTAGTCTGAAAGGTGTCAGTTCAGTCTCACTGGCTTTTGTGCCTTTATTTATCTGAAATCCCACAGAGCCATTCTTCACTGCAGCTTGTATCAAAATTCATCTGATTGTGGTGTGGGTTTTGCAAGGTGGGGTTTTTTTCCTTAAAGCCCCAGTTCCTGTGATGGTGCAGGAATCACAGGCTGCCTTTTCCTTCTAATGAGAAAGTTTCTCAGAGTGCCAGAGATGTGAACTGGGAGATGTAAGCCTTTGGAGGTGAAGCCGAGCTTTCGTAATGGGAGAAAGCTGCGCTTCCAGGCAGGGGTTTATTGCCCATCAGCAGCTGGCTTTCTCCTGTGCCACTGAGCTTGTCCATGAGATGCTCTAAGCCAAGTCCACCCCTGGTTGTTGTGCGGAGTAACTGTATAGGTGTCTGCATTTAAGGTAGGTGTGAACTGGGGCCAAAAAGTAACTCTACAAAGGAAGCAGCCTCTTCCTCTCCACCTGCCTCTTTTTGCCCATATTCTGTCCTGGAAAGCTCAAGGAGATGGGGACCTGGTGTGCAGAGTGTGCCGGCTGGAGACCGCCCAGGAGCTTGAATCTCCTTCTGGCCACTTGGCCTTCGGCAGAGGCAAAGCAGCCCCTGGAAATTCTTGCAAGCTCTCGGCAGGTGAGGGAGCACGCCGGGGTCCGGGCAGCACACTGCCTGCGCGGCACGCTGCCTGCACGGCCGAGCCAAGGAGGGAGGGTCGTGCGACAGCTCTCTGAGCTGGCCAGCCCTTCGGCATATGGTGCCGTTGTGCTTGGGTGCTTCATTTTAAAGAATTATCAAAGAACCCGTCCATCTGGGCCCCCTCGCCGCTGCCGGTGCGGCGGGGCGCCAAGCAGATGGTTTGCAAACAAAACAGCTTTGGCTGAGAAAGGGAAGGAGACCTGTCCAAAGTAGCGTGTGGCCGGAGCTCAGCCCCCAGCGCCATGAGCACAGACGTCTTTCAGGAGCGTCTTCCTTGTGATGTGCAGCTGTTCATCTGTGGGCAAGCAGGCTCTGCAACTCTTGTGTGTTTGTGCCCCTGCAAACTGCCTCACCTCTGCACCATGAGGGCTTCGATTGCAAATACTGCCCCAGAGAGCTGGCTGTGCACTGCTCGTCCCTGCTGCCTCGCTTCCCCATCCCTGTATGCACACACAAACGCTGCTCCGTACAGGCTCGTGCCTCCCCGTGCTTGTGAATGTGAGATTGCTTTGCAAAGGTCGATGCTGAGCAGTTTAGGGAACGGCTGATCTGCTGCTTGTGTTACCTGAGCTTTCCCTGAAAATCCTTCAGCCAGTCGCTGACCCTGAGATGTGACAAGCTCACAGCTCTTGCCAATAAAGTAGTGACTTGGTTTGAATAATATCTGACAATTATGTGCTGAGCCCCAGCATTATGCAATATTTATGCATGCATCTGGACTGTAAAACAGTGATTATCTAAAAGGAGTAATTGTTTGCAATCTTACAGTGAATTTCTTTTCTTCTTTGGCTTCAGAGAACCACACTGTTAATCAGCAGCACATGCACCACTCGTTAAACACTTGCACTAAAACCAGACCTGCCATTAGCACAGCAGGGCTCCGAATAGTGTCTTGGTGCGGTGGCACGAGACTTTGCGCAGTGCTGGGCTGGAGTGGTAGCACGGAGGTTTATTTTATTGCCTCAGGCTGTCTGATTTTGCTCATGCTTGGGAAGGGAGGGAAGGTAAAGAGGGTCCAGCGCCCAGCCCCTGCTAGCTGAGCTTGTGTGGGAAGATGGGCTTTGATGTGATGAAGAGCAAACTCATGCCAGAGGTGCCTCGGCAGAAGGGCTGAGCCCAAGCACTCTGCTTTCGGGGCAGTGGCCAAGCTCTTCTGCCTTTCACCTTCCCTTTCTCTCCTGGACACTTTGGGCAGCTTGATCGTGCTGCCATGCCCTTGGAGCGGAGCAGTGATTGAAATCTCTCTTTGTTCCTCACCCCCTCTGCCACAGCAGTTGCCTTGTGCCTGCCTTTGATCCACCCCCCCCCCTTCTTTTTCCAAGCGTTGTTTGCTGTCAACCTGGGCCGAGGAGGAAGTCAAAGCTGAAAAGACAAATGCAGGCTGTCAGATTGCAGGGGTGGGGTGGGAAGGAGAGGGCAGTGAGTCCTCCTGCCCTGCCAGCAGCAGCAGCAGGTGCTGCACGGCACACGGAGAGCCCCTGTCACATTGGGGCTACAAGGGTGATGCTTGTTTCTGCAGCACAGTGGCAGAGAAGAAGAGTCTTTATTTTGGGGAGAAAACAAGCTTTGCCGTTCATTTGGCGCTCTGCAGGGGCAGACAAAACATTTTTGCAACTTGCACTCCATCACCGACCAGAGACAGTGTGGTCACAGCGTTTGGCACAGGATATATTCCAGTGTCATTCCTGCAGGGATGCTTGGGCTTGAGGTGGAGGAAGGCTTAGGGGACCAGGAACCACCCCGAGGTGGGAGCTCTCAGGCAGCAAACAGTGTGCCTGGTCAGCAAAATAGGCAGTGGAGCCGGAGAGGCCAGGATTACTGCTGCCACAGCTTGTTAACATAAACTAATACAGGCTGCTGCGTTGGACGCAGAGAGATAGGAGGGAGAAAAATGGGAAGCATGTGCAGGAATAAAGGCCCTGATAATGAACCTGGCAATGAGAATGCAAAGCAAAACAAACCAGGAAGAAATGCTTTCGGTGCAGAGCCGGGGCTCTATCTGCTCTATTCTTGCTGGTTTTCAAAGACATTCTTCGTGGCTATCCTGCCTGGAGTTGTGGTTTCCAGCAATGCTGGTGTTCCCTATTTGTTCCAGAGTTGTGGGAAGAGAGAAATGTCCCATTTGGGGCGTCTCTGGCACCAACAACATCGCAGTGTGGGCGTGAGCAGGACGATGCTTCGTTGCATCTCCTGGGACCGGAGCTCACAGCAGGAGACACGTTACCCTGACTGGGGTGGGTTGTGCACCCTTCCCAGCCCATGCAGGACTAGCTGCCTGCTGCTGAAGTGGAATAGCCAGCAGCAAAATGGCTTTGGGCTCCTGCAGCAAAGAGCAGGGCAGGGACTGTAGCTGTTCCCAAGAAATTTGGGGCCGAGGAGGCTCCTTGCTAACCCTGGCAAGGGAGGGATGGAGGCAGCATGCAATGCAGGCATCACCCTGGGATGTGCTGTGTCAGTAGATAGCCACGTTGAGCTGCTGGGTTGCATGAGGGCAGATGCTCTCCAGCCCCTCTTTTTTTGGTATGAAAAGCATAGCGGAGAGTTTGCTGCAGCGTGTGGGACCAGGCGCCCACCGCGGCAACACAAGGCCAGCCCTTGCTGAAAGGCAGCGCCGGTTTTATGAAGTGTGCCTTCTTGCCTAAAGGGTCCTGTCTTATCACAGGTCCCTCAGCCGTGGACAATTCATCTGTTTTTATGGTGATGACGGAAGAATCCAATCTGCAGCCTGTAGCCGGAAAGTTCAGAGCCACGCAAGGCTGGCTGGGGAGGAGAGCAGGTTTTATTGATGGTCTGGGCTCCTGGAGGTTGTGTGGGAGGAATCTTGTTAATGGGCCCCTTGGGCCATTGCCTCCTGACTCTGTCATATCTCCTTATTCACCCGCCTCAGCTCGTATGGTTTATTTTTCTCCACCCCCCCACCCCACCCCCACCCCCCTTTTGGAGTAAATGTTGGTGCTTAAAAGGGCTTTGGAAAATGCAGCAGAAGCGAAGGAAGTGGGGCTGAGCCAGGCACCTCCCAATCCTTTCCCTTTCCAGAGCCCTTGTGGGAGCTGCCCCATCTCTACTGGTGTGTCCTTCAGCATCAGAGACCGCTGCAAAAGATGCCTCGGGCTTCATGACGTGGCTCTGACAACACAGAGCGATGGCCTTGCCTCCAAGGTGACCGCGGAGCTGTGGATGGGCAGCAGTCCCATCGGTCTCTGGTGTTGCTTCAAAGGGGTGAAAGGACAACCGCTCACTGCTCTTCCACGCAGTCAAATTAGATCCTGCAGAAACCATCCCATAGCCTGGACCTCGGTGGGGAAATTGTGATTGCCGGCGGCAGCCACGCTCTGCAAGCTGAGTTGTGCGTTCTTCTTGTGGGAACGGTGATGCTCGCTTGAGCCTCCCCCTGATTGGTGTCGTGGGATGTGCAGATCGGGATCCGGCTTTCTGACCTGGTTTTCATAATTAATTGATAGTCAAAAATGTTTGACAAACAAACAGCAAATAGAAATCAAACCTGCTCACGTGCGCATTAACATTTCATGTTGCTTTTCTTGTTCATTTGCTTTTAAATCACAAAACACTGTGATACATTTTTAATCGAAAGCGCTATTGGCTGTTTCCATCACTATTTCAATAACTTTCTTGATAAAAAAGAAGTTCAATACAGAAACGTAATGGGATCTTTTAGGAGGTGGGCGATGGGTTTTTGACAACTGTTTTCATTTCTACAAAGGACGTTTGTGTCAGGGAGAAATATATTTAAAAACACGCTTATTTGAAAAAACACTCTGAGCTCTCACGATGCTCTTTGATGGCTCTCTGCATCCTCGGCATCTCAGGGCGGTACACGATGGGCTGCGCGTGGTGCAATGACTGCTTGTATTTAACCGGTGTCGATCTCGGTGGCTGTCCCCGGAGCAGGGTCCTCGGCCCTTCGAGGGGTTATTTATTTGCAATCACATGTTGCAACCCTCCTTAAGGCGCTCCCAGAAGAAAATCCTCCCTGCAGGCTAAAGCCAGTGACTTGCACGTGACTCTCTTATCTTGAAAGCTTAACTAAGGTGTTTTTTCCCCCCTCCTTTCAAGGCAGGAGATGAAAGGCATGTTTGTGTGTATCTGTGTGTGTATGCAAGCACAGTAAATAGTGGGTGGGGAATATTAATACAGGACTAAACCCATCCCTGGCACAAATCACAGGGAAGACATATGTTGTGACAACTTTCCTGAGGGGGTTCTGGCCAAGGTAGATACCAAGTGTTCCCTGGAGGGAAGAAGGAGGGAATGACAGCTCTCTTCTTTCCAAGGCTGATGTAATTAAAGAGTTATAATGTCCTTTAACTTCCCTGCCCTTGGCACTGTTGTGCACTGGCGTATTTATTTATTTATTTTTTTTTAGCCACTGATGAGTGGCTAATAGGCTTTATGCGGAGAGGCAGGAGACCCAGAAATACAGCTCAGCATTGCGAACAGAGGAGATTATTGTATTTCCCTGAGAGCGAGCATCCATCCATCCATCTTCCCTTTGCGGCTGACTCTGTGGCTAAGCGTGAGGTTAAAATCACCGTCCTTCCAGCTGTCGGTTAACACACTGAACTTTGTAAAGGGAAGCTTATTTTAATTTAATAGAAAAATACATTATACATAATCCTTGCAATAAATTTCCCTCCGATCTGAAGGAGAATCTACCGGTGTAATGCGTCCGCCCAGACCAGCCCAGATACCTGCAGATTTGTGGCTGCATGGCTTAAATAATAACAATAACAATACCAGTAGCAATAATATCCTTTGCTGCTGTCCTTGAATGACAAAGATGATGGAAAATGAAGTTGTAGATAGCTGGAGATGACAATGTGAGTATCCTCTACCCATCTTCTAGGTTATTAGCAGGTGTCAGTCACTGGAAGGAATCTAATCATTTCCAGACGCAGTGATGTCTCCGAACATCAGCCATGGTGCTGTGGCTGCAGAAAGCAAATGGTTTTTATGGGCTTGATTCCCATTTCGGCTCAGACCTGTTAGAGAGGCTGTAGTAGTGCAGATGTCCGTGGCCACATCGCATCGCTTGCTGCAGCGGGTGTCCCGACACCCTGCTCCTGGGTGTCACCATAACGCGCATACAACACCCGCTACCTGTTGCTCTTGTGGAGTTGCACCACCGATCCTTTCATACCTTGCTCTGCTAACCGCCCTTACCCAGCTATCCATCCTTCATCCTTGATTAATCTGAGGAAGATGGTGATGGAGAGGCTGTAGCCGTTGAGAAAGGAGGGAGCACAAGTGTATCTGCTCGCCCGCTTCCCCGTCCCTGCGGACACGGTGTGCATTTCATGAGCTCTTCTGGAGCAAGCCAGAGAGGGAAAAATTACGTTGCTCCCTTTGAATTGGCGTCCTTGATGGGCAGCAGTATAAACATGCAATAATAATTGCTTTTTGAACGAACATGACACACCTGACTGGCGTCAAGGCTTGCTGCCGTGGGGTGGCTTCCTCCCACGTGCCTTTCCCGGAGGGTCCGGCTGGTCTGGAGGAGCCGGGGAACTGCACAACTTCATTGTTTTCCAAGCAGGTGGTGCTCTGTGAGCTTAAAGTGAGCACCAGATGGGCAGAGATGATGAAAGAGGCATCGGCGTGAAAGGCTTCCCTCTAGGGTGTTAAATATTACATTCACCGAGCCCGCCGAACTGTTGAAACCAATAGAACTAATTAGAGAGCCGATGCCCGGGAAGGACGCGCCTTGGCTAACAGCTGAAAGAGATGCCAGATCATACAAAAACCTCCCTTTGTCTGCCCCAGCATCTCGCATGGACGTGGCAGGCAGGGCATGCCGTTGTTTGGGGGATGGCACTGGAAAGGTAGCGTGTCCCGTGTCCCTGGGGCCCACCTTCCAGCGTGGGTGAGGGCGAGGGCTAGGAAGAGGAGGGGCCAGCTGGCTCCTATGCAGCAGGGTTTTTTTTTTTTCTCCCTTCTTATCTGCTAAGCAGATTGAGAAGACCTCATTGGTGTTTACATGCCTTTGGAGAGCTATGCCATGTCCTGTGCTCATGCATGAGGTCTGCGAGGAGTTTCAAGGGGAAGGGAGAAGGAGCAGGGCTTGCCGGGGTCATAGGGGCTCTGGAGAGTGTGTTAAAGTCACTGTCATGTGGCTGTCACCCTAATGATATCGCAATGAGTGGCTACTCCTCTTTTTCGGTGACAAGTCAGGCTTTGTAAGCAGAGAGACCTGGTGAACCCATCAGCGCAGGCTGAGCACAATGTCTGTGTGGGTTTTGCTGGATTTGAGGTCTTAACCTGCAGCTGTCGTGCACTGCTCCCCAACAGTGTCCTCCCCGGGCTCGACGGGGGGCAAGCGGGCACCGCTGTGCACCTTGCTGCCCCCAAAATCAGTCTTTCCCCAGGTTTCCACCTCTGCTGCAGAAGCTCCTGCCGTGGTATTCAGTAGAGCCGTCTCCACGTCGTGAGCGAGAATAAATCCATTACTGTGCCCTTGTCAGTCTGGGGTCCTATTCTCTTAATGGGCTTGTTAAGAGCGTGCGTGCCAACAGCTGCCCTGAAAGAGGGCAGAATTAGCCAAGCCAGCCCATACCATCTGTGGCCTCGGTCGGAGCTGCTCCATGTCTTTGTGCTGCAAGTACCCCTTTGCCTCTGCCTCTCTGGCAGCCCTTGCAATGGAAATAATAATAATAATAATAATAGTAATAATAATAATAATAACAATAAAAAAAGAAAAGGAATTAAGACAAGTAGGCAGACATAAAGATGAGTTGTTGCATGGTGTCTGTGCAGATTCTGATCTCAATGTCAAGGGACCATCATTCCAGCCTAATGGCATCTTTCCGTGAAAGCGCTTTGTAGCAGTCATAAATAAACATGCCGGCTGAAAGGCACGATAACAAAAAAGTGGAAACTGAGGCAGCCAGGATCTTTATTATTGAGCGGACAAAGCATCTGTGATTAGTAAGAACAGGGGAGAGGAGAGGGTAAAAATAAAAGGCGGCCGATTGTGTTGCTGCCTTGTCCATGTCAAGAGAGGATCTGGCTGTGGTAGGTTGACAGGTTGTCTGGATAAATAGTTTGGGGGCAGAACATACATTTCTGATGGAACTTTCTTTTCTACAGCCGAGATCAGGAGCTCCAGAGGTACTGTCAAGGACGGACGAAGCTCTATAAATCAGGACAGGCTTTTTTGTCTGTCTGAAAAGTCTTATCTCAGAGTTCGTCCAGGCAATTTTTTGAGGTCTCTCTAGCTTCCTCCCTTCTCCTTATCAGAGCGCCACAGCTTTAAATGCAGATAGATACCCTCTAATGGAAGCACAAGCCAGAGCCCTCACTCCTTGTAAGTGCCAGCTGGTAATTTAGTTGCGTGCCCTTTGGCACCGATGCATCCATCAAGAAAAGCAGAGGCAGCATCACCTCCCAGCACGCCGAGGAGTGCGGTGGCAGCGGGGGGCTCGGCCCCGGCGAGGGGGACCCCCGGCTCATGTCCTCCTTGCTCAGTGCGGGACCAGCCATCTGTAAAATGGGCTGAGACCAGTTGGTTTTTCTTACCGTGTGGTTGTGTTGAGGGGATTAAGGAACGATAAAGAAATCCTTTCCGGTATCTGAGGCAGCAAGGTGGAGATGAGCAGGGTGTAGAGCGGTTTTCTGAGCAGCCATTTCTGTGAATTGTTTAGTTTTTCTCTTGCTGTGTCTTATTTCCCAAAAATTTTATTTAAACAAAATGAGCTGGAAAGAAAAGGCTGATTTTTAGCTGGCTGTGTCATGCACCCGAAATCAGAGCTCACCAGGATGAAAAATGAAATGGGGTGGGTTTCCCCCTGAGCGGTTTCAGGGGGGAAGGTGTCCAGCAACCCTTTGGCTGCTGGAGCCCTACCCAAGCCTCCCTTAACCTTTTGAAGTTCACCTATCTTGTCGCCTTCTCTAACAAACAGCACATGGCTAATGGTGACGCTTCACCATTCCCGACAGCTCCAGATTGTTAATCCTCCCTGTTTGTCCCCCAAATAGCATTTTGCCTTCTGGCTAAAGCAGCGTGTTGCATCAGCCCGCAAGCTCCTCACCTGTGGACATGTGAAGGGGGTTTAATAGGTTTCTTCCCTTTGCCCCACTGGGTTGTGACCGGGAGGGGAGACAGAGCCGTGTGAGTCACTAATTGCTTTGGCCCTGCAACTCCCGAATGATGAAAAAGATTAAAAGGGAAGGAAAACAGCTATTATATCTCTTTCTTGAAAAAACTTGCAGCATGAAAGGCTCATTAACATCATTAGTGTTTCATTAACCTCTAGCCAGACAAATAAGCTGGAGGTAATTTAACAGTATAGGGAAAAGAAAGAAAATTAAAAATTACCCAGGTGTAGGTGACATTCTCCAGCTCACCTCCGCTGCGCATTTTGGAGGGGCACGGGCTCTGCTGCCTTGCCTGCCTGGGGCTTGGAGGGCTGCCAGCGGCACTGCCTGCTCCGAAGGGCTGGAGGTAATAAAGAGCGGGGAGAGTCATTGATTGTGACAAAATGGGATTCGTTTGAACACAACAACATCTGAAATCTTGAAAAGGAACACGGTTCCATACAATGCTGACTTAAAAAAAAAAAAAAAAAATTAAAAAAAAAGAGGGGAGAGGGGGAAAAAAAAATCGGTGGCTGCAAAACGACTTTCTTTGTTTGAGTAAAACGCTTTCTCCCCTTGTTAATTTTTTGTGGGGTTTTTATTTGATTTTTATCTCTCCCCAAGTTTATGTGCGCCACCCCCTCCCCGCTCATCCAAAGTCCATATGCGTGTATACACACACAGAGAGATGTATTTATATACATGCAAACGCACGCTCCCGCTGCTGCTTTGTGCCAGCTTTGTGAGGCCAATTGTAACTCATCGCCTCTCTCGCAGTTGTCTTCCCTTTAGCAAGACCTTCTGGTATTAAAGGAACATTGTTAGTTCCGCCCCGAAATCTAAAGGTAGATTGAAAACGTAAAGAAATTGCAGTGCTTTTTTTGCTCTTTGTTGTAGTGTATTCTGGTAGCTTCCAGGATTGCCTAATTAATCTGGGTTGTCCATGAGCAAGGGATAAGAGGCAGTTTCTGCCTGTAAGAGAGGTGAGACTAAAGAAAATTATTGAAGGGGACATGTTTCCCCCCATCCCTCAGACGCCCTGTTGCAGAGGGATGAAGGTGACTCGCCCAAGGTCACCCAGAGGAGATCGTGTTGGAGCTGTTGAACATGCTCCTCACGGACCCCAATCCTCTGTTTTCCCCTTGTTTTCGTGTCCCACAAACCGGACCCTGCACAACTTTACTTCGTCCCTGTGGGATTTGCCTGCTTCTGTGTTATTTTTGCTTTGTGGTTATAGGACCAGCAGGCTTCCTGCTGTTACCCATGGGGCGGGAGGAGGACATCTCTGCTGCTTCCTTAGCCCTAATCCTGGCTCTCCTATTTGCTCTGTCTGTGGCTTTGAATAAGTTGCCTAACTTCCATGGCTCCGTTTTCCCTAGCCATAAAATGTGGGTAACTCTTATGATGTTCTTTGAATTAGTGCTTATAAAGAACTTCTAAGTGTGAAACATCACGTTAATGCCAATTTCTGTGTCTTTACCCACTTTTGCCCAGTGCTTACTGCGACGAGAAATCTCAGCAAAGTGGGAAAACGGTTGCCCCCGATGGGCTGTTGTCCGGCACAAGGAAGGGATGGGAGGTGCTGAATAACATTGCACCACTAGCCCTAGCTCCTTGTGCTTGTGTTTGATAGCACTTTGAATGCCTGCACTGCTCAGGGACTTTAAAAAGCTGCAGTCTTTAGCTTTATAGGAACTTTCTGTCTATTCTGAGTCAGCTCGAGACCTCCGTATTTCACAGGATCCCAAAGCAGCCTGCAGGCACAAATAACCTTTACATCGTGCCCTCCACCGTTTATGTAAACTTGGCTTCTGCTTGTTCCTGTCGTGCCGTGCCTATGCTCTTATTCCTGTGAGGATGGAGCGGTAGATAGAACAGGTAAAAATTCCCATTCAAAAAGGGTCTCCCACGTGGACTGTGAAGGGAAAACAGCAACGCTAGTAGGACAGGACCCGAGAGCTGGATATTTCTGTGCCTTGTGTCAGGTACAGCTTGCAAATCGGTGTCTGCGATGCCAAGGACTGCGTCAGCAGCTGGATCCTTGCAGGCAGAAGAGGGCCCTGCCTGCACCGGCATGCCTGTCCTGGGGGGCGATGATTGTCGTGGCGATGAGGGAAGGTGCTCTCCTTCAGATGCAGCCTCCAACCTTGGAGGTTGCAACCTGCTGCTGGCCAGCACCCGGGGCTGAATAGCATAGCCTGCAGCTGCAGGTACAGATGTGGACCCCGCTTAGCCAGATGTGCAGGCGACAAGTCTGATTCTCTCTTTAGGCAGAGCAGGCAAGCCAGGAAAGGTCTGAGGAATGTCTTCAAGCACCTCCAAATTAGCCTGCGTGGTAAAAAACTCAGCCAAATTTCCTGGGTGACCTGATATTGAGGAGTTGAGCTGAGACTTCAGAGAAGGCGTGGTGATTTGGGTGCTTTTCTGAGCGGGGGCCTGCATAGGAGCAGTTATGAAAAGCTTTCTGAAAATTTGGGACCCTTTTTTGCTGGATGAGCCCTTTGAACAAGGCAGCGTTTGAAATCACTTGGAGAAATCTTGGTCTGGTTTTGCCATCGTGAAACAGCACAGGCTGAAACACTATAAAGATCATTTTTATTGCCATCTATCAGTGTTTCTATCTGTGTTTCCATCCCATCCTTTTGACAACAGTATATGAGCAGCCAGGATTTATCCTTCCCAGCTAAATCTCTTTCAACCCATGCAAGAAGCCCTGGAAATGATTTGACAAAAATATATAGTTCACCGAAATTATTCAACCCTCAAGTGCTCAGGTTTGGGTCAGTGTAAATTTGGAATAAATATTTGTTCTGGTTCTTATCTTAGCCAAGCTGATTTACCCAGCAGCAGCTGATAATTCCTTTTAAATTCACTGCAGAATCATCTTCTTCTAAATGCTTATTCCCCTCCTTCCCCTCCATGTCCCTGCCTGGGTTTGTTATCATGGGGTGGCACACACGGGCACCAGATTGCTGACGAGCTCTGCAGGATCCTCAGCTCCGTATTCTTCCAAAAGGAAAAACATGCATGGGAAGTGCATGGAAATGTCTTTTGTAATAGAATTTCATCAAAAAATTAGGAAAAGCTTCTCTAACTTTTCTTTAAAATACCAAATTGGGAACAAATGTCTGACTTGCACAAAAAATACCGTTTATAGCTGGTTTACGCTATCTTTTCACTTGTTCAACTTTTAAGCAGATTTTTTTTTCCTCTGAACCTAAGATTTCCTTCTTCAACTACAAATTTCTTAATTGAGGTGGAGAGTACTTTGGGGTAGAGTTATTTACCAATCTCTCTCTATTTCTACAGACAGACTTTAAATGAGCTGAAAACCAGGAGCTGCATTTGTACTGGCTCGTGCCAGCTCTTTGGCTGTGCCACTCCTTCCCAGCCCTCTGCCTTTCCCGCATCTGCCTCTCGCTTTGTGCAGTGCAAGAGTATGAGGGACAACAAGGAGGGCGGTCTTGGAGCATCCCTGACCCAGGCTGCATCCCCTGCCCCGGCTGCATCCCCTGCCCCGGCTGCATCCCTGACCCCGCTGCATCCCCTGCCCCGGCTGCGTCCCCTGCCCCGGCTGCATCCCCTGCCCCAGCTGCATCCCCTGCCCTGGCTGCATCCCCTGACTCCGGCTGCATCCCTGACCCCGGCTGCATCCCTGACCCCGGCTGCATCCCCTGACCCCGGCTGCATCCCCTGACTCCGGCTGCATCCCCTGCCCCGGCTGCATCCCCTGACTCCGGCTGCATCCCTGACCCCAGCTGCATCCCCTGACCCCGGCTGCATCCCTGACCCCAGCTGCGTCCCCTGACCCGGCTGTGTCCCCTGACTCCAGCTGCATCCCTGACTCCAGCTGCATCCGTGACCCCGGCTGCAACCCTGACCCCGGCTGCAACCCTGACCCCGCTGTATCCCTGACCCCGGCTGCATCCCCTGCCCCGGCTGCATCCCCTGCCCCGGCTGCATCCCTGACCCCGCTGCATCCCTGACCCCGCTGCATCCCCTGACTCCGGCTGCATCCCTGCCCGTGCCTGGGGAAGCAGCACCATCTCGCGTCGGTCTGGAGCCGGCACAGCCGCTACCTGTGCGCTTCCCACCTCCCGGGGAGCCCAGGAAAATGCTGGCAGACCTTTCCCAACTGCCTTCTTCTGCCTTCTCAGGACCTGGACCCACACTTTCCTCCTTTTTTTCCCCGCTCTGTGTTTCAAGGGCAGGGACCTCTGAAGCCTTCTAACTGAGATGATGTTGAAGGGTTTAAAAGTGCATCTTACTCCCAGGGGAAGTAGGGGTGAGTCTGGTTCAGGACATACAGAGGTGCTGAGGTTTGTTTGCCATTGCTCAGACTCCTTTTATACCAGCTTATTTTATACCTGTCTGAAATAATAACTGCAAATAAGATAATTTGGAGGCCTGTTTGTTTTGAGGTATGGTTTTCAGGGGTGTGTAGGACCCAGAGTTTACAGCAGTAAAGAACAAGGAGTTACTGCACCCCCTAATTAAGTTTTATCCTCTAAAAGGTTCCTGGAGACCACGACACCTGGAGGTGGTGGGTTAAAAGAGTATTTCTAGTGCTGTGAGATGCTGAAAGGAAAAGCCAGTGCATAGTAGCTCTTGCTGGCCAGGAGTTGCATGCATCATGGTGGGGAGAGGCTGCAAAGAGTGGGACTTGCAGCCGAAGGCCTGGAGATGGCAGGTCTGAGACTTAGCTGGGTAGTGCATTTCTTTATAGAGATGCTTAAGGTTTTTCCTGTGTTGGAAACAGCTGAGTTCAAGCCGACACTGAGATACTGCTGTCTGGAAACTATCAGCTGCCTGGGAATTCCTATTCTAGGAATTCTAGAAAATCTAGAAAATTTTTCTAGAAATCTAGAAAAACTATTCCCTGCCTGGGAATAATATCCTCTTTGGGGAAGTTGAGTCACAACGTGTTTAAAACAGCAGTAACGGCAGCTATATCCTTTGTAAAGCAGCTCTGGGCACCATGAGTGTGAGCTCGGGTGGGTTTCTGTTAGGAAACCTTGCGCCCCCTCTCTGGGAGCCCTGCGGGTCGTCTCGAGGAGTTAGGCAGGAGCCTCCCGCGCTCCTGTGCGAGGAAGCAGAGGGCTGGGGTAGCTACACACGTAACAATCAACACTTGACGCTGAGAGGCTCTGGTTCCTCTTGAGCAGCTCTCGCTGTGACACAAGGCACGTGCCAGTTGTCCCTTGCTGCCTGGGTGCAGACGGCTTTGCTGCCGCCTGCAGCTGCCTTGCAAGCAGATGTGTGACTCCCTGCACGACCCCCCCCCGGGCAGAAATCCTATTAAGCATCTCCTCGAACCCAGGGATGTGTTTGGGGTACCCTACAAAGTTCTTTCAGGAGAGGTTTTGGAGCATGCAGGGTAAGGGAAGCTGCCTGCAGCACAGGGGATTGGAGATGGTGAGTTTTTCCAGGCAAGACTTTTTGCTGAAAAAGCTGTGAAAAAAAATCAAAGAAAACATTTGGAGAAACAAAATACAGCCTCCTTCCAACCAGCAAGTGTTTTGTTTGTCTTCTTCAAATTGAGATATTTGCATTTGGAATGCACCTGCAAATATATATATCTGTATTTACAGATAGAGCCCTAGAAGATGAAACTTGTAGTTTCAGAAAAAAGTTAAAATAACCTCATGGGTTTGCCTTTATTTTTCCATTTTAGCTAGTGAAGAGTCTGTTATTGGCACAGTGCTACCTGGAAAATGCCAGGCTGGAGAGCATCGATCAATACAGCCCAGCATCATATTTGTGGGGACCGGCTTGGCTGGATGGAGAGTAAATATAATTCCCTGTCTTGCCACACTCTTTTCTTCATCGTGACATTGTTTGATAAAAAATACCTTTCTCCTGTGTCTACTCTAAATCCCGTTATGTGAATCGTGTTGTCTAAAGGCTTAATTGGCAGTGGGGGGTGCAGGAGGGGGAGTGATGAGTTTGTAGCAGATTTAGCATTACGGGGTGGGACAGAGAGCAGCTCTGAATGGCACGGGGCTGCTTTGAACGGGGGCTTTGGGGGCTTTTTGGAGCCATCAGCTGCCAACTCTGCTAATGCACCGGGGAAAGAAATTGCGCGTGCAGTGCGGAAACTGCGTGCGCAACGCCGAAACCGTGCGTGCAATGCAGAAACTGTCTGTACAATGAAGTTGACTTGCCAAAGACACTTCCCGGGAGCTCTCCTGTGTTTCCCAGAGCCCGAGACCTGCTCGGGGGATGAGGCGGGACCTCCATGGGTCCCCGATGCAGGCGACAGCATCAGGGAGATGGCGGCTGGATGCAGAATGCCTGTGGTGGCTTTCGATGCCGGAGGGCCCTAGGGCAGGAGCCAAATTGGGGCTGGATATTGACATTGAAAGTTGGCTTTTTGAAAGGCACAACAGCCTTTGCTTGCTGCAGAGCTAATTATTATGCAAATTCATGCTAATAAACTCTGCCTTGCATGTTGTTGAGAAGCTGCCTTTCCCGGTTAACATACCAGTAATGAGAGGTAGATTTGTAATTCAGATGCCGGTGGTAATATCCTAAATTACTCTGCGCTATAATGGACTTTATTTCTTTCTCCCCTCAGCTCCCTCCCCCAGTCCAAATGTCAATGCAAATCAGTTACAACTTTGCATATTTATTGCAGATGTATTTATTGTTGATACAGGGGTGAGACCCTCAGCTAAACAGCTCCCTCCGGCACTGCTGTGGTGCAGGGGGGCTCACGCTGCGTTTTTACCTGGCCGGCGTTGGCTGCCGCATGCTCCCGCGGTGCTCGGAGGGCGCTGGAATGCTTTGCATCCCTCCAGCCTTCCCCTGCCCCAGCTCTCGCAGAGGTTCCGGGAAAGGGAGTTTTGTGACTTTTGTTTCAAAGAGTTTATGGCTTCGATCTCCTCCACGCTGGCAGCCGGACTTATTGCCTTTTTTTGCAGCAGTGCTTTGCTGGAGGCAAAGCCCGGGTACTGTTTGGCATGGGGAGCTCTGCCAGCTGCAGGGGTAGGGTGGCCCTGGGGAGGGACAACAGCATCATCCGTCAGACCGGGCATCTCCCCTCCATCGCCTTTTTCTTTCCCAAGGAGCAGCTCCGAAGTTGGGAGGACATATGGGGTTTTTTTTATTATTATTCATTAATTCCTTAGCATCTTTCAGCATGTGGTTTTACATGACTGCTTATTCCCTGAGTTGGTGGAGATAACCAAGGAAGCACGGATCATTTCCAGACTAAGCTAGGATTTAGGCCTAAAGCTAGTGAACTGAGGCTTAGATTAGATGGCATCAGCCCTCTGTAATCCGTCTCTGTAAGATTTTGGCCCAACTTTGTCATCTTAATCAATGGAAAATCATGCAAGTCAGATGTGCTTGCTGTTTCAGCTACCGTTGGGCCTCTGCCGAGCCAGAAATACCCTTCTGTTACTCAGCGTCCTGTGTAGCAAAAATGTAAGCGCAGGTTTCTTTCTGGAGCTGTGAACTGGTGACCAGAAAATCCTGATTTGAGGCCATCTGACAGGGAAGGAAAAGCAAACCTGTCTCCGCGTTGCCCTGTAGGCAACCAGTGGTAAACAGCTGCCACCCTCGCTCCGTTTGGGGTGAAAGGAGAGGTCCTGCTCCTTGCCGGTGTTTGGCTTTCATTTGGAGCAATGGAGGAACAGTGCCAAAAGAAACAAACAATTTGTTTTACTTTAGATTTTTGTGGGGCTTGGTTTTCTGGCTTTACAGCTTTCATAGTTTTCCCTAGGAAAACCCTGCCAGAGGAGCAGGGATCGTTTCAGGGTATTGCTCTCCTCTCGCTGAGCAGAAGGGATGGTGAGGGACAGAGTTACGTCCCCGTGGGTTTAAGCCTGGAGTGGGCTTGGATCTGGCTAGTCCTGGCTTTCTGCTTACTGTGAGGTGTGTTTTCATTTTCTTTTTTCCTTGCTGCAGAAGAAACAGCTCCAAAGCTTGGGAGTATTCATGGTTCTCCAAATCCTTTGCCTCAATATGGACAAATTGGCTATGCCTTGAAAATTGGCTTTTGGGGGAATACTCCCTGCTTCTGGCTCTTGGGGTGATGATTTGGGACGGGAGCCGTTGCACACACGCTGTGTGTAGGTCGTGCAATGCTTGTGGATTATGTATTTCCTTCCCTGGGTTTGCTCTGGTCTGGGGTTGGAGTGTGCACTCACGTTAAAATAGCACGAGGGACCGGCTGCTCTGGGGTGAGACCTTGAGCAAATGTGTGAGTGGAGATGGAAGCAGGAGTGCCTCCAGGCCTGCCCAAATCAAACACAGTTTTTTGAAGCCTTTGAATGTTTTTACTTTGCATTCTGGTTTCTGCACTGCAGGAAACTAGCCGGGCTGAGAGGCGAGGGAGAGACTTTTGAAAAGGACTAGGAAATGCTCTGCAGCCCTACTCCTCCTCCTCTCCGTGGTCTCCCTGCATGGTCCAGGCACGCAGATACCTGGTGTTTGCTCCGAGTCAGTGTTTTGCAGTTTTCTCCAAGGCCATGCTAAAGTTGTCAGGATTCAGCCTTCTTCCAGCCTCCAAATATTGTCAAGCCACTGAGGGGCAAAGGGGTGCAGAGCCAAAACACTGTGTGCAGCCTGTGGTGGGTAATTTAAGACAGAGAGTAGCCTTGAGGGCTGGGCATTATTCCCAGCCCTTAATTTGCTTGCATAACCTCTGGGCAGCCCCCTCTGATGTGCCCTGGCTTCATGCTTGCACCTTGGAGGGAGCCATGCATCCTTGCGCACTATGTGCATCCTTGCGCACCTTGGGCATCCTTGCGCACTATGTGCATCCTTGCACACCTTGTGCATCCTTGTGCACTATGTGCATCCTTGCACATCTTGTGCATCCTTGTGCACTACGGGCATCCTTGCACACCTTGTGCATCCTTGTGCACTATATGCATCCTTGCACACTATGTGCATCCTTGTGCACTATGGGCATCCTTGCACACCTTGTGCATCCTTGTGCACTATGTGCATCCTTGCACACATTGTGCATCCTTGTACATCTTGTGCATGCTGGCACCGTGCATGCTGGCGTGCTTGTGGTGGGGATGCCAAGCGTTACTTTTCACTAAGCAGGGACCAAAAGGAGTATCGTAGCAAGACGCCAGACCCGAGGAGCATGGGGATGCGTGCAGTGGGCTGCGTGGCGAGGAGCTGGGAGCAGCATGCAATGCTGCAGCTCTTCCACACGGTGCTGACAAAACTCCACGGCAGACAGAGAAGCAGCTGGATCTTCACTCGTTTCCACAGGTCCCTGTTGTTCCCACCACCCTCCGTAGTGCTGTTGTAGTTTCCCCCATCCCATACGTGGCAAAAGGCTGGCAGTGCCTACCCTGCGACCAGGGCAGTATTAAACTCGACCCCAGGGATGGAGTAAAGAGAAGGAGCTGCTTGGTTGGATGTTTAGACTGTAGCTCTTAGCTCCCCCATTGTTGTGGGGTCTGGAGACCCCAGGAGCATCCTCCTCCCCTTGCACCAGCTGTTCTCCAAGCCATGGAGTCAGGGAGGACAAGGCAGAAGGTGTTTCCTCCCATTTTCAGGTCAGAAGCTGAGGCTGAAAGGGCACATCCACGCTCCGAGGAGCAGGGCACAGCCTGAGGACTGCTTAGGTGCTGCAGGCTGGGGTGGCTGGGAGACAGTTGTTTCCCAAGTTCATGGGGTGGCAGAAGCAGGGGTGAAATCTCCTCTCATAACTGTGTATGCCGTGGCTTCGCTCAGGAGCCAGCTTCCCACCGAGTGTCTGCAGCAGTTTCTTAATTGCTTTCTTAACTTTGTTACTCCTCTTCTGTTGGCAGTGCCCTGAAGCAAGAAGTCCCCCAGGTGCATTAGCTCTTGCATGCCAAAATTAGCTTCTTTTATTTAATTTTAAATAAACGTAGCTTCTTTTCAGTGCCTCTCAGCATCTGCCACGGAAGGGGGCAGAGGGAATGTGCGGTTAATTTTGCATATGCCGTTCCTTATAGGGCCATGTATTATTCGTCCTTCTGAAAGTTTTTAATGTTTCTTGCAGCTGTCCGTTGTGACCCTGTGCAAGTCAGGCTCTCTGGCTACAAAACGAGGGTATGAATACTTCATCTCTCCTGACATGTGTCTGTCTGGACTGGTTAGAGCTGACACTTTTCAGGGCGGGCGTATGGGCTCTGGTGCACACTGCCATCACTGAGAGCTCTAAGAGGGGTTTAGAGGTGTTTGTGCCCTGCCTGTGTTAGGCTGAGCCCTAGGACTAGTATTAGCTGGGCAGAAGTGCAAGGTGGGACATCAAGGTGTCTGGAGACCCCTCCTCTGCCACATGTTCCCCATATAGCCTTGGGCAAGTCACTTAGGATATCTGTCCCTCAGCTTCTTGCTGTTTGGGGTCATGATGGGATGGCATTGGGATGGTAACTGGTGTAGACCGGCACAGAGAGGGCAGGGAAGGGTCTCAGAAGAGCGCGAACCAGAGGGGAGAGGGGCAGGGGAGTCTCTCTTCTTGCTAAGTTTACTAAGCTGAGGACGGCGTAAACGTGCGTGTTTTACATAGGGCGTGAAAATAATTTATGGAGAGCTTCTCCCTTTCAGCAGAGGAGGTGGTCAAGACGAGCGAATAAATCTTTAAAAGAATAATGTTTTCAAAATCAGGCTCCTTGTCCTCGAACCCTTTGATGTATGAGAGCAATAGTAGGTAGGACACATAGTGAAATATACATGAGATCTCCCTGGAAGAGAATAGCGGAGTGGAGAAAATATTAGTGTTTACATCAAAACTCAATTGGAGCACTCGTTTCAAGATGATAGTTTATTATATTGAATGCAATTTAGTCCCACAAGGATGTTTCTTCTGCGGGTGACACGCAGGCTCGCTCCCCACTGCCTCCCCCTTGCCGTACCTGGGCGCTGCTGTCCCCACTGGGTGATTCATTCTCTCCCTCTCGCTGCAATCTCGGGATGGTTGGGAAGGGAAGGGGAGGAAATCATCGGCTTTTGGCAGCTTTTCTGTTTCTTAGGGGCTGGCGTCGGCTAGGGGTTTCTTGACCCTGGGTCAGGAGAGATGTGTTAGGAGATAAGAGGATGCAGAGGAATAGCAGAAGGAAGAAATCTCTGGTGAAGTGGAGAGCTGGTTTTCAGGCCATCAATCCCTTCTCTCTGTCCTGCTGGTTTCAAAACCAAGCTGGCACCCAGTATAGCTATAATTAATGGATGGGAGAGGTTTACTCCAGCTCTCAGCTCTGCTGGGAGCTTCACACCTCTTTGCTGAGCCTGGACTTGAGCAGATCACCAATGGGCTACATTTGCCAATCTCCAGGTAGCTTAATATTGCACCACGTGAAGAGGAGGGCTGGGGAGAAGAAAGGTGTGCAAGACTGGCCACTCAGCATCCTCCAGCAGCCCTGGTATGATGGGGATGGGGAGGCCAGTGATTTCGGACAGATGCCCCAAAGTGACCTGCCTCTTCTGTTCCAGATGTGAAGGTCTATGGTCCTGCTAGGTGTGTTTAACACACTCTTATTAGCAGCGGGTGTGCAATGTGACTTTTAATGGCTAGATGCCATTAAAAGTGGCAGGCATCTTTAGGCAGAGGATCCTAGAGGGCTTGCCTGAATATTTCCTCCAGACCATGCGGGTACCCATCACAGCTTAGGTGACATGGGGCAGCCTGGCTGTGCGGGATGCCTGGCATCGCCCCACCACTATAAGTGAAGCCCTGAGAATCCATGGCAGCACAGCTGGACTGGGAGTCTCATAGTGTCCAGCTTAACCCAGGTGGAGAATATTTTAGTGCTGCCGGGCATGTGGCGCAGCAGAAGTGTATCATTTGATTTACTTTTCTTTTTCTCAATGCGTTTTCCTCCTGGTTATGAAGAGCTGTGTCAGAAATTCCTCCTGCCTAGTGCATTTTTTTATCAGCATAATAGCTGGTCTGGATGGTGGGGATCTAACTTGTGCTTGAATAACATTGGCTGTAATCTGTGCACATTTCCTGGGCTTGCGGTTGATGCGATTCCCTGGGGCTGGGGCTGTCAGGGCCAGCAAGTGTGATTTGCTTTGCAGGCAGAGGATGAATGCCCTTAGCAGAGTTATTAGTTCTGCAGATGGCTGCTGTGCATGGGGGGCTGGTGGGGCAGGAGAGGGTGCCCCATCCTACCTGGGAATGCTCCTGATTGCACGAGATATGAGCTCTCATCTCTCCTCACCATCTTTGTTTCGTATTGTGCAATTAGTTATATTTATGTAAATTACAGAGGGAGCAGGAGAGAGGGACGTGAGTGTGAGATTTAAAAAAAAAAAAAAAAAAGACTATTAATTTATTCCAGTGCAAATGTTGTTTTTCATAACCTTGTTTCTCTCAGTGGCTCTGGGGTGGAAGGAGGGAGCTGGTGGTGTAGGCTCTGGGCAGCAAATGGGAAGCGAGGATGAGATTGTCAAAGTCACCTGGGAGACTGGGATGCCCAGTTCCCATTAATTTTAATAAGAACAGGACATCTGTCTCGTAGCTGACTTTGAAAATATCAGCCCAAACTTTGTCTAACCCTTAGTTAGACCTGTTGCTATCTTGTAACAATGCTTTGGTGACATTTAGCAATAAAAGTAGCTTTTAAACATGCGGGTGCTTCCTAACCGGCTGCTGTGGTGGATTTATAGAGACCTTGTTAAAGGGAGAACACAGCTTTCTTGTGGTTTCAGACATGCTGTCAGGCAGCAGAGAGAACGCCTTTTGTTTTTTCTGATGATCAAGGGATTGGCCACCATCTCTCTAATACAGGGTCAAGAATATCTTTTCTTGGAGGTTTTTAGAATAGATTAAAGAGTAATCCATGTTCTCCCAAGGTAACTCATTCCCGCTAGCAATACGGTCTCCCTTGGGAACTGGCATCCCAAACTGGACCTTCCCTGCTTCTCCTGCCCCCCCGGCTCCTTTGCAGCCGTGCGATGGTCGGCTTGTATTTACCTGGTGATTGACTGTCTATTTGCACACCCTGTGCTGCAGTACCGCTGTCTATCTGGCGTTTGATTTCTTCATCCTAAGTGTATTACTTTGCAGTTGTCTTTATTGAATTTCATCTTGCTGATTTTTTTTGGCTGTTTGTCTAATTTATCACGAGTATTTTGAATTCTGAGCCTTGCTTCTGGAGCACCCCCAGCTCCTCCCAGTCCGGGCTCCTCTCTGCAAGATCTCAGATGCTTTCTGCTTTATTATCCCCATCACTGCTGAAATAAAAAGCAAATAGACTCTGGCCCAGGGCAGGCAGAAAGGGGAACCCATTTGAAATGCCCTCCCCAGTGTTGGGGAAATGCTCAGCAGCTATTCCCTACATCGGTTCAGGTGATGACATTTCCACCCCAAGCTTTCTTCCCAACTTCACTCCTAAGGATGTCACACGGGATGGTGTCAGGCACTTTAATGAAGTCAAGGTATATCGCATCTGCTGCTCCCCCCGCGCCAATCCATGAGACCAATTACACCGTCAAAAAAGGAAATTAAGTTGGTTTGACATGATTTGCTATTGACAAATCCGCAGTGGCTGTTTCTTATCACTCCATTATCTCCTCAGTGCTCCCAAAATTGATTGCTGTGTAATTGGGCCGCGCGTTGTGCGGCGGATAGGGCAAAATGTGTACAACCCTTCGGGCAGCCAGGAAAGTGGAGGCAAAAAGCAGTTTCCTCCTTGGCTTTCGTTTTGTCAGCTCTGTGTGTTGCTGCTGCTGGGGAGGGTGATGGGTGCACCTGGACAGGGTCCTCCTGCCTTCATGCAATGGGCACCTTTGGTAGACGTCTTGGTCGTTTCCATTTTGACGGTGTCAAAAAAGGGCTTGGTTATTTAGGGATTTCTGGGATCTCAGGGAAAGCTCAGCATTGATCCAATTTATCCTGTTGACTCCCAAATCCTTGGAGACCATCAGCAGATATCAAATCAGCCGGTTCTGCAGCTCATCCCCCTCTGCAGGTGCCCCCCAGTGTGGTCTCCCTCCACCAGCTCCCATGTTTATTCTTCTTACGAGCACCACAATTTAGTTTTATGACCTAGCGATCAATTCTCCATCAGGAGCTTGGGAATAGCTACTGATGTGTTTCCGATAAATAGTACGTCAAGGAAAATATATATGATCCCGTCCTGTCCCCATCTCGTTTCCTTCTGTGCCGCACCCACCTTTTGCAAACACCTCCAGGAGGCAGAGACAGAGACTTGTTGTTTGTTTGAGGCGTCGAGCGTTAGGAACGAGGGGATATCAATTCCCCTGGGATAGGAGGGATCATGGAGAGGGGCTTCATGCAACAGAGTCACTGGCGAGGCCGCAAGGCTGTGGAGACGGGGAGCGTGCACCGAGCATGCCATAGCTTTGCAAAGAGCAATTGCTCTGAAGTCAGAAATGAAATGTATTTCAGGGAAAATAACTGGAGGCTGATGTTAATAATTAAGCTTTCTAATGAGAGCATTAGTTTTTCTCCAGTAGATGGATTCAGCCTTTCCTGTCCTGGTGTTGTTGTGTATAAACCAAGCTCAGTTTTCATCTGCCTTTGTGGTTAAGGACAAACCACAGCATGGGCAGCAATTCTTCCTCTTGCCTTCCATGATAGACAGGCCAGAAGAAGATGGGAACAATTATTTTTAATCTAGTCGTCCTCCACGGGAGTTTGGTCCTGCTTCTGTGGCTGTCTGGTTTCCTCGTTTGTAAAATGGACTTTAGGGATCCTGGAGCTGGGTGGATTTTGTTGAAAAAAAGAATTTCCTGAAAGCAATCTGGGTTTCATTAAGATTTGCATTTGTGATGGTAGGAAGGGACTGGAAACAGGAGCATCTATTATGCATCACTTTTTTTTTCTTTCCTGGGGAAAATCCAAACTAAGACATTTTGTTTGAAATTGGCACATCAAAACATTGCAAATGTGGTTTGGTACAACGCACCGGTCTGATGAAACAAAGAAAAAAGTCCCCGTTTCTGAATTTCAGTGTTGTGGAACTGATGATTCCAGAAAAACCTTTCAACTTCTCACCCTATCTCAAGATGAAAACAAATGTTGAACTACTGAGATTTCCCAGAGGAAGGAAATTCTGCTTTCCTAACACCTCTAACACTTACTTTTTGTTGTAAATCATTTTGAGCTCTACAGATGAAAAGCTCTTGGTAGATGCAAAATATTGCTGCTTTTTATTTTATTTATTATTCATCATGATAGTTCATGCCCAAAGAGGAATTCATATTCTTTCTTTCTTAGCTGCTGGGACCTCTGAAAATCACCCAGCTATGGAGCCTGAATGCTTGTAGTTGTGGAAAAAATGGGAAATTCATTAAAATTTCATTGTTTCTGGCTTAAAATGTTTACTTTATTTGACCATCTCTGCTGGGGGATGGCTTCTGGTTCCCAAAGACCCGGTGGGCTTTGCTTTGCAAGGGCTGTCCACTTCGTATGTGCTCTTGATATGCTGCAGGAGGGAGTGCAGGAAAAAGGGAGGGTCCCCCATGAGAACTGGGGTGCTCGGGCTGGAGGAGGTGGAGGCAGCTGATGAGTTTTGCTAATTGCCAAGGTTCGCAGGCAGCCAAGCCCCAGGTGGCTGTGGCAGGACCGCATCTTTTCCGACGCTGTGCCGGTTGGATTTGCTTTGGCACGAGGCAGGCGCAGCACCTGCTCCCCGCCAGTCCCGGGGGGCACAGGTAGCCGGGAAGGGTGATATTAAAAGGACGCCTGGCAAAGCGCCTGTGTGGTGGCAGAGGGAGGGAGCCTTCAATGAAGTTTCCCCAAATATGCAATTAATTTTGACTTAATAAGACATTTATTGTATAATAAACAACAACTGATTCGTGAAAAAATATTTATTGAGGATTTACGGCTGGGTAATGAATTTGTAGCTCAGTTTGCCTCGACTAGATTTATTTACATAGCAGTTAAACCCCAATCAATAATATGCTTTTAATAATCACTATATTTAAGTGGTATTTCAACAATACACTGTAATTAGGCCATGAATTCTGCTGTAATTCTTTAGATTTAGTATACTTTGGGGTTCAGAGTCTCTCCTTGATCGTGATGTGAGTGCTCCATTAACATTAATTAAGTGCGTGCCAATCAAGCAGAGAATAAACCTCACTCTGTGCGATCTGTCGGTGAATAGCAATAGGGTAGTGGGAGAGAAGCAGCTCAGGCTTCCCGGGATAGATAGCAACTGTTTTGCTTCAGCATCCTTCACTGGCTTGTATATCTTCTGCTCAGTCACCACCAGGATTAGCTCCTGGTAGAAGGAGATCCAGGGCAGAGACCAGCACTATTCATGGGCACGCTTCCATCCACCTGTGCCACACTGTCTTGTGGTATGTGCCAAAATAACACCCAAACAAGGCCTTTGAGATTAAATTGCTGGTTTCTACCCATGGATCAGTGACTAAAGCTCAAGCCAGGGGAGAGAAGTCCCCAGGAGCTGGGTTTGCTGGGCATATTTGCTCTGTCTCTGGGAAAACAGCTCCTGAGCCGGATGGTCCATCACGAAGGATGCAGGAAGGTAATGCTCATCCCGCTCCCAGTGCGGACGGGACAAAGGTTTGTGATGGATGCAGGGAATGGGTCCTGCTCTTCGTGGCTGTTTAGCTGCTGGTGCAAGGCAAGTGACTGCAAGGAGGTCTGGTGCTTTGATTCCCTCTACCCAAGATAATTTTAGCTTGGCTTTTTAGTCAGGTTTAGTATTCCGCTGGGCACGCTGATAAATGCGAGCATGGAGTGGGTGCACTTCAGAGCATGATTCTGCAAAGTTTTGCTCTATTCACAAGGCACTTGGAAGTCTTTCTAGATGAATTATGCTTTAAATCCACATTTTGCTCCTGCTCTTGGTCTGTCTGTCTGTCTAATCTCTATTTGTCTGGGCAATTGTACCTCTCGTCTCTGTCTGCAGCCGATGATACTGCTACCGAGAAAGACACGGGTGTGTATATTTAGAAAATGTGTCCTGCATTCCTCTCCCACAAGGAACACTTGAAATGGCTTTGGAAAAAAAAAAAAAAAAAACCAAACAAAAACAAAAAAACCCAAAAAATATGGCAATCCACTCCCTTGCTTCTGCCTTATTAGAACAGGGCCCTAGGCAGGAGTGACGCCACCGTGCACGGTGACGGGGCTGGCAGTGGAGGAGGTGATGCACCGATGAATATTTACAGCACCTGGAGAAAAAATTCAATGCTAGGGACTTTTTTCTTTTTAATCCAGTAAATCATCCTGTGGCACGGTTAAAGTGCCGCTGCTGGAGGAGCGTGGGAGGCCGGGAGGGGAGTGCAGGCTGGCGGCTGCAGAGCCAGCCCCTCCTGATGAGATGGGGCAAAAAACCCAGTGGGGTTAAAAGCTCCATGCGAGCTTTTCTCGGAGAGGCGTGGAGTTAGGAAATTAAGCAAGACAGCAGACAGGAAAGAAGGATGTGGCGTGTTATGGTAATCACTCTTCTTAATTGCTTTGACTCCAATGACCAGTCATTTCTTATCCTAACAAAGACATGATAGCCATCCGGTCCTGACTGCAAAGCAAATCCCAAAGGTAGCTCCTCTTCTTGCCCTGTCATGGACCCAAACTGCCTTGTGCCTGCCAGCCTCAGGGGGTAGCTGGTGTCGGGACACAGCGGTGGCTGGTCTGGGGGTCACGGTCCTGTGGGGGGCTGAGCCTGACCAGCCCAGAGGGCTGGAGTGAGGGGTCATGCGAGGCATCCATCCGTCCACCTCCACTCCTGCTGCCTGTGACGACCAAGGTATATAGAAAGGCAAGGCAAGGAGGCTGCCGTCAGTATGTTACCAAGCTCCTTTTGAGCTGAGCAGGGTCCTGATGCTCAGCTACACAATTTGCACTGATTCCTCAGTAAACTCATGGCCTAAAAACAACAGAAGCAGGTGGAGAGGTGCCTGCTGCAAGCCCGGCTGGGCTTGATCCAGCTCAGAATAATTGCGATGTCTGTTTCACTCTGTGCCTGACAGTTCAGGGCTTCAAAATCCCCCCAAAAGTGACCTGCATATAGAAACTTGACTTGGAGTCCAAAGCAAAGCTGCAACTGGCAGAAGTGCAGATCTTCAGGCTCAATCAGATGCATAAAGACAGGCAGGCAAAGCTGAGACGGGAGTATGTTGCTTCAGCTGTACACAGAAAGCTGCTGAAATTTTCCATATCAGAGAATTGCTTTACAAAAAGGGATAGTCTGGCCTGGGGTTTGCAGGGAGGAAAACAACAGTGATGACGATAGCAGCAACAAAAAGCTCCCCCTGCTTTCCACAGTGGTAGGAATTGCTTGTTTATTCTCTTCCAGTGACTTTCTGAGCCAGCTTTCTCCATTTACAAGTCAAAAGCATCTGCCCATTTGCCCTTGGTGTGTCACGAGCTCCAGCAGCCCGTCTGGGAGGGTGTCTGACACCAACGTCACCCGTGGCAGCGAAGCTGTGCGCCCAGCCCAGCTGCACCGCCGGCGTGAGAGCCGGCCTGGGGATGCGTTTGGGCTCAGAGATGCCTGGAGAGCGGCCGTATTGTGGAAAGGGGCTGGCTGAAACAGTTGTGGGTATTCTTTTTTTTTTTTTTTTTGGATGCAGAATGGTGATTTCATGCATTTCCCCTCATTCCCTGCAATGTGCCTGTTGGTGATTAAACGAGCAGTTCAGCTACAGGAGGAAGGTATTGTTCATGCTCTGAACTGTGCTGGAGATCTTCAAAATGAATCTGAGGAGGAGAGGAACACACACTGTTGCTCTGCAGGAGATTTTTAACTAGTCTTAGATATTTAGTCCAAGTGAGAGAGGTCGTTTTGCGAGGGGAAAACTTTGCTGCTACCAGCAACGTCTTTCTCTCCAGCCTCTCCAGTGAGGAATAACTCGCCCAGCTCGGGCGTGCAGTCGGGAAGCCTGGCTGGCCCAGCGGTGGCCAGGAGAGGACTTTCTCCTCCCTGCTGCATTATAATTCCCCCAGCATTGCAGCAGCAATGGACACTCGGACATTGGTTGCATTAAACATAGGGTCAGTCGTTTCCCTGCCTTCATTCTTTGTCTGTAATTCTGCATCTAATGGCAGCAATTAGTCACTGTCCAAGAAGGGATGAGCAAGCTCCTGGCTCGTCCCTGCTCTCTGACGGATCTGCTCCTCCAGAGGGATGGAAAGGTCGTTAGCAGAGGGTTAGTTATTGATCGGCTTGGGGGAGAGAGAGGGTCCAGAGGTGAAGCTCAGCACCTAGCTTAAGCGATGGGCCAGAGAAAGGAGAAGAAAAATAGGCTGGCAGCAGCTCCAGGGAGCCCACAGTCACCGTGCCACAGATGCAAAGGACGAATGCTTATTGATTGGAGAGGTGTTCTTGGAGGTAGGTTATTTCTTTTTCTTCCCTAAAGCGGGGACCAATTATGGTTTTTGACTGGCAGAGACAAATGCCAGAAGTACCAAGCCTGGATTTCCTAGGGTCAACCTGCTTCTCCTTATGGTGGGGTTGCAAACCCACTGTGCTAAAACGAGCACCCCTTTTACCAGCTGGAAGAAAGATCTGATGTCCCGAGAAGGGGGACAGGGCTGCTTTAGCGTGCACTCCTCTGCCAGTTGTGCAGGAGCAGCTCTGCACCATGGCTTGCAAAATGGCACAGAGGGAAACAAGTAAGGAATAAGTCGCTCTTGTCTAGGAGAGACATGAATCAAAGGAAACCCTGAGTGCAAGGCTGGTGAAGAAGCTGTGTGCTTTGGGCAGTGGCTGTGCTGGAGTGAGGAGAGAAGGATCCAGGGCGGATTCGATGATTCGATCAGCTCCTTTCTGGCACTGACTTTAATTAAGTTGTGCAGCAGATAAATTAAGGCTGTTGCCAAGTTCCTAGGAGGGACATGGGAAGGAGCTTTACAGTGGATGAGGGCCAGGCTTGCGTCGGGGTGGGGAGTCAGGGGGAGGCTGTCCGATAGGCTGCCGGGCTCTTCTCCCCCACCTCGGCAGTCGGTCGCACCTCAGGGCCTGTTAAACACCCTCTGACCTCCTCTTCCATCACGGCCATGTCAAAAAGAGGGATGAGGTTATCGTCTGTGTCAACAGGGCTGATAAATCACAGTCTCCGAGACCGGCATCACAGGATATCCTCACTCCACTTGGACTGGGTTTCATCCCCTCTGCCCAGCTCCGAGGGTCCCTCCATGGGTGTGGAGACAGTGGTCCTAGAGAGACATCAGTAGCGATGCCTCATGCTACCGAAGCTCTTCCTTAGAGCCTCAGAAGTGTTTCTCCTTATGCCTTATTCCTCACCTCCTCTTGCCTGGGCAGTAATAGTTTTGTTTCCCAGATGGGTAGCTGCCTGTATTCGCTGATGAGTAGTCTTGCTCCTGGAGGCTCCTTTCTCTTAAAAGGAGGCATGAAACCCCCTCTGCTCCTCCAGGTCAAGGGCTGCACATCAAGACAGGGGCACAGTAGAGAGCAGGAGAGCTGACAAGCCCACCCAACCCTTGCAAGCAACACTGCCAAGAACCTCTTGATGCCCAGTCCCGCCGGGATGGCTGACAGCCAAGCTCAGCCCAGGTAGAAGCAGGGATGGCTTCGTCTGCGAGTGGGAAGAAAGGATATCTACACCCTTTCCATGGCTCATGTTGTCTCCACCCTACAAGTGATGGAGCACAACCCTCTTCTCTGTAGTGATTATCCTGTCCTCAGAGGCTTCTTTGACCTTCAGCACCAGATGGATAATGCTGCGGGCAGGCAGGAGGAAGGCTTGGGGAGCGCTGCCTTCAATACGGCTTCACCCTCCTGATTTATACAGGGGAGAGAGCGGTGCTGATGCACGCTACTGCTCATAGATTATCTTCATTTCAGCAGCAGTCAGGCAGGCAGGAGAGGTAAACGGAGAGCTATCCGCCACCCTATCTGTCACCTTCCCTCCGGCAGTGGCGGTGGCTGCCGCAGAGCTGTCTCTTCCGAGGGGAACTTTTCCTCTCCATCAAACACTGCAAAAAAAGTCATATTCTGCAAAAGGGTTCATGCATCTCTGGAGAGCTCGTCATGGCTGTATCTCTCCCAAGCCTCCCTGGATGGGAAAATGCTGGAGGGGAGCTGATAACCATAGTCTCAGGGGAGTGGAGTTAGGGTTGAGGTCTCTGTTCAACTGGGAGGGTGATCAGGGCAGTGCTGGGACTCGTGGCTGTGTTTCAAGGTCTGGGCATGGTAGTTCAATAAGAGGAAGGTAAATTGAAGGCACTGGGGACCCAGTGTGATTTTTTGCATTGCTTTCCGCCCCCTCTCTTTTCACCTCTCAGGCCTTAGTTTCCTGAACTGGGATTAATCTTAGTCTTTCTTACCTTCCACCAAGGGGAGCCGGGAGGCTTGTTCTGTTCATGTCTGGCAAATGCTCTGAAATCCTCCGATGAAAGGTACTGACAGAGCACGAAGGATTTCCAGGATTCCTGGATTTAGATAAAAAGATAGGGAGACAACTGGTGGGAAAGCACTGGGGGCTGCAGAGGTGGTTTTATCAGCTGTGCCACCGCACCGCATCTGCTGTGGCGGGGCTTGGTGAGCCGGGGTGGACCGGCAGCAGGGTCCTTGCGAGATGCCCCGTACAAAGGATGCGGAGAAGCCCAATTTTTAGAGCAGAAAGTAGAAAGTCTTGTACCGGCCCCAGGCAGGAGCATCTCAGGAGGGGAGGGGGGGGAAACCTGTAGGCAAGTTACACCTTTCTTCTCTTGCTGCCTCTGAGAACACATGAATTATCCAGCCTTCACTGCCCAGAGGCCAGGATCAAACCCAGATGTGGAGAGTGCTGGCTTTGCTGCTGAGGCTGGACAGGCGGGGGATGTGCTATGGGCTGGCATGGTATGGGGCATGCAGGCATGACACCCAGTGCTCCCTCTTGGAAAGTCTCATGTGCTTTGGGTCTGAATTTCATTTTAATTCCTCCTTTTCTTAAAAAATTCTTTATTTTTTTTAAAAATAGTCATGCTTTAGATCTCTGTAGTGGCTTTTTTTTTTTTTTTTATCAGCTGTATGTAAAATGTGCCCAGTAGCCCAAACATAATGAGTTTACTCAGTGTGGAGCCAAAGTTGTGTATGTGCAGAGAGTGCAAAGCCCAGCTCTGCAGGTTCCCAGTGCTGCCAGTTTGTACCACGTGTGTTGGGCGTGAAGTCCTTCCACCTAAACCTCCGCAGGCTTCAGGGAAGATGGGAGACTGTATATCCCAGTTGTCCTTTTGCTCAGGAGGCCCCTGTTTCTAACACAAATCTGATCAGCATCCCGTGGCTGAGCAGTCTGGGCTTTGGTGCATTCAAAATTGCCCTGCGGCATACGATGAGCAAAATTTGAATGCCTGGTGAGCAGCAAACCACTGAGCAGGAGCAGGGGGATATATTACTCCAAATGGAAATAATTTCTATTGCTAGGGAAGAGAGTGGCCTGTTCTGAGCTATTGCACTGGACTACTCAGTAATTTGCATGATGCAGATGGGAGGACAGAGCCTTATTTCGGGAGAAAGCTCAAGTCAAATTGTTAAAAAAGAAACATAGTCAGAAGGAGCCAGGAAGCATAAAGATCAAAGTTGAAAATAATTTACATTTCATCAAGAACTTGTCGAAAAAGGATAAGAAAAAAATCTGTCGGTTATGCTAGTTTTTCAGCAAGAGGAGTACAATTTAGACTAGGAGGAAAGCACGCACAAATTGACGTTTCCCTGTATTTTCAAAGTGAGAATTGACTGCGGAGCCACAAGTGTTACTTGAAGTGACATTTGTGGACACGTTGTGAAAATCCTCAGACAGCAAAAAGCCTTGTTCAGCACTCCAGCCAAGTGTCACTTTGAACCCCGTGACGCTCTCGCGGCCGCTCTGACGGCAGCAAGGCACAGTGGGATCCAGGGGCTTGGAGTAGATGGCATTGAGGTGATCCATAAAGGTTCATTGGTTTTTGATCTGCCCCAAGCCTTTCACCTTTAGTTTTTGAGGCAGGGAGGGGGCCGTTAGCACCAGCTTGAAGCGGTGGGTCCTCCGGTGCCGCCGGTGTGCAGAGGGAGAAGCAGACACAGGCAATGCATCGTCAGGATGCAATTTGTCCTCTTGCCCAACTCCTTTGAATGTTCATGTATCGTTCCTCTATCTGTAGCATTTTAATGCCTTTATAAAATGTTTCCTAACGACAGAAAGATAATTTGGCTAATGCAGCTCTGCGCAATTAGGTTCCCTAGTTAACATCATGTTCTTGCGTCAGATGCCCTTTCATCTCCTAGCCTGTTTTTCATACCCTCGGAAAATATGTTTAATAATCAATTGGCATATTATTAACGCACAATAACGATCTTACTAAATCGAAGCTCAATCTTTATTTGAGACACTTACAGTAAATATTGACTGTTCTGCAGAATTATGGCAGAGCCCTGAGCAGTCTGTTCCAATGGGAACTGGATCCATTTTTTAATACTAGTTATTGATTTTCGGCAAGCAAACTGCCTTGAGGCATCTGTGGTTTTTCTCCTCCCCCGTGAGCTGTTGGGAGGTGATGGACGCACACCAGGTAGATGATTTCCCTTTGCTCCATCAGTAGTGCCATTGCTAAAGATGGGCAGAGCTAGTGGGCATTTCTCCATCTCCCTTTGGAGGTTCCCCCAAGGGCAAGGTCACTCCTGTCCCCGCGGTGCTGGCAGGGGACAAGTATCGCCTGGCCTGCTCCTTGCTGTTAACCACCGTGCTGCAGCTGAGCGAGGAGCGTGCTGCCGCCCACTGAGGTGACAACTGCCTGCTGTGAAGACGCTAGTTTAATTTTCTGCCCTTAATTGCTGCTAAGGAACAAAAATAAGCTCATCTGGTCATTTGATGAAGATTCCTGCCAGCTCCCATTTTCCTGCTTACTGTGACCTGTCCACATGAGGGCTGATGAGAAATGACACTCGCTTCTCCCCTGGATGATGTGCCACTGGCATCTCCATGTGGATGAGCCGGCTGACATGTGGGTGACATGTTTACAGCCCTGCTAAGAAGACCCACTCTCTTCCTCCATGCTCTCTGTCTCACCAATTCATCCCTTTAATCAGGGCCAGCCCTAGGAGGACTTTTTTTGTGTGCTAATTCAGATGAGTGAGGCCAGTTACCCTGCTCGTGCTGTTTTTTGATGATGGTCCCACCAGCTGGACATGTTAGGTTGCTTTCCCCAGGGGAATGGGTTTTAGCTTTCCCCCAGTGCTTACAAAAGCCAAGGGAATAGCAGACATCTCCATTTTTTGCTCAGGTGGGAGAGGAGGGAGATGGAAATTAATCACATCCCATGCAAAATCTGTTAGCAAATGCCTTGGAGCAGGCAGGGTGGTTTTTCCCTGTTGCTATTTTGCAAGAGCTTTGTGTTCTTCCATGGAGAGAGGTTTGAAGATTGACTCTCAGGGCTGTGAGTTACCACGTGGCATGTACTGCACACGTGGAGTTATTTGGGAATGACTTTGCAGATCGTTCTTATGGTGGGCTAATGCATCTGTTAAAGCTAGGAAGGGTCATGCAGCATCTTTGTGCTAGGTGTGTGTGCGTGAACGCAGGGATAGCTGTCCACGCCCTGAATCCAGAGGAGCTTGCAGATGTGGACAAGCCCTTACAAATGGCTGCGATGCCCCATAAAGATGAGAGCTAATTCCCAGGCTGTGGGCTTGTCCCCTCTCCCACAGCTGGGGAAGGGCTGCGCCTTGGCCATAGCTCATTGAGATGTGAAGTCCATTGGCGTGGCTGACTGTCTATGTATATTTATGTAGAAGACTTTGCATCCCTGGAAGGTGCTGTTGCTTGTTATTTTGACTGATTACAGGAGAGTGACTGTACTACAATAGCAGGAGCCACTCATTAGCTTTGGCGTAGTGAAAGAGAAATCAGCAACTCATTCCAGCCACATCCGCCCCTGGAGGTGAATATTAAACAGGAATTGATCCTGGGTAATGAGAACACAGCCCGGACTGCTGCGATTAGCACTGGTTGAATTTTAAATAGTTAATTATTACAACAGGCAAAGGGATCTTGGTGGGGGGTGGTTGAGCATGTTGCCTTCGGGGTGGCGGGTGTACATTAAGGGATAAGAGTTGGTGTGGTTGCAATGAGTGTTTGAGGGGGGTTGTGGATGGGTCATGTTCAGAGGGCTTGTGCGCATATGGTGTACGTGTGAGTGGGGTACGCTGGGGATGCTGCCTGGAGAGTGCTGGGAGGGCTTTTAACTGGGTGAGGAGGTGGGTGGGAAGTCCCATGCCTTTTGGGGGATTTGGAGCCAACCAGTTTTGGGCAGGGATTGAAAGAGGTGTTGGATGAGGGTCTGAGGAATTGTGCATATGTTCTGCTCCACCTGAGTGTGCAGAGTCCATTTCCAGTCCCTCCAGCCTCAGGTCAGGTAAAACCCAGAAGTTTCGGGGCAGACAGCGGGTCTGGAAAGCTGCAGTGGGAATATATTAAAGCCAGGTTTTTTTTTGCGTTCCCCCATCTCTGCTGGCTTTGTTCTTCTGGAGCGCTGCACAGAAACAAAGGGAAGGTGAGAGAACTTGGCGGGTGCCAAGGGGAAGGCATGCTATCTGCCTAGAGACAGGGGAATTATCCAGCTCGAATAAATATCTTTCAAAAAGAGAGGAAGAAAGAAAATTTCACCCTTCTCCTTACCCCATGCCTCCCAAAATACCAAATCACCATGATTAAAAATTGACTCAAATGGACACGCAGGCGCAGTAATTGATTGTGGCCTTTCATTCTTGCAGCCACACTTAATTAACCTTTAGACTCAAATACCAAGCCCTGGTTAGACAGAAAGGTGTAGGCAGGGAAGAAGATGACAGTGTCTACTGGGAGGATCCTGGGCGTAAGAAGTCCTTTGGGGCAAAGATGCCTGGATAATGCTGGGATGCTCTGGGGAGGAGCAGGCTACCTGATGAGGCAAGGCTTGGGGGCTGGAGGTTTGTTTCCCTTTGCCAGACTGAAGAAGGCAGAATAACTCCTTTCCAGACTTTCCCCCCCCCCCAGCATGTTCCAGCTCGGCTCCATTTCGCGTGCTGTTACTGATATTTATTGCTGTCGTTGTGCTTAGGACCGTAGTCAGGAGCTGACGCCAAGTTGTGCTCAGTGCTGTAGGAAGCCATCGAGCTGACAAACTATGCACCGGTGGGTTTGTCTTCGTGCTATAAGCATTACCTTGTAGTGGTGGAAAAAAAAAAATGACAAAATGTCTGGCAAGCAGTGCTATAAATGGACTCAGTGGTAGTAAAAAGCTGTCATTTGAAGGGTGTCTGTTTTTCCAGCAGTGTGGCAGGCTCAGAGGGGTCAGTGCTGAATCTAATGGGCAAGATGCTTGCAGGATTGCCTTGCTCAGGGTGATTACAGTTGACCATCAGCAGCATCCAGTAGGGGTTGGACTAGATGATTTTTAAAGGTCCCTTCCAACCCTAACAATTCTATGATTCTGTGATCCTGGTGTGTCTCCTGTTAAATCAGTCTTCCAGAATTGAACCAAGAACATGGCGCAAGTGGGGATTTACTGTGGCCTTTCCCTTAGGAAAGGGTTCGGAATATGTTGTTGGGTATGAGAATCTGAGAGAGTCAAGAATAAATGTCCTAACATGGGGCTGTGCCCAGCTTGGTCTTCCCACAGAATTACCTCCTAGGCAGACTTTCCTGGGCTGTTCTCCTGAGGATCTGTGGGAGAGTGTTCTCGGGTGCAAAATGGCTATTTTTGTCTCTTTGGAGGCCTGCCTGTCTCCCCCATGTCACCCTTTCCTTTCAGCCATGGACCCTGTGCTTTCATGCTCATGATCTTTAATGTAGAGATCCTCTGGTGTCCTTACAGCATGAGTTGTCTCTGCTCTGTGCAATGAAAACGTGCTTTGACCTGGAAAGCCATTGCCAGCAACAGATGGAGTAGACCTGCAGACCAGCTGGTTCATGCCCTGCCAGGTGCTGTGGTTGCTTTGGTTAAAAGAAACTTTGAGTCTGCCTTGGAATTGGGGATGTATCAGAAGAAACTTGGGGTGAGGCATCAAAAATAAATGAGGTTACTCATTTCAGAGGAGACAAGGATGAATGATGAGGAGGCTACGAGTGGTTGATCTAATGAAGGCAATGTGGCTTTGAAACTCTTGTATAGTATCAGTTCTGGTTTTCATATCAAACCTTGGTTCAGCGTTAAAACGGGATGGCTGATTTGGAGGGTATGGCTGAAACCCAGAAGTGTCAATACAAATACCCCGTGTTGCTTGGCATGATAAATAGGAAGGGTTCCTGTAGGAACAGTGGCAGCTCTTGAATGTCCATGGGATATCGTTTGCTTCCAGGCATGTGAATGCCTGAACATTAAGGAAGCCTGGTCCTAAATTTTTGGACAGGGCTGCGATGAGACGGAGCGATGCCTGGGCTCAGCTCCTGCTCTGGACTCGGTAGCACTTTCCCTTTCGGTGAGCTGGGTCCGACCCGCAGCTCTTTCTGTATGCATCTCCCTGCGATCGTGGGCCTCGGGAGGCTTTGAGACAAATTGCATTTGTGCATATCAGATGGAGACTTTGGGGGTTTGAGCAGGAATTTTCTGCCTTTTGTCTTTTATCATTAGGAGTCAGGGATGGAGGTGACAACAGAGTCATGTATGAATGCAAAGTAAACAAAGCTGTGTGTGGGTGTGATTACATGTTTCTTTTGTCCGTAATGTATTCATCCTCTGAGTGCTCCAGGGTTATGCATTTAATTTGTTGTGCAATTGGCAGCTTTAGAAGTACTTAAGCATCCCAGCTATCCTTGCCTAAAAATAACTGAAAAGTAAGTGGGTTTTTTTTTTCAGGATGAGGACAAGAGAGGTGGGCCAAGGAGCCAAATGTATTCTGCAAGCAAAGAATGCAGCAGCGTGCAACCCTGACAGGTCCACCATGCTTTTCTGGTTATTTTGGTCTTTTCTTCATCCCTTCCCCAGTTAGAAGCAGCTCAGGCCTTGAATGAATATAAGGGAAGGGAGAGGAAGAGTAGGCTGGTGGTTAGAGCACCAGCCCTGGATTTAGAAGATTTGGGCTGAATCGCTCATTTTGCTGCTGTCTTTCTGTGTCATCCCAGGCTCTCTGCACCTCTCTGCAGTCATGATAATATTGCTTCTGCACAGGGGTGTTGCAAAAGTAAATATATTAAAGATTGGGAAGCATTAAGGTACTGTGGTAAGGCTCCTGCATAGCAAGAGAGCGTGCACTTGCAAATCTCAGTGGCTCAGAGGGTCGATGAACACAACTTCAAAATTATTTTTTTTTAATATCTCATTATTTCTGAGTCAATTGGAAGATTTAGAGCCGACCTTGGCAGGGAGAGAGACCTGCCTTGTCATGTCCAAGGCAGCTGCTTTGACTTCACTCCCTTCGTGCTGTTGGGTCCCAGCTCTGTCTTTCATTAGAAGCAGAACCCGTAGGAGTATCTCTAGCCCAAGGTGGATCCAACACCCGTGGTGCTGGCAGTGTGGGCTCTCTCTGGCACTCTTGACTGGGTAATTTAGGGTTTTGAGTTAGTCTGAGTGCTTGGCACTCCTTGAAGCCTGGCCTATGGGGCTCAAGGTGCTGGTACCCTCCGTCTCAAACCACTCACTGTTTTTTCAACTCAGCAATGCAGCGGATGGCTGCAGAGCCATGGGACTCGTGCAGCAAGCCATGCCTTTGTGCTTGCTTTCAGGGCTGCTCCCTGTCCGTATTTAGCAGCAGCACCACGCACCACGTAGGAGCAGTTTCTGAAACACTTGGAGATGTGTTTGGCAGCTGATAATGGGGGTGAAGTTTTTGTTTTAGATCCTACAGAAGTTTGGAGCTGAAAAACCTTGTAAGCCCAAGGCCTGAACCCCTAGGAAGATTAAAATTCCTTACCCCTACTTTGTAAAGGCATGAGAGTCTGTCTGGCAAGACAGGTTCATTAACAAATTAATAGAATAATCAGCGGGGCTTTGTGTGCGTTTTGCAGATAAAAAACTGGTAACAGCATTCTTTGGCTCTTTAATGGGCTGATAAGAGCCAACTATCTGCTCCATGGTGGGGCTAATCGCCAAGATAACAGAGGTTAAATCAACTGCAGGGCTCTGGTGAGGGTACTCACAGAGGGAGCTGCTTTGCAGGGATGGATGGAGGAGGAAGTTCAGGGTTTTTAAAAATGATAAAAGGGAATAGACAGCAAAGTAAGGGAAGGGAAGGGAGAAAATCAACCACCAGCTCCATGAATATATTTAAGAGCATGGTGCGAAGCCCACAAGGGCTGCACCTCTGGGAGGCTGATGCAGTTAAAAAGCGGCTGGTTAAGCTGTAGGGAGCTCCGCCTGCTCTCAGGCCTTGCTGCGGTGGTTTGGACAAAGAAGAAAGTGGTTGCCAGCACTTCTCTCTACAATAAGGAGCTGGGGACAGCGAGGGATGTGTTTCTTAGTGGTCTGGCAGGGAAGGGGCGGGCTGGGCTGTGCGCAGGTTCCCAGGCTGGTGCAGCAAAGCCAAGGCACTTCATGGTCAGTGGCCCTACCACCAAAAGTCCACGCAGAGCCAGGCGTGAGCCTCTTTATGAGGATTTCAAGCTCCATCTTAACACAAATTGGACTGGAAGGTTAGAAACCAAGCTACTCCTGGTCGTGCTTAGCAGCTCGCCTGCCAGGCATCCCAGCCCAGCATCCTCACCGCTGCACCCCGGGGCCAAACACAATGGAATAAGTGGCAGGCAGAGGCAGCCAGGTTGGGTAGCGCTTCTCATCCCTTTCAAATCAAGGTGTCTCCTGGTCTTTTTGAACAAAGACCACAGCCAATCTCCTCTCTGCAGGCCTTCTGCACCTGTGACTTGCTGCAACAGGGAGCAGCCCTCCAATTTGCAAGTAGGAGAGCCGCGTACGTGATGGCTTTTGCAGAAGCATCATTTTACCTTCATAAATTACAAACGTGTGCACTGAAATATTGATGGCAATATATGAGAGATCCTCGGGCTTGCCTCAGGAATGCAGCGGTGGAGAGCAATCAGGATTCAATGCTTGTTTTGCTTTCGGCAGCCTCCTCCGTGGAGGTTTTGGGGTGCATCTGGCATCCAGGGATCTCTGCCTGTGTGTCATGCCAAAGATGGGAGGTTTGTCCTCGCGTCACCTCCCCAGCCTGCCAGCAGTTTGCTCTTGATAGGCTGCAGGAGCAGGTTGCGGAAAGTTGGCCGTTGTGGCTGCGATGGGAAGCGCTTGCATCTGTCTTTCCCTGAAGGGCTATTAATTTATACAATATTTGCTTTGTTAAAGAAAGGACATTGCCAGGCGGCTTTCAACTGATGTGTGAAAGTGACTCTAATAAGATGTTCTGGGGAAGCCTGCAGGCAGCCCCGCCTCTCCTCCAAACCTCTCCGGGTCTCCTTTGAAAGGAGCATCAGCAACCTTGATCCTCCTCCTCCACTAACGGAGGCACTTGCCGCACTCGCTGCAAACTTCTCCGGCGCGGGGAGCTGGGGGTGGAGGCGCCGGGCAGAGCGGGAGGGCCGGGGAGCCAGGCTCGGTGGATAATTGCATGCGTCTGGCTGCCAGGGAAGAGAAACGAGGAGGAGATGGCACGGAAGGGTGGGAGTTTTCTTTGGAGGAGCAGCTGCAGCTCGGGGCTGGTGCTTGGCTAATCAGCACGGCGTGGAGGAGACTGCAGATGAGACCTGGCTCTTCTGCTACCAAAGGCTTATGGGGCGGTCAGGGGATGTGCTTGCCAACTGCGGCCTCCTCTCTTCCAGCATCCTTTGGATGGAAAAGGATGGTGAACCCCAGTATGCCATTGCCACCAGCTTGTCCTAGCCCTGGCGCCAGTCTGTGGCTGTCTTTGAGGGATTTCTATATCCTTAGGGTCTCCCTGCCATCCTCGCTGCAGTGTGCATGTTAAATAGATTTACCTCCTATTGCTTGTACACCGCCTTTCTCTGAGGGACAGCACGCAGTGTGGTTGGGTCTCCACTTGCGTAGCTACAGTATGCTGCCTGCTGCACGTTTGCTATCTTCTCCAACGCTGGGATGAAGAGTGGGGTTATTTAAGGGGATTTTTGCGTCCTTTGCTGGGCTATTTTCTTGTGTTATAGGGGAAAGGCAAAAAAAGCCCCCAGATAAAAGCAACTTCTGGTGCAATGAAGTGCCAGGACCAGTGTGTGCAACCCTGGGAATGTAAATCTCTGTGTGTAAACCTTCCCGGGTAAACCGTGTTGTTTTTCAGGGATTTTTTTTTTTTTTTTTGGTTTTGCAAATATTGAAGGAATTAACTATTGATTAACTAATTAATACCATGCACTCGTATCCTACCTTTCAACCCAGAAACCTCCAATCCCATTACAGATATTCATGAAGCTTGAAAGCAGGGTGACTTGTGTGGCAAAGGGGTAAACTGAGGCATCGGTCCAAGCTCAGCGGCGGAGCTGGGCTCGCAGAGCCCTGCCTGCGGCTCCGCCTGTTCCTCCTCCTCACTCCCCACTCTCCTGCTGTCAATCCCAAATGACAGGAGGCCTCCAACTGCCTTGAACAGATCGGGACCGTTAATAAAACATCAAAACCATTAGAATCTGAAGAGCCAACAGAAATGGGAGATAAAAGGCAATGCAGGCCTCTGCTCCCTCCGTCCCCAGAGACACGCTTGCACGCCGGGGGGTGTTAACTTGTGGAAGGGACTTTTAGGAGGTGCTGGCAAGCAGGAGAAAAAAAAAGGATTAAATAGGTACAAATCAAAGGCCCGAGGATGTAGGTGAGGAGCCCAATTTCTGCACCGGGCGGTGGTGCGAAGGTGCCATCTGCTAGCCCAAAGCAATCTCTTAATTCAGGGGTAAGGAGCCTTAACACAAACTCTGGCAGTAACAAACTGCCTATTTTTCCCCCTTTTTTTATTTTCATAAAGGTTCTCGGGCTGTTGGGAGGCTTAATTAATTAGTTAAGATGTTTTCCACTGTTATTTTGCCTCCCCTCAAAGGCTTCTGACAGTAAATTCTCATCAAGTGGAAGATCTAATAAGTGCCAATTATTGAAGTTTGCTAATTGCCAGATAATAATAATGCTGATTAATAGTGCTTTTAACACCACTGTTGATTTCAAATGTGGGTACATGCGCCGCAGCACCATTGATTTAAATTGTAATTTCTTTTGCTTTGTGGCTAAGTGGGGTAAAAATCAGGTCGGTGGTATTTTTTTTTTGTCCAACGAGCATGTTGTTGTAACCCCTGTCTATAAAAACCTGCTAAGTTCATAAGCAAGCGATTTAAAAATAAATAAATAAGTGCGGGAGGATAATGCGTCGCGGAGAAGCGGTTCGTTCATTTCCTTGACAAGTGTAATTTAATTTTAATTATTTATGATTCTTCATAGCCCACTAGTAAATGTTCTGTAGTATAGTTTGTAAAACTAATGAAGTCTTAGTAATAGGAGGACTAACTTGAGTCCCGCACAGAGCAGCGGGAAGACGCAGCTTGTCTCTTCCCTTCTGGTTAGCGCCGTATCGGACCGGTGACATTTTGTGTCATCATCCTTTGTGGATCCCACCCAGGCAGGGATGATGCTGCTCCGGACGTGCCGGTCGCATGGGAAGCGGATCCCAAAGCTTTAGTCTGGACTTGCTGTAAAACTTTTTGCTTTCTGGGACAGAGCTCCAGCGAGAGGGAAGGCTTGCCCTCAGCGTGCAGTTAGACCATCCCACGCTGCCCCTTGGGGTTTGCGATACCGCCAGGGAGGTGATGAAGTTTTTTTTTTCTCTAAATTATTCCTTTTTGATTTCTGCTCCTAAATGCGCCGGACAGTAAGGCAACCCGGAGCAAAAAGGGGAGGCTGCTTGCTTTGACCTTCCCCCAAAGGGGAAGAAAAAGCATGTTCCTCCACCGGCATTGTGGCCAGGGTTTGGGATGGGCGCGGGGTGCCGGCATCCCCGGCTGCTGGCATTTAAGGAGCGGCCATAGATCTGCTGGGCGTGTGTGCCCAGAACAGCATGGGGTGTTGAGCGGAAACCTAAATTTAAATGTTAAAAAGCTTTTGTTCATTACTGGTGGCATTTCCTCCCCCTCCCCATTTGTCACTTGGAGCGGAGCTGTGACTCTTTTAATATCAAACAAATAATAAGCTCCCTCTAAAGTGATTTTTCTGACAAGGAGCTCAATATATTAAACTTTATCTATATTTTAATAGCCAATTTCACACCAAACTGCCTTCTTAATAATGTATTTACCACCTGGGGATATTATTCCAACCCATCTGGAAAGAATTGGAAATTAACTGTCCCTAAACTGAGTCTGTGTGTGCTTTAGATGCAGCGGAGATAACAGTGGTGTCATTCCTAGGGGAAGTGGGGGAGGAAGCTCATCATGCACCGAGCAAAATGTCAGTAGCAAAGGCAATAGCTGGTGGGGAAACGAGTGCTCTCCTTTTTGCAATTGAGAGCCCGGTCCCAGTCCACCTCAGGAATATTCAGCCGCTTGGGGAATAGCACCTCAAGGGCCTCTTCTATGCTTCTAAGAGCAGAGGCTTTTAGTTTCCAAGGATGCGGCATGGATGCAGGGCTCGGGGGAATGCCAGCATCGTGCCGGGCCAGCGCTGCAAGCCTGAGGTGCCACTGGTCACCTGCCACCGCTATGTTGGGACCCCGCTGCTGCAAGCGGGCACCCAAAGGAAGGAAAAAAGTCATGTTCCCCCAAGCCGGTGCTGCTAATGGGAATTAATCTGGTTGGGCAGATCTTTTAACTTGCTCTGTCTCTCTGATCCCATCTGAATCGATACTGTCTGATGCAGCCTAGGCAGATCGCAGCATCCGCTCTCCGTGTGTACGTGCAAGCACGTGTGTTTGGAAGAAACAATTTTGTTTAGCCTAAGTCATATAAATAGTTGTTATTGTTGTTATTTGTTTACTTCCTACAGTTTCAAGGGGTTGACCAATTCACGTCCACGTCACCAAGTCACGGCGCCGAGCCTGACGATATTCAAGAAGCACTTGGACAACGCCCTCAGAGACATGGTGTGAATTTTGGGGTTGTCCTGTGCAGGGACAGGAGTCCAAAATAATTGTGACTATTGCCCCCCCCCCCAAGAAAAGTTACCCACCACCCCATGCTGTCCCTCTTTCTCCTCTTTTTGAATGGAAACATCCAAAATAGGTATTGAATTTCTGATTTAGCAAAGCACTTTAGAATACGTCTAATGTTGGCATGTGAGTAATCCTAGGGCTCTGTGTAGGATAAAAGGCATTGTCGAATTGATCCTTGCGGGTCCCTTCCAACTCAGGTCATCCTATGATTGTATGAATTCAGCTGCTTTGGCGCTATGTTCTGTGTGAAAAAACATGAGATGGTCCCACACCTACAGAACCGATGTCCCTTCAGGACAGAAAGCCAGGCAAGAGAAGATACCTCTTGTGGCTCTTTTGCCATCAAAATAGGAGAGTGATAGTGTGCCTAGTCCAGAGACCAGAGTCGTCCTAACCACAGCTTGCCAAGCAGGGCTTAAATCAGATTTTGCCAGTACTTCTTATCAAATATAAGCTTATCAAGGTCTATCTAGGTGACGTTACCCATTCCTGAGCTATACAGCGCACCCCTCGCCTCCTGTTCGAGGCAGCGAGGGGCCGTCAGGGACACCATTGCCCAGGACATCAAGTCCAAGCCAGAAGTAAGCTTTTCATTTCCCCCCAGCAAAAAGCCCTTCCCGAGCCTCCTGGGCGTGTTTGCCAGGGGAAGACTGGCTGTTTGGGTCAAGGCTGTTGATTTTTATGCCAGACCTGGTCTGCAATTACTTGCTGGATTGGCGGCGGCTGATAAAGGGTTTGCAGCACACAGGCATTGCTGCCAGCGTCCCTGCTGCGCGGTGTAGCAGCATAGGCCTCCCTTGCACCCGTCTCCTCGGCAGAAAAATCGCAAAGAATTTTGCCGTTTTAAAGTTTTGTTTGAATTTGGCTCTGTTTGGAAGTTTGTCTTTATTATTCATACATTTCTATGAGACGTCACCTGTGCTGCAGCAGATTAACATTTGCAATGTTTCCTTTTGTTTTTAAAATAATTAAGGGCAGCTGCTACTTAAAGTCAACTAAAACATTCGAGTTTTCAGATAAAAGTGCCTCATGTTTGTTGTTGTAATGAAGCAGTTTGACATCGAGATGAAAGTCTCTGCTGTTTGTGTTGTAAAAACTGGTTTTGACGCCATTTTTGAACAATGTCAAACTGTTTCCTTACATTTTGAACAAGACACGCTTTGATCTAGGAAAAAAAACCCAAGATGTTTCAATCAGAACGAAGACGCAGCAGCCCTTAATGATTTTAAAATAGGATCAAATTGTAAAATGTTTCAATCATTATGTTATGTCACATAATGACATCCTTGTAGCTGTGCTGTGTGATGCTCAGCGTTGCATTTAGCATCGTGAAATGTTGTAGAAATAATTCAGAATAATCTAAAATGCTGAAATGAAATACTGAAATTGCAAAGTGACCCTTTACAGTGTCAAAAGAAAATTCTGGTTTCTGGCATTTTTGGAGTTGCTGAGCTCTTTGGAGAAAAGCATGTGGGTGCTTTTGTATTTTTTCATTCCGAAACTGAACAAAAACAAAGCGTGGAGAAGTTGAAAGCACCTTGTGAAATGGAAATTCTCCAAATCGACCCATTTTAGCTATGAACCCATACTGCTAGGGAGGAGGAGTGGGGCTCTCCGGGCTGCGGCAGCACCCAGCCCCTGCAGATCAGGGCTGAATTTTTTTTTTGGATGGGAAGCGATGGGTTGTTTGTGCATCCCTGTGCTAAACAGGGCACTTTTGGGTACCTTCACTTTTTTGCCGCTTTTGCAAATTCCCATCCTGTGGTGGAGGTGCTGGGAGGGGAGGGATACCACCGCGGAGGGACGGAGGTGACAGGGCTCATGTTCACATCCTATGAGGTCCAAAGTGTTTGGTGCTGTGGTAGCCCAGTCCTCAGGGCCTTCCCCAGTCTTGCTGCCGAGCATCTGGGAGCAGGGGGAGCGATGGCTATCGCCGCGGTCCCCAAATCATCAGCTAAGCACGGAGACCGCGTGTGACAGACGGGTCAAGGAGGAGAGGTGCATAAAGGCTGCTTTAATCCTGCAAGGGGAGGATATGAGCGCTGACAGTTACCTGGGGACCCTGAGATACCAGAATCCCTAACTTAATCAGACAGATAACGGGAGCAGCTAGAGATGAGGCAGGAGTAGGAAATGCCGAACAATAGGAGCCAGCCCCGCCGGGCCCCCGTGCTGTGACTGAGATAATAAACTATATAAAAATCTGTCACCGTGTGATAAGTGATGAATTAGAATCAATTATATGTTTAAAATAATAGACCTCCCCACGGTATTACCCTCCAGAACGGTGACGGCTTCTGCCTGGGCTTGGCAGTGGTGATGGCAGGCTTGCTGGCACCGTCACCATCAGGGCTGGGACACCTCACGCAGGCGGCTTCGCAGCGCCGGCGAGCTTGGCATGGTGGCAGCCGAAATCGAAACTGGCAGCCGAGCTTTTGGCGTTTAATTTTGCATTTTCTCCTGGTCCCAGCAGAGCCGCGTGACACGTGGATGCTGCCGGCTTGTGCAGTGCCGGCGGGCACTCCTGGTGCAGTGACCTCCCACCCGTTGTTCCTCGCTATTTGTGGATTTTAGAGATTTACCATTTTTCTTGCATTATCGGCCGCTCCACACGCACGGCATTGCTGCTGCTCCCTGTGTGGAGCAGCTATTTCCAAGCCGCTGAGTGCTGTTCTGCTAAATAATGCCACTTGAGTGCGTTTTCCCCCTCCCTCAAATGCCAGGAGGACAACCGAAGGTGTGAAAATGCAAGATTAACCCCATGAATCCATCAAACGATGCGCGGTTGGTTTGCATGCGCAGGGCTGGCAGGAGGGGGAAGCATCCAGACTTGACCATGCCGTCGCTGCGTGTTGGATGCGGCGGTTAGCAAACGCTCCCAGCAAATATCTCGTGGGGCAGGGGAAGAGTGAGCCTGGTGCTTAATTTGGGTTGGAAACAGAGATATTTGGTTGTTCAACCATGCTGCTTGCAAAAGGGGTTTAGGAAAAGGACTGGGCCTTGGATGAACATCTCACCCGGAGGTGGTGGTTGTGTTTATGAGCTGGTCTGGTCGCTTTGGTGATGATTGGGCTGATATGCTTGCTTTTCCTTTGGAAGCTACGGTGCTGTAGCTTGTCACGGACTCACTGCAAAGGTCTTTGAGACCACCGGGCTCACTCTGTGTCCTTCCTGGGCACGTTTCCAAAAACAGCCTTCTTAAACAAACACGTAACCCTGCTCAGGTGTTCTCAGATGGTTTTGCAAAGATGTATATTGCTCTCATTAAAGTTGATACTTTTCCCACCAAACGCAAAGGCTGCCTGCTGCCCTCCTCCAGCCACATCCCTTTCTTTCTGCAAGCTTGGGGGGTTTCCCAGCTCCTTGCACTGCCGGGAGGGAAAATACTCCTTGTGCATCAAAAGCTGAATTGGAAACCAATGCCTAGCCTGGCTTGCTTTATTATTTTGTTAAATAGCACAAGTTGCAGCCATAAAGCCCCTGGAAGCCTGTGCTAAGCAGGGGCGCTGGGACCAGTGCTAATGGATTGAAGCGAGCGGCTCACCAGCCACAGGGGTGCCCTGGGATTTCCCTTTTGAATCTTATTTACATTCGGACTAACAATAGCTCCCAAGCTTGGCTATAAATAATTTCTAGGAAAGAGTTGTCTAATTAAACGTACAGCAGCAAAGAAAGTACTTTTAACCACAAGGCTGGTGTCCTAATGAACGTAATCACTGGATGGGGACAGCTTAGGAAACGGAACTTGACATCTCCCGGTGGAGGCAGAGAGATGGAGGAGAAACATACTTGGGGAGAATTTCCAATCAATATTTAATTGCGTAGCATGTAATCTGCCTTAGTATTTTTTAAAATAAAATTAAAATCCCGCAGAAACTAGAGAACCTTTAAAGCAGATTTGAGGAGGGGGAGCCTCTGTTTTTTACAGCTGTCTGGGGAGGGAAAAGCATCTAACTGCCCCTGTAGGCATGCAAATTGTTCTGTAGTTGGCAAAATGGTCTGAATGCAGGCTTTGACGGCATGGATTTACAGCCTTTCCCCTTCCGATGTGGTCTTCCTCCTCTCCTGGTGCCTCAGTTTTGTTGTCTGTAAGCGGGGAATACAGAAATTCTCCTGGATTTCACAGATGTCCAGCTACAGCTTGCATCTGGAAAGTGTTTTGAGAATGAAAAGAAGTGAAGTTACCTATAACAAGCCCTGTGCCACGGTGCTGTACGGCTACAAGACAACCAAGAGCCGGTGGGATTGGGTGATGGGCAGAAGGTGTGCGCTGCAGACGGATGGGCAGGTGGGTCCAGGTCGAGCTTGAGATAGCAGAGAGGCTCTTGTGAAGGGCCTGATGCTGAACTGGGAGGTTTTGGCTGCATGCAGGAGTAGGCAATGGTGTAAATGCCTGAGGAGCAGCTGGTCCCTTGCAGAATGGACCCGTGTTTGGTAAGGCAACATGTCCCCATCTCTGTGAAGTGTCATACCGGGTGCTGGTGAGCCATTGGGAAAAAACCAAGGTGCAAAGGCGCCTAGGGGCTGTCCTGCCCAGGGAGCAGTGCTGTTGCTGGAGCAGTGGGTGTCCTGCAAGAAATGTGCATGTGGGTAGGGAGTGATGGAAAAGTAGCCCTGGCTGGTGCCTGTCAGGTTTATAACAGTCTCAAAGCCTGTGTCTACGGGTAAAATATGGCAGGGCAGCTCACTGGCAGCCTGTGCGTGCTGGCTTGCACCCTGCAGAGTGTTTGGGCTTCCCAGAAGCCTCGGACACAAAATAAGGGAACCAACTGGTGTAAATTACTGCACCTCCAGTTGGAGCAGAGATGCTGGTTTATGCCGGTGGGGCCATAGTATCTTCCAGCATGGAGGAGAATTTGGGAATAACGAAGCCCTGAAACGCAGTTTCCCCCGGTTTGTGGTGGTGGTCCTGGCAGGGAGATTGCAGAGGAGGGACAGCGGTGGGATGCTGGCATCTTTTCTGCCTGTTGCAGCTCAGACTGCACTGCCAGCCCTTGCTCCGTCCCCAGAGAAAATAAAATTCTCCGGCTCTGCTGCGATTAATCTAATCGGCCACTGGATGTCAATGTTGCCTCATCCAATTACAAATGGGAAAGTACTGGATCTTCAGAAGGGGGAAGAAAATGCCGCTGTCAGAACAGAGGAGGTTGGATGTTGTTTTCTTCTGCGAAGTTGACTATTAAGCACCGTGGGGCTATGTACGAAGGTACCGAGGAGGAAACAGTCATTGCTCTTGTTTTGCTCAGCCAGGGAGGGATTTGATCCAGTCTATGTAAAGACTAAACCCTGATTTGGGACAAAAAGCCTCAGCAGAATGAAAAGCCGGATACAAAAACGTATTCCCTTCTTTGAGGCACAGCTCGGTGCGTGCTGAGCTGTTGGTGGTTGGCATCAGGCCCTTATGTGATGTTCAGGAGGACGGTGATGCATCTCCTGTGGAGCTGGGGTGCAAGGAAGGTTTGAGGATGTGCAGTCAGAAAATACAGCTCTAGAAGGGGAGGATTTTCAGCAGTGTGCGAAAGCAGATCTGGATTTAAATGTTGCAGCTTGGCCTCCTCTCCATTATCCATCTTCTAGCCAGTCGCGGGGAAGCACAGACAGCAGCTGCATCCTGCCAAGAT